>OZ024831.1:59494997-60699997 GCA_964016985.1 Anodontia alba
ATGTCCAGAACAACCTGAAATTGAAACTTTTTATAATTAGTTTTTATTTTAAAATAATAACCATTAAAATGTATTAAGCAAAACTGAAATTCAATGATAACTATGAACATGGATTTTCTGATTGGGAAATCAGGGTTTTCCCTCAGAAATTTATGTAAGGGGACATACATGTAAGATGTCTTTTTTGACCCAGATTTTAGGGGACATACAGTCTTACCATATGTTATACTTTATTGTATGTATTTGGTCTGACAGGCCTGAGCAAACAGTGTAGATCCATATGTGATGCTGCTAATGCAGTGTCTCATCAGGGTCTGTACTGTCTGCTACTCATCCAGCTATTTTAGACTCAACAGTGTGTAGTAAATTGTACTTGTTCAAATTTTAGATATAGTATGGTAAGGACGAGGTGTCTGAATACTAAGAGTAAATATGGTAAAGTAACAGACACAGAAATCAAATGCTCGATTATTAGCAAATCTGTAATGATAATCATTTTTGTGGAATTTATCGATCAATTAGCGCCAGCCTTAGTATGTATGTATTGATACTGCATCACCCCCTTGTGGGGATTATGTGCAGGTACAGAAATATGATCACAGGTCCCGATGGGTAAATGGCAAACATATAAAGTTAAATATATTGCAATTTTCCAGGATGGAAGAAGCACCATTTCCAGACCTGCAGATAGAATCAACTGATTTCCTTGGTAATTTGACTGGACGAAGCAAATGTCCAAACTGTAGGAAGTCAAGAAAATACTACTGCTATACCTGCTATAAACCTATTAAGGAAATTGAAGACAGAGTCCCAAAAGTAAAGGTTGGTTGGCTGTTATCATCTTTGTTTGAACACACACACACACACACACACTCTCTAAAATTTTCATAACACAAATTATCATATGTGTCTATCGTGTGTGCATGATGATATGCTGAACTTCTAGCAAATCGCAAAATTAAATAAAGGGCAATAAACACCACAAATTTCCACATGTTTTCTATAGCTTTTGGTACACCTTTAGCATGCAAAAAATAATTCAGCCAATATGCATGAAGTAGGTAGTCTGAGATTGACTCTACAGATGCCGATATCAATGAGCTGTTGAATGTAATTCCCCGTTTTTCAAATAATTTCCTCAAAACATTTACATCGCTCATGAAACACAGAAAATGCAAATTTTGTTTACCTTTTTTGAGTCATCAAATGCCTAACCAATGTATCTATCAGCAGAGAAAATTTCATGCTCAGCTGAGCATGAAAAAAGTTTTATAATCTCAGGGACAGGGCTCACAAGTTTGAATCATAGTCAACCATATAACTTCCATGAAGATTGATCATGAAATCACTCCTATGGTCATTCTACCCCTTCGGTGATTTGAGGACATTATACAACATTCTTTGTGTATTACTTGTTTTCCTAGAAGTTTAATGCATACCAAAGGCTTTACAGTCAATGCTCATTATACCGACACTCGATACAACAACAAAATTCGTAATACTGACAATTTGACTTGCACCGAAACCCTCTCTCAGGAGGTAATAGTTAATCAGAAATTATGCAGTAACATTGCTATTCAATACTTCAAGAAACATATGTTTTGAATATTTGTTAGAATTGCCTTGGTTGTTTGAATTTCCTCACTGAGGCGACTCTAACAAATATCCAAAACATACATTCTTTGAAGAAATAACAACAAAACATAGCATTTGTTGCACATCATTCTTCGCATTAAGGATTCTTAAAAGCAGCACATTCATTTTAATGGCAATATCATTAATTAATAATTAATAAATGCTGCCGTTGTAACAAGGGTTCACTGTACTTGTTTGCTTTTTGTTTCAGTTGCCGATTAAAGTTGATATAATTAAGCATCCAAGTGAATGTGATGGGAAAAGTACAGCAGTTCATGCAGGAGTTATCTGTCCTGAAGATGTAACCATACATACCTTTCCATGCATTCCTGATTATAGTAAAGAAAAGGCATGTATTTTCTAATTGGTTCTGTTCTTTTAGTGATAGTAATGGAGTCACATTAGTAAAACACACATACACAGACACACACACACACACATACACACACACACACACTATGTTGAGGTCAAAGTGTAACAATACTGAGTAGAAAGCAAAGAACTCGGCCTCGGTGGCTCAGTTGGATGCGCGTCCGACTGGAGACCAGGAGGTCATGGGTTCAACCCCCGCCGAGGTCGGCAATATTCTTTCGTGGAGATTGGTCATGAAATATTTTCTACGGTCATTCTCTCCCTTCCGCTGATTCAAGAAGGGCAGTTGTCAGTTTCTGGCGAAAGAATGTGCACAATACTGGTTAACCGCTTAGAGGACTAAGCCTGCCCAGTAAATGTGTGGTTAGGTAAACTGACCGTGCTCGACATGACCCCACTGGGTTGACTGGGCCGTAAAACCTCAACACAAACAAACAAAAGCAAGGAACTCGCTGGGCAGGGCTGTGGAATACCATGTCTGATTTTTCCAATTTGTCTCATTTCCCTGAGGACAAGTGAGAAATTTCAATTTACTCCTGAGACAAAACAGAAAACACATATACATGGATGAAAAAAGCAGATTCAGATTACCTATGTATGCATGACATTATACAATTATTGACTATTGAGGTATTGGATATGGCGTGATATCCACCAGAGAATACCAATATTGACCGAGGTGATAGCGAGGTCAATATTGGTATTCAGTGGTGAATTTCAACATCATATCCAATACCTCAATAGTCAATAATTGTTTTATTGTATAGTTTGTCTTTTCTCTTAATGACTGTGGCAATAACAGTCAACACCAGACCCTATTAATATAAAAAGCAAGTGTAGATGTCGGCGCCACTACTGGCAACTTCACTAAACTAAAAGGTGATATCTTATTTTAGAAACTGATATTTACTGGTAGGCTCAGGCAAGCTGGTGAACATAGATATATTCACTGGGCTCAGCCAATGAAAGACAGTCTATTTTTAGGTTATATAATAATTTCTGATATTTCATATGGATTTTTTGTTCTTATTGTGTTTAAAGGAGAGTTTGCAAGTTTACAAAGAATAAGTCAAAGTAAATGACTCGTTTGTGTGCTAATGGGAGATAAATTTAATATTTTTAAATTTCAGGGCCCAGTTGTTCAAAGCGTCGTTAGCTTAACGAGCTCATTAAGGGTCATTTCATTAACTGTTTTAGCAGATTCAATATAAAATTTTCTGAAATTTTTTGCTGAAAAAATGTGAGTAGCTTTTGCAATACAAAAGCTACTCACATTTTTTCAGCAAAAAATTTCATTTTTTCAGCAAAAAATTTCAGCATATTTGCGTATCACTCGATGTAAATTTTAACGAATCGTTAACTAACGACATCGTTAGTTTTGAACAACTGGGCCCTGGAGCTTGATTGGATGGTAGTGATTGATGTTTGTATGCACTTTATGTCTGTTAGCTTGATAATTTTGCAAAAAAGTAAAACTAGCACATAGATAGTTAATGATGTTGTTGGATTCTGTCATTTGTATACAACTGAATATATATTCTTTTTCAGACTGTTTTAGTTTTTCCAAGTGAAAGATCTGTCACATTAAAAGAGTTGGAAGAAAAACTTGGTATTTCCAGAAAATGCAGACAGTCTCTGCATCAGACCCATATCAACATTCCTGACTCCAAAACTGTGAATTCCAAATGTGTGCATAAACATGCAAAGAGTGATAATGATGTAAATATTGAAAAAGATGACAAAGATGACAATTGTACAGTTGGATTGATCAGTCAGAACTTGGACAAAGAAGACATTAAAGCCAATGACAAAGAAGACATAAAAGCCAGTGATATAAGTTTTGAACAAACACTTCCATTTCCTGATGCATCAGATAGAGTAATTGCGTCTTCATCTCTAAATGAGCAAAGGGACTCAAATGATTTGAAAAGTTTAGAGACAAAGAAGAACAATTACAGTAGAACTAGTGATACCATTGTGAATGGAGAGGAGAATGGTACAAAGATAGAAACTAAGGTATCTTGGGCTCCCTTTGATAGAGTTGTTTTTATAGACAGTACCTGGAACCAGACTAGATCAATTTGCAATGATGAAAGGCTTAAAGGTATGGCAGTGCTCCAGATAATTACAGTCAACTCTCATTATCTCAAAGTCAAAGGACTCTGAAATACTTCGAAATATCTGTACCTTGACCTATCATCATATTTGCAGAATTGAGGAAAAAATAAACAACCACATTTCACAAATAAATACGTGATTTGACTTCTGAAGTTAGAGATATATTGAAAATATTGGGGAAAAGAGGAGAAATTGTTCCATAGGAGTATTTTCTTCTCTATTGTACAATATTTTGATACCTGTTGTTAGGAGGGTCAGCAACACGTTTTCCTGGAGATTGATCGTAAATATTTTCTATGGTTATTCTCTCCCTTTTGCTGATTCAAGAAGGGCAGTTGTCAGTTTCTAGCAAAAGGTCGTACACTATACTTGTTAACCGCTTAGAGAACTAAGCCTGTGCAGTAAAAGTGTGGTTAGGTAAACTGACCGTAAAACCTCAACACAAACAATACCTGTTGTTAGATTTCCTTGTTAAAAACAGGGACCATATGTTCATTTCGAGATAAGCAGTTATTTAAGATAAGTGAAGTCAAGATAATGAGAGTCAACTGTAATTCAAAGAATTCTTTTGATCATATCCAAAGATGAATTGTCACTTTTTGTGTCAGTTTCCATGATGTCACAGGACTTGGACTGCTAACCACCTGACTGAGTATTATAAGTAAACAAAGGCCTGTAGCTGTTGCTCAGGTTGTATCCCCCCAATGATCCAAGTTCATGACGTGTGGAGTCTGGATGATTATTCTCCCTGTCGACTACTTTTGTTCCCCTCCATGGCATACAGATAAGAGGGGGTACCAGGAAAGTATTTCCCTCATATCTTCATGGAAACATACATTTTGGGTACTCATTAGAAGTGCCTCAGTGAGGCACTTCTAATGAGTACCCAAAATGCATGTTCTAATGGCTTTTTATGTATGAACATTTTAAAGGGAAATACATTATAAGCTGAAGAATGACTTGGAGTAAAGTGCTTATCAAGCCATTTATTTTGATGCAAGATTTTTCAAAATCGACCTAGAAATAAGGAAGTTACGGTGGTTTGAATATATTCAAAATGGCTATTATGGATACCACCATATTTGAGGCTTTGTGACATCACAAAGCGCAAATTAAATATGCAAAACTAAATTGTAAAGGGTTTTTAAGAATGACTTTGCTACAGATTTTTATAGATGTTAAATACTAGTTACAAGCAATCCTTTCCCACAAAATAAACCACTTTTATGAGAATAAATCCTTTGAAAAATGAATTTATTTTTTTTTTTATTTATTTATTTTTTTCTTTAACCTCATTAAATATTCAAAATGGTAGTGCCCATTCTATCAATGTTACAATATTCAGCTATTTCCTTTCATAACTTACTTAATTCTCCAAGGAATTTGATCAAATTCATCACGAAAACATGCCTATATAATTTTGACCCCCGTAAACCCCACTTTTATATAGTAAAACTGGGGTTTACAGGGGTATATATTATTTTTCTTATTTCTGCTCAAAACATAGATTGTGGATACTTGTTAGAACCGCCTCGAGGCAGTTCTAACGAGTACCCATAATCTATGTTTTGAGCAGAAATATGAAAAATATCAGAATTTTTTATCTGAAAATTTTCATTTTTTAGTGGTAAAATTTTCAGTATATTTGAATAGGCGTGTTTTCGTAATGTTGTATCAACATTCATTGTTTGTAAAGTTCCATTCTTTAAAGCACAGTACTCTTTAAAGTTGCATTCCCCTTTAAGTGTAGTTGTGTTGAATACCAGAAGTAGGTCACATTAACCAATTTTCTAATATTTGACATACATTTTCCAGTATGAATCTCCTTATGAATAAAATTTATCACCTACCATAAGTAGGTCACAGGCGTCTCTTCTTTGACATTTGACCCGCATTATAGAAAATATTATCCAGCTTGATTCTCCTGTACCATTTTAAGCCGGCCTCGGTGGCTCAGTTGGATGCGCCGTCCGACTGGAGACCAGAGGTTGCGGGTTCAACGCCCGCCGAGGTCGGCAACATTCTTTCGTGGAGATTGATCATGAAATATTTTCTACGGTCATTCTCTCCCTTCCGCTGATTCAAGAAGGGCAGTTGTCAGTTTCTGGCGAAAGAATGTGCACAATACTGGTTAACCGCTTAGAGGACTAAGCCTGCCCAGTAAATGTGTGGTTAGGTAAACTGACCGCGCTCGACATGACCCCATTGGGTTGACTGGGCCGTAAAACCTCAACACAAACAAATCCTGTACCATTTAGCATAGGTTTCCAAGGTGTCATTGGTAGGCTTTGATCTGTAATACTGTCTCTTCCTGAACATTTATACTATTGTTGATTTGTTTCAGACCTGCAGTGTGTAGAGTTGAAAACTAGGACGACGAAATTCTGGCGACACCAAGATGATGTTCCAGACACATATCTATCAACCATAGAAGCTGTTTATTATTTCATGAGAGACTTCCATGATATTTTCATGACAGCAAAATACGATGGGGAGTACGACAATTTACTTTTCTTCTTCACATTCATGTATAGAAAAATAAGGACGATTTATGACGGAGGTGAAGAACTGAAGGCTTATAAAAAGAGGAAAGTGACACAGAATGAAGATGGTTAGACAGTACTTTCACTAACTATCTAAATCAGGAAGTCCCAGGTCTTCCAAGGTCCATGATCTGGAAGTCCAGCTTATTAATCTTTTTTTTTTTTTTTTTTTTTTTACTTTTACTTTACTCTTAATACACTACAATCTCTTTATAACACTGCTCATTATAACAGAATTTTGGGTATAACATGGTTCAAAGATGGTTCCCAAAAATGTATAGATTATATTGAAAAATGACCATATATTTTTCAATATAATCTATACATTTTTTGTTTGGATATAACAGTTGCTTAACTAACATGGTTTATGTTATGGACCCCAACAATAGTGTTATAAAGAGGTGGTGGTGTATTCTTATATTCCATTTAGGAAGTCAACCTGCCATTCTGAAGCTAAATTTAGCACAAATTCATCCTTAATCATTTTATATAAATGGTGAGGTATGTTTAAAAGTTGGTGTCCAAGACTTCCTTACGTCGATTTTTGGAAGTCTCAGGGCAATTTTTTTGGAGGCTCTGACTCCAAGAGTTCCCTTAATGCAAGCACTGGTTAGAATAGTTCATAGTTGACAAAATATTCTAAATAATATGCTATTTACCCTAAATATTAGGACACCATATCTATTCACCATACTTGTCTTAAAATTTGAAATAGTCCATGCTACTACCTACTGATGGGTCAGAAATATTGCTGCATGTATGACAAACAGTGTAGACCCTAATCAGATGCCGCATTTTGCGGCATCTGATCTGGGTCTACACTGTTTGCAAATGCCTGTCATTCTGTCCCAATATTTAGGGTAATTATTATGTAATGAAAAAAATATGGGAGGGATGGTAACAAGATTTAGATACCACCTTGTACTGATATTTTATAAAAGGTAAAATTAAACAAGTCTCCTTAAAGCATCAAAGAGAATTAATATATGATATATGATTTGCAATGCACTTAAAGGGTCTGTATGCAGTTTGCAGACAGTGCAGACCCAGATCAGCCTGCACATTCTCACAGGCTGATCTGGGCCTTCATTGTTCGCTTACAGAATCAATGGATACTGTAGTATATATTGACAAATGGAGCATGCCCAGATCAGACTGCATGGCTGAGCATGCTGATATGGACCTTTGCTGTTCTCAGCTGATGCCCTTTTCCTAGTTGGGCATGATATGCAAACTTTAAATGAGATTTCTGGCATTAGAGTGTTACAGTTCATTTTATTTCTGATTATATTGCAAGCATTTTCAATGCAAATAATAAGGCCAAATAAAAATTATGTGTGTTTATGGTAACATGTTGGGTAGGTATGGATTCTGTTGTTTTTTTTTGTTTTTTTTTTTGTTTTTTTTTTTTCACATTTTTATTTATATATATATATATACTGATGCCATAATTACCAAATATGTCTGGACTTCGCACATACTTCACATAAAATTTTAAGAAGTCTGTTTGACTATGCAAAGATGTTTCTAAAAGTACAGATAGAATGGCAAACAGTGTAGACCATGATCAAACTGTTCCTATAAGAGCAGTTTGATCTGGGTCTACAATGTTTGCTCAGACCTACTTGTTCAAATATTTAGCATAAATATTTTATCCAAGTAAAACAGGAAAAAAATTGCTAGGTTACGCCAGGGAAATTAGGTAGGTTAGGGTTTCTCTAAACACATATATTATTTTTGGCCTAATGAAGCATAATTGATGGAATAATAATAAATGAAAGAAAATAAACTTTTCAGAAAAGTGAGGTTGTTTTGCTCATTTCACTATTGAATCCTCGTATATGTTATAAGAGGTACATTAAAAATTCAGTGACCCCCAACATGAATCGCTCATTTACCTACTAGCTGATTCGAACTCATTTTTTGAGTCTCTAGGAAATTATCATGAAAATGTACAAGGCAATTATAATGAGTACACTCAGTATACAATTATTATATAGAAGATCGAAAAGACATCCATATATTCTGTTCTAGCCTCAAACTACTCATGCCTAGAACAAATTTCCATGGTCCCAAAGATGTTCATGCCAATTTTAATTAGACTGTATTTACCAAATACCTATAAATGGAATATTGAACAGTAGACGATCATTGTTTTTGGAAACAGAAAACTGCGCGTATTTTAAAATTTACTCTTTCAAATGAGCCAGCACATTACAAAACCTACAATAATACTTGTGAGACTATGATTATTCGGATCAGCCTGGACATCCGCGCCATCCGATCAGAGTCTTCGCTGATCGCATGTGTCTTCTACAGCCTACGGGCTATGCAAAGAAAGGTAAACGAGAACCCTTACCATACTGTGTGGATGGACAGGCTGATGTGAGACTTTGCTGGCCACACAGGTCTTATTGCAGGTTTTCTTGTGCGCTGCCTCAAATGTTATTACACTGGTATGGAATTAAGGTATCCCTGGACTGGTATGTCTCAAATTTTAGAGTTATATGCTGTGTAGTCTATTTTAGTCTGTAGACACCCAAAAGGTTAACTGGTAAATAGTGCAGACCCAGGTCAGATGATGCTGAATGCGGCATCTGATCAGGGTCTTCACTATTTGCCATTCAGTCATTCAGCACAATTTTAGACAATTCAACAGTGAGTAAAGCAGACTCCACCCCCCCCCCCCCCCCAATTTTTTTGGACAAGTATGGTTAGGAGTTAAGCTGTACCAATACTTAGGGTAAATATGGTAATGAGATCAAATCCCATAACTTGCGTTATTTGTGGTATTTATTAAAGGCTGCATGTTTCCTCAAAAATGGACATTTCATTATCCATAAAAGGTTTAATAAATTGATATATGGTATTAATGCAATCATAAAATGTGACACCTAACAGCCTGTAAAATTTCAGTTGGTCTCCCATTCTTGAAATGAAATGATTTTCTTTTGTATCTCTGAATTAATGTTGCCAACATAAATTCAGGTATATGATAAAAAATTATATCATTTTTGATCCAGTTCAAAAAAAAAAAAAAAAAAAAAAAGACTAACTGAAATTTTACAGGCTGTCAAATGCCAAATTTTATGTATTAATACTATATATCAATTTATAAAACCATTCTAGGATATAAAAAAAAAAGTCTATTTTTGAGGAATATGGAGCCTTTAATGGAAGTGCTGAAATATAAGCTTTTTATGTCCCTGGTAGCAAGCGGGGACATATTATTTTTGCCTTGTCTGTTTGTTGGTTGGCTGATTTGTTGGTTGGACAACTTTAACATTGGTCATAACTTTTGAACCGTTTGCGATAGAAGCATTATAGTTGGCTTGTAGGTTCCTTGTGACAAGGGCTTCCCACTCATGCAAAATATTTTGACCTATGACCTTGACCTTGACCTGTGACCCACTTTAAAAAATATTAACATTGGTCATAACTTTTGAACCGTTTCAGATAGAGCCTTCATATTTGGCATGTGAATTCCTTGTGACAAGGGCTTTCCACTGATACAAAAAAAAACTTTTGACCTGTGACCTTGACCTTGACCTGTGACCTACTTTTAAGAAAAAAATAATATTGGTCATAACTTTTGAACCGTTTCAGATAGAGCATTCATATTTGTCCTGTAGGTTCCTTGTGACAAGGGCTTCCCACTCATACAAAAAAGTTTGACCTGTAACCTTGACCTTGGCCCGGCGACATGTTCATGTTTTACAAACACATCTTTTTTTAACTAAGGTCCTAATTAGACAGATTTTGCGACTGCCAAACTCATTTCGGCTCCTGTAATAAACAACAAGTATTTTCAGAGATAAATGATAAACTTTTCAGTGGGAGACAACTCTGACAAATTTGTTTTGCTCCCTTTGGAAAAAGGGTCCACTCTAAAAGTTCTTTTCTTTCAAGTAAGATCCCTTTACAGTAGGGGATTGGTATACAGGAAAGCAAACATGAAGCCGCAAAAGTTGTGTCCCTTGTGAAAAAATTGCGGCAAATCTACCAAAGACATTGATACTTCAATGACTCGAACGCCGACCACTCGTTTAACGTGGCTGATTAGAACTCGTTTTTTGAGTCCATAGGAAATTCTGATAGTTCAAGAAAACACACATTTAGGGATAATTTAGGGAATTTTCTTATACTTGTCATGGAAATGTATAGTGTGTGTGGTCATGAGAATGGCTTAATTGAGGCGATTCTAATGAATACACGCATCGAATCATTATTTTATAGAAGAACGAAAGACACCCCCTAAATTATCTCCATTGCATTTTGACCTGGCGCTATGATTAACCCCCAGTGGCTGGGCCTACCCTTGTCTAGAACACTTTTACATAGTCCAAAGATGTTTGAGCCATTGAAGATCACCTGTATACCCACCCTCCTTTATTGGCTTTATACATGTACCCAGTCAGCATTCTACGTAAATCTATATCGGCCCGTCAGGGTAGCTGACGGGCCGATGACGGCCCGATGTAGATTTACGTAGAATGCTAGCTGGGTATAGATTACAATATAGGCACGTTCAAAAATATCAGATTTCAAAAGCATGAATATATATGGAAAATATCGGTTAAACTTATTCTTTGTTTGTACTTCGAGGTCAGTGACATGTTCAGGTCAACTGGGTCAAGCTTAATATACAACACAGGAAAATGACCATTATGGACAGGTTGGTTTGGATTGGAGATAAAGGCCCAGTCAACACTGTTAAGGTCATATCGAGCCGGGTTCATCAGAGGTTTACAACTACGCTTCTCGAATCATCATAGAAAATATTTCATAATCTATCTTCACAAAAAGATGTTGCACCCGACGGGGCTCAAACCCACAAGCGCATCCGACTGAGCCACCAAGGCTAAAGGCCCCTATGCCGTATCCGAGCAGTACGGCCATCACAGGCTATTCTGAACCATATGGGATACAGAACCGCTGTACTTTAGACGAATAAAGAAAGCACTTAGATCAGAGTACTCAGAGGCGAGGACTGATCACAAATTTCCCTTGTTCCCAAAAATCAAAATCTTGATTTTCCATGTTCCCTATTCCCAAAATTACTTTTGTTCCCCTGTACCCTTCATTTTTAGACTTTTAATCTGTTGTTCCCCTGAAATAAATGGCATTTCTCCCTTTTCCTCAAAGTCCCTGGGAGTGCCTACTGTAAAATGATTGAAAAAAAAAACAAAAAAAAAAACAAAAAAAAAAAACGGTAGTTTTTACAGAAGTCCGTACAATGGTGGTGCTTCTGGTGTTCTTTCCTAGTGGCTGCTCACTGCGGGGCTTGTAGACTGGCTCCAGTCTTCTGCGACTAAATATTTATTCTTATAATCCTGTTTGATAATTTACTAACCAAAATAATATCATGACTATAAAGGCTGGTCACTAGACCAGACTTTATAGTCATGACAATATTTTGACATTATTTTGGCTTTATTTTTCTGGATTATCAAACAGGATTATAAGAAATATTTTAGTCACTGGAGACTGGAATCAGCCTACGGGGTTTGTTTTGTTTTCTTTCTTTTTTTTCCTGTTTGTTGTTTTATTGCTGTATTAAATGGATCCTATATGGCTGAATAAGGAAGTGGGTTACTTTGCTTTCCATTAGTTTGTACTTGTGTGCTGTCCCTCGTATAGCCTTACCTCATGGCAAAGGATGCCCCAACAGAAAAGAAAATGTAAAAAGGTATGGATCAAGTATCTGATTCATGTGACAGCTATGATCTTACAGTCAGCATCAAAAAGACTGAGGTAGTCTATCAGCCAGCACCTGGAAAGCCTTACAAGGAGCCTACCATCACAGTGAAAGGTCAACGACTGCAAGTGGTAGACAAGTTCACCTACCTTGGAAGCACATTGTCTAAAGTTGTGCACATTGATGATGAAGTCAGTGCTTCGATTGCCAAAGTTAGTGCAGCATTTGGTCGGCTACGTGGAAGTATTTGGGGCCGAAGTGGAATCAGACTTGACACAAAGCTGAAAGTATACGGATCGTTGGTGCTGCCAACACTATTATACGCATGCGAAACCTGGACAGTTTACCAACGGCATGCCAAAAGACTGAACCACTTCCACACAAGCTGTCTTAGAAAACTTCTAAAGATCAAGTGGCAAGACAGGATTCCAGACACAGAAGTCCTGAAAAGGGCAGGGATGCAGGGTGTACATACTCTTCTGAAATTGGCACAGTTAAGATAGACAGGCCATGTTACCAGAATGCCTGATGAACGTTTACCAAAGAAAATCCTCTATGTAGAACTACAAGTTGGAAAACGCTCCCATGGTGGTCAGAAGAAGCGATACATGGACACCCTCAAAGCCTCCCTTAAAGACTTCAACATACCAACAGAGTCATGGGAACAGATCGCACAGGATCGAAAAAAATGGCGAGGCCTCATAAGAAGGGGAGCTGGTGAATACGAAACAAAAAGAATCAGCGAAGCCGAGCAGAAACGTGCACAGCGGAAAGGCAGAGCTAAGGCATCACCAACAGAGCTTTCTTCCTCAGGCCTCTCTTGTTCTGTCTGCAACAGGCAGTTTAGAACTAAGATTGGTCTCAACAGCCATCTTAGAACAAACAAATACAGTCGAACCTCGTTATCTCGAACTCGCTTATTTCGAATTACCGCTTATCTCGAAGTGAAAATCTGGTCCCTGTTTTAACATGAAACTATGACAACAGGTAACAAAATAATGAGGAAAAGAGGAGAAATTGCTCCTAAGGAGCAATTTCTCCTCTTTTCCACATTATTTTATATATATATTTCTAACTTCAGGAGTCAAATTACATATTCATTTGTTAAATGTGGTTGTTCAATTTATTGTTTTCCTCACTCTCTCAACTCTGATATGTCGAAGTACGGATATCTCGAAGTGTTTCAGTGAGTTCCTTTGAATTCGAGATAACGAGAGTCGACTGTAATAACACATCACACAGTTGATTAGGATTGGTCATTGTCAGTAATGACAGACGAACGATATATGAGCCTAACCTCAATGACTTGAACATCTGAGACCGTAGAAAATTATTCTAGATATGGGAAGCTGGTGCCATTGAGGGTTAATCACAGAGCCAGGTCAGAAAGCAAATAGGGATGATTTAGAAATGTCTTTTCAATCTCCTCTAGATAATATATGTTGAGTGTACTCATTAGAATCGCCTCGATGAGCCGATTCTAATGAGTACAAACAACAAACTTGTTCGCGATAAAATAAGAAAACATACCCCTAAAATATCCCTATTTTTTTTTTTTTTTTTTTTTTTTTTTTGAGCTGTCGGAAGTATTTTTAGGTACTCAAAACCGAGTTCGAATCAACCATGGTAAACGAGTCATCGGTGTTCGAGTCATTGATTGTTTTTTTTATGTTTTTTTTTTTTTTTTTTTTTTTTTACGAAAACACCCCTATTCAAATATGTTGAAAAAAATCACCACCTCATCACGAAAACATACCTATAATTTTGACCCCCTTAAACCCCACTTTTATATAGTAAAACTGGGGTATACAGGGGTATACGTTATTTTTCTAATTTCTGCTCAAAAACATAGATTGTGGGTACTCGTTAGAACCGCCTCGGCGAGGCGGTTCTAACGAGTACCCACAATCTATGTTCTGAGGAGAAATATGAAAAAAATATCAGAATTATTATCTGAAAACTTTCAGTTTTCGGTGGTGAATTTTTCAATATATTTGAATAGGCGTGTTTTCTTAATGAAAACAACAAGTTTTCAGATTAAAATTCTGATATTTTTCATATTTCTGCTTAAAACATAGATGCGGTTCTAACGAGTACCCACAATATATGTTTTTGAGCAGAAATAAGAAAAATAATGTATGCCCCTGTAAACCCGAGTTTTACTATATAAAATTGGGTCAAAATTATATAGGTATGTTTTTGTGATGACTAACTTATTTACTCTTCAGTCCTCTTTGTGCCTGTATTAGGCTGTGTTCTGTAATTGTAGCCCTTCCTGGACACGATACTCGGTTGTTACCGTATTTACCCGACTATGCTTTCGACGTCCTCCGGAAAGATGTTTTTCGCTTGGCATTTTATTCTAAATGGGAAAAGATGATTGGACAAAGTCTTATCTGGAAACCATTTGGCCTTTCTTTTTCTGTGCTGTTTTCAAATATGTGCCGTAAAATTGATTTTATGGCCAACATCACGAAAACACGCCTATATAATTTTGACCCCCTTGAACCCCACTTTTATATAGTAAAACTGGGGTTTACAGGGGTATACATTATTTTTCTTATTTCTGCTCAAAACATAGATTGTGGGTACTCGTTAGAACCGCCTCGCCAAGGCGGTTCTAACGAGTACCCACAATCTATGTTTTGAGCAGAAATATTAAAAAATCTGATTTTTTATCTGAAAATTTTCAGTTTTTTTCTAGGTGAAATGTTCTATATATTTGAATAGGCGTGTTTTCGTAATGAAAACGGGTCTTGCTTATGGAAGTGTTATGGTAAATTAGATTTTTGGAAGTAGAAAATATTATTTGCTTTTTTTCACCGATTTTGAATTATTGATGTTCCATAACTGGCCAGACACTCCTGAAACTGGAAATGGACCGGACCGAAGAGTGAAGGTAGACGAGTTCATTCGGCATAAATAGGTTGAATGCGGGCACCCTATCAGCAAACCATACGTCCCTTAAGATTTGAATGTTTCTCTTTTCCTACCTCCTAATTTGTCTAAATCTGCTGGACGGATGTTGACCTAGATCATATGCCGCAGAACGCGGAGACTAATCTGGATCTACACTGCTCGCTGAAGCCTTCCAGTCCGAAAACCATTACGAAAACGCGCCTAATCAAATGTATATTGAAAAATTCACCACCAAAAATTGAAAGCTTTCAGATAAAAATTCTATTTTATCATATTTCTGCTCAAAACATAGATTGTTGGTACTCGTCAGAACCGCCTCTCCAAGTTGGTTCTAATAAGTACCCACAATCAAAACAAAGATTGTTGGTACTAGTTAGAATCGCCTCTCCGATGCGGTTCTAACGAGTACCCACAATCTATGTTTAGAGCAGAATAAGAAAAAATAATGTATACCCCTGTAAAGCCCAGTTTTACTATATAAAAGTGGGGTTTAAGGGAGTCAAAACTATACAGGTATGTTTTCGTGATTGAAGCGTAACTAAAGTACTTTTAATGGTTGGCATGGCAGTTTTGTGTATGATTGTTCCAATATATACACATGTAGGCACAGAAGCCCTTCAACAGATGAGCCACATCCTGGGGAAACACGTTATAACATGTGAACAGCAATGGTTCAGACGACCATGTGCATTCGCGCAGTCAGAACCTATGCCTTTCACTCAAGCAAGCGGTAGGCCACGGAGAAACTTCAACCAAAAAACTAAAAATGGGGTCTCCATCACGAAAACATACCTATAAAATTTTGACCCCCTTAAACCCCATATTTATATAGTAAAACAGGGGTATACATTATTATCTTATTTCTGCTCAAAACATAGATTGTGGGTACTCGTTAGAACCGCCTTGACGAGGCGGTTCTAACGAGTACCCACAATCTATGTTTTGAGCAGAAATATGAAAAAATATCAGAGTTTTTTATCTAAAAATTTTCAGTTTTTGGAGGTAAAATTTTCTATATATTTGAATAGGCATGTTTTCGTAATGGCTAACTGGCCGGCCATGTGCACTGAAAGATTGATTCGACGTAATTCCCGAAGAGCTTTTTTTCTTCCCTCGAGGCTTAAATTCTGTGCCGGTCCCATGCTCAGTCGGATGCGCGTCCGGCTGGTGATCGGGATGTCGTGGGTTCGATCTTCTCCGGGTACGGCAACACTGTTTCATGGAGACTGATCATGAAATGTGTTCTACGGTAATTATCTCCCTTCCGCTGATTCAGGATGTGCGGCTGTCAGTTTCTGGCGAAGGAACCTGACCAGATATTGGCTAACCGCTCAGAGGACTAAGCCTGCCAAGGAAAAGTGTGGTTAGGTAAACTGACTGGCTCGACATGATCTTAATAGTGTTGACTGGACCGTAAAACTCCAACTCGGGCTTACGTCATTTCCAACAATCTTTCAGTCATTTCGGGACGGTGTCTGAATGTGGCAGGAGGTCAGTTCTTACTTTTTGAGTGCTGCCTCACAGAAATGTTACGCCCAAGATACATGCAATAATATTCCCATCTAGAACTGTATGACATGGCTATCGGATTAAGGAGCGGATTATCTTTCTTGGATATTGGATTCAGCTGACATTTACCTGTACAGTGTACCATTTCTATAGAAAGTACAGTCGAACCTCAATGGCTCGAACATCTTTGGGACCATGGAAAACTGTTCGAGACATGGGTAGTTCGAGCCACTGAGGGTTAATCACGGTGTCAGGTCGGGTAGTAAATAGCGATAACGTAGGGAAATATTCTCGATTTTCTACACAATAATTGTATGTTGAGTGTACTCATTTGAATCGCCTCGATGAGGCGATTCTAATGAGTACACACAACATACAATTTCGTGAAAAATAAGAAAATTTCCATAAATATTTGTTTTCTTGACCTATCAGAAGAATTTCGTAGGGACTCAAAAACAAATTTGAATTAACCATGGTAAACGAGCCATCGGTGTTCGAGCTATTGAGGTTCGACTGTATAGGAATCAGTTCATTATTAGTTAATTAAAAAAATTATTCGAATGATGCTAAATATTTTTTTTTATAATTTATCACTAAAAGTTAAACTTTTCCCATTCTACTGATATATATATATATATATTTTACATTTTATTTCATTGTGTCTTTTTTGCATGAAATTGAAAGGGTAAACACCCATGTAAATCTATTATGAACTGGTAGAAAACACAGTATGCATGCGTTTTAATGCATGAAAATAAGCATTTTTGTTTATGATACCGCTTTTTATAAGATATAAATGAAAACTCTAGTTCTTTATGTTTACAGTGATATCACTTTTGATAAGGTCAATTACAGATTTATAATGTCATTAATGTCATATTAATGTCATGGCAAAAAATAAACAATCAAACCGCACTATTTGACACAAAATCGTCCTAAGCGAATTAATGCGAATCCGCCAACCCCCCCTGCCGCCCCCCCCCCCCGCCCCGGCCTCATTCCATATAGCCTAGAGCAGTAAATAATGTACATGCAGGTTTAACTGGAAGGGAAACATCATTTCCCGCTGTAATCAGGAAGGACAACTACACTGATAATCACTTCAAGAGTTCCATATGACCCAGTCACATACTGAGACCGGGCTGATCAGTTTACCCATTAAGCATTCTACATAAATCTATAGCGGGCCGTCATCGGCCCGTCAGGGTAGCTGACGGAGGGTGATAACGGCCCGCTGTAGATTTATGTAGAATCTGGTTGGGTAGATTTCTAGCTCTACTGTTTTCAATGCTGAGTGCCAACTGATAGAGAAACTAGTACCAACTCTAAAGTCTTTGGTATGACACGGCCAGGGATCGAACCCGCAACCTCCTGGCCAGAAATCGGACGCTCTATCAACTGAGCCACTGTGCCGTGTTTTTACATATAACTCTTAACCTGCTAAGTATAAATTCAGCAGTCCACATTTTGAAATATTGTTGTTTTTTCTTTAATTTACCTCAGAAAATAGGGTGTCATATTTCATGTATGAAATGTGAAATTCTATTTTCTTGAGAAAATAAGAAAACTATGATACATTTGTCTTGTGAAGTTTGCTAACGGCTGATGTATTAAGCCTTAACGCTTAGCATTCTAGTAAAAAATTTCAGCAGACAGCATTCTGAAACATCTTTTTTTCTCAGAACACAGACTTTGGCATTTCATGCAAATTGTCTTCTTAGGAGACACTTTGCATGAAATGTTAAAGTCTGTGTTCTGGAAAAAAAATAGGAAGAATATCACCATTTTGTCGTCTGATGAATAAGCTTTGAGATTGGTAAAGATTAAACACTAAATCCACCGAATCTGTTTGTCAAAACAGTGGAAACAATGACCAGTCGCGGCAGTATTCTGGTTTAATACCCTTCCACACACCGGAACACATACAACTCCAGGGAGCCATCGACGTGCAAAATACGAGAGATTTTTTGCATAAACCAGAGTAATAACCATCACATCTACAACTGAAATGAAAATAAATAAAAAAAAGGTAAAATACACAGAATAGAATAGCATAGAAAATAATAGAGTAGAAGATGGGTGGTGTTGTTGTTGTTGTTGTGGTGGTGGTGGTGGTGGTGGTGGTGGTGGTGTGTGTGTGTGTGTGTGTGTGTGTGTGTGTGTGTGTGTGTGTGTACTATTTAAGTTTTGTTTACGCCTTTTCTTATCACAAAACCATCCTTGTATTAATTTGTAAAATAAAATTGTGTGCCTGAAAGGCTATTATTGAATAATAAAACATTCTATTCTATTCTCTTTTATTCTATTCTATTCTAAAATACATACGAACCAGAACGTGAGGAAACGTACCTTCTAACATATGCGTCTAACAAGGACGCAAATCAGCCTGCGCATCCGGAGTTTGTGTTGTCCGTGAGAAGAAACTTTACAATCTTTACTGTCAAAACTGTGTCCATTGAAGATTCCGATCAGGCTGCGTGCATGCACAGGCTCATCTGAATCTTCGAAGATACGTTTTCTAACGTTGCGGCTCATACAACCTTCAAATGGAGGCAACTCAATCAAAATTATTTTGCTTCTCATCTGAAATGGGGCGTCTCTAAATACGATTATACAGATACATATTTTTTCTTATTTCTCCACTCAAAGATATGTTGTAGTATTCATTAGGAACGCATAGTAGAGGCGCTTCTAATAAGTACTCACATCATATCCTTTCTGTGTAGATATGAGAAAAGGTTAATAATTGGTTTTGAAAAAAAAAAAAAAAAAAAAAAAAAAAAAAAAAAAAAAACTTATCTGGAGACATGAATAAGAATTATACATTTCAGGTAATAACTGGAAACAATAATGATTAGGCCTATTATTCTAATGATTAACTCACATTCCTTATTTCTACAAATCAAAGCTCTGAGAGTGCTGATGGAGGCGGTCGCCCGGAGTTTTATGTGGCTCTAGAACTGAGTCCCTTTACGGTCCTTTTTCGATTGAAAAGGTCATTTTCGGTGTTTAATAGGATCACAGCTCGGGTTACACTTTTTACCTAACGCTGTTTACTGGAGTAGTTATATTCGTCCGCCATTATCGTACTCAATATGATTAATAAACTCTTACTTCTTCAAAAGTTTGAAGTTTTCTTTGGTTTTGTTTGTTTATTCGCCATTTATAAGTACCAGGGTGTGTAAGGAATATATATGGCTGAATGCAGAATTTCGCGTAAGCAGGGAACTGCTTGTTAGGTAGTTATTAGGTTGGCATTAACAGGAAAACGGATTGCACAAATGTGGTAGCCGGCCTCGGTGGCTCGGTTGGATGCGCCGTCCGACTGGAGACCAGGAGGTCGCAGATTCAACCCCCGCCGAGGTCGGCAACATTCTTTCGTGGAGATTGATCATGAAATATTTTCTACGGTCATTCTCTCCCTTCCGCTGATTCAAGAAGGGCAGTTGTCAGTTTCTGGCGAAAGAATGTGCACAATACTGGTTAACCGCTTAGAGGACTAAGCCTGCCCAGTAAATGTGTGGTTAGGTAAACTGACCGCGCTCGACATGACCCCATTGGGTTGACTGGGCCGTCAAACCTCAACACAAACAAACAAAAACAAATGTGGTATGTTAAATCTGGTGGCGGTTTGGCAACCGCCTGCCAAAATGGACCGCGCTTTCTGGGCGTCTGTGACTATTTATTATGTCTATTAGTTGCCTTTTCAAGCTACGCAAAATAAAATCAAATTATTGCATAAAAAGCAGTGTCGCACATTATTAACAGCCGTGCATTTACCGGCGAAAAGCCGTGTATTAACAAGGCAATTCATGCAGTGTTAATGCACGGCTACGCAACTTTCAATATGATTGTACCGGGGCCACAAATTTGCTGTCGTTACGAGATGTGTACTGCCCGGCCTTAGAACGAGCATAGTGGAAATTGCGTTCGCGAGACATCAGTGAAACGGCGAAACAAATAGTGCAAGATAGTAGCAAATGTTTTCAGTTTTTATGCACTAATAGCGATCGAACATGGTTTTTCAATGTTTTAATATTCGCCAGGTCCCTTGGCCTTGGTTTTCAACATCTCCCACGGGACTTGGCGAAAGTTAATGCATGGAAAACCATGTTTGATCTCTATATTATACAGTAAGCAGTCACTGAATGCAGAGCCGGCGGGTGTCGCGAGTTCGAATCCCAATTCGTCCGCATTATTGTCGTGGAGGTTGACCATGCAATATTTTCTACGACCGTTCTCCCACTTCTACTGATTCAAGAAGGGCAGTTATCAGTTACTGGCCAAAGTATGCGCACAGAATAGACCTTTTCAAACACTACGTCACACAATAGACATCATTGGAAACCTCTCGGTCTTTAACGCAGCGTACGTTCAAGCCTCGTTTCTATTGGATGGCAGAAAGTTGTTGTTTACGTTTATCGGACAGTATAATTGCCGATGTTTATTCAGACAAAATAAAGCAGTTTCATTCGTCAAAAGTTTCTTTTCAGAAGAGATTCTTATCGAGTGATCATTTAAATGTCATAACCAGAAATATTAACATATATTTTAACTATATAGTAGCTAAACCTAGGCGTAAAAATGGTCACCATAAAGCAATATAAGGTTGCGCGCGTGCCTGCTGACATCGGAAAAATATCATTGAAAGAGTTGTATTTGTCTTAGGAAAAGCAGTCAGATTGCTTCTTAAAGCTGTATTTTAAAACACTAGATAAAATTTACGATTAAATATTAACCAAAAGTGATTTATTTTCCGAGTAAAATTTGGCTTGAATCAGTTGGTATCAATGGAACCGGAAATGTTTTTGTCATCCACAATTTTTGGTCACGTGGCATAACATTCTAATCACGTGATCAGTAGCCCGGATGAAAACAATAACATTAAAAAAGGTCTATACTACGAGGGTGAGTCAATAAGTAACCAGCCTAACTTATTTCCGGTTGAGATCCACCTCTTCTTTTTCGATGTAATTGCCCTCTAATGTGATGCACAGACCAACGGCGTTCAAGTGCCATCATCCCAGAACTGAAAAAGTCAGGATCCTTTCCATTGACTACTCCTCAACTGCCGTCACGACTTCTTCATCAGACCGGAAATGAAGTCCACGGATATCCTTTTTCAAGTTTGGGAACAGGAAGAAGTCGCTAGGAGCTAGGTCAGGCGAATAGGCAGGATGTGGTATTAATTCATGCCCGTTTCGCTCTACAGCATCCATTGCAACTTTGCAAGTGTGGACTCTCGCGTTGTCCTGTTGCAGCAAAACACCTTTAGAGAGTTAACCTCGGCGTTTTTCACGGATGGCGGTTCTCAGCTGTTCTAACAAGTTTGCATAGTACACTCCAGTTATTGTACTTCTCTTGGGTAAAAAGTCCAACATAATAACGCATTTTGCGTCCCAAGATACTGTGGCCATCACCTTGCCAGCAGATGGTTGCGTCTTGAACTTCTTTGGCCTCGGGGACCCAGGCCCTACCCACTGACGACTCTGAGCTTTATTCTCTGGCTCATAATAATGAACCCAAGTCTCATCTACAGTCACCAGACGCAAGAGAAAATCATCTTTTGACCTAAAACGCTTCAACAAGGCGCTGCATACTGATGCTCTGGTTGCCATTTGCTCATCGTTTTGGGGATTTGGGGATCCATCGGGATGTTAGCTTGCGCATACGTAAACGATCATGTAAGATTGTTGAAACGCTACCATGTGAAATGCCTAATGCCTGCCCTATTTCTTCCACCTGAATTCGCCTATCAGAGAATACCAGATCCCGAACTTTCTTACACATTTCTTCGTCGGTGGCATCCAGTGGGCGTCCAGACCTGGCTTCATCTTCTAAAGATGTTCTACCGCGTTGGAATTCCCCTACCCAGAATTTAACCTGAGCATACGATGGTGCAGAAGACCCATAAACATCGGCTAACTCGCCGTGTATTTCCTTGCCTGTTTTACCTTTTAAATACAAGTACCGAATTACAGCACGGTACTCAACTTTAGATGAAAAGCATGCCTTTGCATCACTAGCCATGTTTGACATTCAATATCTTATTAAAGAATGTCTCGATACGCGTGCAATTTTGTACCCATGTATAAAGCATATATTGAAACAAAGCATGAAAATCGTGACCGTCTCGGTCCATCGAAAATGGGATAGGCTGGTTATTTATTGACACGCCCTCGTAGTAAACGCTTAGATGGCTAAGCATCATAGTGATTAGGAAAAATGTTAGTAGGTTAGCCCACCGGCTCGACGTGACCTCAACAATGTTGACAGGGCCGTTAAACTCCAGTTCAAACATCAAATATGGCAAATGGTGAAAGTCAGCCGACGATATATCAAATTTCTAAGCGTAAACTGCAGATACAGAGAACACGGCTGCTTACCTCCACACGCGGAATATAGTTTCTGAAAAGAAAAGCGTAAGATTTTCCGGAGGTGGTTGCTGAGAGTCAGTTTAGGTGGCGTTGAAGGTGGGTGTCGGTTGAAATAAGGCTGCCTGCCATTTTGGCACGATCGACAATATCCAAAATCGGGCGATGTAATTCAACTTTTTATTTAGTCTCCCATATAAATAGTCCATAATTGTAATCCTTTAAGCGAATACCCGTCTTCAACGCTACATAAACTGACTCACCGCAACCACCGCCGGAACATAGTGTTGCGCTTTTGGAGATAAGGAGCCGTGGAGAAGCTAGTATATTACTGAGCTCTCCAAGATCCAAGCGACATTATTTCATGGCGACCTGTACAGCCTGTCATCATCCCAACATAACCCACTAATATCCCAGTAAGCATTCTACATAAATCTATAGCGGGTCGTCATCGGCCCGTCAGGGTAGCTGACGGGCCGATGACGGCCCGCTGTAGATTTATGTAGAATGCTGGCTGGGATACCATTCATCCTAAAGGGCCTCAAGAAGGAGAATGGACTTCATCAGACCAAACAGATCCAACACAGACCTGTATCTACTACACAAGTCCAGTCGGTTTTACAAAGATGGCTGAAAAGTGTACCTGTATGTCAGCACTACATGTGCTCGACCGGACTTTAAACTCGTATAGGTGTAAATGCATAACTTGTGAAAACTGATCTGCTGTCATATGCGAACAACCAATGTCCAGAAAAGCCTGCGCATCGCCACAGGCTGACTACGGACTTTCCTGTTCTGAGATAAAACTTTCAGTGCCCAATGACCAAAATGATCATGGCAACAAAAGAACTGATCAGACTGCGCGGATGCGCATGCTGATCTGGGCCTTCGTTGTTCGAAAATAGTGTAAGGAACACTATATGATAATTGTGTATCATTAATATTAACAATTCTGCAAACGACAAAGTTTAATATTATGAAAACACGCCTATTCAAATATATAGAAAATTTCACCTCCAAAAACTGAAAATTTTCAGATAAAAAAACTCTGATATTTTTCATATTTCCGCTCAAAACACAGATTGTGGATACTCGTTAGAACCGCCTCGCCGAGTAGCCACAATCTATGTTTTTGAGCAGAAATAAGAAAAATAATGTATACTCCAGTAAACCCCAATTTTCCTATATAAAAGTGGGGTTTAAGGGGGTCAGCATTATATAGGCATGTTTTCGTGATGACCTTTACAACTCTCTGGGCAATTTTATCACACGTGATGTTCATGATATTTTTCTTTTCATTTGAGACAATGGGCTTTGACATGTCATGCAAATTGTCTCTTAAGGAGGCAATATGCACGAAATGTCAAAGCCTACTTTCTGAGAAAATGTCAGCAATTTGTTGTCTTCTGAGTTAGCCCAGGCTGTGGTAAATGTGCAGGGACCAGGTGCCATTACTTTTACATAGGCTTCCATATAGCAATGTGAAATTCTGACCCTCACAATATGATATATAGAGAGGATACTTCCTCTTTTTCTGTGAATACAAAGACGTATAAAATTACAAGATTCGCAACTAAACGAAATCCCGCAATATCTCGTGCGTCCCTGTGTTAAGAGTCCTACGGTCGCGAGAGCCGCGCGAGACTTTCGTTACCAAGACAACACAGGTACGCTATCGCCGGTATCACTCGAAAGAGCGAACAACCACGACCGTAATTCTTGATTGTTTTCTCTCACAGCATTAATAAACATTTCCTTTTTTTCTTGATTGTTTTCTTTCACATCATAAATAAACATTATCTTTCTTTTTTTTTTTTTTTTTTTTTTTTTTTTTTTTACAAGGCGTCATTCATATTATTTAATTGATAAAAAGTAGAAATGAATTTGTAAACGTCGGCGATTTTCAAGGGGCGAAAGACATCGAAGATTCACAGCTGCCGGTAAAAATCTGTCAGGTGTTTTCATTTCGATTTTTTTCTGTCCCGATCAGCATCAGAATCTCAATGATACTTAATTTTTTTTAATTTATTCATTCGGGGTTTTACGTTTCTTTCAAGATTATTTCACTTATATCGAGGCGACCGTTAATCAGATGCGGGCCTGACAGTGTTTGTGGAGTTACAAAACTAGCAATGCCCTACAACTGTGTTCCATAACAAATAATGGGTAGGGTGAATGAAATAAACATTTTCACCTGTTCTATGATGATTTAAGACCTGAAATGCTGGCCAACACAGGATAAGATATAATTTTAACTAATAATAATAATATCTGACATAAAAATCAGAAAACTGAAAAGTTTTATGTGTTACAAAATGGGCAATGCCCCGTCAACTATTCCATAACAAACAATGGGAGGGCGTTTGGAATAAACATATAAACTCATAAATATTACATATTTTAGGATGATACAGGGCTTGAAATGCGGGCCAACACAGGTTCAGGTATAACTGTAACTAACAGTAATAATATCTGACAGAAAATTTAGAAAATTGAAATTTTTTTTGCGTTACAAAATGGGTAATGCCTTGGCAACAACCAGTGGTTCCAGTGCATATAACGGGTGGGGGTATATGAAATACAACACACGTTTAATGCATGGTTTGGCCGATTTAGCACTTTAAAATGCTGGCCAACACAGGATCAGATATAATTTTAATTAAAAATTATAGTGTCAGACAGAAAACGCAGAAAACTGAAATGTTTTTCGTGCTACAAAAGGGCAATGATTTGGAAAACTCGCATCAGTCTTTCATCACTCAATGTGTACAGCACTGTTCAACGACGGTCTTCTTTCTCAGTTGGTTCGGCAGATGTGCAAAAATAACTGGGTAGTTAGTAAACTTGAGACATTCAAGGACCTATTTCGTTCCCTTAAATTCGCTACATAAAGTAAGAAGTTATATAAAACTTACTTGAAATCTGCTAAAAATTCATGCTCCAGTCTACATGATGAAACCCGTTTTTGTTTGTAAAACGATGTTGTTTTGACTAATTCATGACATAAACGGACACAGTTGATTAAATAAAATCTATTGAAGGCAACAGTTTTTAACAGTAACGATCATACGATAGTATTTCATCAACAAATATTTCTTGGCGAAGAAAAAAACAAGATGGCGGCAAGTGACGCTATCGGTTCTCGAACGTCTCTCGCGGTTTCTCGGGGTATCACGAGGTGTGTTGGTTCTTTCTATTACGCGGAGAACAAGTTGCAAATCCTTGTATTATTTACGTCCTTGGTGAATACCATAAATATTGTCATCGAGTGTAATGAAAACATCAGTATTTTCACGAGTGCGAAGCACGAGTGAAAATTTGAATGTTTACATTACACGAGATGAAAATGTTTATGGTATTCACTGAAAAAGAGTAAATTTTCTTTTTATTTCATTGTTTACACGCCAATGCGTGTTTCTGACGTCATAACTAACGTCACCAAACAAAACATGATTGTCATGTCGTCGACGCTCAGTGCTTAACATGTGAAACGCTGGAGAGACAAAACAAAAAGTTTCGGCAAATCCAAATAATTTTGATACCAAAATGTTCCTTACATTCTAACTAAGAAAATGCATACCAACATTTGATAGTTTAGTTCAGAAACAAAGAAGTTAGAGGTGTTCAAAAATCTGAAATGGGGGTAACATCCACTTCTGAAACAATGTTGAAACAATGAAGAAAACCGAAGTCGTTCAAAGCGAGGAGTGAAAATATAAATCGTATCAGTCACTATAGTGAAATGATACGATATCAATTCACTAGTGATTGATACCACTTTTATTTTCTTCAGATATACACTGATTTCACCGCTAACAATAAAATAAATGATATATATCTTGACTTCCAAATTTGGTGTAACCTAAATTTTAGTCTGACAAACTACATCAGAAAAAGAAGGGTTATATCAGCATGTTTTGGCACGTTTCTACCCTTGAACACGTGTACCTTCATTTTGGTAGAAAACAAACATATAAAAACAATAACAACAAAGCATCAACGGCAACTGAAATAAAGAACAGTTAACCAGGTCTGATTTTTCAACACTAGTACACTGAAAATATCAATGACAAATTTCAGTTTTGGTCTGCAATTAAATGAAATATATTTGTGTAAAACTGACATAAATTCGAACAATCTCTTCATTATCCAATCGCAGCCAAGCTTTTATTTAGTAAAGCATTTGGTTCCCGTATACTTTTTTGCTGATTCCATTTTGCTGGTTCCAATTCTCTACACCATTATTGGTACCATATTCTGAACAACATTCGTCACCGGGACGTCCAACTGGTATTGGCTTCCAGTTGGGTAAGACCTGCTATCTTTGTAGCAGGTAAGGGTACAAGGATAATGTGTTTTATTTCTCCTGTTTCTCCTCTTTCTTCCCTGTCCCTCTCTTTCATCTCCTCTACTATCTCTTCTCGCTCTTTTCTCCCTTTCTGTGGGAGACGACACAAAATGACCCACAAGGGTTGACGTGTCGTTAAACCCAAACACAAAAAAATTCTGTACAATATTAATAAGAGGAATAGGAATTACCTTTGTGTACAAGACAGTAACCAACCATTTTGGATTCCGGCGTGGCAGCCATCAGGTTTCGTGTAGCAGTGGCTGTGGTGTCTCTTCGGTAACATCATCACGACGTTTAAATTTATCAAGAAAAACAGTAGGATAGATAAGGTTGATAAATGTGTACCGTTCACCATGGTTCATGTGTTCAATCTGTAAATATGTTCAAATACGTTCATAGTCCCGGATAAGAGCTTTTTCAGCAGAAAAGTAGCGATATTTTTTTTCTTATATTTTATTCTTGTGGTACTTATTAGAAGCGCCTCATCGAGGCGCTTCTAATGGGTGCCAACAACATATTGTTTGCATGCAGAAATAATAGAATATGATTTGGATTCCCCTCCTATCTGGAGCAACAACTTGTCAGATAACACAGTAATATAGGGATATTGCACTGATTTTGGTAAATATTATCCCCGAGTTGGAGGACAGGAGCTTGCCAGCGTCCGAATGTCACAGGTCGACCGTGTGGCTCGGTAGCTCAGTTGGCTGGAGTGCTCGCACGGTCTGCGAGAGGTCCTGGGTTCGAGTCCCGGTCGGGCCATGTGCTTTTGTTTCCCTTGTGACATTTGGTGGCCAGTATGAGGGCCAACTTCTAACCAATGCCGCGACCGCGGATCGAACCCGGGCCGTCCGCGTGACAGGCGAACACTCTATCACGTCGCTATAAAAGCCGGCTTGTACCACAAGGCAGTACAAGTGTGTTATATACCTATATCCGGTGACATATTCCCCCTCCAACTTGCAATTCTTCCCTGAATTTCTAGGACTCCGAGAATCACGTTAAATGAGACTCAGGAGTTTTATGCTCAGATGTGGGTTATTTACGTTGGGCGCCAAATGTAACAGGTGAAAAAATGGAAATAATATTTTCCCCGACCGGGAATCAAACCCGGTCCGCTAGACTCAAAGTCCTACACTCTATCACGTCGCTATAAAAGCCGACATGTACCGCAAGGCAGTACAAGTGTGTTATATACCTATACCCGGTCAGGGTCTAAACTGTTTGCATTAAGTTCGGGAATTTCTATAAAACAAAGTATAATAATAAAAGCTGACCAGACACCCTTCATACAGGAAATGGACCTGTCTAAAAGAGTTCAGGTAGTAGAATCCACACGGTATAAATGGGTTGAGTCACCCGAATATTAGGCCGAATACGCTATCCTTCATGTCCGTAGTATGGATACACAGTGCAAACTCCTTATAATAGCAACCCATTAAAATTCATTGGCCGTTTTGAAGAGGTTTAATATATTATATTATAGTGAAACGGAACTTTGAGAACAGAAAAATGGCCGATATAGAGAGGTGTCTGTTGTTGAGAGATGACCGATCATGGAGGTTCTACTGTACCTTTTTTCTTATTTCCGTCTGAAAACAATTCTGATTAAATAGCTATAAATATTGAATGAGTAAAAACATGCGATAAAATCCAAGGAGCAAGCGTGTTGATATCATACGATATTGGCATGCTTATTTGATATTGCACGCTTGTAGATCTGATCTGGTCTACACTGTCTACCAATGTCCTTTATTATGGGACACTGGGCAAAAATGAGTTATTTTTTAATGTTCAGGTTCTTAAATTTGGAAAGTCATTTGTTTACTAGTGACGTGTGTACAACTGCTGGAGGAATGTTCGACAAACAGTGTAAATCCTGAGAAGACGCTTTGTTTGCGACGTAAGAAGATGGATTCTCTGGAAATTGAAGAACACACCACATGAATAAAATTAGTAGATTCAGCTTTCTTGAATCTGTTAAAAGCAATACTGTCAGATACAACGCATCTCATGCCCTCTGGCACTGGCTAAAACTGTTGTTTATAAAAATCAGAAAGCGGCGTCTGATTAGGGTCTACACTGTTTGTCACTCGTCCAGCAATATTTTCGACACATTACCTTGTAGTGAAACAGACTTTTACAAATCATAGCACAAGGATGGCAAAAAGTTACGGTGCTACAGTATTTGGAGTAAATATGGTATAATAATTGAAGCCTTTCTTCAAAGAGTCTCAACTTAAATTTCTGTTTTTTTTTTGTGTGTTTTTTTTTGTTGTTTTTTTTTGTGTTTTTTTTTTGTTTTTTTTTCCTTCTTTTTTTTTCTTTTTTTTTATTTGTTTTTTAAGTCCATGTTTTGTTCTTCAATATCTAGAAATTATTATGAAATAATTGAATTGTATCAAGACTAACAATTAAACATAATGAGTCTAAAGTTATACAATGTTTTAGCTCCATTAGTATCATTCCCATCATTCCCTCAATTTCATACTTGTATATAATTGCACTTTATTTGTTGTTTTAATATATTGTATGTATTTAAGAGAGCTTCATGGAAAGTTTGCATTGCCAAAATTAGAAACCCTTTTGAAGTACAGCCAACTTACTTACTTACTTCTTACTTACTTGCTAATTCTGTTTTCTGAGTTACTCAACATTAGCTCAATTATCGAGAAGGACCAGTAAATGCAAGCTACACTAAAGTGACGTACAGGGAGACGTTTTATGGCCGTCACTCAGCACGTAACCCAAGCTGTAAATATGTCCTGAGAGGGTGGATTTTTCGAAAGTAAGGGACACACTAAAGAAGGGTAAATAGCAGGCCCATATCAAGCGTATGGTTAGTCCAGAATCAATATAAAGAGGTTGACTTGATAGAAAGAATGCAAATGAAAATCGAAGGATATATTATCTTAGTTTTCTTCTCAATTACAACCTTTAATAAAGACAAAAATAAAATTAAGAAATAAACCGTAATAAATAAATAAATAAATGAATAAATGAATAAATATTTAAATAAATAATGAAAATATAAATAAAAAAATAATTGAATAAATAATAGAAATGAAACAAAAGAAAGGGATTAAAACCTACCTTTTTAATTTCTATGATGAGATGAGATAATACAAAAATCTGAAAGTCATTCTGTATGGTCCAGTTTCGGTAATACAATCTATTCTTCCTTGACAAATAGTCACGTCAAATAAAAAGGGACTTTTAAAAGGTGAATGGATTCACTTGATAAATGTTCTGTCATTTTTGACAAGGGAGAAAACTTTTATGACATCCCAGGGGCTTTCGTTTACACCAGTCCCCGTCTGAAAATGGGTCTGCTCTTAAAGGAAAGAATATGCCCCCAAAAGGGGTCTAAACTTAAAGGAAAGAATTTACTCCCCCTGGAAGCAAATTCTTCCCTTTAAGAGTAGACCCCAAATATCAATTTGGACAGAATTGCCTCCCTTGAATGTGAATCAGTTCCCCTTAACATAATCGAGCAGCACAGTACCAGCTGTATATATACAAAGTCTGAACTGATGTAAAATTACGCTGATCAAGTCATCATTTGAGCGTTCGCATAATTCCAAGCCTCTTCCCCACACTAACTCCTAGACTTCCCATTTATTGTGGGATTTGCATCAATTCTAAATAAAAGTAGCGGTACTTTTATGGTTGTGAATAAAGCCCCAGAAATAATCTAGAAAACTAGTTTGTTTATTTAACTACCCACTGAAAAGATCGGAGCTTAATTTGCGCAAACACACTGGAGAGGGTCCAAAGTTGAAACGTTAACCTGCTGGCTAGAAATAAAGGCAGACACCATATAAAATATATTTGTTTGTATTTTTCTTCATGTGCATCAGCACAGTCTGATCAGGGCCTTCGTTATCAGGATCAATGGCTACTGCAGAACATGTTGAGGAGAAACATTGAATAACCTAAGAAAGTATGGTTACTAGGGCTCTTTGGCACTCTTTTCTTGCGTTGAGGTTTATTTGTAATACAATATCTTTGTTGTTCGTTTGTGTGTGTGTGGTAAACGCTCACACCATATGTCATAAAATATTTCAAATATTTTTATGAAATTTGATGCTAAAAACAGAGAAGGTAATGTTTTCGGTGGAGTACAGAGAATGGGTACATTCTGATTGGATAATAACTCTGTCAAATTGTTTTGGCATCCCTTATGAAAGGGTCCATACTAAAATAAAATGCGCCCGATCGATCGTTTTTGGTTCTAAATGCTTGTATCTTGCATACGAATCTGTTTATCTCGGTACACTGATGTAAAGTAAACCTGCTAGCATTCAGATATCGACAAACTCCAAATAAGGCTGGATTCTTCAAAAAAAAAAAAAAAAAAAAAAAAAAAAAAAAAACAGCTGGAGGTGCCTGTGACGTCGTGGAGGTGCCTGTGATGTAAAGATATTTAGTGAAAATCTGAAGAGTTATTGCAGCTGCAAATATTGATATAATTCTTCTCGAGATTACTGCCTGGAAAGAATCATTCATTCAGCGTCGCAATAAGCCATCATAATGTGTATGTCATGAATCTCAAAGAATTATTAGCGCTTTTGAGTTAGGCTTTCATAGAATGCTCACTGAAGGGTGATGACTGTAATCGGGACACGCGTTTGGTTTAACATAATAGTCAAAATTACTCATGCCTGTCGAGGTATATGGTAAATTTAATCGGTTCCACATGGTGACCATGACCGGTGCATGTATAGAAAATGTACGCGCACAGGTATCGTTACATGTAGGTTTGACCCTTTTGTTAATTCATATGCGTATCGCTAACTGCATTTGTCCATTTAAACAAGGGGGAGAATCACGTGGTATGATTGACAGGGTTCACGGAATTTAGTGACGGTAGTCGGACAAATCGAGATATTTTATGCTCCAAACTTCGAAGAAGTTGAAGGGGCATATTGCTTCTGGGGCGTTCGTCTGTCCGTCCGTCCGTCCGTTCGTCACGTGCATGCTACTGTTTTGAAATTTCATATATGGATTCCTCATGAAAAAAATAGCTGATACATATTTTTTTCTTGACACAATTATGTCCCTTTCCTGAGTTATGGCCCTTTGAAAAAAATTGAATGTAATCTTGTCAGCAAATTATCTTAAAAAAAAATATGGTAGTGATGAGTAGATGACCTGATTAACTTTTGAATAAATTTTGTAAAATACTTCTTGAGTTATGGCCCTTTGTAATTTTGGGCATTTTTACCTTGTCAGCAGAATATCTCAAAAACAGTTGGAGCTAGAGCCTTGAAACTTGATGAATAGACTGGTAGTGATAAGTAGGTAACCTGATTAACTTTTGAATAAATTTTGAAAAATACTTCTTGAGTTATGGCCCTTTGTAATTTTGGGCATTTTTATCTTGTCAGCAAAATATCTAAAAACTGTTGGAGCTAGAGCCTTGAAACTTGGTGAATTGATTTGTGATGATGAGTAGGTGACCTGTTTAACTTTTGTGTAACTTCTGAAATAAATGTTCATGAGTAATGGCCCTTTGTAAATTTGGCCATATTTCCCTTGTCAGCAAAATATCTCAAAAACTATTGAATCTTAAGCCTTGAAACTTGATGAATAGATTGGTAGTGATAAGTAGACAACCAGATTAACTTTTGAAAAATACTTCTTGAGTTATGGCCCTTTGTAATTTTGGGCATTTTTATCTTGTCAGCAAAATATCTAAAAACTGTTAGAGCTAGAGACTTGAAACTTGGTGAATTGATTGGTAAAGATGAGTAGGTGACCTGATTAACTTTTGTGTAACTTTTGAAATAAATGTTCATAAGTAATGGCCCTTTGTAAATTTGGCCATATTTCCCTTGTCAGCAAAATATCTCAAACACTATTGAAGCTGAAGCCTTTAAACTTAATGAACAGATTGGTAGTGATGAGTAGATGACCTGATTATGGCCTCAATTTCGAATGAAATTGATGGAGCATATTATTTTGCCTTCGTTCGTCCATCCGTCCGTTTGTCACGCCTTTTTGTGCATGCCATGTCTTAAGAACCCTGCATGCTAGGGTTTTGAAATTTTATATATGGGTTAACCATGAATAATAGCTGACCCGTAATGTTTTTCTTGTCCGGCATATTTGTTTTTAGAGTTATTTCCCATTTGATAAAATAACATTGAAATATCGTACATTTGCACTGTTGTTACTGTCATAGGCAAGTAGTGTTGGAGTCAAGCAGTGTTAGAGTCAGGCAGTTGGGGGCATAGTGCTTTACAAACACCAGCTCTAGTTTGTTTCAAAAACTGTACATTTTACCATCGTGACGTGGTTGTCCACCGTGATATAGCATGCGGCACATTAGTCAGGTTGAACCGACCGATAATTTCAAATCTGGGTATGGGACCTGTCTTTTCCATTGCACCACTTTTGCATGCGTGCATTTTTTGAACTGTTGCCAATGTATTTTTATACTTACATGTATTTCCATTTTGGTTTTGAGGAGTCTTTTGAGGCAGTGGTCTAAAAAAAAAAAAAGCATATCAATATGTGTCGCTGCAATAACTCTTCAGATTTTCATTATATTTTCTTACATCATAGGCACCTCCATGCCATCACAGGCACCTCCAGTTGTTTTTTAGAGAACCCAGCCTAATTTGGAGTTTATCGAAGTTTATATTTGGGCAAGGAGGTTTACTTTACGCCAGTGAGCAGAAATAAACAGATTCTTAAGCAAGAAAACTGCATTTAAGACCTAAAACAACCGATTTTTTCCGATTTCGGTTGATCTTAACGTCACGTCAGCAGTCATAACTTTCGTAAATGTTGAAAGTTCTGAGGAACATGTCGTGTGACAAAACTTTATGCCTATAAGGGTCGAATAGCACTCTTTGATTTTCAGTAAACTCTCTGGTTTATTGTGTATTTTATCAAAAAAGACAAATACCTACCTTTTTATGTCTAGTTTTTGACCATCACAGGCAGCTCCGGATATCTGTCACAACCATTTAATCAGTACCTCCGCGGAGGTACCTGTGATAGTTTAACAGGCGTGCTACGTGCACGACATCACAGAATGTTGACGTCACGAGTCGTCCAATAGTTTTGACTATACCACATTTGATGACGTCACCCATTTAAACCCAATGCAAAAGCTCTGGGCAATGGTTTTGACTATACCACGGTTGGTGACGTCAACTTTGACGGGAATGACGATCGCGTGCCATTTAAAATAGCACACATTGGCTAAATCAATAATGTTTTAGCATTAGTTGGATAATAAAATTGTTTTGGTGAAATAGTCAAATCTACCGCCCTCGGTACCATGGACAGCTCGATATACTATTGCCCTCAGCCTCCGGCCTTGGGCAATAATGCATCGAGCTATCCACGTCACCGAGGGCAGTAGTTTTGACTATTCCACAAACAGGCATGAAATAATTGTATAATAATCCTACCCAGGTTATCCTACCTAAGGTCAGATAAAAACCGAGAATTTTCGCGTGTTTAATATGTCCTGGTTGTATTGGACGTCACATATGTCACTGGAAGTAATGATGTTATGAAACGCCACAGTAATGTCATCATAATATGGCGGACATCAGCAATCAAAGTGGCTGCATTATTAAAAAAAACCCCTTACGTTCAAAAATGAAAGGTGTGCAAAAACTGGAATCCATCATGGGTGTGAGGGATAGATACAAAAATCTCTCGGGACCACAGTCTGGCATCAGGAGGCAAGCCAAGCTAGTCAGAAGTCACTCCGTCCTTTAATCAAACTGTTTGGTGGTCAAGCATATCGAGGGTTGAGCGCAAGACTATGGTAACTCAAACATATTTTTGAAACCCTTGTTTAGGGGCAACTTGGACCCCTTTGTAAACAATGCAAATTTAAGTGCCATTGCTCTTACGAGCAATGGTACCTAAATTTTCATTGTTTACAGAAAGATATGTTGTAATCTTCATAACGCCTTCATGGTGAGGAGATTAGGTTTGGGGAAAAACAACCACCTGACTTACGCTAGTCTTGCGCTCAACCCTCGATATGATGCAGAAATGCAGACATCATCAAGCATATGATGCAGAAATGCAGACATCATCAAGCATATGATGCAGAAATGCAGACATCATCAAGCATATGATGCAGAAATGCAGACATCATCAAGCATATGATGCAGAGATGCAGATAATTCAGTTGTTATTTTTCTTGCACACTAGATAAGGAATCCTGGATTTAATCCCGGGATAGATATTCTTACCCAGTCAGCATTCTATGTAAATCTATATCGGGCCGTCATCGGCCCGTCAGGGTAGCTGACGGGCCGATGACGGCCCGATGTAGATTTACGTAGAATGCTAGCTGGGTATCTACCTAGGTCATCCTACCCAGGGTAAGATTAAAATCGAGAATTCTCACGTCTTTGATCACGTATGCCATCGTTAAGGTTTACGTCTCTGAACGTAATGACGTCATTAAATGACACAGTAATGTCAGTATGGTGGACGACTACCATCGAAGTGATTGCATTATTAAAAGAAAATCAATGTTCAGAAATGAAAGATATGCAAGAAAAAAAAATCCGTCATGGATGTGAGGGGTAGACAGAAAAATCCGTCCCTCGTGATCACTGATGGCATCACTTGGTAGGCTTTGTGTCAGACAGTGATCCCCGGGGCAGATTTTTCTATCCACCAGTCACACCCATGATAGAGCCTTTTATTACTCAAAGTACTGTATACAACTCAATGAAATAGTACTGTCTATTTAGACCGTTTATTACTGAATTGGCGCGCACCGGAGGTACGTCAACGAAATCACGCAATGTTGACGTCACCAGCCGTCCAATAGTTTTGACTATACCACAGTTGATGATGTCACCCATTTAAATCCAGTACAAACGCGCTGGGCAATAAGTTTGATTATACCACGTTTGGTGACGTAAACTTTGACAGGAATGACGTTGATGTGCCGACATCGCTTTCAAATTGACACAGCTCTCATTGTCTAAAACAATAATATTTTAGCTTTAGTTAGATAATAAAACAATTATTTCATGGCTGGTTTGGTAAAATAGTCAAAACTACTGCCCTCGGTACCGTGGACAGCTCGATGTATTATTGCTCTCGGCCTCCGGCCTCGTGAAATAGTGCATCGAGCTGTCCATGTCACCTCTGGCAGTAGGTTTGACTATTCCACAAACAGGCATGAAATAACTGTATAATAATCCTACCCAGGGTCAGACAAAAATCAATAATTCTCACGTGTTTGATATGCACTGGTTGTATTGGACATCACGTACGCCATCGTTAAAGTTTACGTCACTGAACGTAATGACGTCATGAAACGCTACAGTAATGTCATCACAAATTGGCGGACGTCAGCAATCGAGTGGCATCATCATTATTATAATCTACGTTCAGAAATGAAATGTGTGCATGGTAAAGAATCTATCATGGGTATGAGGAATAGATAGAAAAATCATACCCTCGGGACCACAGTCTGACATCACGAGCAAGCCTCGTGATGCCAAACAGTAATCCTTGGGACGGATTTTCCTATCTACCCCTAACACAATTGATAGATCCTTATAATCTGGTACTTTAGACAGTACATAATACATCTTCAAAAGTACTTTTCCACGATGTCTTGAAATTTATAAAAAAAAAAAAAAAAAAAAAGAAAAGAATGAACCGCAGCCTTGGAAAATTAGCCCTCAAACGTGTGCGCCGAGCGATCCGCACAGCCTGATAACAGTCTTCACTGACATGTTGTAGACAGTACGGATATACAGGCTGACCTGAGTCTTCGCTTGAAGTAAATACCCGAAGGTATATCAGTTATAACTTTGATGTACACTCCAGAAAATTAGCGACACTTTAGAAAATTAGCAGCCGTTGGAAAAGGCGGTTCCACTAATGCAGTTCTGTGTTCATGTGTCGGTGGTTTCATATGTGGAGTTTGTTGAGTCATTATTTGTTCCCAATCTCTCCTTTTGATGTCATAGGACGGCTGTGCTTACGTGATTGTGGCATTTCCTCGGTATCTTATATATATATATATATATATATATATTCTCATTTTATCTCATAGAATAAACTTTAGACATTTTTTTATCTACAGAAACAATATAGCATTGAAAACCGTATTCAAACATTCTAGGTTACTGATTTATGAAATCACTATTACTATGAAAATGAACGTGCACCTGTTGAGACGTCATTTGAGTAATGTTGAAATTTAATCTTCCTGAAACGTTCATTTTGTTCCCAGATTTAAACGTGTTAAAACTGAATTTTAACAGACAAAATCTCAATTCCAAATGTCTAGATTCTAACGAAAATTAGAGAATATAAAGAAGTAACAGGTATCAGTTATAAACTTCTGTAACATTTTCAGCGGTCAACAGAGTAAACGATAACCACGGTGCCTGGTCGGTGACCACGTTGGCACCGTGGTTACCGTTTATTCTGTTGAATTCTGTAGCGATTACGTCATCCTCATCGAGGTATACCCATTTCGCTCTGATTGGCCCGATATGAACCACATCGTCAGAAAGCATATCTTCGTACATGTGTGACAAGTACCTTCGGAAATGTGCGACCAGAGAATATTCAGATCACTCTGCGCATTCGCAAGGTTGATTTGATCTTTACTTTGCACATTTTGGATAGTGAAGGATGCAAAGTTTCCTCTTGCGAACAACGATGACTAGAATCAGACTGCGCGGATATGTCAGAATGGACGTTGTCTTACATCACGGGTTACATAACTAGTGTACCTTTGAATAAAAGGGCATTACAGTCCCAAAAAGCACCAATCTATAGGTAACTTTGGAGGGCTTGTTTCCGGGGGTAATTCAAACATTGCTAGTTGGTTTAAATAGTATTTTATTTGCATTTATCATTTACAACAGATTTAACAATGAAAAGCTGAGAATAACATATATACAGGATTCTGAAGTAATTCGTTTGAAAAAGAAATGTATTTTCTACTGTTACAGTAAAATAAAAATAATATTAACAGACAAGGAATTTAACTTTTACCACAATCTGAGCAGATGCAACAGGCAACAATTTTATGACCTTTTTCTTATTTGTCCCAGACAACAGACTGAATCATTCGTGCATATTGTTTCCTCGGGAGACAAATATCTCGTCAGGAGACAATTTACATGGAATATCAAAGTATATTTCTGGAATAAGACAAATATTTAAAATATGTCGTCTGCTGAAATTTTACTTGAAGAGTTTTACAATTTTGTGAAGTCGAACATATAAATAGATGCTCTGGACATATTTTGCAGACGACAATTTGATGATATTTTTTTTTCTTATCTTTCTCCCAGAAACTTTTTAATGAAAGTGATTTATAATTCAGTGAAATCGCAACAAGATATTCATGGTAAATTTAGCAAGACAAATTGACAATATTATTCTCATTTTTTATTTACTTTTTTTTCTCAGAAAATAGACTTTAAATTTTCTGAGGAGGCAATTTGCATGATATGTCAAAGCCTGTTTTCTGAAACTAAAAAATGAGTAAAATATTTCAAAATGTCGTCTGCTGAAATTTTTACCCAGCATGCAATGTGAGAGGTCTTAAACTGTAGTTTTTAAGTACTATCCGAAAGGTAGATGAGTTTAATATGGACTTTTACGGCCCAGTCAACACTATTAAGATCATATCGACCCGATCAGTTTGCCTAACCACACTCTTACTGGGCTGGATTAGTCCTGTTAGCGGTTAACCAGTACTTGAGCACATTCTGTCGTTAGTATCTGACAACTGCCCTCTTGAATCAGTGGATGGGAGATATGCCCGTAGAAACATTTCATGGTCGATGTCTACGAAAGAATGTTGCCGGACCCGGCGGGGATCGAATACGCGACCTATTGATCATCAGTCGGACGCCCATCCGACTAAGCCTTTGAGACCCGCCAAAAGGTAGATACAGTTGACTCTCGTTATCTCGAACTCGCTTATCTCGAATAACCGCTTATCTCGAAGTGAAAATCTGGTCCCTGTTTTAACACAGAGATCTACCAACAGGCAACAAAATATTGTGGAAAAGAGGAGAAATTGCTCCTTAGGAGCAATTTCTCCTCTTTTCCACAATATTTTCAATATATCTCTAACTTAGGAGTCAAATTACATATTCATTCTGTTAAAGGTGGTTGTTCGATTAATTGTTTTCCTAGGTTCTGCAACCCTGATATGTCGAAGTACGGATATCTCGAAGTGTTTCATAGAGTCCCTTGGAGTTCGAGATAACGAGAGTCGACTGTATTTCACTCTATACGGAAAACTGTCGCATCACTTTTCAACTATCATTGTCTGACGGCCCCAATCATGACTGAATATTACAAACCATTACGAAAACATGCCTATATAATTTTGACCCCCTTAAACCCCACTTTTATATAGTAAAACTGGGGTTTACATTATTTTTCCTATTTCTGCTCAAAACATAGATTGTTGGTACTCGTTAGAACCGCCTCGTCGAGGCGGTTCTAACGAGTACCAACAATCGATGTTTTGAGCAGAAACATGAAAAATATCAGAATTTTTTATTTGAAAATTTTCATTTTCTGGTGATAAAATTTTCAGTATATTTGAATAGGCGTGTTTTCGTAATGATTACGAAAACATACATGTACCTATATAATTTTGACACCCTTAAACCCCACTTATCTAGTAAAACACCTTCAGAACCAAATGTTGTTTACAGGGGTATGCATTATATTTCTTATTTCTGCTCAAAAATATATATTGCTGGTACTCGTTAGAACCGCATCGGTGAGGCAGTTCTAACGAGTATCTACAATCTATGTTTTAAGCAGAAATATGAAAAATATCAGAATTGTTATCTGAAACTTTCAGGTGGTGAAATTTTCAATATATTTGCATAGGCGTGTTTTCGAATTGAAGAATATGCTGAGCCTTATCATTAGACATTAGATTCTGTAAGAAACAAACGAAGACCCTGACCAGACTTCGCAGGCTGAACAGAGTCTTCGCTGCATGCATACACTCCGAAAAACTTTCCCATGGCCCAATTCAAATACCGTATTCGATCTAATTACCGCACATACCCCTATAAGCGCACAGTCAAGAAATTCCGTAGTCTTCATATTACAGCCAATGTACTTTTTCTTTACTTCTTTATGAAGGCATATGTTGTGGGTACTCATTTGAATTGCATCGCAATTCAAACGAGCACCCACAACATATGCCTTTATAAAGAAAGTCAGAAAAAATCGTATAATCATCATCAAATAAGTCCTTTTCTGATCTTTTTTATAGTGTATCCTTAGCAGGTAGATACATATTCTACCACCACTGAGTGTTCCCAGTAATTTTGAAAAGCCTAAGCGCACAGTGCGGTAATTAGGTCGAATACGGTATGTTTTAAACTAAAAAGTTGCACATCAAAACCACGCGAACATCGTGTGGATTCAAGATTTGAAACGCTCTTTGGTTGCTAACATTGCATTGCTCGCTAAATTTGCATTGCTTAGTAAAATTACAATACATGCGCAATGTAAGAAAACGGTTTTTATGTCATGTTGAAGTTTCTTAATATGTAGATTAAAACATCACAATTATATCGGAAACATTATCAACGAGCAGCCATGTCGCCTTCCATCCCATAGCATTCTGCTTAAACCTATATTGAAGAGTTATCGACCCGACGGGAATCCTATTTGGCCGATAAAAGTCCGATATAGATTTGCTGAATGCTAGCTGGGATGTTTTCCGTATACACGATGATATGTGCAGAAAAATACTCAAGGTGGAGTATTTTAATGTAGTGCCAGGCACGGTATTTGATGTTTGAATTATATGCACAGAAAAAAACAAACAAACAAAAAACAACAACAACAACAAAAAAAAAAACATCATTATGCGAAAAACTTCAGGAAAAGACTGCGACTTTCTTATTCTACAAAAGACAGACACTGAGCGCAAGAGTTGATACACAAAGAAGGTTTTAAACAGATAGCCGTTCTGTCAGCATGCACAATTTAGAAGTTTTATTTATGACTCAGCTCATCGCTAAAAACAATATGTAAGCCATTTTAATTTTGGCAATGTATGCTAAAATATCTGTCAAAATCACCTTAGGTGAACGGATATACAGTCGACTCTCGTTATCTCGAAGGGACTCTCTGAAATACTTCGAGATATCCGTACCTGAACATATCAGATTTGCAGAATTGAGGCAACTGATATGTAATTTGACTCCTGAAGCTTGAGATATATTGAAAATACTGTGCTCTTTTCCACAATATTTTGTTAGATATTAATGTTTAAACAGGAACCAGATTTTCACTTCGAGATAAGCGGTTATCCTACTTGTTTTACATTTTATTCATAGTGACAAGCTAAGTGTGTTTTGTCGCAGCTAAAACCTAACAAAACTTCCTTGTACTCGTATAGAGGTCATGTATAGTACCTAAACACAAATCGTAAAGTCAGGAGCGGATTCAGAGACGGCTCGTGGGGTACAGTCGACACCATCCGACCCCACAAACCACATCCTTCTGACTTAAAATTCCCTTTTCATGGTAATTTTTGGACAAGTCTGATAACTTTGGGATACCGTATTTACCCTTAATATTCACATCCCTTAGTCTTTACATTTCTCTTCAACACGTCCAGTATCTACCTATGAATGTGTGTAAAATGGCTGGCTGAGTGGCAAACAAAGTAAACCCTGATCAGACGCCGCGATCTGCGGCGTCTGAGCTGGATCTACACTGTTTGCTCAGGTCTGTCTTTCCGAATACGTAAAGTTAGTCATCAAATCGACCTCCATCCACCCCCTTCCGACCACCCAAACACACACACACACCTCCCCCCCTCTCTTTAGAAATCATCATAGATCAGCCCCTGAAATTGAAAGTGCTATCCAAATTTCCAAATAATTAAATCTCTCTATAGGAGCCTGACCCCCTTCCAATAGTGATAAACATCACTCCTGCGATAATTGCCAGAATCCCTGCTGAAATGCACAAACCGAACCCCGCATGATAATGGAGGATGTCTGCGGGATCCGATGTCTTCTTAACCTTGGCAGCATATATGATGGTCCCTACAATCATTGCCACACCTGAAAAAAAAATAAATAAACAAAAGGCCCACGGGCCACAGTTTCTTCACCTGAGTGCAACCGTTACCCCAGCTAGCATTCTTTATAAATCTACAGCGGGCCGTTATCGGCCCGTCAGCTACCCTGACGGGCCGATAACGGCCCGCTATAGATTTATAAAGAATGCTCACTAGGACTGCAGATATGCAGATGGCATGCAACATTTTCCAATACTGTCAAATATTGTAACTTATGACAAGGCTATGGCTTAAACAGTTTTTGAGATATCTTTCTTACAAGGTTAAAATGCTGAAATTTTGAAAATGCCATAAGTGAAAACAAGCTCAGCTATTTTTCAGAAGTCATTTGGTTCATCTACTAATACGGTCCTTTAATTTATTTTTCTATTTTTAGCTTTGGCAACATTTTGTTCAGCAGAGCAGAGCCATTCTAGCAATTTTGGCAAAGAGGCATAAGAGGAACATTGATGTGAAATTATTTTAAAATCTTGCCACTGGCCACGGAGATGTCGTTTAAATGTTTTTCTGTTTTAGCTCTGGTGACCATTTTGTTCAGCAGAGCAGAACCAATTTTGGCAATTTTGGTAAAGGGGGATAAGAGAAATATTTCTGTAAAATCATTTTGAAATCAGGCCACTGGCCAAGAAGGAGATGTTTAAAGTTTTGTTTCTATTTTTAGCTCTGGTGGCCATTTTATTCAGCCGAGCAGAACTGAATTAGCAGTTTTGGTAAAGGGCCATAAGAGATACACTTCTGTGAAATTACTTTGAAATCAGGACCCTGGCTGCAGAGGAGATGTCTTTTAAAGGTTTTTCTATTTTTAGCTCTGGTCACCATTTTGTTCAGCCAAGCGGAGCCATTTTAGTAATTTTGGTTGAGGGCCATTGGTGGAACACGTCTGTGCAAATATTTTGAAATCAGGCCATTGGCCAAGGACGAGATGTCGTTTGAAAATTTTCTTATTTTTTAGCTCTGGCGGCCATCTTGCTCAATGAAGCAGAACCATTGCGACCATCTTGGAATTTCGATCGACACAATTTTAGCTTGTTTCGATCCAGAAGTCATCCTATTGCTAAAGAGCAAGTTTGGGCTCAAAGTGATGTAAGGTTTGAGAAGAGATGTCGAAACTTGATTCTCAAGATGGCGGCTGTGGTGGCCATCTTGGATTTTCTGTCGGCTCATTTAGCTATTTTGTGTCTCATAACCGCCCTTATGCTCATCATCAAGTTTTGATTCAACTGGATTATAGAGGAGATGTCCAAAATATGAATTTTTCCCATATAAATGTATAGGACCCATACAAATGCATGGGGCAGCAAATCTGACCTTGCCGTAAAAAGGTCAATCATCATTTTAGCAATTTTGATAGATCTCCTGTCCCCGAGGATTTGTGCAAAAATTAGGCCCCAGGGCTTATTTGGTTCTGGAGAAGATGTTTTAAAGGTTTTTAACATATATGGGCATGACAGCCATCTTGGTCCATGGACCGCGACCATTTTAGCATTCTTTCGTTCCCCCAACCTAAGGAGGCTCCACATAAAATTTGGGCAACATTAGCCCAGAGGCTTCAGAGAAGTCGTTTGAAATTCTCAACATTTTTCCCATACAAATGTATGGTGCCCATACACATGCATAGGGAAGCAAACTTGACCTGCCGTAAAAAGGTCAAACGTCAATGTACGACCATTATTTTAGCAACTTTGGTAGACATCCCGTCCCTGATGATTTTTGCAAAGATTCGGCCCTAAGGCGTCCTCTGTTCTGGAGAAGAAGATGTTTAAAGGTTTTTAACATATATGGGCATGGCGGCCATCTTGGTCAATGGACCGCAACCATTTTAGCAATCTTTCGTTCCCCCAACCTAAGAAGGCTCCATCTGAAATTTGAGCAACATTGGCCCAGAGGCTTCAGAGGAGAAGTCGTTTGAAATTCTCAACATTTTTCCCATAAAAATGTATGGTGCCCATACAAATGCATAGGGAAGCAAACTTGACCTTGCCGTAAAAAGGTCAAACGTCAATGTACAACAATTATTTTAGCAATTTTGATAGACCTCTCGTCCCCGATGATTTGTGCAAAGATTCAGCCCCAAGGCATCCTCGGTTCTTGAGAAGAAGGTTTTTAAAGGTTTTTAACATATATGGGCATGGCGGCCATCTTGGTCAACAGACCGCAACTATTTTAGCAATATTTCGTTCCCCCAATCTAAGAAGGCTCTACATAAAATTTGGGCAACATTAGCCCAGAGACTTCAGAGAAGAAGTCGTTTGAAATTCTCAAAATTTTTCCCATATAAATGTATGGTGCCCATACACATGCATAGGGAAGCAAACTTGACCTGCTGTAAAAAGGTCAAACGTCAATGTACGACCATCATTTTAGCAACTTTGGTAGACATCCCGTCCCTGATGGTTTGTGCAAAGTTTCAGCCCCAAGGCATCCTCTGTTCTGGAGAAGGAGATTTTTTAAAGGTTTTTAACATATATGGGCATGGCGGCCATCTTGGTCAATGGACCGCGACAGTTTTAGCAATCTTTCGTTCCCCTAACCTAAGGAGGCTCCAAATGAAATTTGAGCAACATTGGACCAGAGGCTTCAGAGGAGAAGTCGTTTGAAATTCTCAACATTTTTCCCATACAAATGTATGGTGTCCATACAAATGCATAGGGAAGCAAACTTGACCTCGCCTTAAAAAGGTCAAACGTCAATGTACAACAATTATTTTAGCAAGTTTGGTAGACCTCTCGTCCCCAATGATTTGTGCAAAGATTCAGCCCCAAGACATCCTCGGTTCTGGAGGAGAAGATTTTTAAAGGTTTTTACCATATATGGCCATCTTGGTCAACGGACCGCAACCATTTTAGCAACCATTTTCCCCCAACCTAAGGAGGCTGCATATGAAATTTGAGCAAAATTGGCTCTGCGGCTTCAGAGGAGGTCGCATTACGAAAACACGCCTATTCAAATACATAGAAAATTTCACCTCCAAAAACCGATAATTTTCAGATAAAAAAACAACTCTGATATTTTTCATATGTCTGCTCAAAATATAGATTGTGGGAACTCGTAAGAACCGCCTCGTCGAGGCGGTTCTAACGAGTACCAACAATCTATGTTTTTGAGCAGGAATAAGGAAAAATAATATATACCCCTTTAAACCCCAGTTTTACTATATAAAAGTGGGGTTTAAAGACACATTTTGGATTGCATAACACGCTAATGACCATAAGGAGATTAAGATAAGAAATTCTTGGTGACTTTGGCCACCTTTACAGGTAGGGGCCTGATAAGGGGAAAATTAGATTTGATATCAGCAAAGTTTATGATGAAGACAGAAACAGATAAGGTGGGTAATTTGGTGATAATTTGATGATTTTTTCTGTTTATTCAATAAAATATAGCTGGTTGTTATTCATTAGAATTGCCTCTCCCAGACAGTTCTAATGAATACCCACCCATGTTTTATGGAGAAATACAGATATTTATGCCTATATACTAATTTATCATCAAATGACCTCTTTATCTGTTTCTTTGGATGAAATACAGAAAATTAGTAAGATAGATAGTATTTATTTATTTATTTATTTATTTATTTAAAAAAAGAGAAGCTTTATAGCATAAAATACACATTCTAAATTGTCTAAGAACTTTCTGACATGGAAAAATAAGAAAAATATCGATACTTAGAAAAACTTGAAGAAAACTTTCTGATAATTCCATTATGTTTTACTTTCATGAATAAATATTATTTAGTATTACTACTCCTTTGTTCTTCTTTTTTAGTGAACTCTCATAATTAGTCTCAAGACAAAATATTTGCAGACTCATTTTGATTGAAGCTAAAATATTTAGTTTTTAGGCAGCTATGGAATAATTGCGCAGTGTTCTTATTTACTTTAGAAAATAAATAAATAAATAAATAAAACTTTCTATTTTATATTTCTTTTTCAGTTTATTTGTATTTTTTCACAATGCAAGAAAAAACAACGCTTTTGTATTTTAGAAAAAAAAAAAAACAACTAATAAATAAAATAAAAATAAATAAATAATGTGATACAATACAAATCAACAAATTAAATGCAAAATTTGCAAATGAATTTAATCAGTTCTAATGTAAGATATTGAATACTGCTCAATTACATGAATTAACCCTTATAGGGCCCCACCTAAGGAGACTTAACATCCTTATAATGGCTTCATAATCACTTAGATAAGATAAGCCTTTGATGTGCGCTCTGTTATCAGGACTGTATATTGGGGGTGATCATGAAGGGGGGAGGGGGGGGGGGGGGGGAGGGTCTAGCCAAAGAAGGAAAAAAATGTGTCTTTAAGGGGTCAAAATTATATAGGCATGTTTTCGTGATGGTTTGAAAATGTTAACTGACGGACGGACGGACGACGGACGAAAAGGGATCACAACAGCTCATCCTGAGCATAGCTCAGGTGAGCTAAAAAGATGACGTTACATATACCGTTTTCGAACTAATTACCGCACCGTGTGCTTAGATTTTTCAAAATTTATGGAACACTCAGTTGTAAAATATGTATCTTGCTACTAAGGATACACTATAAAAGAGAGCAGAAAAGGACTTATTTGATGATGATTATGCGATGTTTTCTGTTTTTCTTTATAAATGCATATGTTGTGGGTACTCATATGAATTGCATCGACAAGTCGATACAATTCAAATGAGTACCCACAACATATGCCTTTATAAAGACGTAAAGAAAAAGTACACCGGCTGTAATCAGAAGACTACGGAATTTCTTGATTGTGCGCTTATGGGGTATGTGTGGTAATTAGGTCGAATACGGTAATTCAATAGCAGGACAGAAAAATCGTCCCATGCAATAGTCAGTTGATGTCTCACAATTCTGTTCACAAAGCTACATAAATCAAACTTGTTGCCATTAATGGACATGACGTCGAGGTTACCGAGTGAATGATGTCATTTTCTGACCGTTGTTATAGTATTCTTACGCTAAAACAGTGACGTTTGCAATAAAATGGTACTACAGTCGACACTCGTTATCTCGAATTCCAAGGGACTCTCTGAAATACTTCGAGATATCCGTACATCGATATATCAGATTTGCAGAATTGAGGAAAAATAATTCGCACAACCTCATTTAATAAATATACGAGTATAAGTAATTGGACTCTTGAAGTTAGAGATATATTGAAAATATTGTGGAAGTTGCTCCTTAAGAGCAATTCTCTTTTCCACAATATTGTTTTACCTGTTGTTAGATTTTCATGTTTAGGCTGGGACCAGATTTTAACTTCGAGATAAGCGGTTATTCGAGATAAGCGGGGTCGAGACAACGAGTCAACTGTATTATAGTGGCAAAAAGGTAGATAATAAACAGAATAATGATCAGTGCTTGGTCAATATGAAATATCTCTCACTCGGGTGACTCGATAACTCAGTAACTCATCAGTGGGCAAACGAGATCCGCATCCCCTCAAAGTGAATTAAGATAAACGTCAAGCGACGTTAAAGCGACGTTACTTAAACGACATGTGCCCGCTAATTGTTTCTTTACCGAACTTACAACTCAAAGACATCTTTGTCCTGGCAATCAAACGATGTTGATTATTGTTTGTTATTCCAAAAAGACAGATACATGTATGGCAACTGTGGAAGGCCAGAACTCTGATACCGCTGATGTATCTGTTTATTGGCAATCATTACAAAAACACGCCTATTCAAATATATAGAAAATTTTACCTCCAAAAACTGAAAATTTTCAGATAAAAAATTCTAATATTTTTCATATTTCTACTCAAAATATAGATTGTGGGTACTCGTTAGAACCGCCTCGCCGAGGCGGTTCTAAGGAGTACCACAATCTATGTTTTGAGCAGAAATAAGAAAAATAATGTATACCCCTGTAAACCCCAGTTTTACTATATAAAAGTGAGGTTTAAGGGGGTCATATATATTTATAAAAAAAAAACAAAAACAAAAAAAAAAAAAAAACAATTAATAAGTGTGTAAGCCACAGACATTGTATGAAATACTAATACAAAAGATCTCTGAAAATATTCATACAAACAAATACTATAGTTGTTACTGATTTTTAATCTATCCACTGCATCAGTCCGTTGAATTTGCTCTAGTGCTTAGTGACTAAATTTATAAGTTTTCATAATTTTCTTTGATAGAGACACTAAAATAAACGACAGCCAATATTAACATGCATGTACTAAGTTTACGAAGCACTGGACATCAAGTGACCATTGCTTCATAATCTTAGCGTGTTAATATTGTCTTGATTTTAGTTTAGTATCAACGAGAATAAGACAAAAAAAAAAAAAAAAAAAGGATAAATTTAGTCACTAGAGATTAGAGCCAGTCTATCCTTCGAGTGACATATCTGCTTGTATATTTTACTGACACTGTCAAATTCTTCACGAATATTTGAGATGCTACTTTTAATCACGTTTACCTAAACACGGTTTATTGGATTCGTGACTCTGTATAGTATTGGTTTCAAAAGTTTGTATATTCTGTAATTTGAATTAGATGGGGTAAAAAGATTAAAGAAAAGTAATATGAAATATACGTTTGTAATGAAATAACTGTGTAATAAACTACGAAAGACTGGTAGTGACATTTCAGCTTCATTAATTCAAGGTTTCAACTTCACGAATTCACGATTTCAACTCCATAAATTCACCATTTCAACTTCACGAATTCACGAATCCAACTTCACGAATTCGCGAATTCAACATCACGAATTCCATTTCACGAATTCAATTTCACGAATTCACGAATTCAACTTCATGAATTCCACAGGAGAATTCGTGACGTTGAATTCGTGAATTTGTGGTTGAATTCGTGAATTCGTGAAGCTGAATTCGTGAAGTTGAATTTGTGAATTCGTGAAGCTGAATTCGTGAATTCATGAAGTTGAATTCGTAAATTCGTGAAGTTGAATTCGTGAATTCGTGAAGTTGAATTCGTGAATTTGTGAAGCTGAATTCGTGAAGCTGAATTCGTGAAGTTGGATTCGTGAATTCGTGAAGTTGAATTCGTGAATTCGTGTAGCTGAATTCTTGAATTCATGAAGTTGAATTCGTGAAGTTGAATTCGTGAATTCGTGAAGCTGAATTCGTGATTTCATGAAGTTGAATTCGTAAATTTGTGAAGTTGAATTCGTGAATTCGTGAAGTTGAATTCATGAAGCTGAATTCGTGAATTCGTGAAGCTGAATTCATGAACTTGAATTCGTGAATTCGTGAAGCTGAATTCGTGAATTCATGAAGTTGAATTCTTAAATTCGTGAAGTTGAATTCGTGAATTCGTCAAGTTGAATTCGTGAAGTTGAAATCATGAATTCATGAAGTTGAATTCGTGAATTTGTGACGCTGAATTCGTGAAGTTGAATTCGTGAAGTTTAATTCGTGAATTCGTGAAGCTGAATTCGTAAATTCGTGAAGTTGAATTCGTGAAGTTAAAATCGTGATTTCGTGAAGTTGAAATCGTGAATTCGTGAAGTTGATATCGCGAATTCGTGAAGATGATACCTTGAATTAATGTAGTTGAAATATCACTACCAGTTTTTCGTAATAAACAGTCCACCTGGTTTGCCTACATGCCATTCATAGTCAATTAGACAATACATACTTTCATCAGTGACTAAACAAGCTGTGATCAAATAAAATAAAGACAGGTCATATGACAGACTCACAAACCATGAAACTATGAGTAAATTTATACAAAAAAAAAAAAAAAAAAAAAGAAAAAGATAAATATATATTACTATATATCTACAGTAGGTTGCAGGATGACTTTGAATGTGTTCGGAAAATAAAACAAATAAATCATTACGAAAACACGCCTATTCAAATATGTAGAAAATTTCACCTAAAAAAAAAACTGAAAATTTTTAGATAAAAATTCTGATATTTTTCATATTTCTGCTCAAAACATAGATTGTGGGTACTCGTTAGAACCGCCTCGGCGAGGCGGTTCTAACGAGTACCCACAATCTATGATTTTGAGCAGAAATAAGTAAAATAATGTATACCCCTGTAAACCCCAGTTTTACTATATAAAAGTGGGGTTTAAGGGGGTCAACATTATATAGGCATGTTTTCGTGATGAAGCAAACTAGGGCAGGCAGGCTTGACAAACAGTGTAGACCCATATCGGGGTCTGCACTAATTGCCATTCATCAAGCAAATTACTTTAGTCACATCAACGGGTACAGTCGACTTTCGATATCTCGAAGTCCAAGGGACTCTTTGAATTACTTCGAGATATCCGTTCCTCGACATATCAGATTTGCAGAATTGAGTAAAAAATAAACCGAACAACCACATTTCACAAATGTGAAATTTGGCTTCTGAAGTATTATGTAAAATACGAGAAATTGCTCCTAAGCAATTTCGCCTCTTTCAACAATATTTTGTAACCTGTTGTTAGATTGACATGTTAAAACAGGGACTATATATTTACTTCGAGATAAGCGGATATTCAAGATAAGCGAAGTCGAGATAACGAGTGTCGACAGTAATTCAAAGAGATCTGTCATTAAAAAATTCTGTTGATTCTGGTTTGTTACCTATTGTTAGATTTTCATGTTCAAACAGGGGGCAGATTAAGCGGTTAGCTGTTCAGGCTCTGAGGTTATAAAAATTTTTTCATGCTCAATTCAGCTGAGCATGAAAAAATTTCTCTGCTAATAAATATGAAAATGCCAACAATATCGGTATTTTCATATTTATTAGCAGAGAAATGTTCATGCTCAGCTATGTTTAACAAGAAAGAATTAGTAATTTGAGGTTTATTAGCACGAAAACTTTCATGCTCACATCACGAAAACATGCCTATATAAATTTGACCCCCTTAAACCCCACATTTATATAATAAAACTAGGGTTTACAGGGGTATACATTATTTTTCTTATTTCTGCTCAAAACATAGATTGTTGGTACTCGCTAGAACCGCCTCGTCGAGGCGGTTCTAACGAGTACCCACAATCTATGTTTTGAGCAGAAGTATGAAAAATATCAGAATTTTTTATCTGAAAATTTCCATTTTTTTTTATGGTAAAATTTTCAGTATTTCGTGTAGGCGTGTTTTCGTAATGAGCTGAGTTGAGCATAAAAAATGTTTTATAACCTCCGGGCCAGGTGTCCAAATATGAGTTTTGGGTTAATATGGTAGACTGTTGCACATTATTCGAAGTTCTCTTTGACTAAACCTTCGCAGGCTGTGTTGGATAAAGCTCCCCAGACCACGCATGATGGAACGGAACAGCTAAGCCAAGTTTCGTGAAAACAAGTCGAATGTCTTGAATGAAATGCGATAACGAGGATAGAATAGAATAGAATAGACTTTATTCATACAAAAGGCCAATGACCCATGAGTACACCGTATAACATAGGTAATTTTAAGCATAGTCAATGATGATCAAAAGTAGCAAACAATACGAATATAGCTGAACTAAAACGATAGTATCCCTCATCAACTATAAAACCACTTGTGGTTCTATATCCAAAGGTATAATACCACATATAACTTGGTAGTAATGTCCCTAGCTCTATTTACCCACACGGAGCTACTGACATCACAACCAATAGTAATACTGTCAATACAATCAGTTTTATATAGCTTATCTAAACTATACTATATATGCTATAATACTATCAAATACCATATTTTTACTTAGTAGCAATGCTCCCAGCTCTGTTTAGCCAACGAGCTAAGAATATTACAATTAACAATAATACTGTCAATACAGTTTAGTCATATATGAATTAATTATCTAAACAATACTGAAAATGTGTAATACCATTCCAACAACCATTATACCTGCTATATATACATATATATATACACATACATATACATACATATACATATATATATACACACATATATACATACGTATACATATACATACACACACACACACACATATACATATATACACACACATACACACACATATACATACATATACACATATACATACATACATATATATACATATATATATATATACATATATATATATATATATATATACATATATACATATACATATACACATATATATACATATACATATACATACACACATACACACATACATACATATACACATACATACACACACATACACACATACATATATATATATATTTCATACTTTCCCAAGCAATGTATTTAAATACTACTAAAGAAGTTCGGGAATGAAGAGGAGAGAAAAAAAAAAAAAACATATTATGCTGGATAGAATATTTCGTTACGTTTCTGAAAACTTTTAAAAATGTAAACAGATAGCTTATTAATAGTAGTCTTGTTTTCTGATTTCAACAATTCAATAAATTTAGGCATATTTGGTCTTACCCAGTAGTATCGTTTAATGTATTCAGCACGTAAGTCTTGGTATAAAGGACACTCTAAAATAAAATGAAACTCATCTTCTAAAGTATTACAATTTTGACATTTTCTATTTTCCAAAGGTATCTTATCTGGTTTATGCCAACGCCCCGTTTCAATTGCAAGTCTATGTGAAGAGACTCGTAAGCGAGTAAAAGCATATCTAATCTTTTTAACTTTTATTATATCTAAATAACACTGAAACTGAAATACGGAAATAAGTTTATAGGTATTTGCCCTTGTAGAGTTTTCTATTTGTTCACTCCAGTTTTGAATAAAATGATCAGATATTCGCACTTTAAAAATGCTCATAAAACGCGTTACGTCACCAACCCCTTGAGACAACCATACATGATTAAAACCTAAACTTTCTAACAATTGCTTAACAGATTTAGCCCACGATGATATTTCTGGATGTAACTGCATATCTTCTAACATCGTATTGTAAATCTGTTTTATAATTTTAGTATTATCACAATTCAATATTTTAAACCAATATCGCATAATTGATAAGAATCTATAATTTCTTAATGACATTCTACCTAATTCCCCATATATAAAGTTATTTTGTGTTTGAACTCTAACCCCTAAAAGTTGTTTACAGAACCTTAGATGAATTCGTTCTATTACGTCCGCCTTTGAAAACCCCCATACTTCACCACTATAATTTAATATTGGCAATATAAGTTTATCAAATAACCCTAACATATGCGATACTGCAAAATCTGTGAATTTATTTACTAATGACTTTAATTTAAAAATTGCTTTCAAAGCCTGGCCTGCTAGTGCATCGTGCGTTTCAGAAAAAGAGCCACCAGTAGTAAATACAACACCTAAATATGTAAACTTATTAACGATATCTATATTCACGCCATTATAGTCAAACTTTACATTTCGTCTGTTTGTCCCTCCTTTTCGAAAAATCATTACTTTTGTTTTATTCACGTTAACTGTCAATTTCCATCTGTCACAATAATCTTTTAGAATATCTAAACCCATTTGTAAACCTGCTTCCGATTCCGATAAAATAACAATATCATCGGCATAAAGTAACAACATTAATTTTAACATACCAATTTCTATTCCTTTATATCCTTTTAATTCAAACGTTTCTTCTAAATCATTAAGGTACATAGCAAATAAAAATGGAGATAAACACTCCCCTTGTCTTACCCCTAATACACATTGAAAGCCCACACTCAACTGATTTTCATACTTAATCCTTGACTGAACATTCTTATACATTGACCTTAATACATTTATAATTTTCCCCCTAACACCATATTTTAAAAGTTTGTACCATAAGATATCTCTAACTACATAGTCGAAAGCTTTAGTGAAATCTATAAAAGCAACATATAGTTTCTTGTTTTCATTTAATAAATGATTTATAATCCCATGTAAAATAAATATGTTATCAATTGTTCCCATGCTTTTGCGAAATCCAGATTGTGCCTCCACATATATATGATACCTTTCTGCCCACCCGACTAATCTATTGTTTAAAATTCTTGTGAACAATTTACTTAATGTACTTAATAATGTTATTCCTCTGTAATTATCTACTTGATTTAAATCTCCCTTTTTATGCAATGGTACAATAAAACCCTCCGTCCACTTTTTTGGGAAGTATCCTGTATTTAATATTGTATTGAATAAACCGCTTAAATAACAAATTAAATGATCGATGCCATACTTAAAAAATTCATTTAATACACAATCTGGACCTCCTGAGCGACCCAATGAAAGTTCCTTACATGCCTTTAGTATTTCAGAGTTTGTTACATCACAGTTCAACTCATCAAACATTACTTGTAATTCGCCATTTAAATAACGCTCATTGAAATATATAATATCATCATCTGGTTGGTAAAAATTGGATTCCGGATCATTTATTGCTTTAAAATATTCAGTAAAATTTGATGCATTTAGATTATTTGACTTTTTTGGACAACTTACACCTTTTAGCATTTTCCAATATTCCTTCGCATTTTTAAATCTCATTGATTCTAGTTTTCTCGTCTGTAATTTATCATAAGCATATTTTTGATTTCTTATCAATGTTTTATACTCACTTCTTTTTCTTACCATATTTTGCCTATTTAAATTTGATTTTTCCCTCCTATAACTATTCAATGATTTATAAAACTCCTTTTGTTTTTCTTTACATTTACAATCATACCACGTATCCTGTTTTGAATGCATATTTAAATTTTTATCAGAACGATCTCCATTTCTAACAGTTTTTCTAAATATCGGTCCGCATACACCATCTATTATAGAATAAAAACTATCTAAATTAGTATCAATATCATCTGGGCACTGAACAAATTGCAGATCAACGGTCACCGATGTCAATTTATCCTTCACTATAGCTGAACTTAAAGTGTTTATATACATATCTTTCTTATCATTATCCCATTTATAAGTATATTCTACAAATTCACAAGAATCATTTGCTAATTCGTCAACCTTTACATTTAAATTGCCTAATGAAAATGAGATTGCACAATGATCTGTACAAATATTAGGGTCTCCTACTAAAAAAGTATTAAAATAAGGTATCATATCTGGTCTACATAATACATAGTCAACCACGCTACAACCATTCTCTTTCACACATGTATATTTCCCCACAACTGCATCCTCACCAACTCTACCATTCATTATACGCATTCCGGTAAGCTTACAAAAATCTATCAAATATGTACCATTTTCATTTGAAATTTTATCTTGCGAGACCCTTCGTAAAACAATATCTTCCTCGTAATCGTCAGGCATCATATCTAAATTAAATAAATATTCATTTTCTACAAAATCTGGACGACTACCTACACGGGCATTAAGGTCCCCAACTATTAAGAAATTACACTTTTGTTTACTCTCAAAATAAGTTATGTCGTCTGCTAAAATATCAAATATATTATTTTCAAGAAATGCCTCCCTACTACTACCAGCTGGTATATTGTAACATAAACACAAAAATAAATCATCTTTCAGACCAAAGACCGAACCTTTTAATTTCAGCCACATAATACAGTCATCTACGGTTTTCAATAGCATATCATCTGCACAAGATCTAAATTTGTCCGAAATATAAATTAATAAACCACCACTGTCTCTTTGGGCATTTTTATGTTTTAAAGTTCTGTGAAGTACATAATAATTGAACCCCTCCACGCTGTAATCATAACATTGATTGGACCAAGATTCAGTAAATAATAATATATCATTTGATTCAAACATATGTTTAACTTCTTCAGAATTTAATTTATTATAGCGACGACCTATTAACCCTTGAATATTTAACAAATTAAATGAAATACCAGTGTTCTCCTCCTTGAATCCCTACATATTTGTTGACTCCCGCACGCTGGTTCCCTCTGTCAATACACTTTTACCTGCCCGGAATTCCGAATCTATATTTGTTACACTCGGATTTTTGCTAGTTCTATTTTTAGAAACTGACCTACTCTTGCGCACACGTTCAACCGATTTTGACAGCTGTGTAACTTGTGGATTTACATTTTGTGTTTCGCTACTAGACTTTGTTTTCTTTGAATTTGCATTGCTGGATATACTTTTACTGCGTCCTCTCCTTGGTGATTTAAAAACACGAGGCCGCTGAGCGGGTTGCGATGCTGGTGAGTTTATATTTCCATTATCCTTGACTTTGTTGACACGTGGACTGGGTTTAGAGTTCCGCTGTGTCACACTACCACGTGATGCATCACTTTGTGTATTGTCATTATTTACATTTTGTACAATGTGCGGTAGGGGGGCGGTGACAGAATCAAGAATACTGGGCGATTGTGAAATTGCATCCGTAGATTTAGGTGAATATGGATTTATTGTTATGTCATTCTGTGAAATAGTTGTATTTGTTATTACACTGGTCACATCATTATTGTTTGTAACGCTATCCCCCATTTTGGCCTCTCTAGAATGTGATGGAAAAATATCTGAGTGTGGTTTAGTTTCAAAGTCAAAGCCATCGATTCTGCTTTCCTTCATTACATCAAACCAACCGGGAAACATATCTCTCACGATACGGCCTTCGATGTACAATTTTGCTGGGAACTTAATCTGTACTCTTAAATTCCGTCTCCTTGCTTCTTTCGCCTCATTACATGAATAAAGCTCCTTGCGGGCCGAGGCAATTTCCTTAGGGTAGTCCCTGTCTATCCCGAAATTCGATCCTTTCAAACGATAGCCCTGTTCTAAAACCCTTTCTGTGTCAATATAGTCTCGGAAGCGCACAATTATGGGTCTTTTGGGGTCAGTTTTATTTCTATATACGTCACTATTCAAGGACCCAAGGCGGTGAGCTCGCTCAATGTACATTTCACTGGGGTCAAGAACTAGTTCGTCACGCATGAAATTCTGAATCAGCTGTTTACATTCTATTCTCATGTTCTCAGTTATACCCCAAAACACTATGTTGTTTCGCCTGCTCCTGGATTCTATATCTATGGACCGATAGGACAACATTTTTAATTTACGTGAATATATGTCCATACCCTTTTCCATAAGCTCAAGCCTTTTGTTTGCATAGACCACCCCATTGTTTACCTTGTTGTTGTCAACAATGCACTGTCTCTGTATTACTTCTAATGAGCTGAGCTTATCATAATTTTTGTTTAATGTTTCAAACAAACACACTAACTTCTCGTCATTGGAAAGCATCATGAAAGAATCATTGTCCATGCTACTTGAACTGGTTTTCTTTCTTTTTGACGCTTGCCGATCTACTAGTTGCCAGTTCCCACCCCACCCAGCTTGCATTTCAGGGCGGGCATCAAATCGATTTTGAACAGGAAAGGAAAAACTTGCCGGGTCAACTATCTCAACCGTTTCCTCATCCTCTATTGTCATTCCGCTAGTATCGCTATCAAACCCACACCCAGCCATACTGTCCTTTTTGTCATATAAGACCTCAGACACTATTTTTCAAAGATTTTTTTCTAAGCGCCAAAATTTGCTGCACAATGATATGTTTACGGGAGGGAACGAGGGATTTTAAGAAAATAATATGTCCTTGACGGTAGTCCAGTTGAGTTAATCAATGAATACTGAAGAAAATATTTTAGTTATTTTTATTCATATTCCCTGCCAAGAATCCGAACAACGAATCTGTAAAGCTTTTATTTGCTCACCTGAGCACAAAGTGTTTAAGGTGAGCTATTGTGATAGGCCCCTGTCCGTCGTCCGTGCGTCGTCAGCTTAAAACAACTTTTTCTCCAAACCTTCTGGACAGATTTTAGAATAATTTCACAGAAATGTTCCTTGTGTGACCCTCTACCAAAATTGCTCAAACTGTTCCGGTCTATTGCACATCTAGGTCACAGGAGCTAAAAATAGATTTTTAACTAAAAACTTAAAAACAATCTTCTTGTCTGAAACCAGAAGGCCCAGATCTTAAATATTTAATACGTAGCTTCATCTAGTGAACCTCTACCAAAGTTGTTCAAATTATAGCCCTGGGGTCAAAAATGGCCCTGCACTGGGGTTCACTTGTTTTACATAGACCTATATGGGGACAAAACTTTAAAAGCCTTCTTGTCTGAAAGCAGAAGGCCCAGGCCTTTGATATTTCATACATGGCATCACCTAGTTGACCTCTACCAAGATTGTTCAAACTGCCCTGGGGCCAAAAGTGGCCACGCCCTGGGGCTGATGTTTAACATAGACTTACATAGAGAAAACATTCAAAAATCTTCTTACCTGAAACCAAAAGGCCCGGGTCTTTGAAATTTGGTACATAGCTTCACCTAATGGACCTCTGCCAAGATTGTTCAGATTATAGCCCTGGGGCCAAAAATGGCCCCGCCCGGAGCCGACATGTTTTACATACACTTATATAGGAAATTAAAAATCTTGTCTGAAAGTGCAAGGCCTAGGTCTTTGATATTTGGTATATAACATTTCTTAGAGGTCCTTTGACATGAGTGTTTACATTATGCCCCTGGGGTGAAAAGAGGCCCCACACGCAGGGCTGGGGCGAGGGTCACTTGTTTTATATAGAGCAAAAAAAAATAATAATAAAATAACATTGGCAATGATTAGGCCTATTAGGGAGGATGGACCTGAAGGGTAAATGACATTTAATCAAACTTCAAGGTCACCGTGAACTTTAGTACCAGAAAAGCTCATAGCTTCTGCAATGTTTATGGTTAGGACCCTCAAACCTATAGATGTTGGTCTTCACCAGTAGATGATCCTGAGGGCAAATGTCAAGGTCACCAGGACCTTTAGTTCTAAAAAGCTTGATAACTTGGCAATGCTTGGGGATAGGTCCCTCAAACTAAGAAGGGATGTTGGTCCTCACCAGTAGATGACACTGAGGGCAAAGGTCATGGTCAGGGTCACCATGACCTTTAGTACTAAAGTACTCTTGTTGGGAGTTTCCGTAAGTTATGTGTCACAATGTTACTAACAGCACCAAACTGTACGCCACGCTATGATTAACCCTCAAGTGGCTGGAAGTGCCTATGTCTAGAACGAATTTCCACGGTCCTAAAGATGTTCGTGACATTGAAGCTGGACTGTGATTGCATGGAGGAATAATGGGGATGAGACAATGTCCATAACGCAGGTTTGTTTGTATTATAAACACCTACCAGCACATATTGCGAAGAATCCAGCTGCTTGTGGTAACTTCGTCTGACTCCTCATCACGGAACGCTTGAGAATACCGCAAAGAAGCGCCATAGTGATCAGGATCATTCCAACGATCTCCATCGCCTGAGTTGCCTTCAGTGCATCCGGAACTGGCAAATGGCCTATACAAGATTCATACATTTGTAATGATAAATAAAAATAATTACCAGTATGATTACGGATTTCTTAAGATTTACCAGCCCATTGCCAAATTATAGTTGTTCCCAGTCAGCATTCTACGTAAATCTATATCGGGCCGTCATCGGCCCGTCAGGGTAGCTGACGGGCCGATGACGGCCCGATGTAGATTTACGTAGAATGCTAGCTGGGTTGCTATTGTTGTAACGTAACAGTTTCCATTTAAGCCCGGCGTTCCATAAAATGGGCATTGACAAATAGTATAGACCCAGATCAGACGCAGCAGACCGCGGCGTCTGATCAGGATCTACACTGTTTGCATTAAATATAGAAATTTCTACAAAACATTGTAATAGCAGAAAATAACCAGACACCCCTTATTTAGACAATGGACCTTTCCAAAGGGTTGACGTAAAAGAGTCCACTCTGCATAAATTGGTTAATCGAAACTTCCAATAACGGTCATTTGAACTTAATTTTACCCGTTTACCTTACGAATTGGGACAGACAGTCTTGCGCAAAAAGTGTTAACCCAGATCAGATGCCACATGACGAGGCGTCTGACCAGGGTCTACACTGTTTGACACTCGCCCAACGGTTTTTGTAGATACAGTCGATTTCCGTTATCTCGAATTCCAAGGGACTCACTGAAACACTTCGAGATATCCGTACTTCGACATATCAGAGTTGAGAGAGTGAGGAAAACAATGCATTGAACAACCACATTTAACAAATGAATATGTAATTTGACTCCTGAAGTTAGAAATATATATATAAAATAATGTGTAAAAGAGGAGAAATTGCTCCTGAGGAGCAATTTCTCCTCTTTTCCACATTATTTTGTTACCTGTTGTCATAGTTTCATGTTAAAACAGGGACCAAATTTTCACTTCGAGATAAACGGTAATTCGAAATAAGCGAGTTCGAGATACGAGGTTCGACTGTATATCAAGAAGTGGTAAAATGGACTTGTTTAAGTTTTGGGACAAGTATGATAAGGAGTTGAGGTGTCCGGGTATTTAGAAAAAAAAATCAACGTACAGTAAAACCTGTGTAAGACGGCCACCTTTGAAATTGACCTTAGTGGTTGATGTGGAAAGGTGGTTGTCTTATAAAGGTAAATGTCATGTAATTTTGCCAGCAAAATTACATGACATGTACCTTTATAAGACAGACAACTTTTTCCCCATCAACCACTATTTAAAGTCAGTCTCGAAGGTGGCTGTCTTACACAGGTTTTACTGTATAGGCCTAAACGACGCGCTGTGAGAAAAAAAAAACAACAAAAAAAAAACAAAAACAAAAAAAAACAAAAAAAAAAAAAACAACAACAAAAAAGAAACAACAACAACAACAAAAAAACAACAACACATTTTCAGCGTTAACAAGCCTACTTAATATTCATGTCCCGTTTTCCCAAAATATATTGTGAAAAAAAGTAGTATATAGTAGTAAACCAAATCTTAATTGCTTTCTTAAGTTACAGTTTGTGAATACGGGCTCGTACTCATAGTGACAAAGTACAAAAGTTGCAACTTTTATTATATTATTTTACTTCCGTGTGTTGAAGCTAGATTTATGAATTTACTGTTTACACACCATGCACACACCCCCTTGAAATAGTTGAATTGCTGCTGTTCGATTAATAAAACAGCTAACATTGGGTATTTTAAGAAACCGACTACCACATTTACCCCAATATTGGGACAGACAGACTTCAGCAAACCGGGTCGACCCAGATCAGACGCCGCTGCATGCGGCATCTGATCTGGGGCTACACTATTTGTACAGCATTTTAGGACATATTGATGGCAGGTAGTAAGATCGATTTCTTCATGTTTCAGGGCAAAGGTCGTAACAATTGCTGTTTGAGTGGCAAACAGCATAGACCCTGATCATACGACGCAGGAAATAGCATCTGATCAGGTTCTATACTGTTTGTCATTCATGCAGCCGATTTTGGACACACTGATGACAGGTAGTAAGATGGATTTGCTCATTTTAAAGCAAAGATCGTAAAAAATGCAGGAGTGCGGAGGCTGATTATGGTCTACACTGTTTGCCATTAATACAGCTGTTTTTAGACACATTGCTTAACAAGTAGACTGGCTCAAGTCTCCAGTGACTAAATATTTTTCTCATAATCCTGTTTGATAATCCACTAAAATAAAACCCCCAAAAATATCATGACTATAAAGGCTGGTCACTAGAGTGACCAGCCATTATAGTCATGCTATTTCTGTGGTTTTATTTTAGTGGATTATTAAACAGATTATAAGAAAAAAATATTTTGTCACTAGAGACTGAAGCCAGTCTACCTAACAAGTAGTAAAATGGATTTGTTAAAATTTTAGGGCAAGGATCGTAAGGAGATCGTTAAAGATAAGGTGTTCGAATATAATAATAATGGTGGTGTTAGCGATAAAGATATGCATTTTTTTTGTGTTTTTTGCCTCAACTGATGTAATAGAAAACAACTACATTAAAAGTTAAACTACCTTAGAGCTTAGTCACTGACGGCGAGCATAGATCTAGATAAGAGTGGTTATCAGGTAAATATATTTTCTTTTTTTTTTCTCCAGGAAAACATATGCTGTGGGTACTCATTAGAAGCACCTTGGCGAGGCGCTTCTAATGAATACCCACAACATATGTTTTCGTGCAAAAATAAACTAGACATGTGTTCAAAGTACACGGATGCCCCCGCCCTATGGCCTTTGCCCACATGGCTGTCTCCTTTGGCCCCACCCTAGCATGATCCAGTTTCCAAACCCTGGTCTGTGTATAAACTATTTCATCTGTGATCATTATACCCGATTTCTAACTCTCTAGGGCAAGTAATGGTACCAGACATAATTCTATTGCCATTTTGCGTCTGTTCAATGTGATCTGTTACACATTCTGGCCCCTGGCCCCTGGCCCCGCCCAGGGGCAAGCCCAAGGAGTAACTCTACCATGAAGTCTAAGGTCTTTGTCTTGGTAAATGTCACACCAAATTTCAACTTTGTAGCATAAAGGTATCAGTTATGAGCAACTTGGACGTAAATGTGAATGTAAATATTCAAGTAAACTTACATGTGAATTGAATGTAAACATTCATTTGTTAAGACTCTGGTTACGAACGTGACATATGCACGTAACATCACGGCGAAAAGCTCTTGCCCCACTCCTGCCTTCGGCAGACGGGGGTGAAAAAACATCAATACAGTAGACTCTCGTTATCTCGTTATCTCGACTTCGGTTATCTCGAAGTGAAAATCTGATCCCTGTTTCAACATGGAAATCTAACAACAGGTAACAAAATATTGTGGAAAAGAGAAGAAACAGCTCCTAAGGAGCAATTTCTCCTCTTTGCCACAGTACTGTAGCACATCTCTAACTTCAAGACTTAAATTACATATTCATTTGTGAAATGTGGATATTCGATTTATTCTTTTTCTCAATTCCGCAAATTTGATATGTAGAGGTACGGATATCTCGAAATGTTTTAGAGAGTCCCGAGGAATTCGAGATAACGAGGGTCGACTTTACGTTTGGACTGAAAAAAAAATCATCCTATCAAGAGCTATAGTTAGGGTTAGGTTATGGGTAGGTTGGGGTTTGTTTGTTTGTGCTGAGGTTTTAGGGCCCAGTCAACCCAATGGGGTCATGTCGAGCGCGGCCTGTTTACCTAACCACACGTTTACTGGGCAGGCTTAGTCCTCTAAGCTATTAACCAATATTGTGCACATTCTTTCGCCAGAAACGTAGGTTGGGGTTATGCTAGCCTTGGGTCCGATTATCAAATTCATATGCGTAGCGCACATTACGTACAATACGCATGTGCGTGATAAAGTGGCATTAACATAGAATACAGTTGAACCTCGTTATTTCGAACTCGCTTATTTCGAATTACCGCTTATCTCAAAGTGAAAATCTGGTCCCTGTTTTAACATGAAACTATGACAACAGGTAACAAAATAATGTGGAAAAGAGGAGAAATTGCTCCTAAGGAGCAATTTCTCCTCTTTTCCACATTATTATATATATATATATTTCTAACTTCATGAGTCAAATTACATATTCATTTGTTAAATGTGGTTGTTCAATTTATTGTTTTCCTCACTCTCTCAGCGCTGATATGTCGAGGTACGAATATCTCGAAGTGTTTCAGTGAGTCCCTTGGAATTCGAGATAACGAGAGTCGACTGTATTTTGCTCCATTCACCATAGGGGCAGCTCTCAAAGAGTAGCCCCTATTTTGGAAGCGATTCTAGGCATAGTTTTCAAGATTTTTCCTTGGTGTGCGTAAAAGCAATTCCGTTCTGTCTACGCCACAGAAATTAATCGTAATTAGCGTACTTATATCTGGAATATTTATGGAAAGATGAAGGTGCGATAGACTGAGGCGACAGATTCTAAAGGTTCTTACCATAAATAGACGCACATTGATCGTTTGTACAGACTTCCCATAATCCGATCGAAATCTTGATGCCTGCAACATTTCTATATAGCCAGTAAGGAATCGCCAGTCCAATAACGTTCGCCAGCAGCGCGACAGAACTCAGAATAATTCCACTTATCATTGTATACAGAAACTAACTGTTCCAAAAATGAAGCCGGATCTTTCAACTTATCTGTACTGTTGATATACGGAAAACCTTCGCATTTATGGTAATGATCAATTCATATGATGCTTAGTCAGTATTTTTACTACGCATACACAAACTTGAATAAAGGGTTTTTCATCAAATTAGCAGAGCATTAGTATATATAGTTGTGTATTTGATATACACACCTGCATATATTCTAAACACAACCGCATACTGTTTTTTACTAAAATTTTCAGACAAAAAAACATAATAAAAAAAAACAAAAAAAAAAAAACATATTTTTCATATTTCTGCTAAAAACATAGATTGTGGGTACTCATTAAAAACGCCTCGCCTCGCTGAGGCGTTTCTAACGAGTACCCAAAATCTATGTTTTTAAGCAGAAATAAGGGGTTTAAGAGGGTCAAAATTATATAAGGTATGTTTCGTGATGAATCTATGGTAAGGCGTTAAGGTATCGCGATATCCTAAAATTTTTTTTCTAAAATTTGAATAAATTTATTTCACTACTGATGCTGAATCTAAAACTGTGTGTTGAGTGGCACAAAGTGAAGATCCTGATCAGACGCCACGCTCCTTGACGTCTCATCTGGGTCTAAATTCTTTGCTCAAACCTATCTGTCCGAATACTGCCTGCATGTGTTTCCGAACACATTTTTCCAAAAACTTGAATAAATTAATTTCACTCCAGTTGGTGCGTCTTAAAATTACTTCATTAGTAGACAACAGTGAAGATCCTCAAACGCGGTGTTGAACTTGGCATACAGTTTGCTCTATCCGAATACTTAGAGTAAATACGGTACACCGATGGTAATCATTAGGGCTGGTTAATCAGAGCTGAAAAGATAATCGATTATCAGTCCTGCCATTGTGATTGATAATCGATTAGTAATCCCTGAAGATTAGATCTTAATTTTACCTATGACCCTTTCATATGTTATATTGAGCAAACAGTGTAGACCCAGATGAGACGCCGCAAACGCGCGTCTCATCTGGGTCTACACTGTTTGCCACTAACACAATTTTAAATACAACAGTGGGTAGTATATTGGACTTGTTCAAATTTTAGAAAAAGTATGATAAGGAGTTGAGGTGTCTGAATACTAAGGGTAAATACGGTAAAGTAACAAACGCAGAAATCAACTGATAGATTATTAGCAAATCTGTAATGATAGTCATTTTTGTGGAATTTATCGATCAATTAATCGATTATCCGATTAATCGTGCCAGCCCTAATAATCATATGCGTAGCACACATTACGCATGTGCGTAAAATGCGTAATATATTTTTATTTGCGATAAAGAGATATCAACTTACGTGAGATATTTTGCTTTTTTGCTCTTAAAGGAAATAATTCATTGCTTCCAATATAGGAACTGCTCTTAAAGGAAAGAATTTGCTCCCTAAATTCTTTCTTCTAAGTGTAGCCCCTATTTTGGAGCGATATAACGGATTTTTTTTTTTTCAAGAATTTTCCTGGGTATGCGTAAACATAACTTCACACCTATATAATTTTGACCCCATTAAACCCCACTTTTATTTAGTAAAACTGGGGTTTACCGGGTGTATATTATTTATCTTATTTCTGCTCAAAACATAGATTGTGTGTACTCGTTAGAACCGCATCGGCAAGGCGGTTCTAAAAAGTACCCAAAATCTATGTTTAGAGCAGAATTATGAAAAATATAAGATTTTTTTTCTGATCTTTCAGTTTTTGGTAGTGAAATTTTCAATATATTTGAATGGGCGTGTTTTCGTAATGATTTCTTTCTGGCTACGCCATGTGTAATATGTACAGTGTTCGGACAGACAGGTCTGAGCGAACAGTGCAAACCTAAATGAGACGCTTAGACTAGCTGCAGATGGCGGTGGCCGATCTGGGACTTCACTGTTTGTCACTCATCCAACAGCTTTTTAGATACGTCAAGAAAAAAGCGGTCTACACTAAACGAAAAGAATATGCTGCCAAAGGGAGCAAATGCTTTCCTTTTAGAGTGAACTTATTTTCTGAAAGGACACAATACAGTTTTAAGGAGGGAGTTGCCTCCCCTCCCCTTCCCTGAAAAGTGTATCTATTACCCTTAAACAATTAAGTTATGCGGATTTTAAGGTGATGGAAATTTACTTGGTCAACCCCGGGATTTCGGTGAACAAGGCCATTTATTTCAGGGGACCAAGGGAACAAAAGTCTAAAAGGGAACAGGGGAACAAAAGCAATTTTATGTTTTAACGGATTTTCATGCTTGAACAATCTTTGTATAGGGTCACCAAAGGAACATTTCTTGTAAATTATATTGAAATTGGTCCAGTGGTTTCTACAAGAAGAAGTTTTAAAATTTTCTATATAGATATACAGGAAAAATAAGCCCCGCCCCTGGTGGCCATTTCTTTTTTTTTTTTTTTTTTTTTTTTTGACGAACCACGATGGCTTGAACAATCTTGATAGAGGGTCACCAAAGAAACAGTTCTGCAAAATTACATCGACACTGGTCCAGTGGTTTCTGTCAAGAAGATTTTTAAAGTTTTCCATATAGATATATAGGGAAAATAAGCAGCCCCTGGCGGCCATGTTTATTAACAAATCATCATGGCTTGAACAATCTTGGTAGTGTCATGAAAGAAACATTTCTGATACATTTCATATTGAAATCGGTCCAGTGGTTTCTGACACGAAGATTTTAAAAAGTTTTCTGTATACATAAATAAGCCCCACCTCCCCCCAACTCCCTTACTAGCGGTGATGTGTTTTGACGAATCATGACGGCAACAATGTTGGTAGAGGGTCACGAAAGGAAATTTCCTGCCATATTATATCGGAATCGGTCGAATGGTTTCTGACTAGAAGATTTTCAAAGTTTCATATAAAGATATATAGTGAAAATAAGCCCCGCCATATAGCGGCCATGTTTTTTGACGAATCATGACAGCTTGAACAATCTTGGTAGAGGGTCAGCAAGGGAACATTTCTGTCAAGTTATATTGAAATCGGTCCCGTGGTTTCAGACAAGAAGATTTTTAAAGTTTTCTATACAGGTAAACTGGGAAAATAAACCCCGCCCCTTGGCGGCCATTTTTTTTAACGAATCATAATGGCTTGACATTACGAAAACATGTCCATTCAAATATATAGAAAAATTCACCTCCAAAAACTGAAAATTTTCAGATAAAAAACTGATATTTTTCATATTTCTGCTCAAAACATAGATTGTGGGTACTCGTTAGAACCGCCTCGCCGAGGCGGTTCTAACGAGTACCCACAATCTATGTTTTGAGCAGAAATAAGAAAACTTATGTATACCCCTGTAAACCCCAATTTTACTATATAAAATTGGGGTTTAAGGGGGTCAATATTATATAGGCATGTTTTCGTAATAAACAATCCTGGTAGAGGATCTCCTAAGGAAGATTTCTGCCAAACAATATTGTAATTGGTCCAGTAGTTTCTGACAAGAAGATTTTACAATTTTCTCTTTGTTTGCCATGGCAACCAGAATCCTACATGGAATCCAAATCTATGAATAATTTTCAGTCAGTATCCCCAAGGATCGATCCCGTGGTTAAAATTAGCTCAATAGTTTAGGAGGAGATGGCTGTATAAAAAATGTGGACGTACGGATAGACAGACAGACGACGACGTCGACAGAGGGTGAGTGATCACAATAGCTCACCTTGAGCCTTCGGATCAGGTGAGCAAAGAAAACGACGAACCGCAGCATGAGAAAACGTACCTCCTGACATGTGCGCCCAATGAAGACGTTAATTAGCCTGCGCATTCGTGCAGTCTGATCAGAATCTTCGTTGTTCGCACAAAGAAAATTTGCATCGTTGGCTATCCAAAAGGTGCCCATAAAAATTCTGATCAAACTTCGCGAATGCGCAGGCTGATCTGATTCTTCGCTGTGCGCATGTCCAAAGGTACCTTTTGTGACATTGCAGCTCAAGTGTCTCTCCCAGACATCAGAAATATATATATATATATATATAGATACTCAAAATAATTTAAGGGCGACATAGCGCAAATTTCCATATACAAACTTTGGCCGGGTGTATGGGCAGAACCACAGACGATATCAAAATATCGTTGAATGTTTTTTTTAAAAGGATGCCCTAAAGGAGTGTTTCCAACAACAAAAAAATTGAAATAAAAATTTTCATTTTAAAAAATTTGCAAAAAACACTACATTTTACCCCAAAATTAAAAAAAAATATTTTCGCGCGAAAAGTGATGTCTGGGCTCCGAAATGTATAAAACTCCTAGAGAAAGCCTTATTTGTGATCAAGAAACACACATTTTGCTAGAGGTACCCTCTACAGATTATTCGTTGTCTATGGGGAACTTTAGAGGCATTTGTAGCCTCTCAAAGGGTTGGTCTCTTTTCTGGCCATATCTGTGTGTCTTTTACTCGAATGAAGGTTGAGTTTGCATGACTTTGTGTGTGACAGAGTACTGTTTTCAATAAACAAAGAATGTTTCCGGTATTGTGAAAAAACAACAACATTTTGGGGTAAAAATCGTTTTTTTTTTTTTTGTTTTTTTTTTGGAAATTCCCGTTTTTCTTAGAATCTTTAGGTCTGGCGTTGTTGGTGCCATTGGCACTTTTATAGCAGAACATGTTGAGCTGATTGAAATAGGGCTAAGACTTCCAGTTTTGTCCATGAAATAATTGTAAAACTTGAGGATCACATTTTAGTGATAATCAAAGGGGAAATAAAACTGGTGGTCCTTAAATTATTTTGTGGAGTATATATATGGCAGTGTATTGGGATTTTTAAACCTCTTTGTATAATATTCATTTCGGGTCGAACAAGGTGGGTTATGTGCATTTTAGCACTTTTAAATGGAAAATAAATTATTCATTCTACGACTTTCAATAAGTATTTGTTTGTGTTGAGGCTTTACCGCCCAGTCAACCCAATGGGGTCATGTCATGTCGAGTGCGGTCAGTTTACCTAACCACACGTTTACTGGGCAAGCTTATTCCTCTAGCGGTTAACCAGTATTGTGCACATTCTTTCGCCAGAAACTGACAACTGCCCTTCTTGAACCTGCGGAAGGGAGAGCATGACCGTAGAAAATATTTCATGATCAATCTCCAGACCTCGGCAGAGGTCGAAGCCGCGACCTCCTGGTCTCCAATCTGACGCGCATTCAACTGAGCCACCGAGACCGGCTAAATAAGTAAATAACGAGTATTCCGTCAGAGACATATTTAATTGCCAGTATTTCAAATGAGCAGCAACGTGAGAAATCATTCTTTCTGACATGTGCGCCATATGAAGACTCAAACCAGCCTCGGCATCCGTGCAGTCCGATAAGAGTCTTCGTTGACCCGATAAGAGTCTTCGTTGACCACGAAAAGCTTTGCACCTTTGGTTATCCAAAATGCGCCCAGCAAAGATTTTTATTGGACTGCACTAATGCGCCGGCTGATCTGAATCTTCACTGTGCGCAAATGGTTGAAGGTAGGTTGCGACACATATGAGTCCAGCTCAGCTTAGTAAATTTAACCCTAATCATACTAAGAAATTAAGCTGCCATGCTTACTTCTAATTGTCAGACAGTCAAAATACTGGATCCAGATTGCTGATATAATATCACATACTGAATGGTAAAAAGTGCAAATCCAGATCAGTTGGCTTCTAGAAGCCAACTGATCTGGATCTACACTGTTTGCAAAGCAGTGTGTAACCGGATTCTGCAGGGCAATAGTTAATAAGTGCAGTTTAAATATTTTTTCAAAAACCGCTCTCTGCATGTAGTGCTGCAATGCAGGTTTTTAAGTCGTTTAACATTGATCTGTTTCGCCTTCATGTTAAGCGTCTTAAAATTTGTTAAAACTATATAACAAGAACTGGTAGCAGAACATTTCTTTCCTCTCTTTTTAAGAATCTCTTCCTTTTCATAGTCATAATAGTCATCATCAAACACACCGCATTTATCCAACTCTTCATATGCGTTCACGTTTTCATGCTCATTTCCACTTTCATAAGAGCTCCCACAACTTTCTACGATTGTTTCTTCTCCGACATCACTTTCGTCACTCGAAAGTTCAATAACATCGGTTTCTGGCTGAGTAACGTTTCTATTTAGTTCAGGGTTTTTTGATTGTTGCGTTCTTAACGTTTCTTGACTTGTATTTGGTTTTACTTTTTGCGGTGGTCGCTTCGTTCTTTTTTCCTTCCTTTTGTTTGGTCTTGATTTTTGCTTTGTAAATGTTTGTTGCCTTGCACTTGGTTTCGATTTTTCTAATGATTGCTTTGTTAATGTTTTTGGACTTGTCTTTGGTTTAGATTTTTCTGATATTTGCTTTCTCAATGTTTCCTGACTACATTTCTTTGACTCTATCGATTTTAATTTATCAGCAACAAACTGAATCATATTGTTTTTACACTGATTATCCCTAATACTGATTTCAAGGGCAGTTTGGTTTTTGTTATTAGTTTTATTTGCTTCAATATCTTGCTTTGGATCTGATGTCTTATCTATAACAACATCCTCTTGTAAAGATACAGATGTTTTGATGGCATTTAACTGCTTACTTTTTTCACCCGATAAATTTCTTTGTTGGTCCTTTAGATTAAATGTCCGTATCAGTTGGGGTTTAATAACTTTAATAACATTTCCAGTATTGGTTTCTTGCACAGGTGTTTTCTTGTTTTTCATCCTGTTTGCTTCTTGCACAGGTGTATTCTTGTCATTTATCCTGTTTGATTTAGACTGCCTCTCAGTTAGCATTTCATCTCTTGAACTTTTGTCTTTTAACCCGTTTGATTTACATTGTGTCTCAGTAAGCATTTTATCTTTTGAAAATGATGAACAACTTTTTACTATGAAATGAGACCCTTTTGGAGTGTCAGTCTCTTTGATTGTCCAAGTAATTTCCTTTCGTTTTGCTGAACCATGATAAACTTTTACTTTTTCATTCAGCTTTGTATTAGCGGACGTGTTATTGCTCTGATTAGAAACAGAGTCATCGTCTGTATGACGTATTCTTTCAGCTGGCTTATTTGGCGTTTTACGCAACTGTAATCTTTGTTTCTCACGCGAGTCACTTTTGTTTGCTGGCCTTAATCGGTTGCTGGCTTTGCCGGATAAGACCGGAAATTTGACAAGCAGTTTGTTTTTGTTTGATCTGGAACTCTGTTTAGCAACCATAGGTGATCTTTCGTGGTCTGTAACACGAAATTCCAAGTTTTTCTGTTTATTCTGATTAGCACTCGCATCAGCACTTGTGTCATCTAATATGGCATCATTGCTTGTATGCTTTGCAGTCTGAAGAAAATAATCTGACTGAATCATTTTCTGTTTCCGACTTGTAATTGTTTTAGGACTGTACATCAATTTACTAACATTATTTACATCTTTATCGGAGTCCGAATCGGAATCATGAACGGTAATACAATGAGCTTCTTTAATACGTTTTACTGCTTCTTGGGAACTAAAACGTCTATTCTTAAATAAAACGTTTGGGAATGCCGTTTTCTGATTCTGAACTTCCATTTTGTCTGTTCTTCCATCTGACATTGTTCTATGCACACAACTAGTAACAGTATTGTTACTGTCTTCTGTCACTTTTGTGGTGCATTCAACATCAGTTGTTTGCCCAACAGAGTTATTTAAATTAATGATGAAAACATTAGTAGGTTGTCCCGTTACACGTACATTTTTAGGTGTGGAAGAAATAAATAATTCTGACTCCTTAAATACTGAGCCACTTTGCTGCGATTTCCTTTCAGAAGCGCACCAAGGTTTCTCCTTTAAAGGATGTAGCCTTTCAAGATTTGCTTTTTGTTGTAAAAGTGCAATTTTTTGTCTTGCTTTTATGAGTTTGAAAACCATATCGACACTCACGTTATCTCTATCCTCCTTTGGTCTACACTCAGCCGCATTTTCTGAGGCTTTGGCCGTTTTCTGTGATGAAACATCGTTTCTGGTATCAGTTTTCGTGATACGTTCAGACGTGCCTCCGTGCAAGTTAAATGCTTCAGCAACAGCAAATGGACTGTCTGGAGGTTTTATCTTTGTTGTTTGGAGCGCTACACTCTGTTCATCGTTTAAATGTTTTTTATCAACAAATGGTTTCATTTCTATCGTCATGCAATCCGAAACTCTACCATCAGTATCTGACATCTGCTTGTCTTTTTCTTGAATTAAGTAATTAAGTTTCATCACATCTTTATCTGAAATGCGAATCTTAGGTCCCACTCTATCAGCTTGTAATTCCTGTTGTGCTGCGACACTTGCCTCCTTTACTATTTTAGGAATGTTAGACACCATATTGAAATTTTGAAGTGACGATTTTCCTGCCTGCAGTAAAAGAGATTGATCAAAAGAAGCAGGGATTTGTGGAGGTATTTTAAGCTTGCTTGAGCCAGCTTCATTTAATATAGACTTAACTGCTCTGCTGCGTTTTGCGATCGGTTTAGTTAATTTCCTGTGTCTAAATAACTTTTTTGAATTACCTGTCTGAGGGAGTGTCATTTGTCCCGGCAGCACTTTACTAGTCCGTGTGACTAATCTAGGTTTATATAAACGTGTTCCTTGACCTTGTAGTGAGAACTTCTTTGCGTCCCCAGCTATCATTTTCACAACCGGACCTTTTAATAAACGGCCAGTTGCCACGTTGGGGTTTGCTTTTATATTATCCAATCCACGGTGTTTATATAAAGGTATCCTCTGACCTGCCCGACAAACCGATGCAATATTTGACGGGACTGTACTTGCATCTGCAGCTTTGTTCTTATCTAAATCGACTAATTCGGCAACCAAATCCTCACTACCTGGAACTAGGGTTACAGATTTAATTTTACGGTTTTGGGACCTTTCTATGCCGGTTTCGAGTACACTTCTGTTGTTGATACTAGTCAGTGTGCATTCAGAACTATCACCAGAACTGTTCTGAACAACAGTATCACCGGAGCGTGTTGGATTGTCTACTATGACTTTCTTTACTTCATCTACGGCTGACATAATCGCTTCAGGTCTATAATCTGCAGAGTGGGACATGCCAGTTAAATGTGAACAACCATTTTCTATTTCTGTTATATTACTTTCAAGACTACAATCACTGTACTTTACATGATGGTTGTCATGCTCCATCGTATCAAGATAACTAAGACATTGTTTTGCTTTAGGACCATTTAGATCGTTCCCGTCATTCCTAAGCTCAGATGCTTCAGTAACTTCGGTAAAATACTCGGTTGTACTTGTCTCTTTAGATCTACTGATATCGTCCTTACTTTGGTCTTTAGAACAACTTGCATGAATGCCTGATACCCCGTCACCACCTCGTCTCAGTCTATCACTAACAACCGCGTTTGAAGCGTTTAAACTTTTTTCGCTATTTTCATGTACAGCGTCATCTCTTGACATAGCAAGAAGTACATTACGTGAATTAAGTACTTCAGTGTCTGTTCCTGCTTGCTTTGCACACCTGTCATATGTGACCTCGTGTATAACTTGCCACTCACCTTCATCATTATTCGGCACATTGTCTATTCCATTGTCATTTTGTTCAATTTCTATAACTGCGTTACCTTTTCTTTGTTCAGCAGTCTGTAACAGCTCATTATGAGAGTCCTCGGACAAACTAGATGTAGTGGTGTTCATTTTATTTCTTAATGAACTACGGCTTGAATCCTCAACAAAATCGCTCTTAGATAATACATCCTTTGATAAAGAGCGTTCAGATATGCCTTCTTTCAGCTCATTTGTATTTGAAAACGTATTTGAAGAATACTTATATTCTAAATTAGGTTTCTGTATTACGCAATACTCTTTCACCACTTCTGTCGTAATAGAATCGTATTTGCCAGTATCTGCATCTGATTTAAAAGTGTCTTCTCTAACTAGATATGTTTTACCAGATACTTCAGGTTTTGCATCAACGGTATCTGATGCATGAGAAGTGATGCATTTCTCGTCAGGACTGTTTTCAGTCTCTGATATATGTTGTAAACTGAGTGTTGCTATTTCAGGTTTATCAATTTTAAGGAAAGTCTCTGAAGATAGAGGCTGTTCTTCTGTTGAAGAATGAGAGGAAACACTCTTCACTTCAGTTATGGACTCAATCACAGTTGCACGATTTGAACTCGTATCTTCAAAACTAGGCATATTTAATTCAGTACTTACTGAATTTATCAAGTTTTTTGCATTATTACTACTTCTTTCTGTTATATCCTGGCCTTCAATACTGCGTAAGCAGTCCAACGGAGGTGTTTCACAGACTGGATTACCATGAATATTGCTACTTGTAGCTATTAAAATACTTGTTTCACTCATATTGTTTTCGTTTATGTCACTTTCTGCTGAGATGAGCAGTTCAGTTCCATTCATATGCGAGTTTGATTCCCCATTACTGTCTCGGATTTTTATGCCTTGGGAAGCTATTTTAGTGTCATTCCCAGTACCATGAACAGGTGTGTTCCAACTTCGATTATTCGTTTTTATGTCTCCGTTATTTTGCGTCTTCGTATATCCTGAATATTTTGAGTCAATATTATTAGATAAAATTCCAGTTGAACTGTTATTGGAATGGTCAGTGCGACATTCTGATCCTTCACTATCAGAAACTGACACATCTGTAAATTCCTCTAAAACTTTATCATGGTCAGCTTCAGCATCACTAAAACTAATATTACTTCTAAGATGTTGTAACATCAAACATTTCTCTTTTTCATGCTGCATGGCAACGTTTTCAGATATTTCTGGTTCCGATGCAGGACTTACAAGTATAGTTCGACTTTGGTCAGCACAGTCATTATCTCTTACTCTTTCACCAGAATCTGTTTTGTTTGCAAGTGTCGGGGAACAGACATTTGAATCTTCTTGTCTAGCGGATGATTCAACTTTTCCCAACGGTACGTATGAAATTTCGGTGTCTAGATCATCTGTTTTTATCTTAATTTCTGAGCCTGCAGGAGAAACTTCCATAGCTTACTTAAAGATGTTCTGGCAAGTAGGATACGTTATCACACTCCCCCTAGACAGATTAATCAGATCAAGTTGATTTTATCGGCTATCTGCAAAATAAAAAAGAGTCCGTTGAAGTTTACGTCGCAAATGCATTCTAAAATGTGAAAACGAGCGCCAGAAGAGTGAGAGATGTCTTCCCTGTTCAACTCGGTGAGCTGAGACAATCAGTGAAGTGAAACTGACTGTTAAGTTTTCCTTTTTCTAGACTTTATTTAAGGTTGACGCTAAGGTGGGCACTAGGATGGGCGCAGGTACACGGACAGAAGAACGAACGGACTGAAATTTGCACGCCTGTGCTTAGCACGCCCATGCTAACGCGGGTGCGACAATCATGAAAAAAAAAAAAAAAAAAAAAAAAAAAAAAAATAAGCATTGGCATAAAAATATGTCATACTTTTTAAAACAAAAAGTTTACACTCAAGTTAAAAACGTAAAAATAAAATGGACAAGTATCTGACACGACTGAACCCAGTATACTGTCAATAAACGATAGACATGTAGAAGCCCAATAGAGGAATTTAGCACTAACTTATCAATCTGAACTATGCACGCCTACCAAACGAAAGAATGCGTAACCATCATGTAAGAACGTGAAACAATTAGGGCGACATAGGTTAAGCATTCGATGACTCAAAAAAGGTAAACAAACTGCGTTTTCTGTGTTTTATGAGCGATATAAATGTTTTGAGGAAATTATTTAAAAAATGGGGAATTACATTCAACAGCCCATTGATATCGGCGTCTGTATATATCTCAGACAATCTTTTGTTTGTTTGTGTTGAGGTTTTACGGCCCAGTCAACCCAATGGGGTCATGTCGAGCGCAGTCAGTTTACCTAACCACACGTTTCCTGGGCAGGCTTAGTCCTCAAAGCGGTTAACCAGTATTGTGCACATTCTTTCGCCAGAAATTGACAACTGCCCTTCTTGAACAGTTTAATTTGTACAAGATTTTATGAAGAAACCTTAAACGATTTTAAAGTATTAGAGCGGACACGATTTATTGCCATTTGAACCTTGACCTTGATGCGTGACCTTGATCTTTATTGGACAGGATTCATTTATGAGTTTTGCAATTCGTCTTGGTATGGCATACATTTGAGCAGTTTAAAAAGTCCTTCCATCGATAAAGGAGATATGGAGCGGACGTAAAGTTACATGTAACAGACAGATATGTGGCGACATTACACGACCCGTCTGTCGACAGGCGTATAAAACATAGATCACAGCAATTCCTACAAAATGGCATGCGCGTCCAGCAAAGACTCAGTCCAGCCTGTGCAATCAAGCTATCTGATCAGAGTCTTCACTGATTGCATGAAGACGATGCAGTCTTTGGTGTTCAGCGAAGCATCTGACCAGATTGTGCTGATTCGCAGGTTGATCTAAGTCTTTACTGGGCTCAAATGTAAATTGTAATTACTGCTGTGACAAGAGCAAAAAGAATGAATCAATCAATATTTGTTAATAAATGAACACGTTAATTATAAACAAAGACATCAGTTTCTTCATTTAAAACAATAACGCAACAAGGAAAACAAAATGATCATCATGGTCCTATATCGCTTACCTGAGCAAACAGATTTGCGTACTTACCATTGAAATGCATCCAAGTTCAATGCTTTAAGATTTTTGCATAAATTTTATGTTCAAGAGTGACATGATGGTCCTATAAAATGGAGTTAGCAATGCCATATATGGCAAGAAGTGCCTCATTTTTTATCGATCTCCAAACTTTATACATAGGTAGAATAAGTCCCGGCCCCTGACGGCCATATTTTCTTGATGAATCATGATGGCTTGGACAATCTTGGTACGGGGTCACCAAAGAAACAAATTAAATTGAAATCGGTCCAGCAGATTCTGAAAAGAAATTTTGAACGTTTCTATATATATGTATAGGGAAAGTAAGCCCAGCCCCTGGCGGCCATGTCTTTTTTATAAATCTTGATGGCTTCAACAATCATGGTAAAAGGTCGCCAAAGGACCATTTTAGCGATATTACATTGAAATCGGTCCAGTTATTTCTGACAGGAAGATTTTTAAAGTCGTCTATATAAATGATCATAAATGTATTTAGAAAATAAGCCCCGCACCATGGTGGTCATTTTTTTGGGGGTAAATCATAATGGCTTGAACATTATAGGTAGAGAGTCACCAAACAAAGAGTTCTGATAAATCATATTGAAATCGGTCCAGTGGTTTCTGACAAAAACGTTAACGTTTTCTATAGATATATCAGGAAAATAAGTCCCGTCCCTCCCCACACCCCTACCCCTGGCCAGTCATGTTTTTTTGACGAATCATGATGGCTTGAAGAATCTATGAAATCCGTCAAGTGTTTCCTGACAAGAAGATTTTTCAAGTTGTCTATATAATTGATCATAAATATATTGGGTAAATAACTCCGTCACCTGGTGGCCATGTTTTGGACAAATCATGATGGCAGTTATTTCTGACAAGAAGAGTTTTTAAGTTGTCTATATAAACAAGAATTCCGCGGAAGGCGTCATCGCACCTGCTGGCGCAAAAGTCACAGGAGCCACAATCAGAATGTGGTTATTAAATAAGTTTATTTCATTCTTAGCAGTGCTTACTTGGAAAACTGGGTTGAAAAAAATGTAGACAAAGTGCCAAGTGGGGCACATATATTCCAGGCCAGTCCCATTCCCTCTAATGGCTATATCTTCAGCACTGACTTTTCGTATCATACAGCCAAATGATAATGGAACATTGACGTAAAATGTGTAAAAATCACTGGAGCATGAAATTTAGGTCAAGGTCACGGGTCAAGGTACCTACTAATTCAGTACATCAAGGAGAAGCACAATGCAAGGTATGGTGGTTGTAGGCCTTATAGTTGAGGAGTTATCAAACATCAACGTAAAATTTGTCAAATATAGGTCAAGGTCACTGGGTCAAGGTACCTGCCAAGCCAGTGCAGTGAGGTGAAGCACTATGCAAGGTTTAGTGGTTGTAGGTCTTATATTTGAGGAGATCCCGAACATCAATATAAAATGTGTCAAAGTCACTGGAGTGCACAATATAGGTCAAGGTCACCAGGTCAAGGTACCTGTCGAGTCAGTACATCGAGAAGAAGTGCTATATAAGATTTGGTGGTTGAAGGCCTTACAGTTTAGGACATATGGAAGGATGACGTACACGGTGTAAAAGTCAATGGAGCATGAAATATAAGTCAAGGTCACCCAGTCAAGGTACCTGCAGAGTCTGTACATTGAGGAGAAGCACTATGCAAGGTTTGATGGTTGTAGGCCTTATAGTTGAGGAGATATTGAACGTTGACGTAAAATGTGTAAAAGGCACCGGAGGGCAAAATATAGGTCAAGGTCACCAGGTCAAGATACCTGCCAAGTCAGTACATATTGGAGAAGCACTATGCAAGGTTTGGTAGCTAGAGGTCTTACACTTGAGGAGATCTGGAATGTTGACGTAAATTATGTTAAAGTCACTGCTGCCAAAATATAGGTCAAGGTCACCAGGTCAAGGTATCTGCTAAGTCAGTACATTGAGGAGAAGCACTTTGCAAGGTTTGATGGTTGTAGGCCTTATAGTTGAGGAGATATTGAATGTCGACGCAAAATATGTCAAAGTCACTGGAGCGCAAAATATAGGTCAAGGTCACCAGGTCAAGGTACTTGCCAAGTCTGTACCTCTAGGAGAAGCACTATGCAAGGTTTGGTAGTTGTACGCCTTATAGTTGAGAAGATCTGGAACGTCAACGTAAATTGTGTCAAAGTCAATGGAGCGCAAAATATAGGTCAAGGTCACTGGGTCAACATATCTGCCAAGTCAGGAGGTCAGGGAGATGTGTCATGCAAGGTATGATGGTTGTTGTAGAATTGTAGTTGATTAGAATACTAACTTTGACGTAAATGTCGAACTTCGACATAACAGAACTGTCAAGAGACAGACGGACGGACGAACAGACAGACGAATGGAAAAGCGGGCACCTATGTCGCAAAGTCAGGAGGTCAGGGAGATATTTCATACAAGGTTTGATGGTTGTTTAGTCTTGTAGTTGATTAGAATACTAACTTTGACATAAATGTCGAACTTCGACATAACAGAACTGTTAAGAGATGGATGGACAGACAGACAGACGAACAGACAGACGAATGGAAAAGTGGGCACCTATGTCGCAAAGTCAGGAGGTCAGGGAGATGTTTCATGCAAGGTCTGATGGTTGTTTAGTCTTGTAGTTGATTAAAATACTAACTTTGACATAAATGTCGAACGTCGACATAAATGTTGACAGACGGACGGACGAATGGACAGACAAACGGAAAAGCGGACGCCTATGTTGCAAAGTCAGGAGGTCAGGGAGATGTTTCATGCAAGGTTTGATGGTTGTTTAGTCTTGTAGTTGATTAGAATACTAACTTTGACATAAATGTCGAACGTCGACATAAATGTTGACAGACGGACGGACGGACGGACGGACGGAAAATCGGACGCCTATATCGCACCCTGCTACAAGCAGGTGCGATAATTATCATAAATGTATTCAGAAAATAAGCCCCACCCACTGGTAGCCATGTGTTTTGATAAATCATGATGGCTTGAATAATCCTGGTAGAGAGTCACCAAGCGAACATTGCTGATAATTTATATCGAAATCGGTCCATTTGTTTCTGAAAAAAAAAAAAAACAACAAAAAAACAAAAAAAAAAAAAAAAAACTAGAGCTGTCACAGATGATCTGACTATAGTCCCGCTGCAGCGCTCTCAGAGAAATGCCCACAGTGTTCAAATACAGTTGACTCTCGTTATCTCGACCTCGCTTATCTCGAATAACCGCTTACCTCGAAGTGAAAATCTTGTCCCTGCTTAAACATGAAAATCTAACAACAGTTAAAAAATATTGTGAAAAGAGGAGAAACTGCTCCTAAGGAGCAATTTCTCCTCTTTTCCACAATGTTTTCAATATATATAACTAACTTCAAGAATCAAATTACATATATTTTTGCTAAATGTGGCTGTTCGAATTATTTTTTCCTCAATTCTGCAAATCTGATATGTCGAGGTACGGATATCTCGAAGTATTTCAGAGAGTCCTTTGGAATTCGAGATAACGAGAGTCGACTGTATTTTGAATTCATGCTTACCAGATAACATTACTGTAGGACATGGTAATATTGCTGTAAGACATGGTAATATTGCTGTAGGACATGGTAATATTGCAACGTAAAACCTATCAGTGGAGTTTTGCTCCATGAACTTCATGAGTTATGGTCCCTTAGCCCTGGTTCCTTTATGCAGGATACATCAACCCGCTTCCCATGTGTGTACACAGTTTCAGCTTTGTTACACTTATAGGTCTTGAGAAAAATGACGGACAAAACTATTTTTCATAAATGGCAAATTGTAAAACTATCAAAGTATGTTTCTCCAATATTTATAGGTCCTTGGCCGTGATTCTGGTACACACTATATAACAGCCCACTGTCCACGTGTGTACCAAAGTTCAACTTCATAGCTTTCAAAGTTCCTGAGAAATCTGTAATGATTTTTTTTTTATTTATTGCAAATGGTAAAACCTGTCAATGGATTTAACTCCAAGAGTTATGGGGCCTTGGCCCTGATTCTGGTATATACAATACGTCAGCCCACTTTCCATTAGTGTACCAGGCTTCAACTTTGTAATCCCTACTGCTCTTGATAAAAGAGTGCCGAATATTTCTCATTAATGGCAAATCGTAAAACCTATCAAGGAATGTAACTCCAGGAGTTTTATGCCCTTGACTCTCATCACGAAAACATACCTATATAATTTTGATCCCCTTAAACCCCACTTTTATATAGTAAAACTGGGGTTTACAGGGGTATACATTATTTTTCTTATATTTTGGCTCAAAAACATAGAATGTTCTAACATAGATTGAGGCGGTTCTAACGAGTACCCACAATCTTGAGCAGAAATGTGAAAATTATCAGCGTTTTTTATCTGAAAATTTTCAGTTTTTGGAGTTGAGATTTTCTATATATTTGAATAGGCGTGTTTTCGTAATGTGATTACGAAACACACGATACATCAGCCTATTGTCAATGTGCGTACCAAGTTTCAACTTTACAGTTTTTATAGTTCCTTAGAAATCAGAAATGAAATTTTTTCACAAATGGTACATTGTTAAACCCATCAAAGGATGTAACGCCAAGAGTCATAGGCCCTTGCCCCTGATTCCTGTATAGTCGATACATCATCCCACTGAGTATGCATGTACCAAGTTTCATCGTCGTAACCCTTACAGTTTCTGAGAAAAGTGCGACGAAAATTTATCCGATGAGGATGGATGGAATGACGGAAGGAAAAGGCAAATCAAGTATAGCCCCACTTTTTCAAAGCTGGAGAATAACAAAGATATTTAACGTTTTCTATAGATATATAGGGGAAATATCTCGCCAGACCCTACTCCCCGACACCCCTGGGCAGCCATGGTTTTTGACGAATCGTGGTGGCTTGAAGAGTCTATGAAATCGGTCCAGTGGTTTCTGACAAGAAGATTTTTATTCTTTTTTTTTTTAAAATAAATACATAGACAAATTAAGCGCCGCCCCTGACGACCATGTTTTTGTTTTTTATGAATCATCATGGCTTGCACAACCTTTGTTTTTTTGTTGTTGTTTTTTTTTTCTCTCTGTAGAATGGATCACACCTTCGCGGTCATTCTGGGCAGGTGTGCGCTGTCGTGCTGAAAGAAAATGAAACTATATACAAAAAAGTAAAAGAAGGGATAGAGAGACGATAAAAAGTGATAAGGTTAAAAACAGCTGTTGAGATCGAACGGTTAAAATATTTAAAACCATCACTTTCTGGAACTAGGGGCGGGAGTGGTGCAGTTTGCCAACTCCTTCCTTAAATGCATCATGGATTGACAAATATACAACCGACTCAGGGAGGAAGGAATTCAACTGGATTATAGCCAGTGGAAAGAAGGAGCATATGTAAAAGTTCCTATGAGTGTGGACCTGACGGAAGATTATTAATCACAGCTTTTAGGACCTGTCCATCTAAGTAATACAAAGTATCAATAGGTCTCCTGGAGGTTGTCACTCTCACCTCCTGGCTCTTGAAGGGGTTGAACTCCACGCGATCGGTTAACCAAAAGGGCCCTGATGCAGCCAAGTGTTTTTCCTCTGATCTTGTACTGACTGAGTTTCCAAAGGAGTCTGGCATGATTCACTTTATCGAAGGCCTTTGAAAAGTGTAACTGTACTAGGTCACTTTGATTACCTACACTTGCGTTCCGGGCAAGTTCATCGACAACATGGTGAGCTTGATTTCACATGATCGGTTTTCTCTATATCCATGCTCTAGGTCAAACAATAAACCATGTGAATTCATATGCTCAACCAAGTGAGATGCCATGATATGTTCGAAGATCTTACACATTATGCAGGTGAGGGAGATCGGCCGATGACTTGTCCCCATGTTTAAAGATCGGTGTGACAAGGGCGTGACACCAATCTGTCCGAAGTTTGCCGGTCTGAAGATACCGCTCAAATAATATTGAAAGCAGTGGTTTCTGATCAGAAGATTTTAAATATTTTCTATATAAACTTATCGGGAAAATGAGCCCCGCACCCATGGCATCCAGGTTTTGAACGAATCATGATGGCTTGAACAATCTTGGAAGAGGGTCCTCAAAAGGATATTTCTGATAAACTATATGGAAATCGGTCCAGTGCTTTTTGGCATTTTTTTTAAAGTTTTCTATAATGGGAAAATAAGCCCCATGGCGGTCAAGTGTTTTGACAAATCATGATGTCTTGAATAATCTCTGTAGAGAGTCACCAAAAGAACATTTCTGCCAATACTGAAATCGGTCCAGTGGTTTTTTATGACAAGATTTTTTAAAGTGTTCTACAGAAATATATAGGGAAATAAGCCCCACCCACCCTCTGGAGGTCATGTTTTTGATGAATCATGATGCTTTGAATAATCGTGGTAAAGGGTCACCAAAGGAACATTTCTGCAAAATAATATTAAAACGGTCCAATGATTTCTGACAAAAAGATTTTTTAAGTTGTTTTTTTTTCTGTTTGCCATAGCAACTAGAATCCTGTATGGCTTCCAAATGTTTGAACAGTAATCCGTTAGTATCACCCAAGTATCCTTCCTGTGAAATTTGGTTAAAATTGGCTGAGTAGTTTTGGAGGATATGTCAGTTAAAGAATTGTAGGCTGATAAACGGACGACGACAACGACGGAATGCAAGTGATCACAATAGCACCTCTCAAGCCTATGGCTTAGGAGAGCTAAAAACGAATGAAATAAATAAGCATGCAGTTCCAGTTTACCCTCCAAATAAATAATGTTTCCAAACTATATCTGCTATCCCTTATATTAAATACCCTTCAGAAGGCCTCTACTACTCCTATCAGGATATCAAAATCGCCTCATTATGACATGCCTGTGAGGCTGTGATCTTTCTTGCATCAAACAGCGCCTAAATTGGGACAATAACATCACTAGAGAGTGGTACCCTTTTGTCCTCATTGGAAAGGTCCCTCAGGACCCTTACATAGTTTTCACTTTGAAATAATGCATTTTCGCTCCAGTGCAGACTTCTTCATATAACTTACTTATACATACAGTATTCATTCTTGGTTTGAGGAAACAATAGCCATCAGAAGTGATGGCATATCCCCCGACCGCAACGCAAATGGCCATCTTTTTTTCAATCTAGGGCATCAGAGATGTAATTTTATCAAGGGATACACTTGTTTAATCCTGCAGTGGGTGATAACTCCACAACTGTGAATCAGGCATAGAACTTTAAAACCATAAGTTGTTGAATCTGGATTTTGTGTTTTTCAACAAAGAAACTGAAAATAATGCCCGGTGCCTGCAATGATTATAACTCTCAAACCGTAAGTCATGGAAACTGGATTTTTGTTTGCTTGTAAGTGATTTTCAACAAAGAATCCTAAAATACTGAGAAAAATAAGGCCTGTTGCCTGTAAAGATTATAACTCTCAAACTGTAAGTCATAGAAACTGGATTTTGTGTTCGCTAGTAAGTGATTTTCAACAAAGAAGCCAAAAATAATGAGAAGTATATGGCCCTTTGCCTGCAAGGCCTGTAACTCTTCAACCGTTAGTCTGAGAAACTCAATTTTGTGTTCGCTAGTAAGTGATTTTCAACAAAGAATCCAAAAATAATGAGAAAAATAAAGCCTGCTGCATGCATTGCTGATGAATCTGCGTCCGCAGTATAAGGAAGGGAGATAACTTCAACACTCCGTAGGTCAGAGCTGTTTTTACATATTGTGATACACCTAGTTTATGTTCTTAGCATCTGTACTATCATTAAGATGTCTCCACTGGTTAAAGAGTTATGGCCTGCATAAGATTTTACCACCAGGGGAGATAACTGAAAATAAATGGAGTAACGAGTAACCCAAAGTTACAATTTTTAAATGCAACTCTCCTTCTTAATGTTCTAAGCATCCCTATTAATTATCACCAAAAAGTCTCAACTGGTAGAGAAGTTATGACTGTCAGCAAATTTAACAACTATGGGAGATAACTCAAAAATGGAGTCAGACTTGTCTTTTGTGTACATGACATGCCTACTCAATGTCCTCTACAACTTAATGAAGTATCATAAAAATATCTAAAAGGGTTTAAGAGTTATGGCCTGCACAAGATTTAACAACTATGGGAGATAACTCCAGAAGTGAGTAAGTAAGAGCTGTTGTTTTTGTATGTGACACCCCTACTCAATGACCTCTACAACTTGATCAAGTATCATGATAATATCTCAAAGGGTTATTGAGTTATGGCCTGCACAAGATTTCATAACTATGGGAGATAACTCCAGAACGCAGTCAGAGTTGTCATTCCTCTATCTATTGGTGAAGTATCATGAAAATAACTTATAGTGTTTAAGAGTTATGGGCCGCATAAGATTTAACAACTATGGGAGATAACTCCCAAAACGGAGTCAGCTAGAGTTGTTGTTCTTGTATGTTACACACCTACAACCTAACAAAGTTTCATGAAAATAGCTCAAAGGGTTTAGGAGTTATGGGCCGCACAAGGTTTCGTCTACAGGCGGACGGACAGACAGACGGACACCAGGGCGATCGCTATATCCCCCGAACCTTTCGGTCGGGGATAAAAATGTGAACCTGTCCAAAATTGGCAGGTATATTTCATCATTCTTCGAATATCGCTGCGATGTATTGTTAGGCGAATTAAGCTGAAAAGTAACAAACACTAATTACTTTCCAATATGTATTAGCTTTCAAAAATAGCTTGGGTAACATTTTGTACGTAAGTTTTAGCATTTTGAAAGTCTTTACATTCAGCAATTAAAGATGTATTACACATACACACTGCTGGTAGAAGTTAACCTTTCCCACTCTTATGGCTAATTCAGCAGATAACACACTGAAGATATTTTTCTTAATTTTCCCAGAAAATATGACTTGACTTACCATACAAATTGTCTACATTGGAGGCACTTTGCTTGAAATATCAAATCCTGTTTCCTGGGAAAATGAAGAACAAGAGGCCTATGGGCCACTATCCTTACCAGAGCGCAAGTGGGTGAGGATGTCCACTTCTGCAACATTAATTATTTTGCCTCAGAACTCGCACTTTGTACTTTCGAAATTCTGTCTTTATGTATTTAAATTTTGATATAAGTCGCTAAACTTGCTTACTTTTCATATCTAAAATATGTCTAGGTCAACCAATGGTCATCATTTGAATAAACCTAGTAGGGCCAGAGTACCCAATGCTGCGTATCAAGTTTTAAGATCTTCGGCCTTTCAAGTCCAAAGAAATAACTCAAAGGGTTTTTACATATATGGGTATGGCGAATATCTTGATCATTTTATCTAAATCCCATGAACAAACATTCATTCTCTCATTCCATAGTATCTCCACATGCACATGTAATCTGGTTTCAATCAGCCCAGTAGTCTAAGATAACCAGACAAAATACTGAACATGAGGCATCCAGAACAAAGTTTAGTAAATGACCTTGACGGCCTTTGGTAGTTATAAATGTTCATTTAGTTATGTCCTGGGTATGACGTAAAACTGCATCCAGCTGTGACACTCAATATGAGTGTGGGTATGTGAGGCTGCCCTCTATCACAGTTGCCTCCCCACCTTCAGGGTAATGAGGCTGCCACAACCTGGGTGGCAGAGCTAGGCAGCAATCATCTACAGACTGATGGCTTGGTGTTTTAGCTGTTGTGGTTTGGCGGATGATCCTTTTTTTTATAAGGACAACGGCAAAGCATACTGCCCGAGTGCGGGAACGGCGCGCATGCTCATATGCCGTAAAAGAACTGAGCTGGGATGTCAGCTAGGACAGGCGATCCCGTAAAAAAAAACAACAATTGTTCCAAAATCTTACATGGCAAGCAGAAAAATAGGTTCAGAGTTAGGCGGTGCCAACAGACATCAAAGTTCTGTTGGTAACGTCTCCGGCTTGGCCTCCTGTCAGGTGTGGGAGGCAGGGTCGGGCCATTGTGGCGAATCCAGCAAGCACCTGAGGAAATTCAGGGTGGGAACACTCAATGTGAACACCCTGAGAGGAAGAGTTTGCGAGGTAGTGGAAACACTATCCCGCAGGAAAGTGGATGTCTGCTGCATTCAGGAGACCAGATACCATGGTGGCAACTGCCGCACAATCAAGGGCAAGGACACCAGGTACAAGCTCTACTGGTCCGGAAACGACAAAGGCACTGCTGGTGTAGGAGTGTTGGTGGCAGAAGAGTGGATAGAGAAAGTTTTTGAGGTCTAGAGAGTCTCCGACAGGATCATTTTAGTGAAACTCATAGTCGGCCAGCGTGTCTGTCTGTGTTTACCCCACAGAGTGGTCTAAGTGATGAGGTTAAGGACCTGTTCTTTGATCAGCTGCGTGCTGTGACTGCCAGGATCCCAGCATCGGAATTTCTGATCCCATGTGGAGATTGGAATGGCCATGTGGGCCGTGCAGGCACTGGATACAGAGAAGTGCATGGTGGGATGGGATATGGCAGGCCGGAACCAGATGTTGAGGGTGAGAGAACCCTAGAGTACGCCCTAGCATTTGACCTGCTTCTTGGGAACACATGTTTCAAGAAACGTGGCAGCCATCTCATCACGTACAAGTCTGGAAACATAGCCATGCAGATAGACTTCATCCTTTTCCGTAGGACCATGCACAAACTTGTCACAGATTTATAAGTGATCCTTGGCGAGGAAGTAGCTCTGCAACATCAGCTTCTTGTATGTGACATGAGGATTGATGTGCCTCCAAAATCCAAGCGCAAGTTCACCCCTCGCCTCAAAGTTTGGAAGCTTAAAGACCCCCAGACAAGGAATCATTTCCAGGAGGTCTTCAACTTGCATGTGAGTACATCTGCAGGTGTAGCTGATGTGGCCACTGAGGATATCTGGAACAACATCAAGACTGGACTGCTCAAGACAACTGAGGAGGTATGTGGCACAACTCGGACACACCGTTGGCATCGTGAAACCTGGTGGCGGAATGAACATGTGGAAAGGCCATTGCTGCCAAGCTTGCAGCTTTCAAGGCCTGGAAGGCTGGTAAAGGCACTAGGGCATCGTACGATGCGGCCAAACGAAATGCCAGACATGCAGTGCACCATGCTCGTCAAGAAGCCGACAAGGTCTACGAGAATATTGACCCCAAGTCTTCAGGTCTACCGCCTTGCTAACCAGTTTAGAAGAGAGAACACTGATGTTGTTGGTGACAAACCTATGAAGAATGATGCAGGAGAGATGTCAATGAGCGAAGACTCAAAGCAGAAGGCCTGGCTAGAGCACTACCAAAGGCTGCTCAACGTCGTTTGACTGGGACCCAGACCACCTGTCGTATCAACCACCAGTGGAAGGCCCGCCCATCCCGATCACCACTGATATGGTTAAGAAGGCTATCTCACAGATGAAGGCTGGCAAAGCACCGGGCCCATCAGGCATAGTGGTGGAGATGATACGAGCCGCCGGTGACATGGGCGCCTCCATGATCCGTGACCTTGCAGTTGCAAACATTCGTGATGGCAGGGTACCCTCCGACTGGGAGCAGTTTCATTGTCTGCCTCTACAAGGGAAAAGGGGACGTATTGGAAAGGGGCAACTACCGCGGTCTCAAGCTGACAGAGCAGGTTATGAAAATCCTGGAGAGGATTGTGGACGGCCTCATCAGACAGTTGGTGTCAATCGACAATTCCCAGTTTGGCTTCGTCCCAGGCAGAGGCACTACAGACGCAATCTTTGTTGTCAGGCAGCTGCAAGAGAAGTATCTAGCTGCCAATAAGAGACTCTACATGGCTTTCGTAGATCAGGAGAAGGCGTTTGATCGAGTACCTCGGAAGGTCATCTGGTGGGCGCTGAGAAAACTTGGTGTGGAGGAGTGGATTGTGCGACTGGTGCAGGGATGTATGCAAATGCGCGGAGCCGTGTCCGTGTTGGTGAGGGGTACAGTGAAGAGTTTGAAGTGAAGGTTGGTGTTCACCAAGGATCAGTACTCAGCCCACTGCTCTTCATCATTGTGCTTGAAGCCTTATCACGAGAGTTCTGCTCTGGGGTCCCCTGGGAGGACCTCTATTCCGATGACCTTGTTATCATCGCTGAATCGCTTGAGGAATGTGTCAGGAGGCTCCTGACTTGGAAAGAAGCAATGGAGAAGAAAGGACTGAGAGTAAATGCAGGAAAGACAAAGATCATGATCTGCGGTACGGGACTGGACCTCTTGCAGAGTTCAGGCGGGTTTCCATGCGCCGTCTGTCGCACTGGAGTGGGCAGCAACAGCATCTTCTGTAATGGCTGCAGGTACTGGGTGCACAAGAAATGCAGTGGGCTCAAGCGCTTGAAAAAGGACCCTGACTACAGATGTACACGGTGCCAGGAAACTGCACGCCCCTTGGATGGCAGACCACATAAGGAAGTCCAGGTCGGACCTGACAAGCTTGAGGTGGTAGCTTCCTTTTGCTACCTAGGAGACATGTTCTCAGCAGCAGGTGGCTGTGAACTCTCAACCACAACACATGTGAAAACTGCCTGGAAGAAGTTCATTGTGCGGAGCGCAATGCTCCATGCCAGCGAGACTTGGCCATTGACAAAGCTGAACCTCCAGCGTCTGCAGCGAAATGACAGGGCAATGATCAGACAGATCTGCAATGTCAGGCCGCAAGACATTGTCACCACCAGGTCCAATGAGCTACTTGTGCGGCTTGGCATTAAGGATCTGGACCTCATTCTGAAGGAGAGAATCCGATGGTATGGACATCTGGAAGGCTCCATTGGTGCAGTCAAGACAGCCTTTGACATACAGGTTGATGGAAAGCGTGGACCTGGGAGGCCCAAAATGACATGGAAGCAGCTGACAGAGAGGGATTGCAGAGAGTGGAAGCTCTCGGCTATTAACCCTCATGATAGACGTGCCTGGAGATCTGGTGTGAGATCTGCCATGCGTGCAGCAAGCCAGCTATCTGGAAGGGGGCCCACTGATGTGGATGTTGCCCCTGTACATGCACGTTAATCAAAAAGTCCGATTATGATATGATATGATATTAGTTGATGGCATAAATCAACTTTAAAAGTCATAGTCTACAATATAGCTTTAAAAGGCCTTAAAGACCAAATTTGGCTTTGTCGTAAAATAGGTCAAGATCAACCAAGGTTCACCATTTGAGCAAATTTGGTACAGCCCGAGTACCTAATGGTGCATACCAAGTTTCAAGATCATCGGCTATTCAGATTTTCAGAAGTATTAACCATATATGGGCATGGGGGCCGTCTTAATCATGTGACCCAGATCCCATCAACAAACTTTCATTCCCCTATCCAACAGAGGCTTCACATGTAATTTGGTTTCAATCAGCCCTGCAGTTTTAGAGAAGAAGAAAAAATACTGAATTTGAGGCATCGAGGACAATGGTCAATAAATTACCTTGACCCTTGGTATTTATAAACAAAAGGGCCATGATGGCCCTGTAACACTCACCTGAGTATTTATAAACAAGAGGCCCATGATGGCCCTGTAATGCTCACCTGAGTATAATAGCACTTAAATAACTTGACCAAGAAATGATCAAAGCAAACATTCTGACCAAAATTCATGATGATTATATTAAAAAGTAAGACAATGTAGCATGCCTAATAGACTGTGAAATATAGGTCAAGGTCAAATATGGACGACTCTGCTCAAGAGGTCATGTATGCATGTGCTAAGTATCACAGGCTGTAGGAGAAATAGTAAGTGAGAAACTCGCCTAAACACAAACACCTAACAAAGTCAGTGGACCGTGAGATAGAAGCTGTGGTCAAATACGGATGACTGCATTCAAGAGGCCATGTAAGATGTATGCAAGTTCCAAATATCACTGCTGTGGGACCAATAGTTATTGAGAAACTGACCTAAACGTAAAACTTAAGAAAGTCACTGGACCATGAAATATAGGTCATAAGTGACCTAGTTTTAAACTTCACCTAAAATCATCAAGACAAACATTTTGAGCAGGATTCATGATGACTACTTCAAATATGTGACCTCAAGAGTGCTAACAAAGTTTTCCTTTGATTTGGCCCTTTGAGCTAGTTTTTGACCCCAACTGACCCAGTTTCGAAGTCAATCTAAAGAACATAAAGACAAACATTTTGAGGATGATTTATGATGACTGCTTAAAACATCTGACCTCAAGAGTGTTAGTCATGTCTTTCTTGGATTTGGCCCGGTGACCTAGTTTCTAACCAAAGTAACTCAGTTTCAAACTTGACCTAGAAATCAAGATAAACATTTTGAGCCAGATTCATGATGATTGCTTCAAAAATGTGACCTCTAGAGAGTTAACAAGGTTTTCCCTTGAGTTGGCCTGGTGACCTAGTTTTTGATCCCAAGCGACCTAGTTTCAAACTTGACTTAAGAATGATCAAGACAAACAATTAAAGCAGAAATCATGATGATAAGGTAAAAAATGTGACACCTAGAGTGTTAACAAGGGTTTCCTTTGATTTGGCCTGGTGACCAAGTTTTTGACCCCAAGTGACCCAGTTTCAAACATAGTCTAGAAATCATCAAGGCAAACATTTTGAGCAAGATTCATGATGTTAACTTCAAATATGTGACCTCTTGAATGTTAACAAGGTTTTCTTTGATTTGGCCTGGTGACCTATTTTTTTTTTTTTTTTTTTTATTATTCCAAGTGACCCAGTTTCAATGTCAATTTAAAGAATATCAAGACAAACAATTCTTGCATGATTCACGATGATTGCTTCAAAAAATGTGACCTCTAGAGTGTTAACATGATCTTCCTTTGATTTGGCCCTGTGACCTAGTTTTTGACCCCAAATGACCCAGTTTCAAGCTTGACCTAGAAATCATCAAAACAAACATTTTGAACAAGATTCATGATGACTGCTTGGAAATATGACCTCTAGAGTCTTAACGAGGTTTTCTTTTAATTTAGCCCTGTGACCTAGTTTTTGATCCAAAGTACCCCCAGTTTTGACCTTGACCTAGAAATGACCGAAAAAACATTTTGAGCAATATTCATGATGATAACGTAAAAAAATGTGACCTCCGGAGTGTTAACAGGGTTTTTCTTCGATTCGGCTTGGTGACCTAGTTTTTGACTGCAAGTCACCCAGTTTCGAACTTAGCCTAGAAATCACCAAGACAAACATTTTCAGCAAGATTCATGATGATTACTTCAAAATGTGACCTCTAATGTTAACAAGATTTTCCTTTAACCTGATGACCTAGTTTTACCCCAAGTGATGAAGTGTTGAACTTGACCTAGATTTCATAAAGGCAAACATTCTGAGCAAGTTTCATTCAGACTGGGTCAAAACTATGACCTCTAGAGTGTTAACAAACTAACTGTTGACAAAGGAAGAATACGAACTGAGAGTGAACACAATAGCTCACCCTGAATTTTCACTCAAGTGAGCTAAAAATCAATAAGCTGATTGAAAATATCAACTTTGATGTCATTATATACTAAGACTAAGGCTACAACAGCTACAGAAAAAAATCCACTGTAAACTTGTTCCCGTTCAAAGCCCAAGGGACCGAATTTGACCTTGCTGTAAAATAAGTCAAGGTCAACAAAGGGTCATTATTTGAAAATTTTGTACAAATTTGGTAGAACCATTCAGTTCCTGAGAAGAAAATTTTTAATGGGTTTTACCATATATGGGCATGGCAGCCATCTTGGTCATGTTACACAGATATAATGAACAACCTTTTTGTTCCCTCACCCCATGGAGGCTCCACATGTAATTTGGTTTCAATTTGCCCAGCAGTTTCAGAGGAGATATAATAATTTGTAAATGCTGACTCCGACACCGATGACGGACCAATTGCCTTTCCTATAAGCTCCACCACAACTTTTGGCTCTGGTAAGCTAAAAATATTTCAAACTGCTGTCTGCTGAAAATTATGCCCAAAATGCTAAGTGTTAAATGAGGGATTTAAATGCTTGTCAGTGTTGCTACCTAACAGTTTCATGGCTAGAGTTTTCCCACCTTTTGCTGAAGAGGCTTCGCTAGTTTCCCTACCAATTTTGCCATCAAGAAGGTTTAGTGACTTTCCAGCTAGAAGGGCATTTTTCGGCTTAGACTGTTTATAATTACCATAAATAATTGGACAAACAGATCTGAACAAACAGCATAGACCCGTGCTTGCACTTACTGTCAAAATCAGGAAGTCCCAGGACTTCCTAGCTCCAGTATCTTTCCGTCCTGGTGATCAAATTTTTTCACCCACTTTCAGAAATTCAACCTCAATATTCTTAGTCTCATTTATGGAGTAAAACGGCTATTCTTAAGCTAAATAACACATAAATTTATTCTAAAGTTTTGTTATAAATGACTAAATATCTTTAAAAGTTGGGAGTCCCAGACTTCCTGGCATTGATTTTTGGAAGTCCCAGGGCAATTTTTGGGAGTCTCTGACTCCCAGACTTCCCTTAATGCAAGCACTGATAAGACCCTGATCATAACAGAATGTTTCCTTTTCAAACTGTGCTAATGCTGTCACCCTAAATCAGATCAAAAGCACTAGTTACTGTAACTAATCGTACAAACATACCTGAGCAAAACATAGGTATCCAGATCAGACTGTACCATTTTTTTTGTATCAGAATCAAATTAGTCCTTAGCTCTCACCTAAGAGGTACATGTAAACCTAACCGCACTATACTCTGCAATTTCAGTGGAAGCAATAATCAAATTGGGAAGGGCACATCATCTTACTATATACACATCATCAAAGAAAAAACACTCCTTGTGTAGGGCTTGTGCGGACCTTTCTAGACCACTGACAGAGGGTAAGCAAACCTGACCTTATTCTACTTGATTCTAGCAAAGACTTCGACAAGGTGAATCACCTCAAACTGCTCTACAAACTCCGGTTACATGGTGTTCAAGGTAATGTCTTGAATTCGATCAAATCCTTCATTATAGTGAGAAGCCAGACTGTTGTGCTGGAAGGTGACAGCTCTTGAGAGCTACATGTACCAGGCCCTGTTTTATTTTTACTGTACATTAATTACTGTCCCAGTAATGTACAGTCTCAAGTTTGCCTCTTTGCAGACGACACTGCAGTATACCTTACCATTAATAGCCCGGTTCTGGGTCGTTTCGGCCGGGTCATTTCGGCATGGGTCGTTTGGGCCAATTTTAGGGGTGGGTTGTTTCGGCCTTGGTAGGTGGGTCGTTTCGGCCCTGATTCGTTTCGGCCCCGAGTCATTTCGGCCCAATTTCAATATGGTATGGTATATAAGCATGGGTTAATATTTTCTGGGGGTTAAAGTAAATGTTGTGCGGGATAGAAAGATAGATAGACGGATGGACACATCATGATAGACAGATAGATAGATAGATAGCTAGATAGGCTGGCTGACCGCCCGACATACAGACAGATAGATAGATAGATGGACAGATAGACAGGCAGGCAGGCAGCCAGCCAGATAGATAGACCGACAGACAGACAGATAGATTAGGTAGGCAGGCAGACAGACAGACAGATAGGTAGATACATAGTCAGGTAGCCAGCCAGACAGACATTTCATCATTGATTTAATTGATTAAAGTATTAATTAAAAGCGGCAATCATTCATTATGAAAACACACATATTCAAATATATAGAAAATTTCACTTCCAAAAGCTAAAAATTTTCAGATAAAAAAGTTTGGTATTTTTCATATTTGTGCTCAAAACATAGATAGTGGGTACTCGTTAGAACCTCGGTGAGGCAGTTCTAACGAGTACCCATAATTTATGCTTTTGAGCAAAAGCCCGGACCCATCAATTGATGGGTCCGAGGCAAAAGTAAGAAAAAAAATGTATACCCCCGTAAACTCCAGTATTACTATATAAATGCAGGATTTAAGTGGGGTCAAAATTATATAGCCATGTTTTCTTGATGACTGATTAATTGTTATGTTTGTTTTGATATTTGGTAATCGATTTATCAAGGTGGGAAATTTTGGGCCAGTTATAGTTAATCATTAATCCTTTGCGATAATCCAGGTTTTAATCGATTAATTGAAGTTTGAAAACTTGTGCGTGTTAATTAAATATGGTTTGTTTGACGTGTGACTTTGTCCGTGAAAGGCCGGCGGACAGTCCTTAAAGGTACAACAATTTTAATGGCATACAAAAATGTTATGGTCAATTTTACTTTTAAATGCAGACAGAAGCATATTTAAAGTGAAGCTCACACAACTTCGAATCATTCATCTTTGAATTGTCTGTGATTGCAAAAGGTTCTTCTAAAATAATGTCTGAGTTGTGCATTGCTTGTGAATTCTCCTGTGGAAGATCGTAAATATGCAATGATCTGCGATGTCTGTAGCCAGCATACAGAATTGTTAGATGCTGTAATCAAACTAAAATCAGACTGTGTTGCGCATTTACTGGTGTAAACCTCTTATAAAATTTGACATTTCATGTGAATTGTTTGCTAGACATCCGATTAACATGAAATGTTAAGCCTTATTTTCTCTAGAAAGATAATTTTAATGCTTGGTAAATAACATAGGATATCTGAGACAAAACAGGCTTAACATTAAAAGGATATACCCTATCAACCAAGACCTATGATACCCACAGATTCTTCATCAAACAACCAAATGATTGTTCTATATATCACCCCTAACCTGGAGGGACTTTTAAAAAAATGCCTTTGACATCACAAGACTCTTCATCAAACAACCAAATGAGTTTTCTAGCTATTATCTGTAACCTAGGGGTACTTAAAAAATCAGGCCGAAATGACCTTCCGAAATTCGCCGAAACGACCCAGGCCGAAACAACCCAGGGCCGAAACAACTATGGGCCGAAACAACTCTGGGCTGAAACGACCCGGAACGAATAGCCAAAACGACTCAGCTAACCTCCCAAAGGATCTTGACCTACTACAGGAGTGGGAGGCACAATGGGATATGGAATTTAATCCTGTAAGTGTCAGGTTTTACATATTACCAGGGCAAGAAATCCAATTAAATCAACCTACAGTGTGCACAATAAGACTCTAGAAAGTGTTTCCTCTGCCAGATACCTTAGTGTTGACCTGTCCACCAACTTAAGCTTCAACACTCATATAAACAGTTTTGTGGCTAGAGTTTTCCCACCTTTCCAATGCAAATAAACTGCTAAGATTCATCAAACACAATTTCGAAACAAAACGTAAAGGTGTCCCTGAGGTTGCATATAAAACTATTGTGCGCCCACAACTTGAATACGCCTCCACTACAAGGAGCCCTACACCCAGAACTATATCCAGAAAATAGAAATGGTCCAGATGAGAGCTGCTCGCTGGACCATGAATGACTATTCCATCTACAGTAGCGTAACTTAGATGCAGCAAGATCTAAGCTGGTGGCAGTTGGAACAGAGGAGGGCTGATGCCCAATTTGTATGCTTTATAAAATCACACATGGCATGGTTGCCATCCAGATGCCTTCTTATTTCAAGCAGCCCACAGCAGCAACCTGTCACAGCCTTCAGCACACCCTCATATACCATCAGATCCATACCTCGGCTCATTACTATAAGTATTCCTTTTTCCCACTGGATGCTGTACACTGGAATACACTGCCACCTTCCACAGTCATGCTTCAGTATGGCAGTCAGGTCTCTTGACATCACTTACAACAGACCTGTTTTTAACTCAATTTTAACCTCATGTTTTTAACCTGTAACACTATCATCTGTTATTTCAGCTCACTATCGCACTTTTATCCTCGCTATTCATTCTTCCTTTTTTCTTCATGACGAGCAATCACCTGCACACAATCCTGGCAAGGGGTGTTGCAGTACAACTAGATAGATAGATAGATTTTCAACTAGACCATCGCAAAAAAAATATGAACTTTATTATTCACATTTCAACTGCTCTGGCCTACTCAAATGTGTATTTGAAGAACCAGATCATAAAAGCATTATCAAATCAGGAAGAGATTTACTCCAGGTGTGCAGAATTAGCAGAAAATTTTAATGTCTCAAATACACAACGGTAGCAGCCTTTGATAACCTACACTGACAACAAATTAATACTAAAGATGAAAAACTGACGTCTAATTGGCTCTAAATTGGCAAGGTTCTGAAGTGTCGCTAAAATGCATTTTATTTGTCTGTATTGAAATTATGACCTGCACAGTAGCTTAAGTGTACAGGATTAGCCGACAGCACTGCAAAATGAAACCGAAACTTGTTAGTCGGCGATCCTTGGCCATTTCTGATTTCCGACTTCTACAGGCTCTGGATGTTTATATGCAGGAAAGCACCCTTCAGAGGCTAGAATTCTTATATGCATTATGCAAGGTTCACATTTTTTTGTTGCACCAACGAGATACTTTACCTTAAGACTAAGAACTTGATTTACGTTAATGATTGTCATAAATGTCAAGGACGATTACACTTATAATTGGCCAAATCGGCTTGTTTACCGCAACGGAAAATAATAAACCAGATGGGAGGATGATAATTTACGGTATTACCGGTATCCATGTTCCGATATTCAAAGGGGAACATCCATAGAATATTATAATATTATACACTGTAACTGCTCAGTTTCGGTTTTCAGATTTTTAACGCTGCCAGGCAACTGAGTCACATAGAGGCAGCGCCGTAACTGCTCAATCGATTCAGCGAACATATATAGGTTCCTCAGAACAAATAATTTTTTGGAAGGGCTAGTCACCAGCCACGGAGGGGAGGGGTGGGGGTACTCTGAATTTTGTCTGCGACATAGGCTAGCTGGGTCGCAGCCACAAAAATATACGGTATGTCAACCATACCAAAAAAAAAAAAAAAAAACTAGATATCTATTTGCAGAATTTTAAATACTCCAAAAACATTCCCCTTGCTTTTTTTATATGAATATATAAAAGTGTAGTTTTCATTTATTTTCTTGTAAAATGATTGTATTAGTAATATAAGTGCTTAAAAAGTTTCCAATAGTAGCCCCGTTTTGAATTTAATGGCCTTGAACTAGCTGATACACAGCAGAAACAGAGCTGTTAAAGCAACTATCAGTTCAACAAAAGGCTGTAACCCCGACTCTTTCAATACCCCAAATAATACTGAGAATTTTGATAGACCCCAAAAATACACAGTTTTGAGAGTGATCCCCTAAAATACCTGCAAATGGCCAATATCCCCAAAAATAGCCACTTTTCCCTACACCCCCACCTTTCCCCCCCCCCCCCCCCCCTCCCCCTCAAAAAAAAAAAAAAAAAAAAAAAAAAAAAAAAAAAAAAATGTCCTAGCCTATGGCTCCAGTCTCCAGTGACTAGATACTGTTTTCTTATAATCTTGTTTGATAATCCATTTAAATAAAACCAAAAAATTATCATGACTTTAAAGGCTGGTCGCTAGTGACCAAACATAAAACCAAAATAATATGATTTTAAAGGGTGGTCACTAGTGACCAATCTTTATAGTCATCATATTGTTTTGGTTTTAATTTAGTGGATGATCCAGGGCTTCCCTTGTCCCTCAAAAAAACGGAAGACTTGGTCCGTTTTTTACACTGATATCCCTTAAACCTTCATTTTAGAGAGGCATTCATGTCCCTTAAAATTTGCAATATTTTCTGTAAAATTCAAGCAATCAACCCCTGAAATTACCCTATATGCCCCTAAAATATGGGTCAAAAGAGACATATGTCACCTTAAATAAATTTCTGAGGGAAAACCCTCTGATCAAACAGGATTATAAGAGCAAATATTTAGTTACTGGAGACTGGAACCAGTCTACCGCACATAAAACCCCTTCTGAAAATGGGCCTGTCTTAAAAGGAAAGAATTTGCTTCTCTTGGGAGCCAGGGGAATCCAGTTCTTTCCTTTTAGACAACTAGTCAGCAGGCACACAACGATTCAACGTTGATTTAGCATCAAGACGTTGAATCAACATTGAATCAACGTTGTTTCAGCGTTGTGTGCTTGTTGGGTAGACTTCATTTCAGAAAAGAGGCAAGTGAGCCCCAACGTGAGAAAACGTACTTTCGGACAAGTGCGCCACGCGAAGATTCAGATCAACCTGCGCATTCGCCCAGTCCGATCAAAATCTTCTCTTCGCGCATTTTGATAACCAAAAGTTCAAAGTTTCTTCGTGTGGACAGTGAATACTCTTATCAGACTGCGCAGATATACAGTCTGAACAGGTTTCAAGTTCACGAATTCACGATTTCTACTTCACGAATTCACGATTTCAACTTCACGAAATCACGAATTCAACTTCACGAATTCACGAATTCAACTTCACATAAATTCACGAATTCAACTTCACGAATTCACGAATTCAACTTCAAGAATTCAATTTTACGAATTCACGAATTCAACTTCACGAATTCACGATTTCAACTTCACGAATTCAACTTCATAAATTCACGATTACAACTTCACGAATTCAACTCCTGAATCCACGATTTCAACTTCACCAATTCATCTTCACGAATTCACGATTTCAACATAACGAATTCATGATTTCAGCTTCACAAATTCAACTTCTCGAATTTACGAATTCAACATCACGAATTCAACTTCACGAATTCACGAAGTCAACTTCACGAATTCACGAGTTCAACTTCACGAATTCAAGTCTTCGTTATGTTTGTCACATGTTTGTGACGTCATTGTCGCCATTTCGATATCAAGAATAGCTGAAATTGTTAATTCGTGAATTTTTGAAGTTGATTTCGTGAAGTTGAATTCGTGAAGTTGAAATTCATGAAGCTGAAATCGTGAACTCATGAAGTTGAATTCGTGGAATTGAAATCGTGAATTTGTGAAGTTGAATTCGTGAAATTGAACTCGTTAATTCGTGAAGTTGAATTCGTGAATTCGTGAAGCTGAAACCTTGAATTAATGAAGCTGAAATGTCACTACCTGGAAACGGTAAGGAACAATCGTCTGCAACGGAAGGGACGTGACTCCTTTGCGATTCTTCATTTTACATGTCAAAGTTTTGTTTTCTTGGCATGGGCCGCATCTAACATGTGCGCATAGACAAGAGAGCTCTTGAAATAGGGAATACTGAGGCAGCGTTTCTTCATGCGGGCAGCAAAGAGTCTGCGCAGACTGATCTGATTTAACAAATGGTGCTCATGTCAGTAGGTACGTTTTCTCGCGTTACAGTTCAAATGTAAATTCCGTTCCAAAGGCGGACTATATTCATCACGAAAACACGCCTATATAATTTTGACTCCCTTAAACCCCACTTTTATATAGTAAAACTGGGATTTACAGGGGTCTATATTATTTTTCTTATTTCTGCTCAAAAACATAGATTGTGGGCATTCGTTAGAACCGCCTCTGCGAGGCGGTTCCAACGAGTACCCACAATCTATGTTTTTGAGCAGAAATATGAAAAATATTTGATTTTTTTGACTGACTGAAAATTTTCAGTTTTTCGGTGATTAATTTTTCAGTATATTTGAATAGGCATGTTTTCGTAATGATTGATAAACATGTTGGGAAAAACTTCAACACACAGCATTTTGAAATAGTTTACTTAACTGTCCTAGGAAATGGACCAGAAAATATCATCTATCCTTCTTCTGGTGCCTCGGGGAGGAATACCCACAATCTATGTTTTTGAGCAGAAATATGAAAAAATATTTGATTTTTTTGACTGAAAATTTTCAATTTTTCGGTGATTAACTTTTCAGTATATTTGAATAGGCATGTTTTCGTAATGAATGATAAACATGTTGGGAAAAACTTCAACACACAGCATTTTGAAATAGTTTACTTGTCCTAGGAAATGGACTAGAAAATATCATCTCTCCTTCTTCTGGTGCCTCGGGGAGGCTGTGTTTCCTGATTGTTGCATTTCCCGGTATCTTCACTTATATTTTTGACATTCATTATGAAAACATGCCTATTCAAATATACTGAAAATTTTAACAACAAAAAATGAAAAAAACATCTGATAAAAAAATTCTGTTTTTTTTTTTTTTTTTTTTTTTTTTGTTTTTTCATATTTCTGCTCGAAAACATAGATTGTGGGTACTCGTTAGAACCGCCTCGACGAGGCGGTTCTAACGAGTACCACAATCTATGTTTTCGAGCAGAAATAAGACAAATAATGTATACCCCTGTAAACCTCAGTTTTACTATATAAAAGTGGGGTTTGAGGGGGTCAAAATATTATAGGTATGTTTTCGTGATGTAAGGAGACAGTTGCATGGAATGTCAAAGGCTTTTTTCATGGAAAAATAAGAAACAATATTTCAGAAAGTTATCTACTGACTTTTCTAGGATGCTGGGCCTTATCAACCGATAATTTCCACGGCTAGTTATAGATTATAGCGATTGCTTCCTCAAGAAAAATCAGTTGTAAAGATTAATTAGTGTCGCATAGTAAATGCTTTGTAAAGTAAATACAGTTGTCAAGATTAGCTATTTTCTTTTTCAAGTAAATACAGTTGTAAAGATTAGCTTGTGTCGCATAGCACTTGTATTGTCAAGTAAATGCAGTTGTAAAGATTAGCTAGTGTCGCATAGCAACTGTTTTGTCAAGTAAATACAGTTGTAAAGATTAGCTAGTGTCGCATAGCAACTGTTTTGTCAAGTAAATACAGTTGTAAAGATTAGCTAGTGTCGCACAGCAATTGTTTTGTCAAGTAAATACAGTTGTAAAAATTAGCTAGTGTCGCACATCAATTGCTTTGTCAAGTAAATACAGTTGTAAAGATTAGCTAGTGTCGCATAGCAATTGTGTTGTCAAGTATATGCAGTTGTAAAGGTTAGCTAATGTCGCATATCAATTGTGTTGTAAAGTAAATACAATTGACGTAAAGACTGGTTGGTGTCGCATAGCAATTTTTTTGTCAAGTAAATACAGTTGTAAAGATTAGCTAGTGTCGCATAGCAATTCTTTTATCAAGAAAATACAGTTGTAAAGATTAGTTAGTGTCGCTTAGCCGTTGTTTAGTAAAGTAGATACAATGGACGTAAAGACAGATAAGTGTCTTATAGCAATTTTAATGCAGTTGTAAAGGTTAGCTATATGCAGTTGTAAAGGTTAGCTAATGTCGCATATCAATTGTGTTGTAAAGTAAATACAATTGACGTAAAGACTGGTTGGTGTCGCATAGCAATTTTTTTTGTCAAGTAAATACAGTTGTAAAGATTAGCTAGTGTCGCATAGCAATTCTTTTGTCAAGAAAATACAGTTGTAAAGATTAGCTAGTGTCGCATAGCAATTGTTTTGTCAAGCAAATACAGTGGTAAAGATTAGCTTGTGTCGCATAGCAATTGTTTGTCAAGTAAATACAGTTGTAAAGATTAGTAAGTGTCGCATAGCGATTGCTTTGGCAAGTAAATACAATTGACGTAAAAACTGGTTAGTGTCTCATAGCAATTGCTTTTTCAAGTAAATACTGTTGTGCAGCTCAGTTAATTTCGTTTTTTCAATTGTTTTGTCAAGTAAAAGCAAATGTAAAGATTAGATATTGTTGCACAGTAATTGCTTTGTTAAGTAAATCCAGTTGTAAGCAATAGTTATTGTCGCATAGCAATTGTTTGTAAAGTAAATACAATTGACGTAAAGACTTTTTAATGTCTCATAACAATTCTTTTCTCAAATAAATACAGTTGTGCAGCTTAGTTAGTGTCGTTTAACAATTAGTCATTGTTGCATTGCAATTGCTTTTTCAAGTAAATCCAGTTGTAAGCAATAGTTAGTGTTGCATAGGAATTGTTTTGTCAAAGTCAGTTAGTGTCTCATAGCAATTGCTTTGTCAAGTAGATCCAGTTGTTAACAATAGTTAGTGTTGCATTGTAATTGCTTTGTCAAGTAAGTACAGTTGTAAAGATTAGTTAGTGTCTCATTGCAATTGCTTTTTCAAGTAAATACAGTTGTAATAATTAATTAGTGTTGCATAACAATTGCTTTGTCAAGTATTTACAGGTGTATCATACAACGCACATCAACGACCAATAAGCTATATCCTAATTTTTAAATGTATACCAGGGCCCAGTTGTTCAAAGCGTCGTTAGCTTAACGAGCTCGTTAAGGGTCATTTCGTTAACTGTTTTAGCAGATTCACTTTACAATATTCTGATGTTTTTTGTTGAAAAAATGTGAGTAGCTTTTGCACTGCAAAAGCTACTCACATTTTTTCAGCAAAAAATTACAGCATATTTGCGTATCACTTGATGTAAATTTTAACGAATCGTTAGCTAACGACATCGTTAGCTTTGAACAACTGGGCCCAGATTGTTATAAGTGGATTCTCCTTACAACGTCAGCATTTGTTTGTCAATGTATTTAGTTTAGTTGGGAGCCCCCTAAAGGGTGATTGGCAAACAGTGCAGACCTCGATCAAACGCCGCAGAACGCCATGTTTAATTAAGCCATATTTGCCGAATGGAATCTTCTATTATAAATCTTTGGAACGGTCTGTTTCCAACAGCAGGGTGTCTGATTTGTTTTAATTATTTCTGTGTTTCATAGAAATTATTGTTTTTAATGCAAATAGCTCACACTGATCAGACGCCGCGTTCTGCGGCATCTGATCTCTGTCTGCACTATTCGCCAATGTCCCGCTACGCATAAAGCGATTACGATACTGCTATTTGAACCATTGACTACTGTAGTGTCTGTTAGGGAACACCAAACCTAAGACAACGAGAAGGCTGATCATTACCTGCGCTGTTCACGTTCTCTCCGTAGATTTTTGCTCTGATAGCGTAGCTTTTATAACATCATGTTTCAACCCTCTCTGGTGGATTCTTCTGTCTTTGAATTGATAAAAGTACATTGTTGCAAATTGTAATATGTCAACAATCTAGAACAGAATGACAAACAGTGTAGCTCCTGATGAGACGGCTGGTACGTCTGATTACTTAAACAATTGCTTAAGTCAAACATATTAAAGGACAATATTGGTTTTGTTTAATATATCTTCCTGACATTTCAACTTCTTTAATCGCAAGGTACTACTATCTCAAACCAAAACTTAAGCCCCTTGGATTTTGAGATAACCAGAATTGACAGCATGTGTTTTTACCATAACGTCATTTACGAAATTGTGTTTCTTGATATATTAAAATTCTTTTATATCAAATAAAACTCACTGAGGATACAAGTTAGGCTCGCCTCTCTGAGTCTATTATAATGTTGTAAGTAGAGACTTCTCTTGTTTAGAACTGAAGAGACACAAAATATTGTACTTCATAATAATTATTCTGTCCTATTTCGGGATAGTTTTCTTAATTATCCATAAAAAAGCCAGTGATACTTATAGCCGTTGGAATTACAAGACGACTCTAATAAAGACCCGAAATATTACGTTGTTCATAATTGTAAGGAGAAAGTGAATCTAGAACTCTCATCAAATGCGCGTCGTTAACAAGTCCGCCGGGAAAAGCATCACAATTTGTCTTCTTGTGTCACTTGCAGTTAAACAAATGAGAAGCATTTATCTTGCGAAAAGTGTTTTCAGGACATTTGCGAATAGTGAACGACCAGATCAGACTGCACATCCAAGATCAGACTGCATATTCCAGATCGGACTGCACATTCCAGATCAGACTGAAAATCAGCATTATCAAGCCCTTCGCGGTCTTGTTTGTAATTTGCATGTGCGGAACATTTTCTTTTTCTTTTCTATTCATTTTCTTTTGCATGTCGTTGCTAAACAGTTAAAGACATTCGTCGATCAGCGTCTTCATTTCCTCACAGTGATAGACATGTGACTGATTATCTGTCAACACCTGATCCTCGCCAACTGATAGCCGTTGAAAATCTCCTAAATTGTCTCGGAAATACCATCTTGGAGTACTTAACGAGCTGCAAGGAGAGCGTTTGATTCCTGTAGTTCTCTTGAGGGGAAGAGATGCACTTGCAAGGTAGGTAACTATGTCAAATTTGTTATGTCTCCCATCTGAAAAGGGGTCTACTTCAAAAGGAAAGAATTTGCTCCCCACGGGAGCAAATTCTTTCCTTTGAGTGTAGACTCCTTTTCAAAAGGAGACTGGCGTGCAGTAAAGTACATAGGAGACTATAAAAGTTGTCTTCCTTAAAAAAGAAGGCAGGAAAAACTTCCAAGCGTATTATTTCCCCTTAATCCGCTCCGTGATTTAATTGCGCGGGTCAGTATAGGTTAAATAATGCCATAAAATTGTAATTCAATATTCCAGCTAACCAAGATGAAACATTCGTCTGTTTTAAACTGCGTTCAGTGAGCGTTTCAAGGACAACCGTATTTACTCTAAGTATACGGATAACCAAGGAGCATACAACATTGAAACAACGTCGATTCAGCGTTAATTTATTATCTGACGCTGATTTGAAGTTGTTTCAACGTTGTGTGCCTGTTGGGCATATGCCTGAATGAACAGAATAGAACCAGTTTCAGGCAACACAGAATGCAATATCCTCTCAGAATCTATACTCCTTGCTCTACATCCAGCACTCTGCTGGCACATCAACTAATGTGGGTGGAGATGTTTTTTGTTGTTTTGTTTTCAATTTTAGGCAGGTTTGATAAGATTTTATGGTGCCCGAATGTTTATAGTATATACGGTAAATATATTTTCAGGTCAATGAATGAAACTAAGGAAATCTGACATAACTGTAAAAAGTTTGACGATCAGTCTAGGATTATCATTTTAATAACCATGGTATACCTCCAGCCCTTATAATTGTTGTCAAGTCTCACAAGCAGATATCGGGTTATTCAATTACTAAGATCACAAAAAAATGGAATACATCCCTGCTAAGGCACCGGATAAAGGTTGAATGTTTCCCTTCGGCAGTGGCGAACAGTCACGTCTTCTAATGAATTCAGCAACTTACTGAGTAGAGCTGGCGGTCGTCAACCGATGTACAGCCGTATTGGCGAGCGTTACCATAACAGTTGCGTGCTGTAACATGATCAGTTTGGAGTTGGCGGACTGATGGTGTGGACGAGCATATCGAATGGACATAGAACTCCTTATATATTCGTCCATAGCAGTATGACGGCTCAGCGTTGCCCAGACGCCATTTCACTTTCGGCTGTTGTCTCATTTGTACGCAGGCGCAATGTCACATTCCAGCAGGGTAACGCCCGTGCGCATGTAGCACAAGTCTGTTATTTCTACACAACAACGTCGACCTCATGTGCTGGCCTTCATACAGCCCTGATCCCTCACCATGTTCAGAAACAGCAACCAGCTACGTTTCAAACAGTACGCCTTGCGCTCGTAGGAATGGAATGCAGATTGATTGTCTATTCATTTATGACCAGACGTATACGTAAAGGAGGTCATTACCGCTGCTAAAGTGTAACTTTAAAAGTTTTCGTCTTTTTGAAATGACCACCAAAGGACAAAATTGACTCTTATGGCTACACTACTGACTGAAATTCATCACGAAAACATACCTATATAATTTTGACCCCCTCAAACCCCACTTTTATATAGTAAAACTGGGGTTTACAGGGGTATACATTATTTTGCTTATTTCTGCTCGAAAACATAGATTGTGGGTACTCGTTAGAACCGCCTCCTCGTCGAGGCGGTTCTAACGGGTACCCACAATCTCGTCGAGGCGGTTCTAACGAGTACCCACAATCTATGTTTTGAGCAGAAATATGAAAAATATCAGAATTTTTTTATGTGAAAATTTTCATTTTTTGGTGCTAAAATTTTCAGTATATTTGAATAGGCATGTTTTCGTAATGTTAAAATTCCTGTAGTGCTTACACTTTGGATAGATTACAAAATAGTGTCATTATTTTGGTTTGTTGCTAAATGGATTTATTTAGCTGATACATCGATTTCAATTTGGAGTTCTGTTTCTTTTTTTTTTTTTTTTTTTCGGTTCAGTATATGTCCATATAGCGTCAATTCTGAAATGTTCGATGATGTAACATAAAACTTTATAGCGATATATGCTTTTAAATTTATATAGGATGTCAAGTCTGAGAACCTCATTTGTAAATGTCAGCAAACGTTTTGACGTCACAATAATTCTCAACTTTAATTTCAAGGCGAAAGAAACGGCGTGACTGTATGAGGCCATAACTCAAATACTCGTATGTAGATTGCTATAGGTTTTCTTTACACGTATGACTAATTCTGTCTGCGATTTGAATGACATTTGTGGCTCTGAAGCATTGTTTTATGGCAACACAAAACTTTTATGAATGTGGGTATATCAGTTATATGGTTGCCATAGACACTTTCTGAACAAACTTTCTCCAAATTTAGAAGATAGGATGTGTTTCTATGCTTTGTTAATAAACACAATGTATTTGAAGATGATGCAAAATATGATTTTAAGGGTTTAAAAATATATATTATTCAAAACATCGCAGAATGTTGTAATGTTTCCTTTATTAGCCGGGGGCCCATACAACGTCGCGCTAACGTCGTTGTTTAAACGTTATGTGCCCATTGGGAATGGGCTGCGCGCATGTCTGAAAACGTTCAGAAACGTTTATCAAACATTGTTTGGTATCATTTGAACGGCCATTTAAATCCGTCTTTGCATAATTTGCGGCCATTTTCAACATGAGGAAACCAGGAAAAAATATTCTGTGTTTAGAAAGCAATGAATTCAATAAAACGTTTGATGCATAGCTTGTTATGACAATTTTTTTTCATTGAATGCCGACAAAAGTTTGCAAAACCACTTCTAGTTAAAGCGCCAAACAGAAAACTACTCTCCGAAAGATGTCGAAAGCAGAGTACATTACGAAAATACGCCTATTCAAATGTATAGAAATTTACCTCCATAAACTGAAACACTTCAATAAAAAAAAAACTCTGATATTTTTCACATTTCTGCTCAAAACATAGATTGTGGTACTCGTTAGAACCACCTTAGCGAGGCGGTTCTAACGAGTACCACAATCTATGTTTTTGAGCAGAAACAAGAAAACTAATGTATACTCATGTAAACCCCAGTTTTACTATATAAAAGTGGGGTTTAAGTCGGTCAAAATTATGTAGGCATATTTTCATGATGAGGTGTATTCTTTTATTGGTACATTCTTTCTTCTAAGGAATTCCCCTTCTCAGAATCGTCACCCTAGGTTCAAAGGTTGTAACAAATACAAAATAATAGTTCCACTCGCATAGGAACTTTGCAGTAAAAAACCCGGCTTTGACTTACTTGCAACATTATGAAACTTTGTTCTGAATAATGATGGCTTATTATGCATTACATGTATACGCAAATCCTCCTCAGTTTCCCTGTCTATATGGTGAAAATGCCATAATTTACATAGCTAAAGCTAAGAGCGGTAGACATATGAAGTATTTATCTTATATCTGCACAAAAACAAAAACAAAAACAAACAAAAACACACACACACACAAAAAAAAAAAAAAAAAAAAAAAAAAAAAAATAACATAGGATGTGAAAACTCATTAGAAGTGCGTCATCGATGTGCTTTGAACGAGCACTCACAACATGTTTTTCTTTTTTCTCTCTTTGTGCAACTATATGGAAAATGTCAATGTTTGGGTGAAAACGAAAACTGTTATCGAGAGCTATGGCTAAAACGTGTACCACTTAGGTAGACATGTTAATATAACGAGATATGACACGTGCGTAATACTTCGCCAGACCTCTTGATAGGGTTTTGCGCAGGACATCTAATTCGCAAGATTTTTCTAAGTTGACAGGGCTCAATATTTGCTTTGTTAATGCCTTTTTGAAAGGAAGTTAAAGCATATGTTATCACAATGGACCTGTCTAGGAAGAGTCCTTGGAGTCTATTTTCAGCACAAATGCAAAATGTCTCGCCAACGTTGATTATATTTTATCAGTGTAACACTGAACGCGACAAAGTTATTTTCACAATTATTTGATAACCATCACATATCGATTAGAGTAATCGACGCATAATTCCTTATTCTAAATGCAATTAAAATCCAAAACGTGATTATATAAGAAAAACGATGTTGGCAGCACCATGCGAAAATGTGTCTTCTGGAATCCGCGGACAGCGAAGGCCCAGATAAGCCTGCGCATCCGCGCAGTCTGATCAGGACCTTCACTGTCCAGTTATAGAATTATTGGGTACTGTAGAATACAACGACATATAGCAAAGTTCCTGATCAGACTACAGTCGACTCTCGTTATCTCGAAATCCAAGGGACTCTATGAAACACTTCGAGATATCCGTACTTCGACATATCAGATTTGCGGAACTGAGGAAAACAATTAATCGAAAAAAACACCTTTAACAGAATTAATTTGTAATTTGACTCATAAGGTAGAGGTATATTGAAAATATTGTAGAATAGAGGAGCAATTTCTCCTCTTTTCCACAATATTTTGTTGCCTGTTGGTAGATCTCTGTTTAAAACAGGGACCAGATTTTGGAGATAAGCAGATATTCGAGATAAGCGAGGTAGAGATAACGAGGGTTGACTGTATATATCTACGTTTGCTGATGTGGGTCTTTATTGTTTGTATTTGCCCGTACGTAAGACACTTTTTCTCATGGCGCGATCATTTAATTGTTTTTCGAAAGCAGATCTTAGCTCTAAAGCAGCTCATAACTGATTCCTTTATTGCAGATAAAACACTTCATCCGACCAAAACTGACCGATAAGGTGGAAGAAAATCATTACGAAAACACGCCTATTCAAATATATTCAAAATTTCACCTCCAAAAACTGAAAATTTTCAGATAAAAACTCTGATTTTTTTTCACATTTCTGCTTAAAAAAAACATAGATTGAGGGTACTCGTTAGAACCGCCTCGACGAGGCGGTTCTAACGAGTACCCACAATATATGTTTTTGAGCAGAAATAAGAAAAATAATGTATACCCCTGTAAACCCCAGTTTTACTATATAAAAGTGGGGTTTAAGGGGGTCAAAATTATATAGGTATGTTTTCGTGATGTAATGGTATTTATGAGTATAATAAGATTATGTAACTGCAATATGGCACGTGTATAATAGGACGGACTCATCTAAGGTCTTGAAAGAAACGCGTCATTTATGTTTTGCCTTAGGGCAATTAACCAATCGCTAGCAGTAGTCCGCTGAAATCTCGTATCCAGGCTCTATTAGCCATGAAAGAGAGAAAGCAATGAGAGAGATCCGGAAAACAAAGCCAAAGAGTTTATGATCGATCCTTTTAGCAACATAATATATTCGAGTATTACACATAATTTTGAGCTTGTCAGTTTAAGACGACTGGATACATGTGTTAGGTTTTCTTAAATTTTGTACAAGCGATACCTAATGAGACCTCCAGTTTGCGTTCCTGCACACCGAGCCCCTTTTGCTTAAATGTCTTCTAGTTGTTGAATTGTCACTTTATTTATTTAGTTTTTTCAGCCGGTTTAACCAACATTTTATCAGACATTAGCGATTTTACTGTGTTGATAAAGAAATTTCATTTTTATTCTACAAAAGTATTCACCAAATCTGGTCTTAAAGTCTCAGCAAGTCTGTCCAACATTCCGCAGTTCTTTAAATCTCAAGCGAGAGAACAAACACAAATAACATAATTTGAATGTCATTCAAGATTAGATGTGTTGATAACAAAAAAATAAAAAATAAAATATATAAAAAAAAAAAAATAAAATAAAATAAAATGAAAAAAAAAAAAAAAAATAAATAAATAAATAAAAAATAATAATAATAAAAAAATAAAAAAATAAAAACCATTTTAGTACCTATAGCATAATGTTTACTACTATTGGCATTGAAAGCAAAGCACTTGTATGAGTAACTCGTATAAGGTTTCGTGCGTGAATGGAACGGAAACGTAGAAATGCTCAAAATTGTTTAAACATAGAAGCTACCAAGGAAGTGCCACAATCACAGAACATAGCCCAGTGAAATTAATGGACCAGTTAAATAGAGAAATCATATTATTAAAATGATAATTGAAAACAAAAAGAATTAATTGATATTTGTTTTCGTAACCCTTGCATCAATCACGTTACCGCTATGTTTGTTCTACGAACTCCCGACTGAAAGGTGGTCTGAAAATATAAGAACGACCAGAGTGCGATATTGCTGTTTGTGCTGAGTTCGCTGTTTACAGGTTGTTATCTTGCTGTTTGATCCTACACATCCCAGTGGTCACGCGCCAACCTCCTGGAACAGACTGAGGAAAGAGACACCATTCAACGTGAGGGCCGACTCACCGTTAAGCAAGTAAAGCGTACTCAAATATGCTGAAATATTTACCAAAATAAATAAATAAATAAAGTAAAGAAAAATAATAAAAAGAATAAAAATTTCCGATAAAAAATCTGATATTTTCATACTTCTACTCAAAACATAGATTGTGGGTACTCGTTAGAACCGCCTCGTCGAGGCAGTTCTATCGAATACCCACAATCTATGTTTTGAGCAGAAATAAGAAAATTAATGCTAAGAGAAAACCGTTTGCAGATGTTAAAGAGGCTTGATGCTTAGTTAGAACTCCGGCCATTTGTTACAATGGAAACCCCTTTTTGTATCTTTCTGTTTGCTGTCCTGCGCAAATAAAAATGGACCTGCTCTAAAAGGAAAGGTTTTGCTCACAAAGGGAGTAAATGCTTTTATTTTAGGTTGGACTCTTTTTCAGAAGGGAGGCAAAGACTTTTGACAGTTGTCTTCCTTGAAAGTTTACTCATTGCCCTTATCAGATTAGCGTATACTTTCTTGAAGGCTGATCCGGACAAATGTAGGTCGCTTGTAGAGCTCATTAGGTGCAAAGTTACGTGTTGATTAGATTACTTTCTTCTGCAATCTAAAGATCCGATCGGATGCGTTATAATAAGCACTTCTCATTGGCATTATTGTATTACAAATGAGGTTTAGTACATACATAAAAATCTGCCGCGATATGCAGAATAATGGCTTAGAATACACGCTATTTATTGCATCAGATAGGAAATTAGGCTTCGAATGTTTTGCGCGCACAATAACTTTATGTAAATGTATTGATATAAAATGCCTTATTTGCACTTTGGAAGTGGTGATGGAATACATTATTACAGTGTACTCTCGTTATAGCGACAGCATTTCTTCCCAAAGGCGTTGCCATTAAATTGAATTTGCTATTGCACAGATTACTAAATGAGCAGGGCCCAGATGTTCAAAGCATCGTTAGCTTAACAAGCTCATTAGTTGTCAAATTGTTAATTGTTCTAAAGTACAATATCTAACTCACAGGTATTTTTGCTGAAAAAATGTGAGTAGCTTTTGCAAATGCAAAAGCCACTCATATGTTTTCAGCAAAAATATTGGAGAATATGTACTAATTAATGATCAAAGTTTTAACGATACGTTAACTAAAGACATCGTTAGGCCCAGATTGATATGTAAGAAAGGTTCTTGTTTCCTCACAGATCATATGTTCTTGATATTTGTTAGAATCGCCTCACTGAGGCGATTCTAACAAATATTCAAAACATATGTTTCTTTAAAGTATTAAATACAATCTTCTTGCATAATTTTTTACCAATTATTACTTTTTTAGTGAAAGTTTCATGACAGTCAAATTGTCATTATAACGAATTTTGTTGTAATATCGAGTGTCGGTATAAGCAATTTGAATATAACACATCACGAAAACATACCTATATAATTTTGACCCCCTTAAACCCAACTTTTATATAGTAAAACTGGGGTTTACAGGGGTATACATTATTTTTCTTATTTCTGCTCAAAACATAGATTGTGGGTACTCGTTAGAACCGCCTCGGCGAGGCGATTCTAACGAGTACCCACAATCTATATTTTGAGCAGAAATATGAAAAATATCAAAAAATTTTATCTGAAAATTTTCATTTTTTTTGGTGGTAAAATTTTCAATGGATTTGAATAGGCATGTTTTCGTAATGGTTATGAGGCTTTAGATGAGATAAAACAAGTAAAAAAAGTGAAGATACTCCTGGAAATGCCAGATTCATGAAGCACAGCCCTGCTGAGGCACCAAAAGAAGGAGAGATGAGGAACAAATAATGGCAAAACAAACTCCATATATAAATCCACAATCGCACAGACAAAATAGTATTGCGATTAAGGAGCCCATTACGAAAACACGCCTATTCAAATATATAGAAAATTTCACCTCCAAAAACTGAAAAAATTTCAGATAAAAACTCTGATATTTTTCATATTTCTACTCAAAACATAGATTGTGGGTACTCGTTAGAACCGCCTCGCCGAGGCGATTCTAACAAGTACCCACAATCTATTTTTTGAGCAGAAGTTAGAAAAATAATGTCTACCCCTGTAAACCCCAGTTTTACTATATAAAAATGGGGTATAAGGGGGTCAAAATTATATAGGCATGTTTTCATGATGAACTTTGGAACGGTCAGAAGGTAATCTAATGAGGTGGGGGCGATGCGGAGTTAAGCTAGTTTTACCGGCGCGAAATCTCTGTCTGTCTCTCTCTCTCTCTCTGAAATAAATTATCATTAGACTACGTTTAATAGAATAATCAGACAGACTGGTTATTCAGTATTTTCATGTATAGTTATACACCTCTTTGGTCTAGGTGGAGCGTATATTTAATTTTCTAATATGTATCCTTAAAAGCTCGATGATCCCTAAGGACAAGAATAATATAAACTAACTTTAAATAATATAATATACTGTTTGCTGTTTTACGCCCGCACACAGCATGTATCACCAACAGTATCGAATATAACTGGATTTCGGAAAGAGGGATATTTTGGATGCAAAAATATAGATAAAGATACCCAGAAAACGTTACAATCACGAAATACAGCCTTCCCGATGTACCAAAAGGAGGAGAGATGAGAAAAAGTAATAACATGACACAATAAAGGCAACATATAAAGCCATCGACGCACAAATAAAGTAGAACTAAAACAGGGGAACAAATGGCCTTGGAACGGTCAACAGAAACTCACTGTGGATCAGGGTGGGGGTGCGGGTGGGGGTGGGGGGGGTGAAGAGGCTAAAACCTGTTTTACTGGCCCAAAACCTCATCCTTCATTCTGCTGCAGCTCCAAATTCTAAATATATGTTCCGCAGAAGGGTCCTCTACCTCATCTGTGAGACAACACGATGAATCACACAATCAAAGCGCTGTGGTGGAAGAAAGCAACTGGCTTAATAACGATCTGAAACCAGACTACAAGAAAACCACAAACAGGACCACAATGGGCCCGACCACAGACCAACCATCTAAAACAGATGGATTCATATTCCTCAAAAATAGACATTTTCATTCCGAAAACACACCTATTTAAATATATTGAAAATTTTACAACCAAAATATATTGTGGGTACTCATTAGGCGGTCCTAACGGGTACCAACGATATGTGTTTATAGCCATTACCAAAAAATGCCTATTCAAATATACTGAAATTTTACCACCAAAAAATGAAAATTTTCAGTTAAAAAAATTCTGATATTTTTCATGTTTCTGCTCAAAACATAGATTGTGAGTACTCGTTAGAACCGCCTCATCGAGACCAACGAGTACCAACAATCTATGATTTGAGCAGAAATAAGAAAAATAATGTATACCCCTGTAAACCCCAGTTTTACTATATGAAAGTAAGGGTTTAAGGGGGTCAAAATTATATAGGCATGTTTTCGTGATGAAAATAAGAAACAAAAATGTATATCCCTGTAAACCCCAGTTTTACTAAATAAAAGGGGTGTTTATGGGGGTCAAAATTATATAGGTGTGTTTTCGTGATGAATATCCAAGAAAGGTTTAATAAATTGTATATGGTATTAATAAAATCATAAAATGTGGCACCTGACTGCCTATAAAATTTCAGCTAGTCCCTCGTTTTTGAAGTGAAATGATTTTTTATCGTATGTATATCCCTGTAAACCCCAGTTTTATTATATAAAAAGGGGGTTTATGGGGGTCAAAATTATATAGGCGTGTTTTTCGTGATGAATATCCAAGAAAGGTTTAATAAATTGATATATGGTATTAATACAATCATAAAATGTGGCACCTGACAGCTTGTAAAATTTCAGTTAGTCCCTCGTTTTTGAAATGAAATGATTTTTACCGTATCTCTGAATTAATGTTGCCAACATTAATTCTGAGATACAATAAAAAATCATTTCATTTTTATCCATTTCGAAAACGAGAGACTAACTGAAATTTAACAGGCTGTCCGATGCCACATCATTACGAAAACACGCCTATTCAAATATATAGAAATTTTCACCTCCAAAAACTGAAAAAAATCAGATAAAAACGCTGATATTTTACATATATCTGCTCAAAACATAGATTGTGGGTACTCGTTAGAACAGCCTCGGCGAGGCGGTTCTAAAGAGTACCCACAATCTATTTTTTGAGCAGAAATAAGAAAAATAATGTATACCCCTGTAAACCCCAGTTTTACTATATAAAAGTGGGGTTTAAGGGGGTCAAAATTATATAGGCATGTTTTCGTGATGTTTTATTATCATGTTAATACTTTATAACAATTTATTAAACCTTTTTTGGATAAAAATGTCTATTTTTAAGGAATATGGAGCCGCACGTTTTGGATTCGATGGCCATCCAGACATAATCTTATCTTAGTGGATAGATGCAGGATACTATGGCCTTGACCTTACCCTCCATGGATCAACTAGAGGTTGCTCTGGCTGCCAAAGTAAACTTATGTTATGGACATCACTTTGTTTATTGAAGTTATTTTAAAGTGATTTAGTTGTTGTTGAATTTTTCCGTTATGATACGCTAATTGAGTAGGAAGCTACGAAAACAGGAACATTTCTGTGTAATACGAAAGTAAGACATTACAAAAACATGCCTATTCAAATATATTGAAAATTTCACCACAAGAAACCGAAAGTTTTCAGATAAAAGTTCTGATATTTTTCATATTTCTGTTCAAAACATAGAATGAGGGTACTCGTTACAACCGCCTCGGTGATGTTCGAAAATTGATACCCATTATCATTTTTCGTACGTAATATACGAAAATTGAAACTGAGTATCATTTTTCGTCCGGTTATTATTTTTCGTTGCACAGGTGCTGTGCTTCGTGATATCGGCATTTCCTGGGTATCTTCACTTATATTTATTTTGTGTGTTCATTGTCCTCAAGGGTCATTCTTCTAGCAATTATTGGTTGCAGATGCTGCATTTTTTCTCTCTCGTATGTGGTGAACTTCCAGAATTGTGTGGATGATAGGCGATTGACTTTAACACAAGGTGTACAGAGTTCAGATACAGTTCACAACAGCGACTTTTTCACTATATGTAGATCTACGGCTATTTTGTTCAAGCATTACGAAAACATGCCTATTCAAACATACTGCAAATTTTATCACCAAAAAATGAAAATTTTCAGGTAAAAAATTCTGATATTTTTCATGTTTCTGCTCACAACATAGATTGTGGGTACTCGTTAGAACAGCCTCGGCGAGGCGGTTCTAAAGAGTACCCACAATCTATGTTTTGAGCAGAAATAAGAAAAATAATGTATACCCCTGTAAACCCCAGTTTTACTATATAAAAGTGGGGTTTAAGGGGGTCAAAATTATATAGGCATGTTTTCGTGATGGGGGATCAATTGTGTGACTTCCTGTGTTTGCTGTTTGCTTCCCTACACATATCAATTCATTCTGATACGGGGTCTACACTAAAAGAAATGAATTTGCTCCCATAATTAGCATTTTTTATCTTTGTAGAGAAGCCCGCTTTACAGAAAGGTAGCAAACAATTTCGACAAATTTTGACTCCCCTGAACGTTTATCAGATTCCCTTAAAGTGCTATTTAACTGGAAGTCGTAATCATCTTTTTGACTCTCTCGTATGTGGTGAACCTCCAGAATTGCATGGACGATAGGCAACTGACCATACCACAATGTGTACCGACTTCAGATACAATTTACAATAGCGACATTTTCAAGGGAACTGAATACTTTTTGTAGGATTTTTCGCTATTTTCTTAAAGGGAGATAAATTGTGTGACTGCCTATGTTTGCTGTAAGCTTTCCTACACATCTGTTCATTCTGAGAAAGAGGGCTACTCTATAAGGAAAGAATTTGCTCCCTATGGGAGCAAATTCATTCCTTATAGAGTAGCCTCCTTTACAGAAGGGCAGCTAACAATTTCAACGGATTTTGCCTCCCCTGAAATTGTATCAATGTTCCTTAAAGTGCAACTGAAATGGAGGTCTTAAACGTCTTTCTCGCTAACAAGACTGAAGCTTTGATACAACATGGAGATAAAACCATGTAGGAGTTCGATTGTTTCCACAAGTTAGCTTTATCACTATCTCCACGATAAAAGGCTGTTCATATAATTGATGCGTAACGCAATGCAAAAGCTCTTATGCCATACGCAAACTGCAAAGGTTCAGATAAATGTGCGCATCCATACAGTCTGATCTGGACATTCTCTGCTCGTCGACATTTTCTAAAGTACCGTTGATTCTGTAAACGAGCGAAGAAGGCACAAAACGCAGGCTTATCAGTGCCTGCCTTGTCCGCAAATTGCAATAGGACCCTTTTTGGGCATTGCGCATGAACTATTATAGCGCATCCATACCCTTAAGCTGTGGTTTATCGTATTGTGCTACAGTAATGCAAAAGTGCTCCGCACAGACTGATCATAGTAATCACTGTTTAACTGTAGAATTAAGATGCTAGGCTTTCCATATATGGCCCAGCGGGGACATTGTTTCGACTGCTCAGACGCACAAAGACGTAAGGTAAGTTTTCTCACGTTTTGGCAAATGTCTTATAGATATATCATGCAAATTATTAGGACCCCATTAATACCTGATGGAGATGAAAACAAACACAAGGTAGTATCTTGCAAATTAAAGACTGAGGACAAACAAATTAAAATCCAGTCTTCTCGGCTTACTAATTCATTTGATTGTCTCCACCTATGAGCGTAGACAACATACGGTTTGGTTCGGAAACGAAAGTGAATCTATTGTTGACCCATAATGCATTTTTGACCTTATGCATTTTTTTAAAGTAAAACCCAGGACTAGGTATAGCACTGAATAGCATATGATAGAATAGAAAAGAATAAATTTTATTTGAACACCTACATATACAGGTGTCCTCCATTCTCGAGCACTTTTTTCGGCATATTGCACTTATGTAGATATTCTGAATGGTCGCTCTTGTAGCACTTTATCGAAAGTTAAAGACTATACATTAACCTTGACAATTTCACTTTAAAAGTGGATGGCTGTATTGGTACTGCTTAACGCAATTTATAGCATTCCCAGGACAGCATGACAAAAGTTTGATAATCTTATAACTACTTATTTTAGTTTTGATGAGGTAAGCCTAAACGCGATGTGAAATTAGCTTTAACTTATTTTTGAATGTGGGTTAGTCATTCTCATCTAGACAATACCTCTCCTATTCACCCTCTGCATTTTAGAATTTAGCCGAGTTAGCCAAGATTTGCATGTAAATAGCCCAATACTGTTAAACTCAGCTTTAACATTAATTTATTGTGTAGACCATGCTTTTTAAAGAAAGCTAATACTTGTACTAACTAGGTTCACTTAAACTTGGTTTTGTATTTACCTCAACCGTCTCAATAAAAACATATGATCCCCAACGTGAGCAATTGTATGCTCAACGAAGACTCAAATTAACTCGAACTTTTCATGTCTTTTTCGCGGCTCACCGGGAGTCAACTGATGGTTTTCTTTTGCTCCAGTATTCCAGTGGTGTTGTTTGACAATCCAGGTATCTCCAAGTGTCTCAGTAAGTTGTTTCTGTTGAGTCCTCATCTTTGCTTCATTAAATGCTTTACGTATGATTTATTGTTGCACGTAATGAATGTGTTAGAATATCTCCACACTACGAAAGACCGGTAGTGTCATTTCAACTACATTAATTCAAGGTTTCAACTTCACGAATTCATGATTTCAGCGTCACGAATTCACGAATTCAACTTCACGAATTCACGATTTCAACTTCACGAATTCACGAATTCAACTTCATGAATTCAACTTCATGAATTCAACTTCACGAATTCACGAATTCAACTTCACGAATTCACGAATTCAACTTCACGAATTCCACTTCACGAATTCAACTTCACGAATTCAACTTCACGAATTCACGAATTCAACTTCACGAATTCAACTTCACGAATTCAACAGTTGAATTCGTGAAGTTGAATTCGTGAATTCTTGAAGCTGAATTCGGGAATTCGTGAAGTTGAATTCGTGAAGTGGAATTCGTGAAGTTGAATTCGTAAATTCATGAAGTTGAATTCGTGAATTCGTGAAGTTGAATTCGTGAAGTGGAATTCGTGAAATTGAATTCGTGAATTCATGAAGTTGAATTCGTGAATTCGTGAAGTTGAATTCGTGAATTCGTGAAGTTGAATTCGTGAAGTTGATTTGTGAAGTTGAAATCGTGAATTCGTGAAGTTGAAATCGTGAATTCGTGAAGCTGAAATCGTGAATTCATGAAGTTGAAACCTTGAATTAATGTAGTTGAAATGTCACTACCGGTCTTTCGTACCACACGGACCGAATTAATACAGTCGACTCTCGTTATCTCGAAGTCCAAGGGACTCTCTGAAACACTTCGAGATATCCATACCGCGACATATCAGATTTGCGGAATTGAGGAAAACAATAAATCGAACAGCCACAGTTAACAAATGAATATGTAATTTGACTCCTGAAGTTAGAGATATATTGAAAATATTGTGGAAAAGAGGAGAAATTGCTCCTTAGTAATTTCTCCTCTTTTCCACAATATTTGGTTATCTGTTGTTAGATGTCCATGTTAAAACAGGGCATGATTTTCACTTCGAGATAAGCGATTATTCGAGATAAGCGAAGTCGAGATAACGAGAGTCGACTGTATATGTTTTTACCACTATGGAAGCTGAGAGCGAGGGTTTGAATTGCGTAAAGCTAACCATTCTAAAGCGGCACTTACATTGTGGTACTTATTGTTATGTTGCGTTTCACCTTATGTTTTTCTTTTAACAATTATGTAGGTTTAAGATATATTCATTTTCGTTTCGGTAACAGAATTGCTACCTTCTTGGAAAGTGTTGGCAACTCTGCTTGCCATCTGTTCATTTTGTACCTGCTTAATTGTATTTGTGTGTTGGGGGCTTGATGTGGATCTGATTGTATCAACTCGTGAGGTCACTTATTTACTTTGCATATCCGCGCAGTCTGATCAGAATCGTCGTTATCCGCATGAAAAAAACTTTGCAATGTCCGAAGGTAGGTTTTCTGATGATGTGGCTCAAATGTTATTTTGTATTTGTATTTCCCTACACAAACGCTTATTTGAAACTACGAGTGAACAAAGACTATACGCAGTTCGATTATGCAGCCGCTGCGAGACTCACATAAAATGTAGATGACGTTATATGGATTAGACAGAATACTTGGCGATCATTTAGTTTCCCAATTATCATATGAACAAACTTTCATTACATATCGGGTATGGATTCTCTTTGTGGACTTTACGCTATTTCGACAAGATAATTGTAACTTACTGTTCGCTATCGCGTACATCAGTTCCCTGATTCTACAGCAAAAATAAAATTGCACCCATGGGAGCAAATTATTTCATTTTAGACTTGACAATTTTACAGAAGGGAACAGGAGCAATTTTGACAGAGTTATCTTCGTTTAAAGTCAATCAGTTCCCTTAAAAAGAACAGAAACACGTCCAGTTGAGATAAATCACTATCTCTCAAACCGAACTAAACTGGAGGAAAACGTATTTACTTCCGCTGCGAGCCTTTAAGAGTAATCCTGTTTGAAAATGGATTTAAATGTCAGGAAAACCAGTTCTTTTCTGCTGAGGTTCTAGCCGTAGCGCTGTTTAGGGCAGTTGTCAGTTTCTGGCGAAAGAATGTGCACAATACTGGTTAACCGCTTAGAGGACTAAGCCTGCCCAGTAAACGTGTGGTTAGGTAAACTGACCGCGCTCGACATGACCCCATTGGGTTGACTGGGCCGTAAAACCTCAACACAAACAAACAAACAAGGTGCACCGAATTTATCCACATAAAGTATTGCTACTTTTTTGTTTGACTTCTCTAGAAACTTGTGCGTTTTAAACCAACGAGCTCTGTTTATAATATGGTATTAACAAAACTATAAGTAAGATACTCAGGAAATGCCACAATCGCAAAGCACTGCCTTCCTTATCTATTAGATATTTCATCTGACGATATCCAGGGGTGCAGAATACAACCTTGGTAACAGTTGATATTTTTTCATGTAAATAAGTAAATAGTTCACAACAGCAAGAAAACATACCTATATCATTTTGACCCCATTCAACCCCACTTCGGTATATATAGTAAAACTGGGGTTTATGGGGGTATACATTATTTTTCTTATTTCTGCTCAAAACATAGATTGTGGGTACTCGTTAGAACCGCCTCTAAGAGGCGGTTCTAACGAGTACCAACAATCTATGTTTTGAGCAGAAATGTGAACAATATCAGAGTTTTTCCTCTGAAAATTTTCAGGTTTGGGAGGTGAAATTTTCAATATATTTGAATAGGCTGTTCGTAATGAATATAAAGCTTAAGCTAGATGATTAAGCCACTTCTTAACAATTTCCGGTACACATCACAAACAAGGTAAAATGAAAAAAGTATAAGAAAAAAAAAAAAAAAAAACGGAATGAAATATGTAAGCAAAGACGTACAAAACATATTGTTTTTTTTTTACTTATTCGTTATATTTCAGTATTCCGTAAGTTTTATAATTAGCAATCTCTGATTGTTTGCTTTTGAAAAGTATAGCTAAGGGTTTCTATCTAACACTGCCAAGATTCAGTTGGAAACTTTTGGTGAAATAATATCACGAAAACATGCCTATATAATTTTGGTCCCCTTAAACCCCACTTTTATACAGTAAAACTAGGGTTTACAACTTTTCAAATGCAACAATGTAGTTATTTTTATTGTCAGATAAAAAACCGAGGCGGTTTTAATGAGTACCCTCAATCTATGTTTTGAGCAGAAATATGAAAAAAAAATATGAGAGTTTTTCTATCTGAATATTTTCAGTTTTTGGAGGTAAAATTTTCTAAAATTATTTGAAAAGGCTTATATTCGTAATGATATGTAATGATATGTTCATGCATATGTATTTTCATAAAGATATGTAATGATATGTTCATGCACATGAGTAAATACTTACCAAAAGGCAACAGCTGGCCTAAATAATACATCCAAACACAGTTCCAACCCGAATATTGAAAGAGGATACAGAATAACGAAAACGGTAAAAGTAAACAAAATTTGAATCAGCGCACGGCAAAACTTACAATAAGACCTGTTTGACAAGCAAAGATCAGCCTGTACATCCACCTGGTATGGCAAGGGTTTTGTCTATCCCTCTTTGGATAGCCCGGAGGCTGTAGAAGACACGTGTAATCTGCAAAATCTCTGATCAGACTGCGCAGATGCGCAGGCTGATCTGAGTCTTTGCTGGTCCCACAAGTTTTATTGTAGGTTTTGTCGTGCGCTGGCTCAATTTTAGTATTGGGCCATGAAATACCTCCATGAACTCAATTATAGTGTACTATATATTTTCTGGTCATTTGTGATCACTGAGCCGATTGCGGGAATTTAAATTTACATAAATAAAGGCATGAAGATCACTAGTGAGGTCTTATTGCTCAAACCTAGTTAGTCTTGGCAAGACAACTCGACACTTCAGCTGTTTTTATAGTCAGTATGTTCATTGCTCTCAACGGCCATTGCTTTTAGAATGTATTCTCTTTCACAACAGTGAATTAATCTGATTTACGTGTTGTTGTTTTTTTTTTCTGCGATGTTTCATTAAATGTATGAGAAAACTCTTTGTAAGCCAAACATTTTTTATATTGTTACAGCACTTGAACCTGGGGAAAATATGTAATACCAGTAAAATGGATTTTAACCATTGGTAGTTTTACTGCTGACCATTTTATGACAGTGGTCATGTGACTTTCATTCTTTGTGGGGCTTTGTGGCTGCTTGCCGCGGGCCATTACAGATTTCTGCTTCAGAAATATATCACTAGTAGATGACGTTTAATCCTATTCCAGTTTAACAGGACAGCCTTCGTGGCACATGGTATGTTATGTACATGAAAATATCTTAACAAAAGCCACAATGAACCTAAATTATTCACCCAAAGATAATCCTAAATATGTCAAATAGGGAATGCGAGCTAACAGCCAACGAGTTTGAATGTGGCTAAAAACAACATTGCTACAAAATCAACTGCAAAAATAGAACAGGTATGATAACGATTGAAATAACCAAATATGAAAAACATACCATACAAATAAAAAGAACAACAACAATATAAAAATATACATGTTTTCTAGGCTACAATTTGCCAAATAAAAGTACAAATGTGATATTGCAGGTTTCCTACTCCAATCTGTTTTATAAGTTCAGAATAACTAAACCTCTGAGAAGTTCATAGCTGTTCATAATCTGAAATAGGAATGTTTTGGAAAAATAGATTTAAGCAAAACTTCAAAATAGCAAACGTGATTCGAGAGGGTCAGTTTTTGAGAGGTATTTCATCGTGAGGCATATAGTCGAACCTCAATAGGCTCATTTACCATGGCTAATTCGAACTCGTTTTTGAGTCCCTACGAAATTCTTCAAAAAGCTCCAGAAAACAAACATTTAGGGACTTTTTTTCTTATTTTATCATTTAATTGTATGTTGTGTGTACTCATCCGAAAGCCGCGCTTTTCAACACCTCCCAAGGGATCTGGCGAATGTTAATGCATTGAAAAACCATGTTCGATCGCTATTATTGCATAAAAACTGAAAACATTTGCTACATTTCGTGTTATATCTTGCACTAATTTGTTTCGCCTTTTCACAGATGTCTCTCGAACGTAATTTCCACGGACTATGCTCGTTCTAGGACCGGGCAATTAACATCTCGTAACGGCAACAAATCTGTGGCACCGATACAATCATATTGAAAGTTGCGTAGCCGTGTATTAACAGCACGTGAATTGCTTTGTTAATACACGGTTTTTCGCCGGTTAATGCACGGCTGTTAATAACGTGCGACACTGCTTTTTATGCAATAATATCAATTAACCATACTTGTCCTAAAATTTGAAGTAGTCCGTTCTACTACACGTTGCTGTATTAAAATATTGTTGTATGTATGGCAAACAGTGTAGACCCTGGTCAGACACCGCATTCTACGTTGGGTGATTACGGTAATATATTGAAATATTTTAGGCATACTTCTTATGATTGTTTTCCTCAAGTATTGATTACTGTTATATCAACAAGCATTTGTGATTACCAAATTTTCGGTTGACTTACATGTATAATGGGAAAGTTGAGTTAGAGACCAATATTTTAATTATTTTCACTATTTGGTTTTCCTGTGAAGCTTGCTTTTTTCGATTCCACGCCCTCATGAACTTTTAAACTGTGTCTGCCGTATTTACCCTAAGTATTATAACTGACACTTTTGAACAAATAGTGCACACCCAGATCAGACCCGCAGAACCGAACAGGATTTATGCTATTTATCACTCGCGGTATTTTAGAGATATCAACAGGTAATAAATCGGACTGGTTCAAATTTAAGAACAAGTATGGTAGGGAGATAAGGGTTGATCTAGTACTTAGAATAAATATTGTACCATAGCAATTTCACTCAGATGAGCTGTGTTTTTTTATAAGTAAAGGGCTGCTTGGATAATGTATCAGATTTTTTTTTTTATTTTGTGTTAGGTTTCAGTATCAAATGAACTGAATAGAATTTATATGATCATCTTTAAATAGTTGAAAGATGACACACATGAACATTGCACCCGAACACGTTATCTATATAATAAATATAAATTGTTTGTACTCATAAACCGGAGAGCCAGTGAGTAATGAATGATTTATTTATTTATTTATTTATTTATTTATTGTGGTTGGGCATATATAGCTACTAAGCTCGTCTACCATTCAGTTGTAGAGAAAACTAATATGATCAAGCCCTTCGACGTATTTATGTGTCTGTTCCATGTAATTATACTGCCAATTACTTGGTTATCAATATTAGTTATGTTATGTGTATGAACAATATTCTGAATAGAATATTGTTTACATTGCCGTATTGGGGATTAACTCTGCACGTCTATAGTACAACTTTAAGTTAACGGGAATTCACACACTTTCACTGGAGACATCTTTGTCAAAATAGAGCAAAAAGAACAAATATACCCTCGTCTTTGTATAAGACTTCACGAAAACACGCCTATATAATTTTGACCTCCTTAAACCCCACTTCTATAGAGTAAAACTGGGGTTTACAGGGGTATACATTATGTTTTCTTATTTCTGCTCAAAAACATAGATTGTGGGTACTCATTAGAACCGCCTCGCCGAGGCAGTTCCGACGAGTACCCACAATCTATGTTCAGAGCAGAAATATGAAAAATATCAGAGTTTTTTTATCTGAATGTTTTTAGTCTTTGGAGGTGAAATTTTCTATATACTTGAATAGGCGAGTTTTCATAATGGTAGTATTACAATTATAAAGCAATAATATAAGGTTATTTTATCATTCTGTAGTAATTGCATTTCTTTTCTTCTAATAAATTGTTAGCGTTTCTAATAAATCATTACCGTCTGTTTTAAACTTAAATCGAACTCAAAATACATGCACTTGCATAGGCGATGATCCCGATGTTACTCTTAATACAGAAATAAATAAATCATAAAAATATCGGGTCGCATAATGACTCCCAACTCAGTCGATGCATCATAGCGAAGACATAAGAGTCATATAAATCAGTATGACAAATAAAGATGAGTTCTCATGACTAATTCTACAGCCACTGCGAGCCAGAGTTAAAGAAAACCAAAAGCTAAATAACCCACGGCGGGCCAAGTCGAAGACAGATCAAATGTACTAATCAGATTGACAAACAAAGATATGTTCTCATGACTAATTCTACAGCCATTGTGAGCCAGAGTTAAAGAAAACCAATAGTTGAACTACGTCGGGTCAAGTCTAAGACAGATCAACAGGTACCAATCCACTTGTTAAAGCATCACGAAGAGGCCGTTAACTCTTTCTAAAACTGATCTAGAATTTGAATTCAAAGTGAAATGTTATAGCATATAAATCCGAGCAGTTTCACCTGAACAAGTGCTGTTCCCTTACATAAGTGGAAGGCGAATGAGAAACTTCAGCCAAAGAACTAGACATGTGGACTTGAAAAAGTGGCCTGGCATAAGCACCGAAAGATTCGGTGGAAAATCCAGAGAGCATCTTTTTCTTGTGATGAGGTTCATTTTATTTCGCAGTATGTTCATGTTATAGTTTTATAGCCAACAAACTGACTATATGTTTGATATTCATCATCATGTGAGCGCAGCGTAATAAAACGAATCTTCTCAGATGTGCGCCCAACAGAGACTCTAATCGGCTTGCGCGTCCGCGATCGGAATTTTCGTTGTCGCATTACGAAAACACGCCTATTCAAATATATTGAAAATTTCATGACCAAAAACTGAAAGTTTTCAGATAAAAATTCTGATATTTTTCCTATTTCTGCTTAAAACATAGATTGTGGGTACTCGGCGAGGCGGTTCTAACGAGTACCCACAATCTATGTTTTTGAGCAGAAATAAGAAAAATAATGTATACCCCTGTCAACCCCAGTTTTACCATATAAAAGTGGGGTTTCATGGGGTCAAAATTATATAGGTATCATTTCGTGATGGGCACAACAAAAAAAAAAAAAAAAAAAAAAAAAAAAAAAACACACACACACACACTATGCATCCCCGCTTGTCCAAATGTGCCCAATGAAGATTCTGTTCAGACTGTGCAAATGCGCAGGCAGATGTAAATCTTCGCTGGGCGTACATGTTCGAGGGTGGATAAGTTTATTTTTCAGTGAGTTCATGTACAAAATGTAGTATTGAGAAAGCCAACAAACTGCTTATACGTTTGATCTGTGTCATCATGTTATTTCGGTTTACATTTCTAAACAATATTGCAAAAACTGATCCAATTCAAGGGGAACTAATACGCTTAGAAGATTTTCAGACATTTTGTGACTTCCTGTTTTTTTTTTTTTTTTTTGTTTTTTTTTTTTTCCTTTACTAATAACTTGATAAATGCCCTTCCGAAAAGGGGTCTACTCTATAAGGAAAGAATTTGCTTCCAGAGGGAGCAATTCTTTCCTTTTAGACTAGACCGCTTTTCAGAAGGGAGACAAACTAGTTTTGAGAGACTTATATACCCTGGAAATGTACCAATGCCCCTTAAATTCTGGCTTTATTTTACCAGAGATATGAACATGTATCTAAGGGTTGTGTTATGTGTCCTGATGTTTGAGTGTATCAGTGTCCTGCCAGTCCTAACATACGAGTATGATGAAAGACACTCACTAGACAGTAGAAATGCCATTACAGGTAAATATATCAATGTGTGGGTGGGTTAGGGGGCGAGCGCGCGCGCGCGTGTGTGTGTGTGTCTGTGCATATGTGCGTGTGTGTGTTTGCGCGTGCGTGATGAATACACTGACTGAAATTATTGATTAGCTCCTGCCAGTCCTAACATATGAACATGTTCGACGAAATTCACCAGACAGTAGAAATGCCTTTACAGAATAATACATCTAGATGCGTGCGTGCGTGCGTGCGTTCGTGCGTGCGTGTGTGTGTTGTATGTACTAGTTGTATTGCACGAATATGCAAGCTGAACCTTCGCTGATCGCCAATGCTGTTCTGTTGATTTATATTTGTCTTACCTGTATAAAGGTACATGGACACAGATCAGAGAGAGTTCACTCTGTTTGGAAAACATGTATCTCCCTTCTGTAATGATATGATTGAAGTTAGCAATAAATGTAATACGATCAGTTTACTTCTGCACTGTCAGCTGCAGTACGAGTAATATACAGTCGAACGCCAGTGGCTCAAACATCTGAGGGAACGTTGAAATCTATCGTCGACATGGTTAATTCGAGTCACTGAGGGTTAATCAAACGTTATGTCAGGGGGAAAATGCATAATTTAGAGATTTCTTGTCACGCTTCCATTAGATAATGGTACAGTCGACTTCAATGGCTCGAACATCTTTGGGACCATTGAAATTTGTTCGAGACATGGATAGTTCGAGCCACTGAAGGTTAACCATGGCGCCTGGTCAGGAAGCAAATGGCGATGATTTAGTAAACTCTTTTCAATTTTCTTTATAATAATTGTATGTTGTATGTACTCATTAGTATCGTCTCGATAAGGCGATTCTAATTGGTACATTCAACATACAATTTCATAATAAAATAGGAAATTCTCCCTAAATATTTGGAACTATCGGAAGAATTTTGTAGGGACGCAAAAACGAGTTCGAATTAGCCATGGTGAACGAGCCATCGGTGTTCGAGCTATTGAGGTTCGACTGCATATTGAGAGTATTTATTAGACTCGCCTCCTTCTGAAATGTGTTTTTTTTTTTTCAGACAAGTGTAGTCCCTTTTGAAGTAGACCCCTTTACAAACGGGGCTTTTTGTGCAGTACAGCAAACAAGGAATTACAAAATACCTCTTGTAAAAAGTACTGGAAATTGTACTAAGTGTACCCAGACTACTTTAATGAAATAATGTGTTTTTGTTAGTTGAAATCATGAGGGTCGCATATTAGTTGAAATCATGAGGGTCGCATTTTCTTTCATTCAGTGGTAGTGAACCGATTTGAAAATGGAAGCGAAATTTTTTCCGACCAAAACGCTCTTCTTCCGCTCACATCATGAAAACATAACTGTATAGTTTTAACCCATTTAAAACCCACTTTTATATAGTAAATGGGGTTTACAGGGGTATACATTATTTGTCTTATTTCTGCTCAAAAACATAGATTGTGGGTACTCGTTAGAACCGCCTCATTGAGGCGGTTCTAACGAGTACCAACAATCTATGTTTAGAGCAGAAATATGAAAAATGTCAGAGTTTGTTATCTAAAAACTTTCAGTTTTGGGTGGAGAAATTTTCAATATGCATGTATTTGAATAGGCGTCTTTGCGTAATGATATTAAAGATGGCTGATACACTTACATGTACGCGGACGACAACTCTGTCAAAAGTGTTAATGCTCCTTTAGAAGGGAAATCTACTCTATAAGGAAACGCATTACTTCCAGAGGGAGCAAATATCTTTCTTATAGAGAAGATCATTTTTTAAAGGACATTCTGGTGCAATAAAGCAAACAGAAAAAACAGGAAGTAACCAAACTTTGTCTCCCTTGTGCAAATTGGAGGCTAACTCCCCAGGGATATCCATCTACTTTAACAGGAAAAAAAAAAAAAAAAAAAAAAAAACATTGCTAAAAAAAAATAAGGCATGACTTATATTGATCACAATTTAGAAAGGACTTGAAACACTTTTTACAGGGGAGACAACTTTTGTGATTTCCAAATTGCTTTCCTGCACACCAAGGCCTTTCGGAAATGGATATACTCTAAAAAAAGAAAAAAATTTTTCCCCCCACTATCCCCCATCGCCGGAAGCAAATTCTTTCCTCTTTGAATTAACCCATTTAGAAGGGAGCCACACATTTTTAAGTCATCGTCCCTTGAAAAGACATTGATACCCTCAAATATTTTTTTTGTTTTTTTTGTTTTTGTTTTTCTTAGACTATTCCGCCAGTGCCAGAAGTAAAAGAATGGCGAAAGTCATAGGTAAGTAGTATCCAAGGAGACACTCTTGGCTACAGAAATCTCTAAGCCGGGGCGCAATCTTTCATACAAGATCGCACATGCGGCAAGCGATGACACAGATCAGTCTGCAGTCCGCCTCGTCTGAAGACGCTTTGAATCCTTGTCTATCCACAGAGTGCATCTGCGCAGTCTGATTCGAGCCTTGAATGGCGAAAGTCATGGGTAAGTAGTATCCAAGGAGACACTCTTGCCTACAGAAATCTCTAAGCCGGGGCGCAACCTTTCCTACAAGATCGCACATGCGGCACGCGATGACACATATCAGTCTGCAGTCCGCCTCGTCTGAAGATGCTTTGAATCCTTGTCTATCCACAAAGTGCATCCGCACAGTCTGATTCGAGCCTTCGCTGGGCAAACATGCAATATTGTAGGAAATGATGTGTCTCGGCTCAATTGTTTCTCTTTATTTCTTCACATAAGCATAATTATAGTGTATCTTTTCTTCAGAATTCCCGACTATACGATATACTATGTGCATACGACAAAGTACAGTGTACTCCTTTGTATAGCCATATAGGCAACCGACAAATATCCATCATTACCGCTGCGTGTTTGAAAATTGGTCATGGAAACATTCTTTTTATATATAAACAAATATACCCACGAAATATCCAAAATCACGACGCATAGCCCTCCCGAGGTACCAAAAGAAGGAGAGATGCGGGACAAATAATTACAAAACAGACGTCACATGTGATATCACAGACGCACAAAGAACAGAGAAACCGTCTTGACGCACAAACAAAAGGAGAACTGTAACAGAAGACCCTCCTTGGAACGGTCAGTTGGAAAACAGCTCGGAGGCTTAAACGAGTTTTACGTGCACGAAACCTCAACCTTAATTCCGATGCAGTTCCACATTATAAACATATGTTCGGTCCGCATAGGGGTCCTCTACAGGGCTTCCTCAGAAATGTATTTGAGAGGTCATATGTCTCTATTGACCCATATTTTAGAGGACATATTGGGTAATGTTAGGGTTAATTCTTTGAATTTTACAGAAAATATTGCAATTTTAAGGGACATCAATGTCTCTCTAATATAAAGATTTAGGAGACATCAGAGCCAAATATGGGCCAAGACTTGCATTTTTTAGGGACAAGGAAAACCCTGCCTCTACCTAATCTGTGAAACATCACAATGAAAACACTGCGATGAAACAAAGTAAAGCATTTACAAGACATGTAAAATTAAATGACAGGCGCCGCGAATGATCAGGGCCCAGTTGTTCAAAGCTAATGACGTCGTTAGTAAACGATTCGTTAAAATTTACATCAAATGATACGCAAATATGCTGAAATGTTTTGCTGAAAAAAATGTGTGTAGCTTTTGCAGTGCAAAAGCTACTCACATTTTTTTCAGCAAAAAATTTCAGAAAATTGTATATTGAATCCGCTAAAACATCTAATGACCCTTAACGAGCTCGTTAAGCTAACGACGCTTTGAACAACTGGGCCCAGGTTGTTCTGGAGTTTTGCTGCTTGAAAGGCATTTTGCAGTTATCATCACGAAAACACGCATATATAATTTTGACCCCTTTAAACCCCACTTTTATGTAGTAAAACTGGGGTTTACAGGGGTATACATTATTTGTCTTATTTCTGCTCAAAACATAGATTGTAGGTACTCGTTAGAACCGCCTCGGACTTTTCTGTTACCTTTTTTGGTTGCATATAGTCGCTCTTCTTAAGGACGAAGCAGTACGGAAAATTCGGCAGCCGAACTAAAAGGGTCTGCTCAGTCATTTTTTAAGATCGCACTACTCAACTCCTTAGCATGGGGAAAGAGCCAGAACGGTGCCATAAACATCTGTTTTGTTCAAAACTCCTGGCTGGTTAACCGCGATCAGTGGGTTTCTCACTTTGCGTTCGAACAATAAAAAAAGAAGACGAAGGTGATACCTTTATCAATCGGCGAAAGGAATGTGCGCACTCTAATGGACAGTGCTGGTTCTGACATACCATAGCGAAGAACAGCTCTACAATAAAACCTCGATGACTCGAACACCGATGGCTTGTTTACCTTGGATGATTCGAACTCGTGTTTGGGTCCCTTCTTCCAAGAGCTCAAGAAAATACATAATTAGAGATGTTTTTCTTATTTTATGGTGAAATTGTATGTTGTGTGTGCTCATTAGAATCGCCTCATCGAGGCAATTCTAATGAGTACTTACGACATACCATTGCTGTATAGAAAACTGAAAAGGCTTCCCGAAATTATCGTCATTTGCTTCCTGTCCTGGCACCATGATTAACCAGTGGCTCGAACTACCCATGTCTCGAACAATTTCCCACGGTCCCAAAAATGTTCGAGCCATCGAAGTTTGATTGTAGTTAGTAGAGAACTTGACAGATACAAAGTCGAGGTTGCAGCTGGCCTTGCACAGGAGGGGCTTTAAAAAGAAGTTGGTGCTGGTTACACTTTCATCTGGAGTGAACGCAAGAAAGAAGTGTGGCGTAACACAGAGGCAGGATTCGCCGTCAAGGCATACCTTGTCAGCAAACTCTCAGGACTTCCAAAAGGCATATATGAACGCATGATGAAACTGAGACTTCCCATATCTAGCTAAAGGTATGCAACAATTCTAAGTGCATATCCACCCACAATGATCAATCCAAATGAGGTTTTAAGTCACTCCCTGGACTTTTCTCTTACCTTTTCTTTAAAGACAAATCTATGGTGATCTGAATTCTGGGATTTCTGTAACACCAGACAGATAAACATATCCTCCCCGGGGACTTCAATGCCAGAGTAGACACAGACCACCAAACCTGGGAAGAAGTGACTGAAACTGAAGGAGTTCAGGGACTCCTCGTAGAGAAAGTGCAACAGCAATGACCTCCTCCTTTTTAAGGAAATGAACAGAGCATGACTTCTGACGACCAACACAGTCGCAAAAGGACATGGCTCCAAACACTGGCATCTCACTGACTATATCATAGCCCGAAGGAAGGACAGACAGGCTGCCAGAGTGACTGTGGTGCAGACTGTTCGACAAATTATCGGCTTATTGTCAGCAAACTCAAACTGCGCACTCAGCCTGCACGGCGGGCACAAGGCAAGAACGTGCCAAAGAGATTTGGTATCTCCAAACTGAAAGAAGACAACAAGAGGCAAGCATTCCTCATGAGATCTGCAGACGTTTTCTAGATGCACTGGAACACAACTTAGAGGATCCAGATGAGAACTGGACCATCTTCAGAGACATCGTTCACTCTTCGGCAATGGATTTCCTAAGACCAGTATCTCGCAAACACAAAAATTGACTTGATAAGAATGATGAAGGAATTCAGGAACACTCTGAGGAAAAAAAAAACTCCAAAAACAGGGCATACCTCAGCGATACCAGCTCAGTATCTAGTAGGACTGCATAATCAAACATATGTAAGAGTCCATACTAGGCTCAGAAATATGCAAGACTCCAGGCTGAGCAAAAAGGCTCATGAAATCCAGTCCTTTGCAAACGAAAAGGATTTGTAAATGTTCAAACGTATATGGTCCCCACAGCTCAGGAAACACCCAACTTTTAAGTGCAGATGGAACTGCAGAGTCCACAAAGCAGGAGGTCCTCTAGTTGCAGAGAAAACTGGCAGACTTATTTCACATTATGTGGAGAAAAGTCATCCCTCAAGAATTAAAGGATGCATTAATTATCCATCTATTGAAACGGAAAGGAATCCTCAAGCCTGTGATAATCATCGGAGCATCTCTTTAATTCCAATTGCAGGGAAGATCCTTGCAAGAGTCCTACTGAACAGCTTAATGTTTACGGCCATACTCACAGATGATTTCTAGGAAGTGACAATGGAAAACCTATTAGGTATCGCTTTGATGAGAAGCTTTTCAACCTGAGAAGTTGCAAGCTAAAGCCAAGGTGCAGACAGAGGTGCTAGATGAGTTCCCCTTTGCCGATGACAAACCAAAGGGAGCACCCGGAAAAGAGAAGACGCAAAAAGGTGTGGATCAAGTATCTGATTCATGTCACAGCTACAATCAGCATAAAAAGAGGTTGTATATCAGCTAGCACCAGGAAAGCCTTACAAAGCACCTACCGTCACAATGAAAGGTCAACAATTGCATGCGGTAGACAAGTTCACCTACCTTGGAAGACATCGCCAAGCGTTGTGCACATTAATGATGAAGTCAATGCCATGATTGCCAAAGCTAGTGAAGCGTTTGGACGACTACGTAGAAATATTTGGGATCGAAGGTGAATCAGACACAAACCTGAAATTCTATAGATCTGTGGTGCTGCGAACACTATTATACGCATGTGAAACTTGAAAAGTTTACCAACTGCATGCCAAAAGACTGAACTACCTCCGTACAAGCTGTCTTAGAAACGTTCTTAAGATTAAGTGGCAAGACAGGATTCCAGACACAGAAGTCCTGAAAAGGGCAGGAATGCAGTGTGTACATACTCTTCTGAAATAGGCGCAGTTAAGATAGACAGCTCATGGTACCAGAATGCCTGACGAACGTGTGCCAAAGAAACCACAAATGAGAAAATGCTCACATGTTGGTCAGAGGAGCGCAACACGACACCCTCAAAAGGGGCAAGAAAAAAGTCCAGGAACTTGCACAATCACTAACCGCAGCCCATCCTAGACACCAAGAGGAAGAGAAAACAGACAAAACCAAACAAGTGCAAATTTAACAATCGTACGAAAAGCACCAAGACTAGCTCTCTTTTCTCCAAGCGAGGTAATTGCAATGTCAAAAGGACTAAAAACACAAGAACAAAATAACACAAAACAAATCGCCTCGTAGAATAAACAACAAAGCAACAAATAGTAAGACTAACACCGGGACCACCGCCTTAGAACGGCCAGTAGAATAAACCACCGTGTGGGGGTGGTTAAAGCACTTTTACGGCCAGAAAACTTCACCCTCAAATCCTCCGTTGAGTCGTGGAAACACATTGCATAGGACCGATCAAAGCGGCGAGGCCTCATAAGAAGGGATGCTGTGGAATACGAAGCAAAAAGAATCAGCGAAGCCGAGCAGAAACGTGCTCACTGGAAAGTCAGAACTGATGCGTCACTAACAGAGCTTTATTCCTCAGACCTCTAATGGTCTATCTGCAACAGGACGTTTTGGCTAAGATTGGTTTCATCTGCCATCTTTGAACACACAAGCAGTAACAATCCACGTGTTTGATTAGGATTGGTCATTGTAAGTGATGATAAACGATGTATCGTTTTCCATCAACATAATCAATAAACTGAGTTAGTTTTCCCTTTTTATTTCGTTTTTTTTTTCTTTTTTTTTTTTTTTTTGTTCTTCCAAAGCGTCCCTCTCAGAAGACTTTGCTATTACCTACAGTGGTCTACAAATACTTACACTGCCTGTGCAAGTAAGGTTTTTAAATGCATTTCCGGACGTTGATTTTGAAATCTTGAGTGAACCTATTGAATGTTGCAATATCCATAACGTAAAACAGTATAATGTTGTAAGCCACTGCTCATATAGATTATCTCATAACGCTTATTTTTGCAGATGAGTATGTCGCCATCAATTAAATCGCTTTCTGTTTCACGGCCTTGATTGTAGACTGTATCAATCAACCGTTATTTGCTAAAAGTTAAAACAAATCAGAAAACAAATGAATATAAGTTTAATAATCAGTTTTTGACCCAGTACAGGCAGACACCCGAAAGCTTATCTGCAACACTTTCTGACCTCAATGTTCAGTATAATGCTCCTGCGTCATAAGACTGTAAACACTCTATTTATTTGGGGGATGTGATGGGAACGGCTTTAACTAGTTTTTGTTTTGCGATCGAACCCTTTATCTTTTCTGATGCCGCTCAAAATTACAAAATTAATATATTACAATGCGAATAGGGTCTTCTACATCATGAATGAAACATCATGATAAAACACAAATGGTCACAAAATAAGAGAACTCAGTGGCAAAATGAAAACCGAGTAGGGTCACGATGAGTCCGTCCACAGACAGCAATAGTTGGGCACCAATTTTCTGAAACGGATTGAGCAAGGTTTTCAGTCTGAAACTCTACTTACCGTCGTGAAATTAAAGAAGCCCGAATCGGTTTAACAACCATAATTGGGTTAATAACCATGCACGTAGCTTGCCGCGTAACCTTCATATTATACACATCTTCTTCTAATGATTGACAGTCTTTTTTTTTTTTTTTTTTTTTTTTTTTTTGTTTATTTATGTTTATCGAAAAAACCGGTATACACCAAAAGTACTTATAAATTTATAGACTAATTCGCCATAAATTTTGGATTTCGATCCTTATCTAGTGTCTTCGAAGGTAAGTGCTTCGTGGCTATGGCCTGCCCTGGGTATATCCAACTTTATTGTAACATGCTGGTTAAGACGTACGACTATAATTAAAAACCGATGGCGTAGGTTTTGTAATCTTTATTTTCTGTCCAGTCATCCCACGATAAAAAGGGGAAAAATCATGAAAACCTCACTCGTAGCACCCTCGTCCTTAAACATTACCAATTTAAGTTTGAAAAGGGATCCAGTTAAAAAACGAAAGGACTCTTTCCCTCGTTCCCAGAGGGAGCATTTCTTTTTTTCTTTTAAGAGTGAACCTTTTTTCAAAGTGGTAGCAAATAATTTGGCACAGTGAATTTTTCCCTTAAATACTGCAGGTGCTCTTGTTGCGGCTGGTGTGCGTGCTACGAAATCTTTACTTCGAGGAAGCACGCGGATTTATAGCGAGAAAGGAACTGCTGTGTATACAAAACCTGGAGGCTACCAAGAAGCCATAGACGACTTTTATTCTATCAAACCTAATGACATAGAACTCTTTGGCGTAAGTGTTGTTTTTCAGTTGTTAAGTGTTTGAGTAAAGATCGTAAATGGCCGCCCCGTACTTTGACATAGTGTTAATAATATTGGATTTTCTAGTTCTTTGCGACTATTGAACGCGTAAATTTCTAATTATTGGAAAATAGAAATTCGCACAAAAAAAAAAAAAAAAAAAAAAAAGAAATAAAAAAAGAAAAATAAAAACTGCAAGGGTGTGTAAAAAAATATTTATTTTATCACAATTCATACGACCATATACAATCAAACCGAGTCTGTTATTTTTTTTTTTTTTTTTTTTTTTTTTTTTTTTTATTTTACCTGTACATGTACTTCTAGAAAATCCCTATTTTGGAAGTTGTGTACTCTGGCAGATGACTTTCGCTATGTTGGAAGTCTTAAGTATTGCTTGTTATATTCTGTTTTAACTCTTTCGCTGCCACAGGCGATAATAATAGGTTTTTGCAAACATCGTAGATCCAGATGAGACGGCTCATCGAGATCTACGCTGTTTGACATTCAGTTTTTCAGCTTTACATATAAACTTCTTTCCAATCGATAGTTTGTTTAAAAAAAAAGGACAAAAAACCAGACGACAAATGATGTCTGAAATTTGTTAAGGAAATTTGGCGCCGAAAGAGTTAAAGTAGGTGCTCCAGAAGTACGCAATCCTATGAGATTCACTTTTTAAGGAATATATTAAAGGGATGACAAATCTTGATGTAGATCAAACCCGTGTTTTTTTATGCAAACACGGTCAAAATCGGATCATTACGAAAACACGCCTATTCAAATATATTGAAAGTTTTACCACCAAAAAAAAAAGGGAGAATTTTCAGATAAAAAAACAACAACAAAAAAATCATTCTGATATTTTTCATATTTCTGCTCTAAACATAGATTGTGGGCATTCATTAGAACCGCCTCGGCAAGGCGATTCTAACACGTATACACAATCTATGCTTTCGAGCAGAAATAAAAAAAATAACGTATACCCCTGTAAACCCAAGTTTTACCATTTAAAGTGGGGTTTATGGGGGTCAAAATTATATAGACGTGTTATGATGATGAAACAAATGCATACGTTATCAAGTTTTGACTCAGCTGCTTTTATGGGTGCCTACATTCTGAATATTCAGTGAGTCGTTATGACGTCATCAAACCTTAATTGAACATGCTAAAACTAAATATTAAATAGTATCAGCGACAATATTCAACCTTTATAATTATGAACCTAACTTGTCATGTACGTATTGATTTAGCTCGAAAACCGTACTGTTTTGAACCATAAATAATACTTTATTGAATAAATGGAAATATTTAGTACTTCATTAAATATTCAAAATGACGATATCCGTCATAATGTCTTTGAAATCTTCAAATAGCTTTAACGTCATTAGTTTTATCTCATTTGGCTAAATATTAAAATGCACGATTTATCAAGATCTTTAATTTCAGAATGCATTCTTCACCAATTGTCAATTCACTTAGCATATTTTATACCGTATTTGAAATACTGTTTAGATACTTTTTCATACGACGGAGACACACACGTAAATTCGCTCGTCCGTCTTTATATGAACTGGTGCTTGAAAAGGTTTTAGAGTATCATAATAACGAATAAAATTTACAAACGCTAAACGAGTCGTAACGTCAGTGAATGTACCTTTGGACATTACGAAAACACTCCTTTTCAAATACATAGAAAAAAATCATCCCCAAAAACTGAAACTTTTCAGATAAAAAAACTCTGATACTTTTCATATTTCTGCTCAAAACATAGATTGTGAGTACTCGTAAGAACCGCCTCGGTTCTAACGAATACCCACAATTTATGATTTTGAGTAGAAATAAGAAAAATAATGTATACCCCTGTAAACCCCAGTTTTACTATATAAAACGTACCTATATAATTCTGAACCCCTAAAACCCAACATTTATATAGTAAAACTGGGGTTTACAGGGGTAAACATTATTTTTCTTATTTGAAAATATAAAAAAAATGAAAAGTATCAGAATTTTTATCTGAAAACTTTCAGTTTTGGTGGTGAAATTTTCAATATATTTGAATAGGCCTGTTTTCGTTATGATGCGGACAACTTTGATTAGGCTGCGCGGTTGCGCAGGCTGATCAGAGTTTTCGATGAGCGCACATGCCAGAATGTACATTTTCTCATGTTGAGGCTCACCTTTACCACTTCTTGGTATTCTTACTAGCATTTTTCTTTTGCAGTCGCAAAGAGCTGGAGTTGTTGGCGATAGAATAATTAAATTCAACACCGGCAGGACTCCTGGCACAACAAGTATAACTGTAACAAAGGGACAGACAAACAAAAGTCCCAAGAAGACCGTAGCAATAATTATGTACAAACAATAATTTTATTTTATTATTAACTGGGCCACGATATGCCAACACATGCCTACGAGCATATGCGGGCAGTAAAGGCCTGCGCATTCATGCAGTCTGATCGGATCGTTCATTGTCCGCTAAAAGAATCATTGTAAAGTACGAATGGTATCACAAAAACATGCCTATATAATTTTGACCCCCTTGAACTCCACTTTTATATAGTAAAACTGGGGTTTACAGGGGTATACATTAGTTTTCTTATTTCTGCTCAAAAACATAGATTGTGGGTACTCGTTAGAACCGCCTCGCTGAGGCGGTTCTAACGAGTACCCACAATCTATGTTTTGAGCAGAAATATGAAAAATATCAGAAATTTTTATCTGAAAATTTTCATTTTTTGGTGGTAAACTTTTTCAGTATATTTAAATAGGCATGTTTTCGTAATGGAGACTAAAGGCCCGGATGATACTTTGCGGATGCGCAGGATGACCTGTATCTGTGAATTTTGCGCATGTTCGAAGGCACTTTGTCGCATGACACGGTTCAATTGATGGGTTATACGAAATATGAAATAATAATAGATGTGCCTCCACACAACAAAGACCTACACTCTAATATACCGTTCTTTGTGGACATGCATTCAGTGTCTCGCGCGAAAACAATCCTGTTTTCAACAACTTATAAACAAAATAAAATATTTTGAATATACCTTTACATCTTAGTAAATTCCTGGCAATAGTCAGAAAATCATACAACTGTTTGTGGTTAGCACTTTAACTTTTTAGTCCTATTGAACATCATTGTATTATTATTAATCGACGCCTTGATAATTTACCGCTGATGACATCATAAGTGGAGAATGATGAAACTAAACTGCTTTGAAATAATTTATAAGACTTAGTATAAAAGTGAAAATAACAAGACTTAGTATAGAAACAATTTTTTTTTTCTTCTTCTTCTTTCTTTATTTTATGTACATGTACATCATCTTGTTTGTGTAAATTAAGACTCTGAAATAGACTACGAGTATAGCTGAGTCTACGCATAGATTGCATAGATGCCGCATATAAAAATAAGAGGAAAAGATTGTTTTCTATGCTTGTTTTGTACTGTAAAACTAATAAACTATTTCCCAGTAATTCAATCTGCACTTAGCTTTAGGCTAAGTGCAGATTATATTTTCGTTTTCTTTGGCACCATTGAGCCCATTGTCATTACGAAAACAAGCCTATTCAAACATACTGAAAATTCTACCACCAAAAAATGAAAAATTTTAGATAAAAGTTCTAATATTTTTCCTACATCTGCTCAAAACATAGATTGCGGGCCTTCGTTAGAACCGCCTTGGCCTCAAAACATAGATTTTGGGTACTCGTTAGAACTGCCTTGCCGAGGCGGTTCAAACGAGTACCCACAATATATGTTTTTGAGCAGAAATAAGAAAACAAAAAAAATATATACCCCTGTAAACCCTAGTTTTACAATTTAAAAGTGGGGTTTAATGGGGTCAAAATTTATAGGTTTGTTTTCGTGATGTTGTTACTTTGAAAATCGAATACTGCTTGAGCCGGTGCTAGGGGACATGCAGCTTCTTTTGTGTGTTCTTTGTCTCCAAAAGTAACCTTGCAGCATTTTTTAATCAGCACTTGACAAATTAGTGACGCATTACTTATCTACCACATACGTTAAGCTTTGATATCTAATCCAAAGGCGACAATCCTTATTTTCTAAATGCTCTGAAGCATAAGAAAAAACAATCTGTTGTCATTTAATGTCCAAATGTCATAGGTTAACAGGCGTGTGGGCTGCTTTAAACTCTTCGGAGCTTGCACTGTAAAGCTCCGCATTTTTCACTGATTGGCGAAATAAAGGAAACTGTTCTCTAAATTATTTCTAGGATTTTAAACACAAATACAAAACGAAACGCTTTATTTCTGCTGGCCCTCGGTGGCTGAGTCGGATGCGCGTCCGACTGGTGATATGGAGGTCGTAGGTTTGATCCCTGCTGGTCCGGCAACATTCTTTCGTAGAGATTGATCATGAAACATGTTATTTATTGTCATTCTCTCCATTCCGCTGATTCAAGAAGGACAGTCATCAGTTTCTGGCGACAGAATGCGCACAAATATTAGTAAATCGCTTAGAGGACTAAGCCTGCCCAGGAAAGTGTGGTTAGGCAGACTGGCCGTCTCTGCATTAACTCAATCAATTATTTTGAGTGAATCAAGGACAATTCTTTAATTTGTAAGTTTATGCAGTGAAAAGAGATATCTATCGAAACGGATACGGATGAGTCATAATAAACGTCAAAAAGCTTGCCTTTGGAAGTCGTCGTCCCGTCAGGATCTATTCTATCTACCCTGCTGTTTTGGATTTATGACTGACATCCCTCTTCTAAATAGTGAACGTGTCCACACCAAAAGGCGTCCACGAATCCACTTCAGAAACGCAGGGATCAAAGGGTTTACCTAAGCAATTTCTGGAATTAGTGAATATGCTATGCATCTGTTGATTAATAATCTATTTGGTAATGCTGCACCAGAAATGATGGCCATGTATTATTGCATAAAAAGCAGTGTCGCCCCTCATTTATAGCTGTTCATTAACCGACGAAAAGCCGTGTATTAACAAGGCAATTCACGTGCTGTTAATGCACGGCTACGCAACTTTCAATATGCTCAAACCGGGCCAAAGAATTGCTGCCGTCACGAGATATGTACTGCCCTGCCCTAGAACAAGCATATTACGTGGAAATAACGTTCGCGCGACAAAAAGGCGAAACAAAATAGTGCAAGAAATAACGCGAAATGTAGCAAATGTTTTCAGTTTTTATGCAATAAGAGCGACCGAACATGGTTTTTCAATGCATTAATATTCGCCAGGTCCCTTGGGAGGTGTTGAACACCTCGACCTTCGGCCTCGGTTTTCAATACCTCCCACGGGACCAGGCGAATGTTAATGCATGAAAAACCATGTTTGATCCCTATATTGTAAACGCTTGATTTTTGGAATTCAGCTCATGTCATTTCAACTGTATTAGTATTATAGGGCGATTGCATTGGTAATTGTGAATATTGTCCCGTGTCGCGTACTGTGATATCCCTATTACGGGCAATATTTACCAATATCAGTACAATAACCCTTTTATTATTAATTACCTAAGAAAGGCTGTATTTCACTGGATGAGAGCTTTTTTTTCAGAATATTCCTGTTCTCCGGTTCGTTTTTTCCTAACTGAATATGTGTAAATCAAATTAGAACATCACGTGAAAGAATGTATTTTGAGAACCCGTTATCCATTTCTGCTAACCTTTGTGCTTTATATCTGATTAAACCAAAAATCTGAGATCAAGCATTACCTTTGCATTATTGACAAAACAAACATGTCGGACGAAAGTACGTCTGTTTAATCCGCTGCTTCAAAAACAGTAAGAAAGGGTAAAGAGGTATTTTGCGAGCATAACTGCAGTGGAATTTGAAGAAGAAAAAAAAAGTAAGAGAAAAGTCCACGAGTGCCACAATCACAAACGTCAGCCCTTCCAGACACCAAGAGGAAGAGGAAACTGACAATCCAAACAAGCACAAACCGAAAAAACGTACGAGAAGCACTAAGATTAGTTCCCTCTTCCCCAAGCGAGGTAATCGCAATGCTAAAAGGACTGGAAAACACAAGAACAAAATAACACAAGGTAAGACATTAAACAAATCGCCTCGTAGAATAAACCACAAAGCAACAATGGGTAAGACCAACACCGGAAAACTCTGCTTAAAGAAAGGGAGTTGAGAGACACAAGGAGTGCCACTGAAGTTTTTGTCCGCACGTTTCGGGCTTGTTGGATTGAAAACAAATGTTGATTTTATTAGGATTAATTATTGTTATGAAATATAAAATTCTTTATCAATCTGTTCATTTGTTATATAATAAAAGAATTGTTGATTTTTAAGTCATTGAATATGATGTTATATCCCCTGGAGAATACCAATATTATCCGAGGCGGTAGATGAGGTCAGTATTGGTATTTTCCAGTGGATATCACATGATATTCAGTGACACAAAAATCAATGATAATAATTGTATATCATATAGCTGTATATATTTGCGTTATTTTTTTCGGTTGTTTGTAGTCTCAAAATAGGTATTTTATTTATTATCTAAAATTCAGAGCCTGCACGAATGCGTGTCCTATTATGGTGCGACGTCATAGCCCTAAGACGTCATCAAATGTAACTTATGTTACGACACCAAACGAAGTATACATTTTCATAGGTGTCACAGTGATAAAGTAATTTGAAGCCGAAAATCCATTGATGACAACAGACTTTAAGCGCAGTCTGGCCTCAGTATGCTAATTTCGTATTTAATAGGAAGTTATGTTTTCTTTTTTCCGTCTTATAGTGTCTGCATCTTTTTGTGTCAATATACTACATGTCAGAGCAGGAAACATCAGTTGGTTGAGTTATAAGACAGATACCAATTTAGAAACAGCCACAACAGTAACTGGTTCAAAGTGATTTAGTTATTATCCATTATCGGAGCTCGCAGACTGAAAACACTCATTATTAAAGCCATATTTACGCTAAATATTGGGATACCTGTATTTATAATTTGAACAAAAAGTCAACTGAACTACCTGTTGATGTATTTAAAAACGGTTGGAAGTGTTATGAATAGTGTAGACATTGACCAGACGCCGCAGGACGCGGTATCTAATCAGAGTCTACGCAATTTGCTCAGAGCTCTTTGTCTAAATACTTAAGGTAAATACAATAGAAATCCGACACTACTTATTTTGTTTTTTAGATTAGAAGTGTGGCCATGAACAGTCTTTACTGACATTGTTATATGTTCTGCACTTATGATATTGCAGGAATATTACAATAATATATATGCGGTATTAAACTTCCCAACTGCATTAACATTAAGCGAAGTTTTGAGCGAGTAAATGTATTTAAGTCCCCCACCCCAACCCCTATCTCCTCCCCCTTTAGCACATTTTCTACTGACCGTTCCGAGGCGTTCCCACATTGCAGTTCTGTGTTCGTGCGTCGGTGTTTTCATACGTATTATTGCATAAAAATCAGTGTCGCACGTTATTAACAGCCTAGCCTTGCCCAAGGCTTAGAAATATACATATATATTTTTTGGCTTATTGAGCTCTGTGGCTAGTCTATAGATAATATGGTCTGGATTCCAATATATTTCAGAGACAACCACAGAAGAAAAGTTCACCCATAGACTAGCTAAACATTGAAATTTCTTCTCCTTTTTGTAACTTGTTTAATCAGTCTATCAACATGGGTTTTGTACCATCTTCTTATAAAGAAGCTAATGTCTGCCCAATACATAAAAAAGGTGATAGATCTATACCTTCTAATTACCGACCTATATCACTACTTAACTCAGAAAGTAAACTTTTCGAAAGACTTGTGTTCAAATATTTATACAATCATTTGCGCGACAACAATTTGCTATCTTCTCTTCAGTCTGGTTTTATACCAGGAGACTCAACAGTGAATCAATTAACTTATCTTTACAATACTTTCTGTCAGGCCCTTGACTCAGGTAAAGAAGTTAGAGCTGTCTTTTGTGACATCAGCAAAGCCTTTGATCGAGTTTGGCATGAGGGATTGTTACTCAAACTTAAGGCAGCTGGCGTCACTGGGAAAGTTCTTGCATGGTTTAAAAGTTACCTTTCCGATAGGAAACAAAGAGTTATTCTTCCAGGGGTTACATCTGACTGGGTTTATGTTTGTGCTGGGGTCCCTCAGGGTTCAATTTTAGGGCCGCTGCTGTTTTTACTATTTATAAATGACATAGTACTTGATATCGGATCAAATATAAGGCTCTTTGCGGACGACACTAGTCTTTACATTATCGTCGATAACCCTATTACTGCTGCTAATTGTCTCAATATTGATCTCGAAAGAATTTCAAAATGGGCTGCATCTTGGCTTGTAGCTTTCAATCCGACCAAAACCGAAACCGAAACCGAAAGTCTCCTTATTTCGCGCAAATTAAACAAACTTAATCATCCACCAATCATAATGCAAAATCTTCAAATATCTGAAGTAGAGTTTCACAAGCATCTCGGATCTATTTCTCTAACGATTGTACATGGCACCACCATATAAAATATATTTCAGAGAAAGCTTGGGGTAGGATTAATGTAATGAGAAAACTCAAATTTAAATTAGACCGCAAATCTTTGGAAACAATTTATACAGCATTTATCAGACCTTTACTTGAATACGGGGATGTAATATGGGACAATTGTTCTCAGTACGAAAAACAAGATTTAGAAAAAATCCAACTTGAAGCAGCGCGCATAGCTACTGGGACAACCAAGCTTATTTCTATTACCGCATTGTACAAAGAAGTTGGATGGGAGTCACTTGAACAGAGAAGACAAACCCACAAATTGACTTTATTTTTCAAAATGTTTTCCCATCTTACTCCTCTGTACTTATCCTCCCTTATACCACCATCAGTCAGTGACATGTCACGATATAATCTTCGCAACTCCGACCAATTACAGACTATTGATTCACGAACAAATCTTTACTTTAATTCTTTTCTACCCTCTACTGTGAGGGCTTGGAATAGTCTACCGGCCGAAGTGAAACAATCTCAAACAACACACTCTTTTAGATACTACTTTAACAAAAACAAAACACCTGTCCCCAAATATTATTATTCTAAAAATAGAAAAGCCCAAATTCTCCATACTAGATTACGAACGAACTGTAGCTCATTGAACCTGGACTTATTTTTAAAAGGTATAACTGACTCGCCTATGTGTAGATGTGGTAGTATTGAGAGCTCACAACACTTCTTTTTCCACTGTCCTTATTATCAGCAGCAGAGAAACGCGCTTCTAAATGTGGTTTCTACCTATCATAGACCTACTCTTGATCTTCTTCTGTACGGGGAATCCTCTTTATCATATGATGTAAATATGGTTATTTTTGAAAACATTCACCGGTTTATATTGAATTGTAAACGTTTTTCATGAGATGTTTTAAATACTGATATGGTCATGCGATTGCTTTACTACATTTATCCGTTGCAAACGGTATTATATTCCATGTTGGATGCCGGGTGCCCCGACCCCTCAATCCCAATTTCCCATCTACCCCCTTCCCATCTCCCCCCTTCTACCCCTCCACCCCACCGCCCCTTGTTTTGTCCATTTACATTTTCCTAACCTTTGCTAACCTCAAAATGCTTTATATGAAATGATTACTATTTGGTGTAAAACTTTACATTAGATTTTCATCATTTTTATCACCCAAACATGTAAAAACAACACTTATTGTTAATTATCACTACATAATGTTACTTGCTCCAATGTATCTTGCTCGAAATTCGCCATTATGTATACATGTCGATTGTTTGTGGGAGAAGAACTATATAAGTACTTGTGCTTTCGTTCTAATCCCAATTTGTATAATGACTTGCATCATATTGTAATGATAGTTATGCTATAATAAAATATGTTTAAACCAAACATTGAATCAAAATTAGAATGTAAATGAAAAAAACAAACAATAATAAGAAAACAAAACGTGACAAACATACTTATATATTGGCCTAGTAGCTAGGCTATTAACAGCCGTGCATTAACCAACGAAAAGCCCTGTATTAACAAGGCAATTCACGCGCTGTTAATGCACGGCTACGCAACTTTCAATATGACCGTACCGGGGTCACAGATTTCCCGCCGTTACGAGATGTGTACTGTCCTGCCCTAGAACGAGCATAGTCCGTGGAAATAGCGTTCGTGCGACATCGGTGAAAAGGCGAAACAAAATAGTGCAAGAAATAACGAAAAGTGTACCAAATGTTTTCAGTTTCTATGCAATAATAGCGATCGAACATGTTTTTTTTTTCAATGCATTAACATTCGTCAGGTCCCTTGGGAGGTGTTGAAAACCGCGGCTTCGGTTTTAAACACCTCCCACGGGACCTGGCGAATGTTAATGCATGAAAAACCATGTTTGAATCATATAATGTTTTGTTTTGTCATTGTTTGTTCTTCATCTCTTCTTTATTTTGATGTCTTCGGAGGGCTGTATACTAACGTTGGGAATCGGCCAGAATTTCATAGTCGATCTTTTGTTTTGAAAACCGACTAATCATCGATTAATATTAAACTTGTAGACATTAGAATTATTCATTCTTATTTTAGCCGTCTCCCATATACTTATGAATAGGTATACATCATTAAGAAAGTATCCGGATTTTGTTTTGTTATTTGTTCATGAAAACATATGTTGAGGGTACTCATTTGAAGCGCCTCGCCGATATCTTTTCGTGGAGAAATAACAAGATTATCAGTACTTTTTTGTTAAAAAAAGTGTCTCATTTCAGGCTATTTAATATTATTTTTACTGACCACAAACCTACAATGTCCTGAATAGACAGCTTAGTATTTTACTTTTTTTATAACGTCCCAATTAAATTGAAGTGAGAAAAATATGTTTCTAAAAAACAGAAGTTTCCGATTTGTCGATTTTAAAATTTCTTTCCGATCATCAGCCGCACCAGGCAAAAGTGACCGATGATCAACTATAATCGATAATCGGCGGCAACACTACTCAGTACGTCGTGATTGTGGCATTCCTTAAGTATTTGTTCTATACTGATCAGATTTAAGATATTTCCTTTAATCAGGCGATATAATGCCTCCATTGCTAACATATTCTAGAGCAGATTGTTCAAAGAGTCAAAGCTCAGATTAACTGTTTTCAAAATAGTTTTGCTTCCTTTCTGAAAAAAGTGTTAACTCTAACAAAAAAAAACAAACAAACAAACAAACAAACAAACAAAAAAAAAAAAAAAAAAAAAAAAAAAAAAAAAAAAAAAAAAAATCATAAGAATAAAACTTTGAAACCCTGGGAGGAAATTCTTTCCCTTTAGATTGGACCTGTTTTCAAAAGGGTACTGGTGTACAGAACAGCAAACAGGAAGTCACAATGGTTGTATCCGTTGTCCTAAGAGGAGTAGTATCTATCATTCACCTTAATACCCTTGTTAACCCATTTATGCCGATTGGACTCTTCCCCCCACCCCCAACCCCCTCCCTCTAAGTCTTCGGACCGGTCCATTTCAAATATAAAGGACGTCTGGTAAGTTTTTATTATTACCATGTTTTATAGAAATTCCTGTATTAAATGCAAACAGTGTAATCCCTGATCAGACGGCGCTTTCCGTGGTGTCTGATCTGGGTCTACTCTCTTTGCAACTGTCCCTTTTATTGGAAGATAGGCATAAATGGGTTAAGTTTACCTTTCTTTGAAAACGTGGGCCCACTTTAATTTGCCACTGTCGTCACTATTGTATACAGTATTACCATTCATCGTATATTATCATCTACATAGGACATAAGATAATGAGTTTAATGAACGGACAGATACATCACATTATTTTGCTTTCATCATTACAATTATCAGAAGACTACGTCAATACATTTGCCATGATGTTTGGTGTTCTGTAGCAAAAGCCAAATAACAGCTTGTATTCAACTCAATAGAAGTCGTAAACAGAAAATCAATTTCCGAGGTTTTAAAGAGATGTTTGGTTTTTCTTCTAATTTTGTACTAAAGCCATTAATCTCTATTTAGACAACTTATCAGTCTTCACTATCGGCCGCATAGTTAAATGTTCAAAATTCACTGGAAATTATAAACTAATGCGACTGGATACATGTGGTATATTGTCCACCATTTTTACAAGACGGAAAGCCTCTTCTGAAAGCAGCATTACGAAAACATGCCTATTCAAGTATACTGAAAATGTACCTCCACAAAATGAAAAATTTCAGATAAAAAATGCTGATATGTTTCATATTTCTGCTCAAAACATAGATTGTGTGTACTACTAGAACCGCCTCGACGACTGTTTAAAATTAACCCTATCATGTAAGTCCTAGCCCACTTTTATTTCATATTTAAAGTATTTTATATAATATTCAAATAAAATAAGAAGGCACTGTGACTGTAAGCACGTGCTAAACTATTCTCCGGCGTGACTGCGTACGCTGCACTCTAAATATTAGTATCGGCCCGGGACACTCTGCTTTTGTATCTGTTAGTTCTCGACCTCCATTACGAAAACATGCTTATTCAAATTTATAGAAAATTTAACCTCCAAAAACTGAAAATTTTCAGATAAAAAAATTCCGATAGTTTTCATATTTCTGCTCAAAACATAGATTGTGGGTACTCGTTAGAACCGCCTCGGCGAGGCGGTTCTAACGAGTACCCACAATCTATGTTTTTGAGCAGAGATAAGAAAAATAATATATACCCATGTAAACCCCAGTTTTACTATATAAAAGTGGGGTTTAAGGGGGTCAAAATTATATAGGCATGTTTTCGTGATGTTATGAGTAGTTGTATTTGAGATTGCATTAAAAAGTGTTCAGTTGTCTCTACTGACAATGCTCAAACGAAATTCAAAGAGTGCCATAATTAAACTTGTATATTAACAATAATCATTTGGAAGACATGGCCCAACAAGATGGATTAATATGGTTCTAATCTGCAAAGCACAAACATGAAACAATGTTAGTTGTATTTGCGTGGTCGCCACGACAATAAAACAAACAGATTCAACTGTCGCGTTTTCATTTCGTGCCACATAAGAATTCCCTGCGGGTACATAACATTTATTTCAACGTCGTATTAACGTCGATTCAACGTCATGATGCTGCATTTACGTTAATGCGACATTGCATTAACGCCATTACGTTGCATTAACGCTGTTGTGTCGTTGTATAAACGTCATGACGTTGCATCGGATTAATGCGACGTTGTATTACATGTACCGTCATGACGTTCGAGGCGGTTCTAATGAGTTTACTCAACATCAACATACAATTATTGTGTAGAAAATCGAACAACATTCCCTAAATTATTGCTATCGTGATGCAAAGCATTGAAATGAGTTTAAATGGAATCAAACCGTACAAATTGCATTTAAGGGAAATGGGCATACTTTCATAGGAAGCATTTTTTCTAATTCTTTTTTTCTTGCATTCTGAAAAGTGGTACTGTTACTATATATTTTAGAGACCCCTTGTATTAAAGGGACTTTATGAGCATGAAAGCAAACATAACGTCACGATATTTTTTTTTTGTCTTTAAAAATATATAACAAAAGTTACCAAGTATATCATGTCTGCTGTAATACGTTCAAAATCTCTACTTTACTGGATTCCAAATATATTAGTGAAATTTACTTAAGTGAATACCATATCGCTTTCTTCTGGTTGTGGTTATCTTGACCAAGTTTGCATCATTTTACCCTCTCTACATACCAACGCGTACATGTGCACGAGTGCAAGCTGGTGCATGTGTGGGTATGATATTGTCAAGCGAATATGTTATATGAATATAACGCAGCGTACTTAAGTCATTATTAATAATAGAAACAACAAAAATAAACAAGGAAAACAGTGCCAGTAAAGTCGTTCCTAATCCCCGTCAGGTAGTTTTTAATACTGACCGATCTAAGGTGATGACTATTGTGGTTTTTCGTTGTTTGTGGAGCTCTATGGTTGTTCTCACATCACAAAAACATACCTATACAATTTTGACCCCCTTAAACCCCACTTTTATATAGACAAACTGGGCTTTACAGAGGTATACATTATTATTATTACTTCTGCTCAAAACATTGATTGTAGGTACTCGTTAGAACCGCCTCTTCTAAGCGGTTCTAACGAGTACTCACAATCTGTATTTTGAGCAGAAATGTGAAAAATATCAGAATTTATTATCTGAAAATTTTCATTTTTTGGTGGTTAAATTTCAGTATATTTGAATAAGCATGTTTTCGTAATGGCGAGGATTTATCGGGTATTGTCCTGTTTGATGTTTTCCTTTTTTCTGTTTGGTGGTCCTGTCTGGCATTATGATAACCTCATCAGGGAAGAAGGGTTTGACTGTCTTGTTTTTCTTTTGTGCTTATCGTAGATCATTAGCTTTGCTCTTCTGCCTGGTGTCATTATTAGACAATGTCCCGTGGTTGTGGCATTTCCTAGACGTCTTCCTTACAGTTTTAATCAATATTTCTATAAGTACATTGTGCAGGAATTGTCTCCATGTAATTCTGTAGCTGTTCTTAAGTGACGATTAGCATGTATCACAAAAGTAACAAGACAAAATATTTTGACGAAAACGTCTGAGTACCGGCGCAATTTTTTTTTCATGTTTACTTAGAGATATGGGACAAGGGTATACTAAAGTTTAATAAATTTCAATGTAACAGGTAAAAAAGAACAACGATGTGATTCTTTAAGTATGCTTTTATTAACCTTTATGAAATTTCTTGATTGAAATGAATAAAAAATAGACATTAATCTGTTTATAACACTGTTTGTTATTAGATGTTTTTTGTTTTATATATATATATATATATATATATATATATATATATATATATATATATATATATATATATATATATATATATATATATTTGCCGGGATCGTCACACTCCGACGATCCCGGCAAATATAAAATATCCGAATAGTCTACCATGTATAAACTGGAAGTGACGGTAAATGAAAGTCTATTCCCATAATGATTGCTTGATACTTGCTTAAGGATGGGCACTTGTTAACGCTATTGCACTCTTCAGCATCCGAAGTTTTCATTGTATTTCCTACCTTATCTATGTTAAGAATTATTTATAATTTACAGAAAATGCTATATAGTCTAACTTCAATCGCTCGAACATCTTTTGGACCATGGAAAATAGTTCGAGACATGGGTAGTTCGAGCCACTAAGGGTTAATCATGGTGCCAGGTCAGAAAGCTAATAGCAATAATTTAGGGAATGTTGTTCGATTTTCTACACAATAATTGTATGTTGATGTTGAGTAAACTCATTAGAACCGCCTCGAACGTCATGACGGTACATGTAATACAACGTCGCATTAATCCGATGCAACGTCATGACGTTTATACAACGACACAACAGCGTTAATGCAACGTAATGGCGTTAATGCAATGTCGCATTAACGTAAATGCAGCATCATGACGTTGAATCGACGTTAATACGACGTTGAAATAAATGTTATGTACCCGCAGGGAATTCTTATGTGGCACGAAATGAAAACGCGACAGTTGAATCTGTTTGTTTTATTGTCGTGGCGACCACGCAAATACAACTAACATTGTTTCATGTTTGTGCTTTGCAGATTAGAACCATATTAATCCATCTTGTTGGGCCATGTCTTCCAAATGATTATTGTTAATATACAAGTTTAATTATGGCACTCTTTGAATTTCGTTTGAGCATTGTCAGTAGAGACAATTTAACACTTTTTAATGCAATCTCAAATACAACTACTCATAACATCACGAAAACATGCCTATATAATATTGACCCCCTTAAACCCCACTTTTATATAGTAAAACTGGGGTTTACAGGGGTATACATTATTTTTCATATTTCTGTTCAAAACATAGATTGTGGGTACTCGTTAGAACCGCCTCACCGAGGCGGTTCTAACGAGTACCCACAATCTATGTTTTTGAGCAGACATAAGAAAGATATTAGAATTTTTTATCTGAAATTTTTCATATTTTGCTGGTAAATTTTCCAATATATTTGAATAGGCTTGTTTTCGTAATGATACATGCATTTATACAGGATATACTATACTGACTTGCCTAGATCAAGCGATGTGTCCTTGAACGCACATCGGATCTTGAATGTGTACCGTACTTTTAATGATATTTAAATGTATTAGACCGGACGGTAACCACAGATAATATAGGGATCAAACATGGTTTTTCATGCATTAACACTCGCCAGGTCCCGTGGGAGGTGTTGAAAACCATGTTCGATCGCTATTATTGCATAAAAACTGAAAACATTTGCTACATTTCGCGTTATTTCTTGCACTATTTTATGTCGCCTTTTCACCGATGTCTCGCGAACGTAATTTCCACTGACTATGCTTGTTCTAGGGCCGGGTGGTACACATCTCGTAACGGCAGCAAATCTGTGACTCCGGTACGATCATATTGAAAGTTGCGTAGCCGTGCATTAACAGCGCAAAATTGCCTTCTTAATACACAGCCTTTCGCCGGTTAATGCACGGCTGTTAATAACGTGCGACAATGTTTTTTATGCAATAATACTCGTTTAATCTGGCGAGTTGGGCGTTGCAACAGAGGATCGTATCAAAATAATTGTAAGTAAAATGACTACCGGTATAATTATCTTTTCCGTACAGTTCAAGAAGTGACAATATCAAACTAAAGAAAACAATTACAACCATATCAAAGGACTGTGCTAGATGTACAAATTTCTGAATTTAATTTCGTTAGCTGCACTAAACCCCGTTGTAGTACAGATGTTGTTGACAAGCAGTAGACATTCTCACCGTGCTCATATGAGATGTCAAAATACAATATACTAGCTACATACAGCAAGCGTTAGAGGTGCCTGCGAACATTCTCTTCGGTCCCGACCCGCGATGCAAGACAGACGCAGGCATCTGATACGAGTTAGGAAAATAATTTTCCCAGGTCCACAATTACGTAGCACAGCCATCTGGCGGCATCGAAAAAAGAAAACAAGGAGGATGCAGCACAGATAAAACACAACATTGTTTGTGCAATATTAATGCATAAAAAGCAGTGTCGCACGTTATTAACAGTCGTGCATTAACCGGCGAAAAGCCGTGTATTAATAAGGCAATTCACGCGCTGTTAATGTACGGCTACGCAACTTTCAATATGATCGTACCGGCGCCATACATTTGCTGCCGTTATGAGACGTGTACTGCCAGGACCTAGAACGAGTATAGTCCGTGAAAATTGCGTTTGCTAGACATATGTGAAAAGGCGAAACAAAATAGTGCAAGAAATAACGCAAAATGTAGCAAATGATTTCATTTTTTATGCAATAATAGCGATCGAACATGATTTTTCAATGCATTAACATTCACCAGGTCCCCAGGGAGGTGTTGAAAACCGCAGCCTCCGGCCTCGGTTTTCAACACCTCCCACGAGACCTGGCGAATGTTAATGCACGAAAAACCATGTTTGATCCGTATAAGAACAAAAATAACATGAATATTGCCTAGTAAACTGGATGCATCGTGAGCAATCCGTAATGACTAAGAACTTTGCTTTCGTTTAGTCGGTTGCACAGACATTAGACTAAAGTACGGTTCCTTCTCAAATAATGATCTGACGGCTGGTGTCGTATGTAAGTTGTGTGTGGTTGGGATTGTCATGATCCTTAAGGTGGTTTCCTTTTTGGCTAAAGTGAGGTATTCATCGTATCCTTATCTCTGTCTTATGCTATGTATACATTTTATTTCTGCATTCATTTTGTTGATAGTCTACAGTGATGACAGACACTGGGAAGTAGATTTCAATGTTGATAGATATATTTTAATGTTTAAATCTACATTGGAGGCGAGGTTGAGCTCCTGACAATTCCGGAATTAATCTTGCCACAATATCCCTGCTACTGACAGGTCCAAGGTGCTATATAGTGTTTCCTGTGTATAATATTGTTGTCTCCGTGGAGTGTTAGGTGTGTTATAATGCATATTTTCGTTTCTCTTCTTTTTTCGGTGGCCTGGGCTAGCTGTATTCATTGATTGCATCGTTTCTTGGGTATCTTCTACTCAAGTCTATCACAGATGGAAGAAGAGGAAACGGTTCCCTCCCTAGTTTAGTTTTTTTAGTTTTTTTTTTTTTTTTTTTTTTTTTTTTTTTTTTTTTTCTTCACAGCTGAACTTATTATCATATAAAGGAGACAAACGTTTAAATGTTATCAATCGTGTTGTGTAATATGAAACAGGCATAAAACATATTTTACGAACAGAGAAGACAGTTCAAGTCACATGTTTTCATACACATTTATTCAGGGCTTGTCAGAACTTTCACGCACACGCATGTTTTGTCCTTGACGGTGTCTTCTCCTTATTAGCAGCAACGTGAGAAAGTAGTACAGTCGAACCTCGTTATCTCGAACTCGCTTACTTCGAATTACCGCTTACCTCGAAGTGAAAATCTGGTCCTTGTTTTAACATGAAACTTTGACAACAGGTAACAAAATAATGTTGAAAAGAGGAGAAATTGCTCCTAAGGAGCAATTTCTCCTCTTTCCCACAGTATTTTATATATATATTTTTAACTTCAGGAGTCAAATTACATATTCATTTGTTAAATGTGGTTGTTCAATTTATTGTTTTCCTCACTCTCTCAACTCTGATATGTCGAGGTACGGATATCTCGAAGTATTTCAGAGAGTGCCTTGGAATTCGAGATAACGAGAGTCGACTGTATATAACTTCTGACATATTCGCCCAACCAAGACTCAAAACAGACTGAGCCTCCGCGCAGTCTGATCAGAGTCGTCTTTGTCCGTTGTCTAGGCTGGCTGGAATCTTTGCTGAACGCACATATCCGAATTCACTTTTTTTGTCTGGCGTTGCGGCTAATGCTATGAATAAAACTAGTGGAGGAACAGTAACCGAGGCGTAGGGTTATTTAAACCAGTATCTCGTCTTGAAAGGCAAATCACTTCGACCGAGTTTGCCTGTTTCTTTTTTTTTTTTTTTTTTTTTTTTTTTTAAACAGCTGGCACTTATTCATGGAAGTCACTCATTGAACTGCAGAAAATATAGTCACCCATAAATATGGGCATATTTCCAGCTGTAATAAAGAGCTATTATGATATGCATTTAACAGATTAATATTATAAGTCTAATGCAAATTAAAACGTAGAAAACTAACAGAAGAAATTAATTCACCTAGCGCAAACATCTTTTCTATGTAGCAGCCGTTTAAAATGCCATCAGTACAATATTCATATTCAAAGTAGAACATTGGAACGATATGATTTTACAATATATCATTGAAAACGTTCGGTTTGGTGGTGTTGTTGCCTGGTCGTTAAATGCTAAAAGCGACAGTATTGTTCACATCGTGCCAGATTATTTGCTTAGATTTTCGATTAAGATACTAATCAATATGAATTCTGATAGCATACATGTATCATTATCATTCAATTGCGCAAATAAGTAATATGAATACGTTTTACAAAAGAAGTTGGAATTTTAGAATTCTGAGAAAACAGCCATTTACATACCAGTCAGAAATGTTGCAAGTCTGAAATAAACTTTTTTTTGTATTCTCTATTTATCGTTTAGTAATTTCGGTTTGCTTTATACAAACCATAAATTCAATTATGGTTTCACTGAAAGCATATGTGGGCCAGCGGCTGAGAAAAAGGGGACCGTAGAACATATGCAATCAGCGCTGTTTGGTCAGGCGCTTCATTGTTTGCATACACAATATAGGGCCCTTCTAGAAGATATTGGACTAATAGCAAATATCTTGACCCAAAGTGGCTGCGCAAACTGGTCTGGGGCTTCGTATAAGCCCTAAGGGCTTTTATCGTCAGCCGAAAGCCCCTGTATTGTTTTCTTTACTGGAGGCATGTAAATATCTTAGTACAGTGTAAAGCTTTTACATTAGACATTGTTTAATAACTAGTTCTTTATCTAGCATGTGATTTGCGTTATCTGATACGACAGTAATCTGAACCTATAGTCGGGTTTCTTATTTCCTGTATCTTGTAAAAAAAAAAAAAAAATAAACGTAAACCTACAATCGGAAAGATATAATATCAAAGCGGAACTAATTGCAGTTTGGAGAAACGCATGCGTTTTGCATGATGATGGTTTAGAGTTTTGCCAAGTAACTGTAAGTTCTACATAGTATTGTACGCATGTATATTCAAGCAGGTAAAATACACCCAATATACACCCAACACCGATAAATCAATCTGTATAGTTGATGTCTGAAAATAAATTAGCACTGGTTGTTTAGAACTTTTGTCGCGTTTTGTAAAACGACGTGTATTATATGGAAGTTTGATGCTCATTTTAGTTTGCAGAAATTACGTCAATTATTATGTTTGGTCTTCATACATTCTTACCCAGTATAGCTCGTGAACAAAGGTTTTGAAATTATGGACATGGAGAAATGCGCGGCGATTCCCCCCAGCATGCATGTTGAGGGGAATCACCGCGCATTTCTTCATGTCTTACAGGTTTATTGTAGCGGCCATATTGGTAGAAAAATCGAACATTTTTTGGTGTTAATTCATTTCTGTATACCTTGTAATAAAGGCTACAGCAAACGGTAGAAGTTTTTTTTAAAACACAGTTTGCATGCTATTTTAAAAGTTGACGTCAGACAGGAAAATAGGGTACTCTCCCTTAAATGCGAAAACCAATCGGAGTGCATATGCGCATGAGAAAATACAAATTCTGCTTTCAGTTTTGAGCATTTGTATTTTTCTTTCTATGATTTTAACCTGAATACACAAGATTTTGTAAACTTTGAATTTGCTAAGTATCAGTTGGTCCTCCATAGAAACTAGGCGGTCCTAACGAGTACCCACAATCTGTATTTTGAGCAAAAATGTGAAAAATGTCAGAATTTATTATCTGAAAATTTTCATTTTTTGGTGGTAAAATTTCAGTATATTTGAATAAGCATGTTTTCGTAATAGCGAGGCTTTTTCGGGTTTTGTCCTGTTTGATGTCTTCCTTTTTTCTGTTTGGCGGTCCTGTCTGGCATTATGATAACCTCATCAGAGAAGAAGGGTTTGGCTGTCTTGTTTTTCTTTTGTGCTCATCGTAGTTCGTTAGCTTTGCTCTTCTGCCTGGTGTCATTATTAGACAATGTCCCGTGGTCCATTTCCTGGACGTCTTCCTTACAGTTTTAATCAATATTTCTATAAGTACATTGTGCAGGAATTGTCACCATGTAATTATGTAGCTGTTCTGAAGTGACGATTAGCATGTATCACAAAAGTAACAAGACAACATATTTTGACGAAAACGTCTGAGTACCGGCGCAATTTTTTTTTTCATGTTTACTTAGAGATATGGGACAAGGGCATACTAAAATTTAATAAATTTCAATGTAACAGGTAAAATAGAACAACGATGTGATTCTTTAAGTATGCTTTTATTAACATTTATGAAATTTCTTGATTGAAATGAATAAAAAATAGACATTAATCTGTTTATAACACAGTTTGTTATTAGATGTTTTTTTTTATATTTGCCGGGATTGTCACACTCCGACGATCCCGGCAAATATAAAATATCCGAATAGTCTACCATATATAAACTGGAAGTGACGGTAAATGAAAGTCTATTCCCATAATGATTGCTTGATACTTGCTAAAGGATGGGCACTTGTTAACGCTATTGCACTCTTCAGCATCCGAAGTTTTCATTGTATTTTCTACCTTATCTATGTTCAGAATTATTTATAATTTACAGAAAATGCTATATATTCTAATAGCTCGAACATCTTTTGGACCGGGGAAAATTGTTCGAGACATGGGTAGTTTGAGCCACTAAGGGTTAATCATGGTGCCAGGTCAGAAAGCTAATAGCGATAATTTAGGGAATGTTGTTCGATTTTCTACACAATAATTGTATGTTGAGTGAACTCATTAGAACCGCCTCGAACGTCATGACGGTACATGTAATACAACGTCGCATTAATCCGATGCAACGTCATGACGTTCATACAACGACACAACAGCGTTAATGCAACGTAATGGCGTTAATACAATGTCGCATTAACGTCAATGCAGTATCATGACGTTGAATCGACGTTAATACGACGTTGAAATAAATGTTATGTACCCGCAGGGAATTCTTATGTGGCACGAAATGAAAACGCGACAATTGAATCTGTTTGTTTTATTGTCGTGGCGACCACGCAAATATAACTAACATTGTTTCATGTTTGTGCTTTGCAGATTAGAACCATATTAATCCATCTTGTTGGGCCATGTCTTCCAAATGATTATTGTTAATATACAAGTTTAATTATGGCACTCTTTGAATTTCGTTTGAGCATTGTCAGTAGAGACAATTTAATACTTTTTAATGCAATCTCAAATACAACTACTCATAACATCACGAAAACATGCCTATATAATATTGACCCCCTTAAACCCCATTTTTATATAGTAAAACTGGGGTTTACAAGGGGTATACATTATTTTTCATATTTCTGTTCAAAACATAGATTGCGGATACTCGTTAGAACCGCCTCGGCGAGGCGGTTCTAACGAGTACCCACAATCTATGTTTTTGAGCAGACATAAGAAAGATATTAGAATTTTTCATCTGAAATTTTTCATATTTTGCTGGTAAATTTTCCAATATATTTGAATAGGCTTGTTTTCGTAATGATACATGCATTTATACAGGATATACTATACTGACTTGCCTAGATCAAGCGATGTGTCCTTGAACGCACATCGGATCTTGAATGTGTACCGTACTTTTAATGATATTTAAATGTATTAGACCGGACGGTAACCACAGATAATATAGGGATCAAACATGGTTTTTCATGCATTAACACTCGCCAGGTCCCGTGGGAGGTGTTGAAAACCATGTTCGATCGCTATTATTGCATAAAAACTGAAAACATCTGTTACATTTCGCGTTATTTCTTGCACTATTTTGTGTCGCCTTTTCACCGATGTCTCGCGAACGTAATTTACACTGACTATGCTTGTTCTAGGGCCGGGTGGTACACATCTCGTAACGGCAGCAAATCTGTGACTCCGGTACGATCATATTGAAAGTTGCGTAGCCGTGCATTAACAGCGCGAAATTGCCTTGTTAATACACGGCTTTTCGCCGGTTAATGCACGGCTGTTAATAACGTGCGACAATGCTTTTTATGCAATAATACTCGTTTAATCTGGCGAATTGGGCGTTGCAACAGAGGATCGTATCAAAATAATTGTAAGTAAAATGACTACCGGTATAATTATCTTTTCCGTACAGTTCAAGAAGTGACAATATCAAACTAAAGATAACAATTACAACCATATCAAAGGACTGTGCTAGATGTACAAATTTCTGAATTTAATTTCGTTAGCTGCACTAAACCCCGTTGTAGTACAGATGTTGTTGACAAGCAGTAGACATTCTCACCGTGCTCATATGAGATGTCAAAATACAATACACTAGCTACATACAGCAAGCGTTAGAGGTGCCTGCGAACATCCTCTTCGGCCCCGACCCGCGATGCAAGACAGACGCAGGCATCAGATACGAGTTAGGAAAATAATTTTCCCAGGTCCACAATTACGTAGCACAGCCATCTGGCGGCATCGAAAAAAGAAAACAAGGAGGATGCAGCACAGATAAAACACAACATTGTTTGTGCAATATTAATGCATAAAAAGCAGTGTCGCACGTTATTAACAGTCGTGCATTAACCGGCGAAAAGCTGTGTATTAATAAGGCAATTCACGCGCTGTTAATGTACGGCTACGCAACTTTCAATATGATCGTACCGGCGCCAAACATTTGCTGCCGTTATGAGACGTGTACTGCCAGGACCTAGAACGAGTATAGTCCGTGAAAATTGCGTTTGCTAGACATCTGTGAAAAGGCGAAACAAAATAGTGCAAGAAATAACGCAAAATGTAGCAAATGATTTCATTTTTTATGCAATAATAGCGATCGAACATGATTTTTCAATGCATTAACATTCACCAGGTCCCTAGGGAGGTGTTGAAAACCGCAGCATCCGGCCTCGGTTTTCAACACCTCCCACGAGACCTGGCGAATGTTAATGCACGAAAAACCATGTTTGATCCGTATAAGAACAAAAATAACATGAATATTGCCCGGTAAACTGGGTGCATCGTGAGCAATCCGTAATGACTAAGAACTTTGCTTTCGTTTAGTCAGTTGCACAGACATTAGACTAAAGTACGGTTCCTTCTCAAATAATGATCTGACGGCTGGTGTCGTATGTAAGTTGTGTGTGGTTGGGATTGTCGTGATCCTTAAGGTGGTTTCCTTTTTGGCTAAAGAGAGGTATTCATCGTATCCTTATCTCTGTCTTATGCTATGCATACATTTTATTTCTGCATTCATTTTGTTGATAGTCTACAGTGATGACAGACACTGGGAAGTAGATTTCAATGTTGATAGATATATTTTAATGTTTAAATCTACATTGGAGGCGAGGCTGAGCTCCTGACAATTCCGGAATTAATCTTGCCACAATATCTCTGCTACTGACAGGGCTAAGGTGCTATATAGTGTTTCCTGTGTATCATATTGTTGTCTCCGTGGAGTGTTAGGTGTGTTATAATGCATATTTTCGTTTCTCTTCTTTTTTCGGTGGCCTGGGCTAGCTGTATTCATTGATTGCATCGTTTCTTGGGTATCTTCTACTCAAGACTATCACAGATGGAACAAGAGGAAACGGTTCCCTCCCGAGTTTAGTTTTTTTAGTTTTTTTTAATTTTTTTTCTTGTTTTTTTTTTTTTTTTTTTTTCTCCACAGCTGAACTTATTATCATATAAAGGAGACAAACGTTTAAATGTTATCAATCGTGTTGTGTAATATGAAACAGGCAAAAAACATATTTTACGAACAGAGAAGACAGTTCAAGTCACATGTTTTCATACACATTTATTCAGGGCTTGTCAGAACTTTCACGCACACGCATGTGTTGTCCTTGACGGTGTCTTCTCCTTATTAGCAGCAACGTGAGAAAGTAGTACAGTCGAACCTCGTTATCTCGAACTCGCTTACTTCGAATTACCGCTGATCTCGAAGTGAAAATCTGGTCCTTGTTTTAACACGAAACTTTGACAACAGGTAAAAAAATAATGTTGAAAAGAGGAGAAATGGCTCCTAAGGAGCAATTTCTCCTCCTTCCCACATTATTTTATATATATATTTTTAACTTCAGGAGTCAAATTACATATTCATTTGTTAAATGTGGTTGTTCAATTTATTGTTTTCCTCACTCTCTCAACTCTGATATGTCTGAGGTACGGATATCTCGAAGGATTTCAATGATTCCCTTGGAATTCGAGATAACGAGAGTGGACTCTATATACCTTCTGACATGTTCGCCCAATCAAGACTCAAATCAGAGTCGTCTTTGTCCGTTGTCTAGGCTGGCTGGAATCTTTGCTGAACGCACATGTCCGAATTCACTTTTTTTTTTGTCTGGCGTTGCGGCTAATGTTATGAATAAAACTAGTGGAGGAACAGTAACTGAGGAGCAGGATTACTAAAACCAGTATCTCGTCCTGAAAGGCAAATCACTTCGACCGAGTTTGCCTGTTTTTTTTTTTTTGTTTTTTTTTGTTTTGTTTTTTTTTTTAAACAGCTGGCACTTATTCATGGAAGTCACTCATTGTACTGCAGAAAATATAGTCACCCATAAATATGGGCATATTTCCAGCTGTAATAAAGAGCTATTATGATATGCATTTAACAGATTAATATTATACGTCTAATGCAAATTAAAACGTAGAAAACTAATAGAAGAAATTAATTCACCTAGCGCAAACAGCTTTTCTATGTAGCAGCCATTTAAAATGCCATCAGCACAATATTCATATTCAAAGTAGAACATTGGAACGATATGATTTTAAAATATATCATTGCAAACGTTCGGTTTGGTGGTGTTGTTGCCTGGTCGTTAAATACTTATAGCGACAGTATTGGTGCCAGATTGTTTGCTTAGATTTTCTATTAAGATACTAATCAATATGAATTCTGATAGCATATCATTATCATTATCATTCAGTTGAGCAAATAAGTAATATGTATACGTTTTACAAAAGAAGTTGGAATTTTAGAATTCTAAGAAAACAGCCATTTACATTCCGGCCAGAAATTTTGCAAGTCTGAAATAAACATTTTTTTTGTATACTCTGTTTATCGTTTAGTAATTTCGGTTTGCTTTATACAAATCATAAATTCAATTATGGTTTCACTGAAAGCATATGTGGGCCAGCGGCTGAGAAAAAAGGGACCGTAGAACATATTCGCAGTCTGGTCAGGCTCTTCGTTGTTTGCATACACAATATAGGGCCCTTCTAGAAGATTTTGGACTTATAGCAAATATCTTGACCCAAAGTGGCTGCGCAAACTGGTCTGGGGCTTCGTATAAGCCCTAAGGGCTTTTTTGTCAGCCGAAAGCCCCTGCATTGTTTTCTTCACTGGAAGCATGTAAATATCTTAATACAGTGTAAAGCTTTTATATTAGACATTGTTTAATAACTAGTTTTTTATCTAGCATGTGATTTGCGTTATCTGATACGACAGTAATCTGAACCTATAGTCGGGTTTCTTATTTCCTGTATCTTGCAAAAAAAAACAAAAAAAAAAACGTAAACCTACAATCGGAAAGATATAATATCAATGCGGAACTAATTGCAGTTTGGAGAAACGCATGCGTTTTGCATGATACTGGTTTAGAGTTTTGCCAAGCAACTATAAGTTCTACATAGTATTGTACGCATGTATATATAAGCAGGTAAAATACACCCAATATACACCCAACACCGATAAATTAATCTGTATAGTTGATGTCTGAATATAATTAGCACTGGTTGTTTAGAACTCTTGTCGCGTTTTGTAAAACGACGTGTATTTTATGGGAGTTTGATGCTCATTTCAGTTTGCAGAAATTACGTCAATTATTATGTTTGGTCTTCATACATTCTTACCCAGTATAGCTCGTGAACAAAGGTTTTGAAATTATGGACATGGAGAAATGCGCGGCGATTGTCAGACATTTTCCGCGCAAAATATATTTGAGCCAGCGCATGACAAAACCTATAATAAAACCTGTGTGACCAGCAATGTCTCATATATGCCTGTACATCCACCTAGTATGACAAATGTTCTCGTTCAATCCTCTTTGGATTACCTACAGCCAATAGAAGGCACATGTGATCAGTGAAGTTTCTGTCCAGACTGCGGGGATGCTCAGGCTGACCTGAGTCTTCGCCGGGATCTCAGGTCTTATTGTAGGTTTTGTCGTGCACTGGCTCATATATATTATGAGTAATCGACGGAAGCGCCTCTGCAAGGTGCTGATAATACATGCATATACTCATACACATATTTTTTTTTTTTTTTTTTTTTTTTTTTTTTTTTGAAAAAATCAGATAAAAATATCAATATTATCAATGCCTAATCTAGAGACGTGACTTACTAATAAACATTTTACATAAGTGTGTTAATGTAACTTAAGCAATTTAGTCTGTTAGGGACATTGCTATACGCCAATATATTCTACAATAGTCAGCGAGTCTATAAGAAGGAGACGGCCCGAACCAGATTCCGCGGATGCACGGGCTGCTTTTGGCTTCCACTCATCACGTAAACATGCCTATATAATTTTGACCCCGTCAAACCCCACTTTTATATAGTAAAACTGGGGTTTACAGGGGTATACATTATTTTTCTTATTTCCTCTCAAAACATAGATTGTGGGTATGAGCAGAAATATGAAAAATATCAGAATTTTCATATGAAACTTTTCGTTTTTTGGAGGTAAAATTTTCACTATATTTGAATAGGCATGTTTTCATAATGTTTGCCCGTACACTTTATTGATACACCTATGGGGAATGTATATTTTAAGCCATCACTCCAGATACAAAATGCATTGATATTTTTCTTAGTGTTACACGAAAGCATATTTGATGGGTACTTTTCGGAAGTGCCTCACCGATTACACATATATATTTTGGTGGAGAACTTGATAGGAAACATTTTGTTTTCTGAACATCTCCCTTACCTAGAACTTTGTAAACCATGATATCTCTATTACATTACGAAAACACGCCTTTTCAAATAGATTGAACACTTCACCACCAAAAACTGAAAGTTTTCATAAAATAAAATCTGATATTATTTTCATATTTCATCTAAAAACATAGATTGTGGGTACTCGTTAGAACCGCCTCGTCGAAGCGGTTCTAACGAGTACCCACAATCTATGTTTTTGAGCAGAATCAAGAAAAATAATTTATACTCAGGAATAAGAAAAATAATGTATTCCCCTGTAAACTCCAGTTTTACAAAATAAAATTGGGATTTAAGGGGGTCAAAATTATATAGGTATGTTTTCGTGATGAGGTATCTTATGCAACATAAAGGTTGATGAAATAACAGAACCAATTCAAATCAGATTTAAAAACTGAACAAACAAAATACATTTGATAATTTGCTTTACAGTTCAAACTCCTCCATACCCCTATTTTCACTATATTTGATGGAGGAAGTGGGGGTATACATAATATAGACATTTTAACATAATGAGATCTTCCCTGGTTTGGCGTATTTGTAGTTCGATAATTCACATGAAGTTATGTAGTTGTTTTATGATGTAGTTATCTTATGGCTGTGATTCGTTATTGTGGATCTATCTTGGTATTTTTACTTACTTTTTGATATAATAATACATGTATGTACATGTCTTTTATTATATAATAATAAGTAATTGTCGGTCTCAAGTTACATCCCAATGCAACAACTAAACATAACAAAATGAGAAATGATGTGGCATTTTAATTTTGACAATTGACTGTATATAGTCAATTTTACGTTTTTTGACAGTTACATATGACTGTAAATAGCCAGTTTAACATATTCTGGCTATTGACAGTTGACTGTAAATACATGTAGCTACTCCATTAAATTAAAAGTGCAAAATTTAGACTTTGCGAATTTTATTCGAAAGTATTCATCTAATACCATGAGTCTTACTTGCGTTTATAATATGAACAATTGTCTGCTAATTGAATCAAGTACATATTTATAGCATAGGGGTGGTCGAGTGTGGCGAAGGTATCTTGTATCTTACGTCACCGGGGCGTCCAACTGATATTGGCTTACAGTTAGGCAAGGCTTGCTATTCTTGTAGCCGGTAAGGGTAGAGAGGATTGTTTTTATTTCTTCTATTTCTTCACTTTCATTCCTGTTCCTATTTCTTCCTTGTCCCTCTCTTTCATCTCCCCGACTATCTCTTCTATCTCTTTTATCCGTTTCCCTGGGAGATGACACAAAATGACCCACAAGAGTTGACGTGTCGTTAAACCCCAACATATTTATAGGCAGTGTCACGATTAAAAATCTGTTTTAAGGCAAATGAAAAACTACAAAAATGAGACAAGAAATAAATGTAGCTTTTGAAAGCTCATAACGCGAAATTTGGAATTTTAATTCGTTATATTATGATTAAAGCGTATTCATCACGTAAACATGCCTATATAATTTTGACGCCCTTAAACCCCACTTTTATATAGTAAAACTGGGGTTTACAGGGGTATACATTATTTTTCATATATCTGCTCAAAACACAGATTGTGGGTACTAGTTAGAACCGCCTCGCCGAGGCGGTTCTAACGAGTACCCACAATCTATGTTTTGAGCAGATATATGAAAAATATCGGAGATTTTTATCTGAAAACTTTCAGATTTTTGGAGATAAAATTTTCAATATATTTGAATAGGTGTGTTTTCGTAATGCCATGAATCACACTCGCTTTTATAATATGGGCCGTGCCAAGCGAAAATGTGTCTTCGAACATGCGCAAAATGCACAGTTTCAGATTTATTCCGCGCATTCGAAGTCTAATCCAGGCATTTACTCTCCATTGATCCATTATGTAGTATCCAATGATTCTGTTAAGGCCCTAATCAGACTCATTGATGCGCAGGCTGATCTGGGCCTTCTCTGTTTGCATATGCTGAAGACCTGTTTTCGCATGGCGCGGCCAATATGAAAGACTAATTGTATATGGTACATTTATAGGCAGTGGCAAGATATAAAAAAAAAATCTGTCTTAAAGCAAGTTAAAAGAAATAATGAAGCATTCTGAAATTCAAAGCGCGAAATTTTGACTGCGAATTTTATTCGATATCAGCACCTGTATGATATGATTCGAGAGTGTAACATTTTTACCATGAATCTTACTACCTTTGGTAACATTACGAAAACACCCCTATTCAAATGTATAGAAAATTTCACCTCCAACAAACTGAAAATGTTCAGATAAAAAACTCTGATATTTTTCATATTTCTGCTCAAAAAGTAGATTGTGGGTACTCGTTAGAACCGCCTCGCCGAGGCGGTTCTAACAATTACCCACAATCTATGTTTTTGAGCAGAAATAAGAAAAATAATGTATACCCCTGTAAACCCCAGTTTTACTATATAAAAGTGGGGTTTAAAGGGGTCAAAATTATATAGGCATGTTTTTGTGATGATATGAAAGACTGTCTGGTTGTTGAATCAAGTACATATACTGTATAAGCAGCGGATTATATAATATGTTTCTTATCATATATGCACGCGTATATCTTATTGTTTTGCGCTACTGCCATGTATCAAAGCATGTAAATCGTATACAATATGCCATAATAAGTATTGGCACAAATAGGCTTTGCAAACAGTGTAGACCCAGATCAGACGCCGCAGAACGCGGCGTCTGATCAGGATCAACACTGTTTGCCATACATACAGCAATATTTTAGATACATCAACCGGTAGTAAAATGGACTATTTCAAATTTTAGGACCAGTATGGTAAGTAGATAAGATGTCCGAATACTTAGGGTAAATACCGTACGAAAATACAACTTGAAAACAAGTTACAACAAAATAAACAAGAGCAGAACTGCAAACGGATGCTGATCAGACTGCGACGTTGCGCAGGCCAATTTCGCATCATATTGCATTTTTGTGCAGGCCAATTTGGGCATGTGTGTACGCATATATGACAAGGTACCGCGTTTACTCTAAGTATTGCTACTTCTTTGCTTGGTTTGACTTATATTAGCCGCTGAGTGAAAAAAAAAAAAAAAAAAAAACAAACAAACAAACAAACAAACAAAAAAAAAAAAGAAAAAAAGTCTCCTTGGCTTGTCGAAAAGCTAAGGTTTCCTCGTGGAACTGGCGTGTGGGTGAGGGAGACTGGGAGTTGCTTACTGTATATGAAGACATTTGATACAACCGAGTCTTCGGATTGCACTCTTTTGCGTGGTTTTGATTCCAAGGATCCAATTTCCAGATTAAAAAAATCGTATATTTTTCATATTTGTGCTCAAAACATAGATTGTGGGTACTCGTTGGAACCGCCTCGTCGAGGCGGTTCTAACGAGTACCCACAATCTATGTTTTTGAGCAGAAATAAGAAAATTAATGTATACCCCTGTAAACCCCAGTTTTACTGTATAAAAGTGGGGTTTAAGGGGGTCAAAATTATATAGGCATGTTTTCGTGATGAAGCGCTCAGTGGATACAGATCTGACAACACGCTGAGCGGACATACCCAAGGATACATTATCTAACCCAATGTAGTCTGGAGACCCCTAAAGGGTAATTGGCAAACAGTGCAGCTCCAGATCAGTCGCTGCAGAACGCGGCGTCTGATCGGGGTAATGTATGTTTGCAAAGCGTTAAACATTTTTTTCTCTAAGAATATCTAAATCACACAGCCTGACATACCCATCACGAAAACATACCTATATATAATTTTGACCCTCTTAAACCCCACCTTTATATAGTAAAACTGGGGTTTACAGGGGTATACATTATTTTCTTATTTCTGCTCAATAACATAGATTGTGGTTACTCGCTAGAACCGCCTCGTCGAGGCGGTTCTAACGAGTACCCACAATCCATGTTTTGAGCAGAAATATGAAAAATATTAGAATTTTTTATCTGAAAATTTTCATTTTTTGGTGGTAAAATTTTCAGTATATTTGAATAGGCATGTTTTCGTAATGCCTACAATTGAAATAAAATTGTCCAATATATAGTGTGGTGGAACTCATTCTGTCTACAATGGGTTAGGTTGTACAATATGGAACGTTATAGCTCATATAATTTTTAAAGAAAATGTCAAACGGCGGTGTTATTGATGGTTTTGGAATCTGGAGTCGTAGTTTGGACTGACAGTTTTCTATATTTTGTTTCATCTATATGAGCCACCTTCCCAGCTTTCCCACAGAACACCATCACAAACGTTTGTCTAAAGATTGAGTTGCACACACAATATATTATGAAGTTTACGGCCGCACTTAAGGTAAGCAGCCAGTCTGTGTATTCCCTGATTCCCTTCACTAAAAGATTGGCTTCGTGGTAACCCTGTCCTAGGAATGTTGACATGACCGCGTCTGGCGTGATCCCTACAAGAAACACGACTATGACCATGAGTAGCATGACAGTGATGCGATTTCTGCTCTTGAACTTTTTGTTTGCTCTAGTCTTCCGAAGGCTGTTGATGATACATATATTTAATACTATCAACACCAGAAGTGGAATGTTACATCGGATCATATTTAAGGTCCACGTATATGCTGTCACAAATGTGTCGTCTTCCCACAATTCTGTGAGCTCTATGTCATATACTGTAATGTTTGTCTTAGGATCTTTGATTTGTATCTTGCGATAACGAAAGGCAGAAGGCAATGCAAACAGTGTCATGATCACATACACAGAGGCGCTTGTTATAATGGCTCTTGCTCTTGAGCATAACACAACCGCACGTGTTGGATGGCAAACCATGATGAATCGCTCAACTGCCACGGACACAGTCAGCCACGAAGATATGCAAACAGCGAAATTAAAAATGAAATGTGCGTATGGATAGAAGTGTCCATACGCCGTATTTGCTTGTAAAGGATGGTATTCCTTTAATACGATAACAATGAAATAGACTATATCATTAGCGAGCTTGATTGAATCGGACACTGCCAGAGCACTGAGAAAAGCATTTGTAGATGTCCGCATATTTTCCTGCGACAGGACTATCAGTAGCAATATATTGGCAATGAAGCCTGGAATACAAACTACGGGATATAATATTAGCCCTGTAATCCTCTGAGACATATCATAAAACTCCTTGTACGGCTCGGCGTTGTCCGGTGGCATCTCTGTAGGCAGGAAGGAATCTACTGATATATTACCACTGCTAACGTTGTCAAAATCGTTGTTCGTCAGAGGCACATGCGTGCCAAAGTCTGTCATCTTATAATCTGTAAAAATGAAAACGCATTAGTCGTACCATGTGAAAATGTACCTTTGGGGCATATGCGGAGACAGCGAAGAGCAAGATCAGCCTGCGCTTTCGCGCAGGCTGATCATGGCCTTCGCTGTCCGCTAAAACAATCCTTTCTTTTAATTGTAAAATACCACAGTGTACATCAATAATAATGGTGATGGTGATTTGCGTTTAAACCTCTTTCAACAGCATTGACGTCATATCGAGACCATGATGAGGTGACAATGAACCGCTTTGTGCAAGGGAGCGGTAAAGCGCCATACAATCATAAGCTGAACTACGCCTTTCGCGAGAATCGAACCCGGGACCTCGAGATCTGAAGTCAGACACTTGGCCACACCTTCTCGATGTACAGCTAAATCCCTACCCAGCGGACACGAAACCTTGAGACGCAACATTGTATAAAAGCCATGTGCTTGCTGGGTTATAACATTATACATCTTTGTTGGTCGATCGGGAGTTTTTACCGTTCGCATATGTTTGGAAGACTTATTTTCTCGTGACGTGGCTCCTCAATAAATAAGTGATGTAATTTTTCAGACAGATGCCTTCATGCCAAACATTATTACATTCATAAGTGATCAGTATTCAAACGAAGGGGGGTCTAATGATAAGGCACTATATATCAAGTCAAATATGAATTGATGGAAACTTAGACTGGAATCAACATTTGGTTAAAGTGCAAGACCCATATTTAATTGCAGTTTTAAGTAAAAACGCTTATTTTGTGATAGAAACATGTGGTAGAAATTTTACCATAGGATGATGTGACAGTTTGGTTTTATGGTATTCAGCACCATAAAGCTGCTTCAAACAGGCTCAGGCAACCTACTGACGAGTTTCCGTGCCATGACTTGTCTGAAGGAATAAACAAGTATTGAATGCGAGACCATTGGCTTGATCATGTTGGCATTTATCAGTATGCAAAACTGTCATGTAAAACAAGTATGCATAGTTTCAAAATGATCGGTGGAAAATTATAGGAGAAGTTGCACCCACAAAGTATCTACTCTAATAGTAATCTGACCTGAAAAAAATAAAATAAATAAAAAGTAAGTCGAAAACGCGGAAAAAAATTGATAAAAAAATAACGGGAGGATAACCCCAAAACCACATGCACATCTTCAGACCATGACAAAAGCACTTGCAAAATTTTTAAAAGATCGGTTAAAACTGTAAGAGGAGTTGCTTCCACAAGCTACCCATTTCATTGTGTATACGGACGGACGGACAGACGACGGACGGACGAACCCATTGTAATAGTCCCCTTCGATTAACGTCGGGGGACAATAAATGTCGTCAGCTTTTATTTATAGTCAACCGGATATTAATTATGCTTTATACTTCGGAAAGTTAGACTAAACCCCTTTTCAGTGGGCGGATTAATAAACAAATTATTTCATACTTTATTTGTGAGGTTTTAGATACCGGTTTGTGTTGAGGTTTTACGGCCCAGTCAACCCATTGGGGTCATGTCGAGCGCGGTCAGTTTACCTAACCACAGGTTTACTGGGCAGGCTTAGTCTTAAGCGGTTAACCAGTATTGTGCACATTCTTTCGTCAGAAACTGACAACTGCCCTTCTTGAATCAGCGGAAGGGAGAGAATGACCGTAGAAAATATTTCATGATCGATCTCCACGAAAGAATGTTGCCGACCTCGGCGGGGGTTGAACCCGCGACCTCCTGGTCTCCAGTCGGACGGCGCATCCAACTGAGCCACCGAGGCCGAAAAATTATGAGGTAGTTTATGTGGTGTTTATATGAATACTTTGACTGGATCTGCACTTTTGATCAGATTCATCATACTGAATGCTGCGGCTAAGTACGACAAAAATAATAGTTGAGTCTGTGCTCAGATTAAACAAATGCGTATGCCGATTACGGTCTAACCAGTAACGGTTATAATATACAGTACGGTTTCCAATGCTTTAACTGTCATACATGTTCTCTTATATTGCTTGACAGTCAATAATGGCTTAAATTCATGACAAAATATGACGGTCAATAAGCGTTTTCGGAACGAAGTTGGAATAGCTAATAAATGTAACGTGTCTAATGGGAAAGATGATACCTCAACGTCTGATTGTTTAGGAAGTATATTGATTCCGTGAAGTTAGTCGAACAGCGGTAGAGTACATTGGACCCTCTTTACCCCGATAGCTTTTTTTTCCTAAAGATATGGCCATTAAAATCATTTTGCTATGGTAAAGAATCCTTAAATGCACTTTAGCCAGAGTCTCCATTGTCCGCATGAAGAAACGGTTGCATCCTTGGCTATCCAAAATGTGCCAAGTGAAGATTCTGATCAGACTGCAAGATGTCTGAAGGTACGCTTTCTTACACTGCGGCTTAAACAGTATTTGTTTATATTTTCTTCTACGAGATTTAATATCTTCATACACAGCTTAGGTTGATGCCAGTTTTATTCTGTCAGCTGCAATGCATACAGCTTCTATTGTTGAGTGCATTTGTCCCAAATAATATTATCATATTCCAGCATAGGTCTTGTAAAAATATATTTACAATCTCATGAGACTTCTGATCAAGATCATATTTGAATTTCTTCATTATATTCAATTTATTCTTTGCTCCCTCGTTAATGAAATCAACCAAGAACAATAATTTGAAAACTATAGTCCTAAGTGTTTGTGAAAGTTTTCACGTTTATATAATGTCCCTACAAGAAAAGAGGGGGCTGTATAGGTCAATTTATCCGAGATATAAAACACCGCTCATTCTTGTTAGGATTAAAGAACACAAGACATTGTTTTTGACTTCCCATTACGAAAACATGCCTCTTCAAATCTATTGAAAAGTTTACAACCAAAAAAGGAAAATTTTCAGATAAAACATTTATATTTTTCGTATTTCTGCTCAAAACAGAAAAAGAAAAAATAGTGTATATATCCCTGTAAACCCCAGGTTTACTATATAAAAATGGGGGTTAAGGGGATCAAAATTATATACGCGTATTTTCGTGATGCTGTGCTGCTTTTATCTATATATACGATATAGCTAGTATAACTGCTATGCCTGAATTTAAAACTAGTTTAGAGGCTAGTATCATTCGCAAATAAACAAATATTAAAACAGATTTCACCTTTTTAGGGAAGAGGGAGCTGATTTTGTTATTTTTCTTTGGTCTATAGCTTGTTGATCACGAAAGCATATCTATATAAGTTTGACTCCCTTAAACCCCACTTTTATAAACTGGGTTTTACTGGGGTATAAATTATTTTTCTTGTTTCTGCTCAAAAACATAGATTTTGGTACTCGTTAGAACCGCCTCGACGAGGCGGTTCTAACTAGTACTCACAATCTATGTTTTGAGCAGAAATATGAAAAAATATCAGACTTTTTTATCTGAAAATTTTCATTTTTTGGTGGTCAAATTTTCAGTATATTTGAATAGATATGTTTTCGTAATGTGACTGTCTGTCATGGTTTATTTGCTCCTTCTCTTGATATTATCACAAAAACACGCCTATATAATTTTGACCCCCTTAAACTCCACTTTTATACAGTAAAACTGGGGTTAACAGGGGTTTACTTTATTTTTCTTATTTCTGCTCAAAACATAGGTTGTGGGTACTCGTTAGAACCGCCTCGATGAGGCGGTTCTAACGAGTACCCACAATCTATGTTTTGAGCAGAAATATAAAAAAATATCAGAATTTTTGTGTCTGAAAATTTTCTTTTTTTGGTGGTAAAATTTTTCATTATGTTTGAATAGGCGTATTTTCGTAATGTCATCTGTAGGCTATGATCTATGATTGCGGCTATTCTTGGACATATTCTATTCTATTATTCTTATATAATGTCGTTAATAGACAATAAAAAAAGTCCCAATATAGGTCCCTTAGGACCGTCTGCACGTATGTAGTTCCATGCAGGGAACTAATAATCGCTGCATCATATTCTCAAGATAATTATCTAACAATGCTTGACAGCAGGTCTTTTGTATGAATTTCGAACTGTTTGGATTAGTGGTAAATGTACTGACCCCCGAGGTTATAAAACATTTTTTCTTGCTCAACTCAGATGAGTATGAAATTCGTCCTGCTAATAAATTAAAAATCACTCAGAATTGTAAATTCTTTCTTGCAAAACATAGTTGAACAGGAACAGTTTTTTGCTAATAAATATGAAAATAACAACTATTCTAGCATGTTCATATTTATCAGCAGATATAATTTCATTCTCAGCTGAGCGTAGCATGAAAACAGATTTATAATCTCGGGACCAGTACATCATACGAAAACATGCCTATATAATTTTGACCCCCTTAAACCCCACTTTTATGTAGTAAAACTGGGGTTTACAGGGGTATACATTCTTTTTTTTTATTTCTGCTCAAAAACATAGATTGTAGGTACGCGTTAGAACCGCCTCGCCGAGGCGGTTCTAACGGGTACCCACAATCTATGTTTTGAGCCGAAATATGAAAAATGTCAGAATTTTTTATATGAAAACTTTCATTTATTGGTGGTAAAATTTTCAGTAGATTTGAATAAGCATGTTTTCGTAATGTTAACCACTATTACCAGCAGCTCGAAGTTCATACAAAGACCTGCTGTCAAGCAAATCCAAAAGCTGAGTGTATCGTTGAATGGGATTCGTGTTTCTTTGCCAGATTTAAGGCTTGAAAGAGACTTTAGAATAAAACACAGTCTCCGATTTTCATTCTTTTGTGTGTTCCTTGTTTCCAGAGGCAACCTTTTAGATTGTTATTTTACAGAAAGTGTCATGTAGAAGATGATCTGATAGACGGGAGAATCTCTCTATAGCGGAGTTAATTTGAGATATTATTGTCTGCGAAATGCTAATACAATTTCTTTAATATACTTTTCTCAAGAATTGGAAGAAGGTTCCTCAGTAAGCAGGTCGGGCTAAAATCCAAAATATAGTCGAACTCCAATGGCTCGAACACCTTTGGGACCATGGGAAAGTGTTCGAGCCAAGGGTAGTTCGAGATAATGAAAGTTAATCATGGCGCCAGGTCGGGAAGCAAATATCGCTAATTCTGGGAAATCTATCGATCTTATACACAATAATTGTATGTTGAGTGTACTCATTAGAATCGCCTCCAAGAGTTCTAAACCGCATGGCCAAGGCGGTTCTAACAAGTACTCACGATGTATGTTTTTGAGCAGAAATAAGAAAAATGATTTGTACCCTGTAAACCCTAGTGTTATTATATAAAAGTGGGGTTTAAAGGGGTCAAATTTATATAGGTATGTTTTTGTGAAGAACAAGTTACAGACCAAAGAAAAAATACACCCCCCCACATCCACCCCCCCCCCCCCCCCCCCCGCGCCCACAAAAAAAACCCCAGCCCCCTCTTCTCCAACAAGGTGAAATCTGTTTTAATTTTTGTTTATTTGCGAATAATACGAGCCTCTAAAATAGTTTTAAATCCAGGCATAGTAGTTTTACTAGCTGTACCGTAGAAAATAAAGAAAGTAGCAGAGCATCACGAAAACATACCTACAGTCGAATCTCAATAGCTAGAACACCGATGGCTCGTTCACCATGGCTAATTCGAACTCGGTTTTGAGTCCCTAAGAATTCATCCGATAGATCAAGAAAACAAATATTTAAAGGAGCTTTCTTATTTCATTATGAAATTGTATGTTGTATGTCAGTGAGTAGTCCGATCACACTGAGCGAATGCGCAGGTTGATCTGAATCTTCGCTGGGCGCACATGTCCGAAGGTACGTTTTCTTGTGTGGTAGCTCAATTATTCTATTGCTAATTATCGAAGTATGCGACCGTTTATTCCACCAGGTCCGTTAGCCTTACATAGCGGCATGCAGACAAATAAGAATATCTTCAATCTCAGTCACCGTTTACAAAGTTACCAAAGGGGGCTTGCTTTATCCGGTAGATTTGTACAGAGGAAACAGCTTTAGGAATTCCTGTTTACATTTATGCACATCAATCCACGTCTGAAAACATTCTTCTCTAAAAGGAAAGGATCCTTACCTAAAACGAATTAATTTTCTCTCCCTTTTGAGTAGAATAGATTCTAAACGAGTTAACCTTTAAGAGCAAAGTACACAAACACAGAACAGAACATTCCTGTAGTGTCCGTATTTTCTGGACCAGATTAACTATTTTCTATCAGTTTGATTTTATCCATGGTCCTTATATAAATGTTCCCGAAAACACCGGAATAGGCTCAATGACCACAAAATATATACTAGTTTATAGTGCACATCACGAAAACATGTCTATATAATTTTGACCCCCTTAAATCCCACTTTTATATAGCAAAACTGGGGTTTACAGGGGTATACATTATTTTCTTATTTCTGCTCTAAAACATCGAGGCGGTTCTAACGATTCCCACAATCTATGTTTTGAGCAGAAATATGAAAAAAAAAAAAATCAGAAGTTTTCATCAGAAAATTTTAATTTTTTTGGTGGTAAAATTTTCAGTATATTTTGAATAGGCATGTTTTCGTAATGAGTACGTGGAGACGTTTTATGACCGCTACACAGAACAGAATCCGTAAAGAAAAATAAATTCTAAACAAATGACCCTTTAGAGCAACACACACACATACAGAGAGAGAGAGAGAGAGAGAGAGAGAGAGAGAGAGAGAGAGAGAGAACTGGCACATCCTAAAGCTTTCTGGCTTCTGGCTAAGACTAGTCAATTGTGGCTAATTAGGACTTCGGTGGTTTGCTCTACCGACCGTTCTAAGGCGGTGGTCCCGGCGTTAGACTTACTCTTTGTTGCTTTGTGGTTTATTCTACGAGGCGATTTGTTGTATGTCTTTCCGTGTGTCATTTTGTTCTTGTGTTTTTCAGTCCTTTTAGTATTGCGATTACCTCGCTTGGGGAAGAGAGAGCTAATCTTAGTGCTTTTCGTACGTTTGTTCGGTTTGTGCTTGTTTAGATTTGTCGGTTTCCTCTTCCTCTTGGGGTCTGGGAAGGGCTGCGGTTTGTAATTGTGGCACTCCCTGGACTTTTCTCTTACCTTTTTTTCGTATAGGTAAAACGGCTATTAATATATCATAATTATTGCATTCACGAAAAAGTATAAACAATATAAAGGTGCATATATTTAATAGAAGTGCGTGTATGCAATGGTAGCGAATGCTAAATTAGATTCACGCTTTCTAGGCTACATTAACTACCTCTCCAAATGCCATGATCCGCTACAACAAAAGTTAACAAACAATTTCAAGTGAGTGAACACGTGTTTTTTTTTTTTTTTTTTTTTTTTTTTTTTTTTCCTTCAAAGACTGGTTACACTAGCATTTCTAAGTCTGTTACAATATTCTGACACCCACAGTTTTGCTTCTTGTAAAGGGTTGGCTATGGACTAGCCGGGCTGGGCATAGGAATGGCTGGTTCTCTATTTTGTACACTTTTGCAGAATTTGTTGATACAATTATAATCTTACGAACGCTTTAGGGACACAATTCTCGATCTGTGGTTACATTTACAGCTCCTTAAAAGCAGTATTAACATCAATATCGCAATTGGTAGGGACCGTGTCATGGATACCAATATAGGGATCAAACTTGATTTTTCATGCATTAACATTCGCCAGGTCCCGTGGGAGTTGTTGAAAACTCAAGAGACTTGGCGAATGTTAATGCATTGAAGAAACATGTTCGATCGCTATTATTGCATAAAAACTGAAAACATTTGCTACATTTCGCGTTATTTCTTGCACTATTTTGTTTCGCCTTTTCACCGATATCTCGCGAACGTAATTTCCACTGACTATGCTTATTCTAGGGCCGGGCAGTACACATCTCGTAACGGCAGCAAATCTGTGGCCCCGGTACGATCATACTGAAAGTTGCGTAGCCGTGCATTCACAGCGCGTGAATTGCCTTGTTAATACACGGCTTTTCGCCGGTTAATGCACGGCTGTTAATAACGTGCGACACTGCTTTTTTGTGCAATAATGATTTGATTGCTTTTACTCTGAATGAATGTTCCAGAAAATGGATCGATGACCGTGTCAACCTGAGACGGTTCTTCAATGGGTATGTATTTATTTTCATGTAGACACGTGTAGCTAAGTGGGAGACATCACATTATTTAACACTACCAAAACAATCGTAGAATGTGCGTTGTCATCTGCTCATTTCAACATAATACTGCGTGTTTCATAGCTTAGTTTAAGTCAAAGTTACAAACACGGGTTTTCAGTTTCGTCGTATTCTGGGTATAAATGCTATGAACACTGCACGTATCCTCGAAGAATGGTTTGGCATACAGATCATTATTACATCATGGCATAGTATTTGATTACTGGGTAATGAATTTGATCCACGTCTATTGCATTTTATCAAGTAAAACAGCGAATATATCAGTTAACCCTTGTCCTGCATAACCCGGATATACCCTGTCATCGCGAACAATGAAGATCCAGATCAGTTGGCTTCTGAAGAAGCCAACTGATCTGGATCTGCACTGTTTGTCATTAAGTATTTGAATTTGCATGAACAACTTGGATCAAGTAATCTGATTGGCTGAAGATTACAAGTGGGCGTGGCATCTTAATTTATTCAGCATGACAAGGGTTAAATGATATCAGTTGTACCAATAGTGACAGTGATAAGGAGCTGAAAATTTTACGATAGTCTGACACACATGTGCTTAAACTGTTAGTAGCTCAATAAATGAGCCAACCCGTGTTGCAGATGTGTGCACATAAGACCACCCCTACTCACCATTCTGTACGTTTCGCAGCCAATTCTTTACATAGAGCAGAAATATTGCAATACACCATGAAACGTTGATACAATCTGTGCTTGATGCATGTACGCAAGGAAAGTGAGTTTTAACATGATTTTAATTTCTATAGTTGAAGATCAGGACATTTAAAGAGATACTGTACTGTCACCAGTGAAGCATTAATTCAGTGTAACATTAGTTATAATTACACATACGCTGTACTATTAAATACATACATATTACAACTCGTAAACATTCTATTAATTGACATAGATAATGTAGCATATAATATCCTTCAGTTGTTTTTCAAAGTATATTTTCCAAAAATCCCGATTTGGACTCAACATTACGGAAATGTGCCTATTCAAATATATTGAAAATTTCACCTCCAAAAACTGAAAATTTTCAGATAAAAAACTCTGATATTTTTCATATTTCTGCTCAAAACATAGATTGTGGGTACTCGTTAGAACCGCCTCGACGAGGCGGTTCCAACGAGTACCCACAATCTATGTTTTGAGCAGAAACAAGAAAAATAATGTATACCCCTGTCAACCCCAGTTTTACTATATAAAAGTGGGGTTTAAGGGGGTCAAAATTATATAGGCATGTTTTCGTGATGATAATCACAAATGATCACACAGACAAATCCCTCTAGTCAGTTGCTTATTATGTCAAAACGAAGAGGATAAATTAAATCTATTAATGTCTAATATAGATGTTGTATGGGCCATGTTCAGAGAAAAAATGCCTTCAAATATGAGCAAATGCACAGATTCATATCATTCTGCGTATGCGAAAACTGGGCGCATCCGAACCTCCGCTCTCCATTCATATATTCTGTAGTATCCAATGTTTGTGTTAGCGGACAGTAAATGCCCTGATCAGACTGCGCATCCGCCTTCGTTGTCGGCATATGCCCAAAGACATTATTTCGATTGGTACGGACCATAATTATGTACTACGTATGTTGATTATGAAATTTGCTTCGAAATGAGAGTATGACAAAGCAAGAGCTTAAAATGCAAGAATCAACAGATAGCTTATATAAAGAACTTGTTATTTTTTTGAAAATGGTAAAAATAAAGGTTGAGTGACGTTTTATTACAGCATAACTAAACCAGAAAGAAATGTTAAATGATAAGGTGTTTTGTTCAACAATAAATATCAGACACTTGACATTATGGAAAAGATTGTTACACATGTGCTGCTGAAGGCATAGTGCATTGAATTGCAGTTCTTAATATATTGATACAATATTCGCCTCGATCAACAAAAATGTGTACACACAAAATACAACACAAACACATGTGTGCTATGTAATTTTGGTTTCTAGCGAAGTTTAAGGCGAATAGATATCTTTTAGGGGAGACAACTTTGTCAAAATTAATTCCCCCCTTTCGGAAAAGTAGCATACTCTAAAATAAAGCTCCTCTTAGGAATATTATTTAGATTTTCCTTTTAGACAAGACCCCACTTTCCGTGGGAGCTTAACTTGCGTAAATGTAAACAGAAATGACCGAATATCTGTCAAGTGTATCCAAACCCACTGAACTCTCTAAAACATGTATTTATTTTATTATTATTTTATTTTTGTATTTATTTATTTAATTAATTAATTAATTAATTAATAATAATTATTATTATTATTTGTTTGTTTTGTTTGTGTTTTATTATTATTATTATTATTTATTTTTTTTTACCTTAGAACGCAATACCATTTCGTGTCATAACCAAAATATGCGTATTATAATAACGCAAATGATAACCACGTTACACAGCACAAAAACTTCATTAGGACTTACATAGAGTCGAACTTCAATGGCCCGAACACCTTTGGGACCACTGAAATTTGTTCTAGACATGGGTGCATGTAGTTTGAGTCATTAAGAGTGAATCCTAGCACCAGTACATGATAGAATGATAATAATGCTGGTAATTTAGAGACGTCTTTTCGATCTTCTATAAAATAATGGTATGTTAAGTATACTCATAAGAATCTCCTCGATGAAGCAATTTAAATGAGTAAACACAACATAAAAATACCATGATAAAATGAGAAAAATTCTCTGACTGGCCCTAAATATTTGTTTTCTTCCGGTACTGGACGAAATCCATAGGGGAAAAAAACGAGTTCGATTCTTATCACGAAAACATACCTATATAACTTTGACCCCCTTAAATCCCACTTTTATAAAACAAACCCGGGGTTTGTATGTGTATACAGGTCATCGGTGTTTGAGTCACTGAAGTGTTACTTTATGTCATTATGTAGGCATGGTGATCATATTTAAAAGCGTATGACTGCCAGAATTTTACCTAGATGGGGTGTCTTTGGCCAAGTCAATTTCTATATGTTGAATAAACTTACATACAGAAGCAATCTCCAATACATATAAATGCTACTTGTGGCTTGCAGGGTAGTAGAGGGATTTCCGGTTTGAGAAAATAAGACGTTTCATTGCACCAACCATATCAAAGAAGACGAAGACTGCTGAATATGAAGAGACCTAATTAGACCGATTTTCGTTATTTTGTCTTCGTTTCCAAAGGCAACAATTTATATTGTATTGTTGCTGTACTGCAGCGGGTGTAAAGTGCCCAGTAGCTGCAGTAAAACGTCTCTCCGTACTTTATAAGTGTGCACATTATATTTTGTTTCCTTTGGAATCATTTGGCCAATTCCGGTTACTTTAAAAGTCAAATACCACTTGAGCCGGTGCAAGCGGGGCATATACAGGTTCGCATTACGAAAACACGTCTATTCAAATATATAGAAAATATCACTTTAAAAAACTGAAATTTTTCTGATGAGAAACTCTGATAAATTTCATATTTCTGCTCAAAACATAGATTGTGGGCACTTGTTGAACCGCCTCGGCGAGGCGGTTCTAACGAGTACCCACAATCTATGTTTTTGAGCAGAAATAAGAAAAAAAAATGTATACCCCTGTAAACCCCAGTTTTACTATATAAAAGTGGGGTTTAAGGGAGTCAGTATTATATAGGCATGTTTTCGTGATGGCAAACTTCACTACTGTTTATTAACCGAGTCTCTGAGTTTCGCTCTTTTCTGTGTTTTTGTTTTCAAAAACAACCTTTTAGAGTTATATTTCATTGCAGCTTGTTTTAAGCGCGATGTGGCGGCCGTAAAACGTCACCCCGTACTTAATCAAAGCGCGGATCATTGCATTTTCCTTTAAGATCAATGGGTTACTTAAATCGGTACGGCTAAAAACCTGCCGGTGGTAGAGGGCATATACAGTCTCGCAAACTTCATTGCTGTATATGAAGTGACTTTATAAATCTAAATCTCCGATTTCTGTTCTTGTGCGCGTTCTTCTTTCAAAATGCAAATCTTTATATTTTTATTGTATTGTGCACTTTGTACATGTAACTAAAACGCATCTCGTGTTGTTTCGTGTTGCAAAATCCAATATTCAGTGAAATGAGATTGCTTTGGATTTTAATCTGCTTTTAAATACATAATTAACGTTTCATTTTGGTAATTTCAACTTCAGTTGTTTTTAAAAATATAATAATTGTTTTGAAACAGAATTAAATAAATATCTGTTATTTGTGTATTCCATTTCGGAAATGGCATCGTAATCTTTTCATTTCTTAGGCAATTAAGCTTTGCCACACGCTGGGCTAGCTCGGCAGACTACAAATTGGTGATGTTTTTCTTATTTATTCAAGAAAACAGGATTTAGCATTTCACGTGAATTGTCTTCAATGGAGACAATTTGCATGAAATGTAAAGTCCTGTTTTCTGGAAAAAAAATAAGAAAAGAGATATTTCAAAATGTCGTCTGCTGAAAAGTTTACTCAGCGTGCTATGCGTTAAGCATGTGCTTGCTGCATCAAAATAAGCTGTATTGTATTTCGTGTGTGTTAAATAGATTCAGAGTTTTAAAATGTAAAAGTGCACTAATTATATTTGTTACTGTGTTAAAATAATGAACAACACCATATTTAGCTTAAGCTTTAGGACAGACAGCCTGGGCAAACAGTGTTGACCTAGATCAGACGCCGCAGAACGCGGCGTCTGATCAAGGTCTACACTGAGTGCCACTCGTTCAGCAGTATTTGACACATCAACTGTTAATAAAATGGAGTTGTTAAAATGTTAGACAAAACTTGTAAGGGGTTACGGTGTCCCAATATGTAGGGCAAATACGGTAATACCGCTATAAATGGACATATGTTATCGAGGGTGATTATAAGTCTAAAATTGTCTAAGAAATTTTCTCTGAATGGCCCTAAATATTTGTTGTCTTTAGGTATTGGACGAAATCCATTGGGTCAAAAAAAAAACGAGTTCGATTCTTATCACGAAAACATACCTATATAATTTTGACCCACTTAAACCCCACTTTTATAAAATAAAACCGGGGTTTACATGGGTATACACTATTTGTCTAATTTCTGATAAAAACATAGATTGTGGGTACTCGTAAGAACCGCCAGCAGTTCTAACGAGTACCCACAATCTATGTTTTGAGCAGAAATATGAAAAATATCAGATTTTTTTTTCTGAAAATTTTCATTTTTTGGTAATAAAATTTACAGTGTATTTGAATAGGCGTGTCTTCGTTATGGTTAGTAACTTATTCCCGTTTCGCTTACGATAGTCGATATTCAATAACGAATACGTAATACGTTACTTATTCGTTGTTTAAAAAAAATATGCCAAGTTCAGATAAAATTTGTCTAATATTTTACATAGGAAATTTGACATTCAATCGCGAATAAGTGATAAGTTACTTATTCATTATTTAAATGTTATGCCAAGTACAGATAAACTTTGTCTGATATTTAAAAAAACAGAAATTAATCAACAATTACTTATTCGTTATTCGACATTCAATTACGAATAAGTAATACCTTACTTTTTCGTTATTCAAAAGTTTTGCCAAGCACAGATACAGTTGCCTAATATTTTGAATGAAAAAAAAAACAAAAAAAAAACATGAATGAACAATTACTTATTCGTAATTCGACGGGCATAAAAACTAAATCAAAAGTGAAAAAAAGCCTATGACTGTGCAACGTTCGTGTTATGCACATGCTGCTAAAATGTTGTCAAATGTTATGAATAAGAAATAAATAAAAATAGTTGTTTATCCGTTATTCGAACGAGTTAATGTAAAAACTAAACTAAATGTGAAATATGCCTACGACTGTGCTATATACAGGCTGCTTAAATGGCAACTTTACTTGCAATCGATTAGGTCTAACAGAGCAGCAATGTTTCTAAAACGTCTGGTGCAGAATATCCGCTATATGCCCAGTGCAGATAACCTAGTAAATAACATCACCTTAACGTCCTCACAAATCCCCTGTTTCTCTCTTTGCCCTTGAAAAAGTGGGAAACAGGGGTAAACAAAACGTCACAATACATTCACTATTTCCGCTTTGTGAAAGTTTCGGTATTTAATCATCTTCAATCCTCAGCTACTAGTTTTACTATTTCTGTTGTGATTAATCCTCGCTGTTCACCTTAGAAAGCTTTAAAGTCATTTAAATGCCGAAATCTTTGGTGAGTCTGTCATAGCTGTAACTAGATGCACCAATGACCATACAGACGATCTATATTCAAATATAAAGAAATGCGCAAGTGCGCCGTTCAAAGCTAAATTAGATATGCGGACAAAACGTCATTTTACCATTGACTAGTTTCTTTTACCTTATTCGAAAATGTCGCTCTTGCCTGGCCTCCTTAGGGTAAAGAGGGCTATGGTCCGATCTCGTGGATGGACAGCCTGCTCTGAGCATTCTCTAGTCGCTCTTCAAAGAGCATGTTCTCTTGCCACGCTGCTCATACGTACTGCAGTGTATTTTGGTTAGTTAACACTTTCGAATAAGGAATAAGAAACTGGTCACTTATTCCTTAACTGAATAAGGTATAAGTAACTAGTTACTACATCTGCAGCTACACACGTTCACTTAATGTCCTGACATTAAATTACTTTAACAGCTCATACGATGCACGCGAAGAATTGGATCACAATTCTAGAAATAATAAGAAATAGCTTCTGAGGATTTAAAATGATTACATACCGGAACATTAAACAAGCAGAATTTGTGCATATATTTTGAAGTTTTATTACTCCTGATTCACCAGTTTTCGGCTGTAAAGTGAGAAACAGGGGATTTGTAAGGACGCCACTGGGTCATCTGCACTAGTCTTTTTAGGAACCTTCCTACTCAGTTAGACTTAATTTATTGTAGGTAAAGTTTTCATCTGAGCAATATTGGTATAGCAAAGTCGTAGGCGTCTTTCACATTTAGTTTAGTTTATATTTTAACCCGTTCGAACATCGAATAAGTAATTTTTTTTTATTTATTTATTTCTTACTCATTAAATTTGACAACTTTTGTTGTAGCCTGTGCATAGCACAATCGTTGGCATTTTTCACTTTTGATTTAGTTTTTTAGCCAGTCGAATAACGAATAAGTAACTATTTATTTTATCTATTTTTTGTTTATTCAAATACTTATGTATAAGGCAACTTTTATCTGCGCTTGGCAAAACTGTCAAGTAACATATAAGTACGTATTGCTCATTCGCGATTGAATGTCGAATAAGGGATAAGTTATTGTTTATTTATTTCCTATTCAAAATATTAAACACATTTTATCTGTACTTGGCATAACGTTTGAATAATGAATAAGATACGTATTACTTATATTGATTGAATATCGAATAGCGAAACAGGAATAAGTTATTTACTTGACACGTCTGTTTCTTTTTCTTTTTTTCTTTTTTTTTTTTTTATTGTAATTATTTTTTTTCTTTTAAATTTTCAATCATTTGGAAAAATGTGTTCTTCTCTGCAATAATTCTAGATAAGTTGATATTTTTACCTTCAACCCCTCACCCACCCACCCACCCACCGACTCATTCAGTGACACTTTTCATACCTTCAAAAAACACGCGTTTTTGTTAGTACTCACTAGCAGTGTCTTTGTTTTTCTCCAATAATACATATGCTCTGGTATTCATTAGAAGTGCCTCGCCGAAAAGTACCCACGATATATGTTTGGATGAAAAAAAACACATTAAGTAAAACACGCCTATTCAAATACATTGGAAATTTCACCACCAAAAACTGAAATTTTTTGGATAAAAATTCTGATATTTTTCATATTTTTGCTCAAAACATACATTGTGGTACTCGTTAGAACGGCCTCGCCGGGACGATTCTAGCGAGTACCCACAATCTATGTTTTTGAGCAGAAATAAGAAAAATAATGTATACTCCTGTAAACCCCAGTTTTACTATATAAAAGTGGAGTTTAAGGGGTGAAAATTATATAGGCATGTTAACGTGATGATTTATCTCTATATCTCTCTGCTTTAGAACTATGTAAGTAATTATTACTAAATAATGTCTGAAAAGAGGAAGATTTTGGCTCTTAAGTACACTTAGATAGGCTTATTCAGTGCAAGAGATTGTTAGAATAGCAAAACAAATAAAAGAGCTGGTGTAAAAACTATTAACGTCTGAAAATCATCCTTATAATATAGACCGATCCGTGTTTACTTTTGTTTTCACTATATATTATGCAGAAACATACGTGTACACATTACACAGACTTGTCAACGTAATGGCAGGTGCTCGTTCACATGTCGGTATTAAGGAATGTATTAAATGTTAATACAATTGTTACCTGAGATATAATAACAAAGTTTAATTTAACATGACAATCATTACCATGATAACAGCCAGGCAAAGTTTAGAGAAAAAGTTACATTTAAAGCATGTTTTTTCAACTACCTTGATTTAAAGAAATAATAATAATAATAATAATAACAATAATAAACATAATCTATAAATTGCAGATTTCACTGCCTCTAATTAGGTACAACATCTTTCTCATCACGAAAATACGCCTATATAATTTTGACCCCCTTAAACCCCCCTTTTATACAGTAAAACTGGGGTATAAAGGGGTATACAATATTTTACTTATTTCTGCTCAAAAACATAGATTGTGGGTACTCGTTAGAACCGGCGGTTCTAACGAGTACCCACAATCTATGTTTTGAACAGAAACATGAAGAATATCAGAATATCTTATCTGAAAATTTTCATTTTTTGGTGGTAATATTTGAATAAGCATGTTTTCGTAATGTGAAAGTAACGATCTGTATACATTTATATTGCTATAAATAGTAACGTAAACTTAGCCAATATAACGTTTTGGATGTCGTCTAAGTCTAGTCAGTCTGTACTTTTAAAGTTATACCATATTTAGTTTTTATCAGAGAGTTTGGTTTCGAATTTCTCAATTCTTGGTTTTGAATTGCTTAATTCTTTATTAAGATTATATATAATATTCTGAAATACTAAATGCCACTACCATTATACATCCTACGTGAATTATATGTATGCAGAATAGCTAAAATAGAAAATTTGGTACTATATGTATATGCTTATTTGCTCTAATATATTGAATAATAATCATGCAGGTATGTTTTTCTTTTTGTAACTGATTTTGATGTAGAAGAAATTGAAAATAGCTGTAAATCTACTCAGTTTTTCAAACGACGTCGAATATATTTGATAGTGTCAAGGGCGAGGTTTATTACCATAAATGTTTCCCAATGAGAGCTGACATGCACATTTCTCGCTGAATCTTGGTACAAAACAACGACAAAAACCAAAAAATAAATCAATAGAAACGAAATAAAAAACTTAGGAAAGAGAAAAGAAAACGAAACAAGCCGTAAACTTACTGCACTAGAGATGCTCCTACATAAACATTCTTAATACCAAATGTACGAGATTGCAAAATGCCGGCGGGGAGAGTTACTTATTTATCAAGTTCGATTAGTTTTAATTAAAAAAGAAATCTGCAAACACGTAGCTGTCATGCATGCAGCGGATGTTTTAAGCTAAATATTTGATGCACATACTACTTGCAGAACTTAACAATAACATCAGCAGAACCGTTCTACCGCCCTTACATTAAGTACTCAGCACATTGACGCTGTGATTCGACGAACAATGATTCCCCGACTAAAAACGATAACCGGTATCAGTTCGTACAGAACATACGAAAACTAATATTTGGTATAATTGTTCTTACATCATGTTCGGAAACGGATACCACTAGCCCACGGAAATGATACCAGTAGGAAAAGTCTGCGTACATGAAAAACCCCTTGTGTTCCTAATATGTGCCTATTCTATATCTCGTTGACGTATTTACATTACTTAGACAAAGGAAGCACCTACCCCTAGTTGCGTGGACTCTCCTCAAGCATGAGATGTTCCTGCAACAAACTGGACGTTCCACGCCTTGATATAAACAGTAACCAGGGCTTAGGATTACAACAGCATCTTATGGTCAAGGTCCTCCTTACTCATTAACTTAAGATTTTCCCAAACTCTGACTAAAGGTGGATTTCATCTTCTCCTTAAATAGGCTATCAGGCAAAATGTGGTCACCATGCACCATCCACGAGTATTTTGTAGACACATATGCGGGGATGCCCAGGCCAATTAGAATCTATTAAGTTAACACCCTGTTGCAGTAACATAAAGCACGTTTCTTCACGCCACGGTTCAAATTATATAACATTCAGCGACCTAAACGTTTACTGGTAAAAAAGTGCTTCGCGTAAATAAATAACTTGCATACAAATGTGAAATTTCATATTCAAACCTACAAATATCAGGTGTATTTTGGTTTACTAACGCTCGTTTTTATTCCTTTTTCCAAACACCAAGTTTACACCTGATATTCTAGGGTGCTGACCCTGTAATTTTTATTTTCATTATTATTATTATTACTATTATTATTATTATTATTATTATATTAGTAGTAGTAGTAATAGTTGTAGAATTAGAAGTTGTAGTAATTGTAGTAGTAACATAAGTATTATTATTATTATTCCTTCTTTCATTCATTGCTGGAACAATCATTCATCAATTTGAACAGTTGGTCACAACAAATTTATTGAAGTGTTTGTGGTTTTGTATTGTTGGAAAATAGTTACATTACTCGTTCGAAGAATGTGACTTTTTTTTTTTTTTTTTTTTTGTTGCTTCTTTCGCGATCTGCCGATCGTCACATGACCTATATAACTGCGGACCAGGTACTGGGAACGATCGGCCGAGAAACAGACTGAGAGTCACGCCTATGTAGGCACATTAGTAATGTCGGAATATGACAGTTTGTGGCTTAAGTGCTATTATCATTTTTACCAGATCTTTAGATATTTCCGGTAACATATACGACAGTTTACCTTAACAATGCTTAAATAAGGTCATGTTTTCTGTATCTCTATGGCATGTGTTGAGGCATTATTACTTTTATTCATTTCCTAGACTGATTAACAACAGTCCTACTGGCGTATCATATATGACATGTTTTAAGGCATGTTTTACTTTTGTTCATTTCCTAGAATGAGAAAGATTAATAATATGTTTCACGGGCGTATTATATGACAGGTTCTTATGGTCCAGTCGGACACATGGTATTGGAGTGATGTTGAATCACATCGGCCGATTCGTACAGACGTTGCACTGGTTTCAACTTTTATGTTGTATAAAGACGCGGTGCGATCAAGAAGTTCTCAGCCTATATACTTAGAATCAATAAATTGAAATGAAACCCCAACCAGTCGATAATTTTTGTCTTATTCAACATCTAAGCTAGTTTCTAAGCTATTGTTTAAGTAGGAATTCGCTGCAACATCACGAAAACATACCTATATAATTTCGACCCCCTTAAACCCCATTTCTATATAGTAAAATTGGGGTTTACAGGGGGTATACATTATTTTTCTTATTTCTGCTCAAAAACATAGATTGTGGGTACTCTAACGAGTACCCACATTCTCTGTTTTGAGCAGAAATATGAGAAATATCAGAATATTTTCTGAAAATTTTCATTTTTTAGATGGTGAAATTTTCAATATATTTGAATAGGCATATTTTCGTAATGAACAGGGAAAGGGTGTATTAAACTGAGAAAATGGACAAAGTTGGAGCCGTACTTCTGTACGAAGGGCATGTCCCCGCATGAAATTTATGACGACTTTATTAACACCGCTTGGGATGAGTCTCCTTACAGCATGGTGAAGAAATGCGCAGCTGAAGTTAGGAGAGGGAGGGAGAGTGTGGAGGATTATGAATGCTCTAGGCATCTAGAGGCTACCATAGACGAAAACGTTGTGCTTGTGCACAGTTTGATTATGTGTGACGGAAGAAGAAGCCTGCGTGATATAGTTAGACAAATAGGCATACGTTTTGGGACAGTTCAGTCTATCTAGACCGATATCTTAGGGCCGTGTAAGGTCTCAGCTAGATAGGTACCCAGAATGTTGACCAAACATCAGAAGAAAGGCAGGCTTCATATTTCTAAGTATCTACTGTCTCTCTTTGTAGATGGCCTTGAGGAATATATGCGTCGAGTTGTGATCTTAGATGAATCTTGGGTCCGTCACTTTGATTCTGAGGCCAAAAAGCAGAGTATGCAATGGAAACACCCTGGCTCAACCCCTCCTAAGAAATTTAAGAGCGTTTATTTATCAGGGAAAGTGATGGCTTCTATCTTCTGGGATAGTAAAGGCGTTATCAAGTTGGATTATCTTGTGGAAGGTCTCATGATAACTGTTGCATATCATGCAGAAGAACTAAGGCGGCTGAGTCAGGAGATTTTTATTGTGAAGAAAAGAAGAAACTTGACTCGAGGTTTTCTGCTCTTGCAAGATAATCTAAAGCCCACACCTCTCAAGTTGCTATGGCTCATGTGACTAAATGCAGCTTCGAAGTCCTTCCTCATCCCCCGCATTCTATATATTTAGCCCCTTTGGACTTCTATCTCTTTCAATATCTGAAAACTACTCCCCGTGGTTGGAATTTTGGAAGCAATAGGCATCATAGATGCTGTAGATGAGTACTCGGAGGACCAGGAAGAAGGCTTCTATTTTGAAGGGATAAGCAAACTTGAAGAGCGTTGGAGAAAGTGCATCGAGACATAGAGAGCTATTTTGAGAAACAATGACACACTTTCTGCTATTGGTCATTCTCAAAGTACACGGGCCGAGAACTTTATGATCGTCCCTCATATGTTAAAATTGTTAGCATTCTGACCAGCACCTTCATTCAGCGCATTTTTGATAGTGGAGAATATCATTACATATTAAGATATTTCAAATGTCAACGACTGTTGTTGCCTCTCGCTGAACACGAAACATGTAGTAATAAACAACTTTGTCACGATTTGTCTAGTATCGTGTTAGAATGTAATTTTCCGTTTGGCAGCTGTTGATCTTCTGGGATTTGCTGATGAACCTGCATACACCTTATTTACAGGTGATCTTTAAATAGCTAGCATTGTTTAGTTTAACAAGACACTGCAGAAACAACAGAAATTGTAGAAGACCGCAGGTGTTCCCTTGGCGGCAGATTTGCAATAATCCAAATTAGCCGTGCCTTAATGTTTAAGGAAGTAGCTGATTCCTCGGTTAAAGTCTAGATTCTGGGATCAAAGTCTAGGGAATCGGGTTTAACCCATTCACCCCTGAGTTTTTGAAGTAGACCATTCCGTCTTTCAACCCGGACGTATGCACTGACGCAAATAGTGGTTTCAGTCTAAAATCAAAAAAAAAAAAAAAAAAAAAAAAACACTAGCGTACTCATTACAAAAACAAGCCTATTCAAATATACTGAAAAATTTTATCACCAAGAAATGAAAATTTTCAGATAAAAATTCTGATATTTTTTTTATATTTCTGCTCAAAACATAGATTGTGGGTACTTGTTAGAACCGCCTCACGAGTACACACAATCTATGTTATTGAGCATAGATAAGAAAAATAATGTATACCCCTGTAAACCACAGTTTTACTATATAAAAGTGGGGTTTAAGGGGGTCAAAAATATATAGGTATGTTTTCGTGATGGTTTGTCTTGGTTTCTCTACTCTTCCTCTTGCTGTCATTGGTAGGCTATGCTGTGTGATTATGGCTGTTCCTGGTGTTATTATTAAGGCTGGCTAATCAGAGCTGAAAATATAATCGATTATCAGTCCTGCCATTATGAACGATAACCGATTAGTAATCGCTGAAGATTTAGTCATAGTTTTACCTGTCTGAGCATGACCATTCCATATGTTATACTTTATTGTATATACTTGGGCAGACAGGCCTGAGCAAATAGTATAGACTCAAATGAGTATAGACTCAAATGAGACGCCGCAAACGCGGCGTCTCATCAGGGTCTTCACTGTTTGCCACTCATTCAGCTATTTTAGACACAACAGTGGGTAGTACATTGTACTTGTTCAATTTTTTCATAAAGTATGTTGAGGTGTCTGAATTGTAAATACGGTAAAGTATCAAACACAGAAATCAAATGATCGATAATTAGCAAATCTGTAATGATAATCATTTTTGTGGAATCTATCGATCAATTTATCGATTATCCGATTAATTATGACAGCCTTAGTTATTATGCTATTTTTCATTACGATACAAACATGAATGTGGTGGGAAATTTGGAATATAATCATGCAAAGCAAGAGCAAAGGGAGTAAAGGCAGATGTGTTGTAAAGGAAGCGTATTTGGTGATAATTTCTTTTTCGACATAAATCTCATTAGAGGTGCCTCACTAAGGCCTTATAATAAATATTAACAACATATGTTTTATATAGAAGTATTGAAAATTATTTGAGATCTGTCCATCACGAAAACATGCCTATGCAATTTCGACCCTCTTAAACCCCACTTTTATACAGTAAAACTTGGGTTTACAAGGGTGTACATTATTTTTCTTATTTCTGCTCAAAAACATAGATTGTGGGTACTTGTTAGAACCGCCTCACCGAGGCGGTTCTAACGAGTACCCACAGTCTATATTTTTAGCAGATATATGAAAAATATCGGAGGTTTTATCTGAAATTGTTCTGTTTTTGGAGGTGAAATTTTCTACATATTTGCATAGGCGTGTTTTCGTAATGCATTAAATACTCTTCCTTAATAACTCTTCTATAAAGGATAATTTTGCGCAGTACCACCTGCATAATCATTGAAAGTACAGCGTGTCGATGGTTTGTATGTGCACATTTTGCATGCACTTGAAATCAAAAGCAAGAGACATATGTTGTTGATACTCTTCAGAAGAGCCTCGCCCCTCACCGAGGCACTTCTAAGGAATACCAACAACGAATGTTGTTGTTGTTGTTTTCTCGTCATGGAAAACTAGAGATAATTATCCCAAAATTTCATTCAAATACTCCTCTTTCCTCTTTAACATCTCTTCTGTAAAGGATAATTTTGCGCAGTTCCACCAGGGACCCGCTTACACAAATATTGACTATACAGCATGATTTGAATCTGGTCTTTTCGCACATATTAGAAAACTACACTTCACTTCAATTCATGAAGCTCATTAGTAGACGCAATCATATATTGGTTTTCACCAAAAATATTTGAAATAAAGCGGTAGTTTTATCTCAGTATCACTGTTATGATTTGTAATAGGTAAGACCGTACCCAGGAGGCACACAACGTTGAATCAACGTTGATTCAACGTCAAGACGTTGATTCAACACAGAATCGATATTGTTTCAACTTTGTGTGCCCACTGGGTAATTATCTAAATATTCTTTAATTCTTTATCATTATCCTACCTGCAATAACGCAAACAAGTGTCTGGTTTGTTTTAATATTACAATTATTGCATTTAACATAAACTTTTGTATTTAATGCAAACTGTGTAGATTCTGATCTGGGTTAAAACTGTTTGCAAATGTCCCTTTCACGGACCCACATCTGATAATCCACTTTGGAACGAACATTTTTGTCAATTGCAAGCAAAAGCTCAGTTTGCTTTTCAACAAATATGTGTGCTCAACGGCTTTTGAACCAAATTTCCTTTATATGTCATTGTATTCTAATAAAGAAGGCATAGCTTAAATTTAATGAACTAAACAAAAAAAGATCTGAGTAATTATAACAAACCAAAAACGGCAGTAAAATATTCTTATTGTTCAAACATGCTATGGAGACACTGATTTTCTTTACTCCACTCATTATGTTTTAATTTTAGTATGCAATGGTCTGGTTTTACTCAATCTGCATTCTGATTTATTTAACCTTTTTCATAGATACAGTCGACTCTCGTTATCTCGAACTCCAAGGGACTCTTTGAAACACTTTGAGATATCCGTACTTCGACATATCAGAGTTGCGGAACCGAGGAAAACAATTAACCGAACAACCACTCTTAACACAATCAATATGTAATTTGACTCCTAAGTTAGAGATATATTGACTCCTAAGTTAGAGATATATTGAAAATATTGTGGAAAAGAGGAGAAATTGCTCGTAAGGAGCAATTTCTCCTCTATTCCACAATATTTTGTTGCCTGTTGGTAGATATCTGTGTTAAAACAGGGACCAGATTTTCACTTCGAGATAAGCGGTTATTCGAGATAAGCGAGTTCGAGATGACGAGAGTCGACTGTATATAAATGTCATTGTTTGTTTGAACCCAGGCCAGCTAAAACGTACCTTTTCTTGTGATGTATAGAAAAAGAGTGGCGGTTTAATGGCAAATAGTATATGCGACATTCTGCGATGTTAAACGCTGTTCGTTGTAAAGTCTGATCTGTTTGCTCGGTACAGTTTGTCGCAGTATTTAATGTAAATATGGTAAGAACTGTATTTTTACATATATACATTTAGAAGAACTAGCAAACTTTCCATGATATTTTAGTTAGACCGCTTTTTGGAAGGGGATTTGAGTTCAGGAAAAAAATAAAACAAACAAAAGAACTCAAAATAAGGTTTTGACCTTGGCGATAATGGCAAAATGTCTACCACGTGTACCCAGTCCCCTTTTCTTCTTACTATTGTTCGCCTAAAATTTGAACAGATCCATATGGCTACCTGGTGATGTATTACTATCTACAATGATTGATGAATGACAAACTATGTAGACCCTGATCACTCAGTCATGTCTGTCCGAACATTTATGGCATTTTTTGGTACATTTTGGATCCTAGTGATGTATCTTAAAAGTAGTTGATGAATGGAAAATAGTGTAGACCGTGATCAGACACCGCGTTCTGCGACGTCTGATCCAGTTCTACACTGTTTGTACAGGCCTGCTTGTCCGGAACATAATGTATGTTTTATCCCCAGCATCCTTCTCTGGTGCAGCGAATGTTCTCATACGTAATAAGTACATTTTTACATCCTACGCCTTGTATGATATATTTATGAAGCAGGACAGTGACAGACATTTATTCTGATAAAGTGGTTTTATGGAGGCCGCCAGACTAGCAGAGCAATGATTTAGTTCAATATGGGATACTTTATTTTCAAAGAGAATGTTGAAGTTCTCTTTTACAGCATTATAGCTGAATTACTTTGACAGTTGCGGCTTATTAAATGCCCATTGGCATTCTGAGGCATGATCTTGAGTCGCTGAAACATACAATGTTACTGAGCAGGAGACAAGATAATGTACCTTATAGCGTCACGACAATTCTCTTCGTTAAACATGAGGATGGCGAATACCCACACTTGTTTGCATAACTGCGTTCTCCGCTCAAGGCATGGACATTTCCTAGTTATATTAAATATCTAAAAGGTCTTGAGCCTTTCTGATCGGTCTGTATACACTTGAATATCCTTAAATGGGGTCTTTTGGAAAACTAGAACAAATCCAGTCAAAAGCACGAAATATGCACTCGGTTTAGTTTCGTATATTTATAAAATTAATGACTGTAACATCTCTTCTCTCACACCACCTAGCAGCTTCAACAAGAAGCCCATTTCACACGTTGTGCATCTGCCCAACAAAAATGTCAAAGTCCAAACCATGAAGTAATATCTGCACGGTAGCTATGTGTTATGGCCTCAATACAAGCACTTAAAGACAGCTGCCGCAATACGTAACACAATATTCAGAAATAGGATTTTTTTTAATTAGAATTAAACCGAAAACAGCAGACTTGCGTTGATTGCGTCTCTTTATAACGAAATCACAAACTGACCCTTGCCTTGCAGGATAAATTAAGATGCCACGCCCATTTCTAATTTCCAGCCAATCAGATTACTTGATCTAAGATTTGGATAGAAATCCACATATTCAATGACAAACAGTGCAGATCCAGTTCAGAAGCCAACTGATCTGGATCTATACTGTTTGCTAAGACAGGGCATGTCGTTCTCAGCAAGAGAAGGGTTCAACAATAAAGCAACAACAACAAATTCCCTCACGCTCCCTTGCAGTTTGAATCAGTTGCAAAATACAATACATGAGCAAACAGTTCTCGAGCACTAAATACGTAAATGATATCAACAACATATTGAAGCATGAGTGGAGTTTACCGGCCTCTGTATTACTGTCTGCAAATGTTACAGGTATAAATAAAATATGTCTTGTTTTTTTTTTTTTTTCTGTTTTAAACCCATTTATGCTTAGCGTCCCGTAAAAATGAGCGCGCGTCTGATCAGGGTCTACACCTTTGCATTAAATACAGGTTTTTTATAATAAAAGTCAAAAAGGATTGCCTTGGAAAAAAAGAATACACAAAATCACGAAAATCGGAGACTCGGTTTGATTGAGTCTCTTCATATGCAACAATGTAGTTTGCGAGGCTACATAAGCCCCTTATCGCCGGTTTAAGCCGTATTTGATTTTCAAAATAACCAGAATGGGCTCAATGATCCCCCCCAAAAAAATAAAATAGAATCTGCACTATGATGATCTACGTGGAGACTTTTTACTGCCGCCACGCCGCACAATATAAACCATGGTAATGATAAAAAACTAACCAGGAACTCCTGCTATTGAAAATGGACCGGTCTATAGTTTTGTGGAGGAACAGTCGACTCGGCATTAATTGCTTCAACAAAATTTTACAGATAGAAGCTCTACTCTGCATTTTTTTACAAACCACAGGATGCAGATCTACCCCGTTCTTTTTATCTTATTTTCGATGCTGAAAAGATCCATTTTTGATGAGTATCTCACGTGGGTGAATGGCTAAAAGTGAAATTAAGAAAATAATTAAAAGGAAACCAAAACCGGATGGGGCATTACAACTATTTGCATGCAATGTGTCAGAGGAATACTATGCACATCTCAAATTTAAGGATATGAAGGGGGTGGTAATGTCTGTGGCGGGGGAGGAGGGGGGGGGGGGTAACGTCTCTTATTGTTTCCAATGCGATTACAACAAGAGGTTGATAATATGATCGGTACCATATTGATAAGTTATGAGCTGCCCTTATGTGTTTCAGCCAGGGTGCCGGGGTCAAATATATAGAACTATGAACTTAAATCTTATGGAAGAATCCTACATGGGTCTGCTCCCGACTGGATGCCAGCATTGACCATTTTCTGTCTCTCCGAGGTCGCTAACATTCTTTCGTGGAGATTGATCATGAAATATTTTCAACGGTCATTGTATACCTTCCGCTGATTCAAGAAGGACAGCTGTCAGTTTCTGGCGAAAGAATGTGCACAATCCTGGTTAGCCGCTTAGACGACTAAGCCTGCCCAGTAAACGCGTGGTTAGGTAAACTGACCGAGCTCGACATGACCCCACTGGGTTGACTGGACCGTAAAACCTCAACACACACAAAAAAAATCTGTCTAACATTTCACCAACAATTTATAATGGATGACATTTCGATCATGACTGTGTACACGTCCATCAAGTCCGCACTCCACTGTTGCATTTGGCGTTATCTCTGACTTGTGTTGACCCAGATCTAGATTGTTTATAAATGTGATACTAAGGTGTGTGGCAAACCGAACTTGCTGTAGTGTTTGCCAGACAGGAGCTAAAGGACACAGCAATACAACAAGAAACAGGACAACACATGAGAAAGTTACGTAGTGATCCATCTGTATGTTTGTATCACCATTTAATTACTTACCTTTGCTAATAGGTTCTAAATTAAATGACCATTGCGAGCAATGATCATACATGCCAAAATTAAATTTGAAGTTTTCTGAGCCAGACACCATTTACCAGTCAAAATGTAAAGTATTTATTTATAGGACCAGCGCGAGTTTAGACAACTGTTTGCTTGGTGTAATGATATCATAACTGAATATCTCATAAACGGTAATAATATACTGTTAACCATAAAATAACTCGCCATTTATCTTGTCAAAGATTTACTAGTGCGGGGAATGAGCAGAAACACTTTCCACAGGCTCAACCATTTATCGGCATATGGATGGGCAGGCTGGTTGAATATGGCGTAAAGGCCAGTTAACACGTTACGCATTATGTATATTTCAAATGCAGAGCAAACTGGTTCAGGTTTTTCTCTTTGGCATGAAATCCACATCCTGTAAATAATTTAAAGCCCTAGTTTTAGCTTCATGTTTTTGTCATCACATTATCTATTTAAAACCTATACAAGTTTACACTTTTCAGGATATTGAAAGGATACTTGAAAAAAAAATATGTAATGTCCAGAAACAATGAGCCGCGTCACAAGAAAAACGCTCTTAGGACTTTTTGGTGGACGCGAAAACTTCACTGAACCATTAATGTTTGCATATGCTATAACGGCTAATTTCGTATAACGCAAATCATTACGAAAACACGCCTATTCAAATGCACTGAAAAATTTTACCACCAAAAAATGGCAATTTTTCAGATAAAAAATTCTGATATTTTTCACATTTCTGCTCAAAACATAGATTGTTGGTACTCGTTAGAACCGCCTTGGCGAGGCGGTTCTAACGAGTACCCATAATCTATGTTTTGAGCAGAAATAAGAAAAATAATGCATACCCCTGTAAACCCCAGTTTTACTGTATAAAAGTGGGGTTTAAGAGGGTGTAAATTATATAGGCGTGCTTTCGTGATGCAAATATGTTTCCAAAATGTTGCAAGAACAATACGTTTAATCACCCTTGGCAGAAATATTCTTGTAGCATTTATATTATCAAAGCATATATATTTCATAGCATTCAGCATCAATACTTCAAATTAAATGCTTATATCGAAAATTGTCCGCAGTATCTGTTTCTCTAAGGAAACTTCGGCGATGAAATCGCTATATCAATCATGTGAATACGAAACATATTATTAAAGCCAAACATGAAGCAGATATATATCCAGTGAGATGAAAACTAATATATGAGAAAACATTTGATCCGACTAACATCGTAGCATACATTACGGTTAAACAATAAAGGCTTAGACTATGTCTCGTATCTTATTGGAAAAGCTGAAATACAAGTACTTCGTAAGTCTGTGTGTTGTGCTGTAACCCATGGATTTGCATTTTAGAGTGCTAAAATGAATGTTACTTGATAGCAAGAGTAATATTCGGTTCGTTTGCATAAACACATTACGAAAGCACGCCTATTCAAATATACTGAAAATTTTTTCACCAAAAAAAAAAAAAAAAAAATACTGAAAGTTTTCAGATAAAAATTCTGATAAAAATTCTGGTAATTTTCATACTTCTGCTCAAACCATAGATTATGGGTACTCACTACTAACGAGTACCCATAATATATGGTTTTGAACAGAAATAAAGAAAATAATGTGTAACCCTGTAAACCCCAGTTTTACTAAATAAAAGTGGGGTTTAAAGGGGGAAAAATTATATATATATATATATATATATATATATATATATATATATATATATATATATATATATATATATATATATATATATATATATATGTTTTTGTGATGATATATACGATGCTACCCAATAATCATAAAGCACAGCCTTCCCGAGGCACCAATAGAACGAGTTGTGAGGAACAAAAAATGACAAAACAAACGCCATATATGAAATTACCGACGCAAAAACAATCAAAAACTGCAACAGAGGATCTTTTAATGCTTAACTGAGCTGAGCATAAAATCTTCTCTGCTAATGAATATGAGAATGCCAACGATAGTAGCAGAGAAATTTTTATGCTCAGCTATGCTCAGCAAGAAAGAATTTGCAACTGTTACAAATTTGAGATTTATTATCAGGACATTTCATGCTCAGCTGAGTAGAACACGAAAGAATTTGCAACTGTTAGAAATTTGAGATTTATTATCAGGACATTTCATGCTCAGCTGAGTAGAACACGAAAAAAATGTGTATAACCTCGGGGCCAGAATAAGCACCTTCCCGGAAAAGTAAATATGAAGATAACTCAGAAAGGTTCCAATTTTGGAATATATGTTCTAAAAGGAATGACATTTGAAAGCATTGAACGCACCCACAAAGCTTAAAACAACTGTCATCTTCTTGGGCAAGATTAGCTAGTTTCGGCCAATTAAACCTTAACTATGACCCTCATGTTGACTTTCAGTTATTCTAGAATAAACACAATGATTTAAAAGGATCAGAAATAGTAAGCTACACAATGTTGGAGTACGGGAAGACGTTTACGGCCATCACACGACACTAATACCAATTGTGGTGAAAACAAATAATTAAATGAGCCGTAATTGAGTGTTAAGAAATTCGCGATGGACAGCGTGTAGATAATGCACAAAAAACTGCATAAAGTACATATAGAACAAAAAGTGCAATTACCCTTAAGGGTCTGCTAACATTACTAAGATAGCTGATACGAATATCTCAGTATGATATTCCTTGATATCTTCTATACTATTTTTCACCAGTATGATTATTGTCTATGTATTACATTTTTGTTTGGAAGAAAAAGAGCTTCTGAATGCTATTTCGTCACTAAATTTCATGTTTTCTTTAATTCAAGGAACCTGATGCCAACACCGGCCAAATCAAAATGGTTTTGTAGGGCTCTAGCGTGTACGGAATGTGTACATGTGTTTGTCTGTTAATATGTCTCCTTTCAAATCACAGGACAAAAGTCAATTTGACTGAATTTTGATGTGAAAGGAGACATTGATAAACAAATATCTATACGCCAATCGGACGTTTTGATCCTGACATAGGCCCCAGGGGTCGGGGATATTGAACGTTTTGATGTCGCATTATTGTAGCACATGGCGTGTTGAATCGAGCCCATTAATGTACCATTAAATAAGAGAAAATAGAAGAACAGACAGACGGACGCGTTAACATTATTTTTGTTTTTCATCCATACTGAGTGGGGATAAGAACGAAACACAGCAAACCTACCGAATGCATCCGAAGTACTCGGACAGATAGGCCTAAGCAAAACTTTACACATCAACAGACGTCACAGAATGTGGCGTTTGACTGGGTCTACACTGTCTGCCACTCAGTAATTTTAGTTATACGAACAAGTATAACTACGATGAGCCCTACTAGAGATTAGTAAGGTCAGGCACAACCCGTTTTGAAAAGGTTTAGGACTTATCAGTGACTAAGAGTGTAATTAAATATGAAAGGGGCAGCAAAACGTTTTATCCTTGAGTGGATTAACAACTGAGCAGATGGTCTGTCGCATAACTTCTACATTATACTATAGAATTTTCAATCGATTCTAAATATGAAAGCTTTATGAATTGTTCTGTTAAATAAGACTTATCAGCTTCAAAATGTAAGGGTGAGGATAGGGTGCTCATAATACCAGGTTTAAGACCCCGCCCATCCCGCAAAAGAGATTATACTGTTTACCATTGCAAGGCTCTTCGAATGAGTACCCACAACATATGCGTTTTGGAGAAATTAGAAAAAAAAACTGAAATATTTGGTAGAAAAAATCCTTATCTAGACCTAATTTTATCACTGAAACAAGGCAATATACATTGCATACTTACAGTTTCTGTATGAAAACCTCTATGTTTCTGTTCGCCCGAAATATTCTTTATTAATGGATGTTTTAAATTTAAACGCAAACAAAGCATAGAGTATCCTTTTATATCAACGCTGTAAAGTAAGAGACTGTTTTCGTTTGCACTAGTTTCAATTGCACCGTTGCTTAACATTTACCGTGACTAAAACATAAATATCGTCTTTTTGACACTTTATTAAGAACGCATCTTACATCCATATTCAATTTTAAATTATTTTAGGCTGGCTCCGTAACAATTACTTTCGTTCCTAAACTATTTTGAAAGCAGACTAACACTTTTTTTCATCCAAATTAGCACATGATACAGGTATCTTTAATCCATTTGAATTAACTGAAAAACAATTTTAGCTGACACTTGCCCTACAAAACCGATACAATATAAATCCTGAATTGATATGTTTTCACACCAATCTTTGTCATAGCCTCAATCAATTTATTTTATTCCTAGCAAATCCATTGAATTATTTTACATCATCTTAGTTTATCCTTCAGATTCTAATTAGCATTCACCTAGATCGGTTTGGGTAATTGTTTTATGTTTGCACATGGAAATTCTTATCCAGCAAATAGACGCTTTGTCGAATAAACCGATTGGCAGCTAGGAGTCTAATCGTCACCATGGCAATATCTAAATACCATAGGTAGTTCTCGAAACAGTATTTCTCCATACGTCGGCTCACACTATCTGAAAGAAAAACGATACAAATTATACAATTAAGGGGCTGTATATACTTGACAGATTTTCTAAGTTTTATAGACGTCATTCCGATTTATTTTCTAAATTCAATATTGGACTTAGATCTCTTCTGCAACAAGGCCTATCGGAACCCGAATTTTATGGTGACTTAGTATATACGTACATTCAGAAAAAAGTATGCTTGCAATGACTTCAGTACCCAATTTCGTAAAATCATTCTTCGATATAAAAAGATTGGGTACAACATAAATGTTATACGACAAACTGCATGCATGGTTGTTAACCCAATCACGGTTAACAACTTTGCTTCCCTCTTTAATTGCACACCGGCGGGTTAGGCCTCAGATTCTATGATGGTTCCAGCGTAAATGCTTACTTGAAATTTAATTTTGGGTAATGTTGGTTGGTACTTGATGCACTATCTTTGGTCGGGCCAACCGGAATCTTACTGTTGGTTTTCTTTTGCTCTAGCATTTCAATTGTTTCGTACTGTCGAGTCCTTATCGTTGTTTCATCTCAGTAATTTGTTGATTTTTTGTGTTCTCGGAGATCTAGCACTGATGAGTTAGGAAGCCTTCATGCGGACTGAACAAAGTATGTGTTTAAACCGCGGCAGAAGTAAGGGCGAGGATTGTGGCCACGTAAAATCGATTTAAGCCCTCCACCACCCACCCCTAGTGAAATACTTTTCATTACCGTTCCAAGGCGGTTCTTCTGTTATGGTTTATTTTTGTTATAGTTCGTCTTTGAATGTGTGTGTCGCTTACATCTTTTTGTTTTGGATAGCCATTTGGCCACTGTGGGAAAGTAACTGTCCGTTTGGCTTTCTGCTAGTGATGTTTCCAATAGGGTCCAGTTATTTCGTGTTTGCGTTTCTTTCCCTTTGATGTCTCTGATGGGAGGTTGGGATAACTTTATCGATTCCTGATCATTGCCTTCCTTTCTATTTTGTTCGCCACAAAATGAGACAATTTTTATGACTCCCTATTGGCTTTACTATTAGCGCGTAAAACTGGTTTAAGGCTCCTGCCCCCGGTTGTGTTCTACCGACCTTTCCAAGGTGTCCTCATATAGCAGACCCCTTGTCAGAAGTTGATAAAGAAATAAAAGAGTGACAAATCACCTTAAGTACTTTAAACAATTTTTCTCAATTAAATAGATATAGATCTTGATCCTGGAGCAGATATTATTCTCGAAAACACATTAACACGAGAGTCAACATAAGGAAAACATAAGATGAATCATATGAGGCAACTAAAAGTGGTTGTACAAGTATATGGTAAAATAATATTTACTATTATTTCCGTCGGTCCTTTTAGCATTGCGATTACCTCGCTTTGGGAAGAGAGAGCTAAGCATACTGCTTTTCGTACTTTTTATCGATTGGCGCATGTTTGGTTTTGTCTGTTTCATCTTCATCTTCGTGTCTGGGATGGGCTGCGGCTTGTAATTGTGGCACTCCCTAAACTTTTCTCTTACATTTCTTAAAAGTAATAAACAATTTGCTTAATTACATTATTGTCCATTGTTCATAAAAACAAACAAACAATAATGTCTGTTTATGCTTTTTAGAATCACTGAAAGCTTACCATATGCTTTGAAAATTGATTTATTTTATTAAGAGCAGTATTTTGAAAACTGAGTTTGCTATTAAAGGGTACGTCATATAAAAATTGATTTAATATGCCTAGTTTACCTTGGCATTTTCAACTTCAAATCATGATAAAGCAATATGTATTGCGATGATAACCTTTAAAGCAAATATTCAGAAAAATATATTTTATATTATGCTACAGATGACAAGAATAAAGGATAGTGAAGCTTTTGTAGAACTATAATATATTCTGACAAATTAAGTATGTAGTGTTACATATATAAAACAGGGCCCAGTTGTTCAAAGTGTCGTTAGCTTAACGAGCTCGTTAAGGGTCATTTCGTTAACTGTTTTAGCAGATTCAATATACAATATTCTGATATATTTTGCTGAAAAAAATGTCAGAAGCTTTTGCTCTACTCATATTTTTTCAGCAAAACATTTCAGCATATTTGCGTATCACTCGATGTAAATTTTAACGAATCGTTAACTAACGATATCGTTAACTTTGAACAACTGGGCCCATATCTTTAACTCAATAACAAAAAATAAATGAATAAGTAAATAAATAAATAAATAAATAAATAAATAGACTAGGTATCGACAGAAACTGCTAATCATGCATCGTGCACTTTCGACAATTCAGGCCTCATCGTTACGTTAAGATACCTGCGTGAATATGTATACTTCTAGGTCATCGCTCTAGATAAAGCACTATTATACTTCTAAGAGGACCGGATAAAACTGGTAGAGTTTCGCCTTTTCCGCAAAGAGAGACAATTTTTCTGACTTCATGCTGGCTTTCTGCACGCCAAAAAGGTAAGTGAAAATGCCAGGGATTGCCACAATCAGAAGCCGCAGCTCTTCCCAGACACCAAGACAAAGGGGAAACAGACAAAACCAAACAAGCGCAAATCAAACAAACGTACGAAAAGCACTAAGATTAGCTCTCTCTTCCCCAAGTGAGGTAATCGCAATGCTAAAATGACTGAAAACATAAGAACAAAATAAGGCAAGATTTAAAACAAATCGCCTCGTAGAATAAACCACAAAGCAACAAGGAGTAGGACTAATACAGGACCACCGCCTTAGATCGGTCAGTACAATAAACTACCTTAAAGCAATTTTACAGCCGCTTAACTTCACCCTGGGCCCCAAGTCTCTTGTAGAAGGGGTCTAGTCTATGAGGTAAGATTTTGCTCCCCCTGGGAGCAAATTCTTTCCTCATAGGAATGTCTCCTTTCTTGAAGGAAGCAAAATCAACAGTGACAAAGTTAGCTCCCCTTAAAGTGTGTACCAATTTCCTTTAAGTATTGCAAACAATTTCTCAATATAATTGATACAGTTCTAGATGCGAAGCAGATGTTTCTAAGGAAACATATTTACACACGAGTCAACAGAAGAAAGAACTAGGATGAACCATTATAGACAACTAGAGGTGGATACGCAGATAGATGGTAACATAGTATTTACTGTTACTTGCGTTATTTGTCTAAATCAGAAACACCTTGTGTTATTATGTCCTTTTAATCAAAACAAATAAGACTGTCGGTTTACAATTTTAGTTTTAATAATGGAAAACGTATTATGTGCTTCCAAACCTGAACTGAATCATTGACAGCAGTACTAAACTGAGGTTTGTGTTCTTCTGTTTGTATTTTTGTACTGTTTTCAACTGCATCAGAATGATGGTCTAGGTATCGTGCGAGTAAAATTGATATAAGCTCCCCCACCCACCCCAACACCACAACACACACACACACATATTCGCTCCCTCCCAACCCAGCCCACCTCCCAAGTTTTCCTAGTGACCGTTCCGGGGATTCTCTGTTGCAGTTCTTTTTTGTGCATCTGTGGTTGAATATGTGATGTTTGGTCTGTCCTTATTTGTTCCTCATTTTTTCCTCCTTTTGATGCCTTGTGATGCTTGTATTCCGTGATTATAGCATTTCCTTGGCATCTTTACTTATAATTTTGCTATGAATTTAAAGGGTACGTCAAATAAAAATGATGTAATATTTCTAGTTACCTTATGTTGGCATTATTATATACAGATCATGACAAAGCAATATTTTTCGACAATTACCATTTCAGCAAAATCGTCAGATCTAAATAATCGTATGATATGTCACGGTTGCTGTCAGGTAATTTAAGTAACTACAACAATGACAAGGAAATAATGGTTTTATGACTATGATAAGGATAGCATAGTTGTTGTAAGAACATACTATATTTTACCAAATATATGTGTTTTATATAAATTAATTTCCTACTTCTAGAGCACATTACGAAAACATGCCTATTCAAATATATGGAGAATTTCACCTCCAAAAACCGAAAATTTTCAGGTAAAAAAACTCTGATATTTTTCACATTTCTGCTCAAAACATAGATAGTGGGTACTCGTTAGAACCGCCTCGGCGAGGCGGTTCTAACAAGTACCCACAATCTATGTTTTTGAGCAGAAATAAGAAAAATAATGTACCCCTGTAAACCCCAGTTTTACTATATAAAAGTGGGGTTTAAGGGGGTCAAAATTATATAGGCATGTTTTCGTGATGAAAACACTGGTGTCGGCGGAAAGTGGTAATCGTGCATCAGTTAGGTCTCATCGTTATGTTGAAACACCTTTATTAAAATATATACTTCTTGGTCGTTGCTCTAGATATGGCATTGTAATACGATTTACATGACTAGATACAACTGGTAGAATTCGTACGCCATTTCCGCTAGGTGAGACAACTTTTGTGACTTTTGTGTGCGCCTAATTTCTTCTAAAAAGAGGTCTGCTCTATGAGGAAACAGCAATTTGTTTTCCTCATTGAGTAGACCTCTATGCATAAGTTAACAAAACCCATTTTGACAGTGTTAACTCTCTCAAAATTGTATTAACGGCTTAAGTATTGTTAATATCTTTTTCAATCAAACTGATACGTATCTTGACCCTGAAGCAGATATGTTTAAGAAGACATATTAAAACACAAGTCAATAGAAGAAAACAAAAAGTAGGATGAACTATAAGAGGCAACTTTGAGTAGGTATGCAAATGTATGGTAAAATAATACCTACTATCTTTTGTGTTTCCTGACCTAAATTTTAGAAACATTTTGCGTTATTATAGCATTGCCAATTGTTCTTCAAAACACAAACAAGAATTCTGTTTATATATATATATATATATATATATATATATATATATATATATATATATATATATATATATATATATATATATATAATATAAGTTGGGAGAAGGAGCATAACATCTAACAAAAAATCTTTTTGGTAGCACTGGATCCAGAAAGGATGCTGAAATGATAGGCGTTAAACTATATGTTGAGAGTTAATCATTAACAGTGCAATGATTTATTTACCTGAGGCCTTTCGGCTTTCGCCTTCTTCAGAGGTTTTCTATTTTATGGGCCCAAAAAGGGCATAATCTTTTACTCGTAAATTTTACATTTTTATGTTATTTTCTTAAAAAAGAAAACCTCTGAAGAAGGCGAAAGCCGAAAGGCCTCTGGTAAACAAATCATTGCACTGTTATTGAGTAACTCTCAACATATATATATATATATATATATATATATATATATATATATATATATATATATATATATATATATATAAACCGAACCATATGCTTTGAAAATGAAAACAGACCCATATCACTGACAGTAATACTAAACTAAGGTTTGCTATTACTTTAAAGGGTATTGTTTGCTATTAATTTAAGAGTACTCTTAATAAAAAAAAATAATTTGATATTCCTACTTATCTGATGTTGGTATTATTGTATACAAATTATGACAAAACAATATGTTTTCGATAATAGCCTTTTAAGAAAAATATTCAGGAAAATATACTTTACGGTTTTTTACTGATATGATTAGGTAATATAAATTACTGAAACGGTGACTGGAAAATGAAATATTTTTTAATGACTAGGATAGGATAGCATAGCCGTTATGGAAATGTTACATATTCTGAAGTGACAAATTATGTATACATGTGTATGACACTGCAACCTTAAGAATAAAACTTGGTGTCGGCGGACATTAAATAAGTTCTATGCATCGTGCAAACGTTTTTAGACCATTTAGGCCTCATCGTTACGTTAACAACACCTTTGTGAAAATGGGTACTTCCAGGTCATCGGTCTAGATAAGGCCCAATTATACTATTAATGTGAATGGGTACCCCGCTAAGGGAGACAACATCTGTGACTTTCTGTTGGCTTTAATGTACTGGAATCCCAGACTCTTCTGACCAAAACGTCTACTCTATGGGTAATGAATTTGTCCACGACGGGGAGCAAATGCGTTCCTCAGAGAATGGACCCCTTTTCAGAGGGGACCAAAAATTAACTTTGACCGAATTGGCTCCCTCAGAATTAACAATATCGACCAATGAAATATACCCGTGCGCTTATACGAATCCAGCTTATGGTAACTTATAGCCGCGCTAGTCTTGTCGCTGTGACAACAGAGTGCCACATAAAATTGTCTGTAAAACCTGGACTAGGCCATTGGCAACAGTGCAAACCGAAATCCGACACCGCAGAATGCGACGTCTAATCAGCGTCTGCACTTTTTGCTTAGTTTAAACTTTTATCTTATTTGTATACATATACGAGCGTAACATAACAGTTGACAACGAGACATGACAAAACATCAATACATACAAATGGGATCAAGAAGAAAGTCGTTTGAATTTTTTTTAATCTGTATCACTGTTTGCTTAAATTCGGGCAGAAAAATGTTACCATTTTCACAGACTACATTCACATGGTCCAGGCTCGCAACCATTCCTTAAGTTAACTATTCTGCTTTATATTCAATTTGAAAAGTACATTTTGTGGTTTCACATACAAGTTGATTTTGGCAACAAAACCAATGAACTTATTTTGATATTGTCAATTAAACAAATATATGAGCCTCAACGTACCTTCTGACATCTGCGCACAGCGAAGACTCAAATCAGCCTGCACAACCGCACAGTCTGATTAGTCTTCATTGGCCGAATTAAACATTTCATTTGTGCATCTTCGACTGTCCGAAATGAGCCAAACGAAGATTTTGATCAGATTGTACGACTGTATTTTTTTATCTGAATATTTGCTAGGTGCACATGTCCAAAGGTGCGTTTACTGACGTTGTGGCTCATTTATTTCTGGAGAAATTACGCGTGTATCAGACTGATCTTGGCGATAGCTTTCTCCGTATACCATATATTCGTCTCTCTTATGACATTATCTAATAAGCAAGCCACTCTACCGTCTTAAATGTAACAAGCGGCAAGCCGTTGTACCGTCGTAATGTGACAATGTTCGTTCAAATTTTCAAAAACTGTGGCTTTAAATCGACCGTGTTATAGTGCAATTAAATTAGGAATCTTTGATAGACAGTCTCATTAATTTAATTTTTTACTGATTTAATCTTATCAAACAGACATCTGAATTATTGCCTACGGGTTGCATATGAAGTGCTACTGAAAGTTCGATTAGCAGTTCCAGCCGAGACTGGTAGCAGCCGTAGATGTGTGAACTTCTCTAAGTATGTGAACTCTCAGTTATTTAATTTAAACTCTCTGATACGTATGTATCTCTTCAAAGCAATAACAAAAGAGAAAAGAACAGACACATATTTTCGACCATCTTGTCTAGAAGTGAAACATATTGCTTCCAATGCGAACAAATGCTTTCATTTTAAGGTAGACCCTTTTTAGAAGTGGTCAACCCATATTCTGACAGGTTTGCCGCCACTCCCTTTTAATTGCAATATATCAATGTATCTCGAGTCACTAAAATATGGTATTCATAATTGATATAAGAACTTAGTATACGAGGGATGTTCGAAATGAATTGCTTATTTCTATCTGGAGACTTCAAATTTCAAGTTAGCCAAAAAGTACTCATTTCATGCCCTCGAAGTACTCCCCGTGGCTAGAATTGCAAAGTTTCAGCCGATGTATCCACTTCTTGAAGGCGTCACGGTACGCTGATTTGGGCACAGTAATAAGGTACTGATGAATGGCAGATCCAAGTGCCTGTCGGGACTGGTATTTCCGTCCAGTAAGGAATGCTTTCAATTTCGGAAACAAAAAGAAATCACATGGGGCAAGGTCTGGGGAATACGGGGGATGAGGCAAAACAGTTACTTTTTCTTTCTTCAAAAACGCCGTAACTATTGCGGAGGTATGAGCTGGGGCATTGTCATGTAGAAGACGGACATGTCTAAAACCAGTGGCAGGGCGTCGTTTCTGATATTACTTTTTCAGTCTCTTCAGTACTACGTCTTTGTAGTACTTTCCGGTGCCCTTACTCACTGGCACTTTTATTGCGACTCCTTCACCAGAGAAGAAGATTGCATGCAAAACCTTCTTTGTACTCAAAGAACGTTTGGCAATTATTGGGCGTTTGCTGTGTTTAGTGGCCCAGATCTTATTGCTAATCTTTCTGACGGGCTCAAAATAATGGACCCAGGTTTCATCACCTGTGACGACATTGGCAAACTGCTTTTTGTCATATTTTGGAAACATTTGAAGCAGCTTTTTGGCCACTTTAACCCGTTGCCTCTTTTGCTCGTCAGTCAACAGATGTGGCACCCATCTAGCAGAAATCTTTCTGACTTTCAAATGCTTCTTCAAAATAAGGTGAACCGTTGATAGTGATATGCCTACCTTTCGTGCAATATCATGAACTGTAAATCTGGCATCTCCTTCAATGATTTCCTTCATTTTGGAAACGATTTCTTTACGAGATGCAGATTTTGGCCTACTTGATTTCGGAGCATTTTTGATGGACTACACCAGACTCAAATTTCTTTTTCCACCGCCGAACTGTGTCATAAGACACAAAAGAAGGTCCAAAAGCAGTAGAAATTTCAGTCATCAGCTTCTTCAAAGAACAACCAAGTTTTGAGCAAGCTTTGATGTAAGCCCGTATTTCATCTTTTTTGTTGACGCTTCTACCAACCATTTTTACTGCAGGGTCAATGACTGCGTGTATTCAAATGGCAAATTTTATGTCCTACACTTAGTCTAACATGTACATTTATACACCATTGTGTAGATACTGAATAGCCCTCTACAGGTATGTATTGGTTTTTATCGTGCCCCACGTGGATATCGAGCTAGAGGACAATAAGCAATCCATTTCGAACATCCCTCGTAGATGTTCAGCAAAAGCACAAGTACAGAAAATAGCCTGCCATTGACACCATGGGCAAACAGTAGATGAGAGACAGCACAGACGCCATAAACTCCCCTAAAAAGAGTATCCAGCCCAAGCACCTCTCCTACCCGCAAACGAGACGACCACAACGCCAGACAAGATCAGTCATAACAGTAATAAGACAATGAAAATGATGGCTGGCCTCGGTGGCTCAGTTGGATGCGCCGTCCGACTGGAGACCAGGAGGTCGCGGGTTCAACCCCCGCCGAGGTCGGCAACATTCTTTCGTGGAGATTGATCATGAAATATTTTCTACGGTCATTCTCTCCCTTCCGCTGATTCAAGAAGGGCAGTTGTCAGTTTCTGGCGAAAGAATGTGCACAATACTGGTTAACCGCTTAGAGGACTAAGCCTGCCCAGTAAATGTGTGGTTAGGTAAACTGACCGCGCTCGACATGACCCTATTGGGTTGACTGGGCCGTAAAACCTCAACACAAACAAACAAACAATGAAAATGACAAATCATGAGAAAGCGCCTTATCCAGCAGTCACACGGCCACACAGAATTCAAACGAAACCAAAACCATCACCTCAGCATGGTCAGTAGCAAAATCTACCTGGGACTCAAACTGACTCCAACGGCGCCAAACCTTCATCCTAGACTAAAGCGTAATAAGCAAACAAAACGACCGCTTGGTCCGCACAGATGCTTGCCAAGTACTGGCCCCGAGATTTTAAAACTTTTCTCAAGCTCAACTTAACTGAGCATGAAATTTTACCTGGTCATAAGAATTAAAATACCAATAATATAAAACTTTTTAAACTCCTCATCATGCTCAACTGAGTTGAGCATAAAAAGAATCAAAATTTTTCAGTATTTTAAGATTTATAAACAAAATCAATTTCGTGCTCAGCTACATTGAGCACGAAAACAGTTTTATAACCTCGGGGCCTGTCTTACCGCTGAGAGGACTAAGCCTTCCCAGAAAAAGTGTGGTTAGGTAAACTGACCGGCTCGACATGAACTTAACTGGACCTCGACTGGGACGTTCAAACTCCAAACCAACTAACGAAATTTATAAATACTCAAATAACAGGACGTTGCATTTTGCGTCATATGTTTGCTAAACTGTCGTATAACTATTAAATAATCTACTGTCATTCTATAAAAGCATCAGATATAATTTAACTGGTATAAATTACTTTTGGCGAGCACTTCAATGGGAATAATTATCTCTATCTAAATTGATTTGCCGCTTTTCTGAAAAGAGGACTACTCTAAAAGGGAGAATTCCCCAGCCCCCACCCCGCCCCGCCCCCCGCCCCCTCCCACCCCAGTAGTTTTTCTCTTTACACTAGTTACCTTTTACGAAGACATTGTTGTGCAGGAAAGAAAACAGGATGAGTTTAGGTACATCTAGTCGTCTTGATGTCTAAAGAAAGGTACGTCACTTCCACCATAAGAAGTTATTTCGTCCATGCACTGTAACTATGAACTGATCAATCTTTCCTTTAGAAATAAATCGTACTGACCATATTTTCATATGTCACACAGGTCATTTCATGACAAATAATTATTTTACTTAAATTTAGGTAGTTTCTATTTCACAATCTGTGATACGCTACCTTAAAGTGTAAAGTGAAAATAACCTTCACCTACATAAGGGAAACCCGGGATTCCTCTATGTAGTATTTTTACTCGCATGTAAATAGCGCAGTCCAATGATAACTTTTCTTACTCTATAATTCCTTCTATTCTTAGTGTGTGTGACGTCAGGGTGATTACTAACACAAATAACCAATGCATGTACCTGTTGTTTATGCACCTGTATTTTTATGCGCGCTCTTTGCATTCAGCCGGTGGCCATCTTAGTGGCAGAAGATCATCCTCTATTCAACGGAGAATTTATTTATAAAATTCACCTTCTGAAGTTTATATCTTCACTGATATTCACAGAATGAATTTATTATACAGCCAGGTATGTTGATAAGGGTTGTTTGTTTACGTTCCGTCAGTATTTATTTTTTTATACACCTTTGTCATACATGTCCGTCTTCGTGCTGAATGTAAACAAACCTCGTCTTGTGAAGAAATGCGCTTTCCTGTATCAGGTCATAGTATTGATATGCATCGGTGTTAGTATTACATTAGTAGAGTAATTCTGCACTGTTTCATCACTTAATTTATGCACAAAGATACATGCATAATTTATAAATATTCATGACTTCCATCCGTCATAAGCAAACCCATGTCTAACTATTAAGGTCGCTAGAACCAAATTTAATTACATGTCTGTCAAGATGTGCAAGTATGTCCTATGTATTTGTATCTGTACATTTGTATATTGTGTAAGGTCTTGTTCTATGTGTTTGTGTATTTTATTTGTAGGACACCTTTTGAAAACCGAGATTTATAAAGAGTCTTCGTTTTCTTTGTCTGCACTGACTACCAGGCTATACGACACATAGATAACAAAAAAATAACAGAAGTTTTTCGAACCATCTTCAACGTGGCTCTTGACCCAGTCCGACGCAGGAATATTGTGTGCAACAAAGTGAATGGGTCCAGCTTTATTATGCCCCCGTCTATTCGAAGAATAGCGGATGGGCATTAAGTATTACCCCTGTCCGTCCCGTACGTCTGTCTGTCTGTCCGTCCGTCTGTCCGTCTGTCTGTCCGTCCGTACGTCCCACTTCGTGTCCCTGCCATAACTCCCAAACCGTATGAAATATATTCATGAAACTTCACAGGTGCATACATGTCATGAACAAGAAAGACAACTCTTGCTTTTTTGGTTTTTGAATTATTTCCGCTTTTCTTAGTTCCATATAGTTAACTGTGTCCGGGCCATAACTCCTAAACCGTATGAAATGTATTCATGAAACTTTACCAGTGCCTGCATCACACCGAGACAATGTTTCATGAACAATGAAGACAACTCTTGCATTTTTGGTTTTTGAATTATTTCCCCTTGACTTAGTTCCATATAGTAAACCGTGTCCGGGCCATAACTCCTAAACCATATGGAATATATTCATGAAACTTTATGGGTGCATGCATCACATTGAGACGATGTGTCATGAACAAGGAAGACAACTCTTGCATTTTTTGTTTTTGAATTATCTTCCCTTGACTTAGTTCCATATAGTAAACCATGTCCGGGCCATAACTCCTAAACCGTATGGAATATATTCATGAAACTATACAGGTGCATGCATCACATTCAGACGATGTGTCATGAACAAGGAAGACAACTCTGGCATTTTTGGTTTTTGAATTATTTCCCTTTGACATAGTTCCATATAGTTAACCGTGTCCGGGCCATAACTCCTAAACCATATGGAATATATTCATGAAGCTTTACAGGTGTATGCATCACATTGAGACGATGTGTCATGAACAAGGAAGACAACTCTTGCGTTTTTCGTTTTTGAATTATCTTCCCTTGACTTAGTTCCATATAGTAAACTGTGTCCGGGCCTTAATAATAACTTCATGGTATACCTGTTACAATTACATATAAACCCTTTTTCTGAATGGCATTTGGCGGGGGCATCCGTGTCCTATGGACACTTTTTCTAGTTGTTGAAAATAAATGTCTACGCAATGCATAAATATATTCTGAAATGGACGACAAAATAAAGTACCGCCGTACAATTAGAAGGTACATAAATGCACTTTTGTTATTTTTTCAAAGTTTATTTATCACATAATACATTTCATATGAGCATTATGTGATTAATAAACTGTGAAAAATAAATATGTAACAAAGATTATGCATTTATAACATAAATCTACTAATCTTATAGATACTGGGTATTTTGGTGTACGAAATCTATCGCAGCACCTTCACAATGTGTACATAAATTGTATGCAGCAGCGCATTTATTTCTGTTCTGTGGTAGACGTTTCATACATAATTATCAGTTAAACTACCCTGGGAATGCCACAGTCACGAAGCACAGCCTTCACGAGGTACCAAATGAAGGAGGGATGAGGAATAGATAAAGAAAAATGACATATGAAATAATAGACGCACAAAGAACAATAGGTGAATCGCCTTGGAACGGTCGGTAACAATCTACTGGAAATGATGGGGCGGGGGAGTGGGGGATGGGGGGCGGGGGCTTAACGCGAAATCTCATTCTTAAATCTGGCGCTACTCCAAGTTACAAATGTATGTTCGATCCGCATACGGGTCCTCTACCTCTTCTATGAAAATTCTCAGTGAAAGCCATATAATCAAAAATGCCTTGATCAAATTAATCAAATGATTAAATGGTGACGATGCCAGAACACAACAAAATCATAAACTTGACCAAGATGGGGCCGACCAAAATAAATATGGATATACCCAGGAAATGCCACCTTCACGGACTACAGCCCTAAACATATTTGAGCCAGCGCATGACAAAGCCAACAAAATGGCACTTGTGCCCAGCGAAGACTCAGATTAGCCTGGGCATCCGCCCAGTCTGATCAGAGTCTTCGCTGTCCGAAAGAAAAGGTTTGGGTCCTTAACTACCCATTTATGACACAGCGAATAGTTTGATCAGATTGGGTGGATTTGTCATGCGCTGTCTCAATGTGCGCGTAAAGGTTCACTAACATATTAGTGGTACAACACAGAAAATCGTATGAATTAGCTTTTTAACGCTGATCATTGGCACCACCACAAACTGCAAGTCAGATGCAAAAGAAAACCACCAGTAAAATAAACGTCAAAAAGATTGTCTTTGGAAACAAAGAACATACTACAGATAAGAAAATGGGAGTCTCGGTTTTATTGTGACTCTTCATAAGCAGTAATGAAGTTTGCAACACTGCTTACGCCCTCTAGCGTATTCAATAGCAGAACTCCATTTTCAAAGACTCCACAATGGGCCCAATCATTCCAAAGGAAATGAAATATAATATTCGTACTGTGGTAAAGTACGGGGAGACGTTCTACCGCCGCTACACGGCACTAATACCAGCTGCATTGTAGTAAAATAAACGTCAAAAAAACAAAGATTGCCTTTGGAAACAAAGAAAACACTACAGATAAGAAAATGGGAGTCTCGGTTTTATTGAGACTCTTCATAAGCAGTAATGACCACAATGAGCCCGACCACGACCACCATCGAGTATGATTAGACGCACTTTACTGCTGCTACACGCTCAAATCATTCAGGATGGAGTAAGCTTGGGTCATATTATTTTTTTTTAAGTTCTGCATTGTATTGTTTAAAGGAAGAATACCATCTCTGTTCTAAATCATTTTAAATGAGTTTAATCTAAATATGTAAAAGTACAATTTAACGCACACTTGGCTCAATATTTGATTAATTGCACTTGTCGTGTACGCGACATTCCGATTGACAATTTCTTCCAACCTATTCTTGTACAATATTCTGTAAATCTGTTTTAACATACATACTTCAATAGCAGTTACGATGTGCTCTAAATCAAATGAGACAAAGACGCCATTTTGACATTAAAGTAGTTCAGGTTTAGACGAAAAGACGTTGGCATTTTGTAGCAAGCAAAAACAACACTGCCGTAAATCATTGAACTGTTAGTATCGTACAGCATTTGGTTAATCATACGAGCCAAAACGTCAGAAGATGTTCCTTCGGACATATGCGCCTGGCGACGATTCAAATGAGCCTGCGCTTACGCGCAGTCCGATCAGAATCTTCAATGGGCACATTCTGGATAGCCAATGATGCAAATTTTCTTCGTGCAGACAATGAAGATTCCGATCAGACTGCGCGGATGGCTAGGCTGATTTAAGACTTCATTGAGCGCTCGTTGTGAGGTACGTGTTGTCGCGTCGCGGCTCATATGTTAAATACTAAACTGTGGTAAAGAAGTAAGTCATTACGAAAACACGCCTATTCGAATACATCGAAAATTTTACAATAAAAGAAAGGAAAATTTTCAGATAAAATTTTTTTTGCTATTTTTCATATATATGCTCACAACATAGATTGTAAGTACTCTTAAAACCGCCTTGGCGAGGTGGTCCTAACGGGTACCCACAATCTATGTTTTTAGCAAATATAATGCATACCCCTGTAAAACCCAGTTTTACTATATAAAAGTGGGGTTGAAGGGGGTCAAAATTATATAGGCATGTTTTCCTGATGGCTACTATTGACGTCACATTGTTTTGGTACCCTGACAAATAGTCATATCTAAAAAAACAGTATACGAAGTAGATGGTGTATGCAGGATCAGGTAAAAAATACTGTATATTTCAGGAAAAGAAGGTTCAAGGAGGAAACAAATTACAGATAGTAAAACAGTCTGTAGGGAACTATTTGGCTGTGTGCTGTGCTACCATCACGAAAACATGCCTATATTATTTTGACCCCCTTAAACCCCACTTTTATATAGTAAAACTGGGGTTTACAGGAGTATACTTTATTTTTCTTATTTCTGCTCAAAAGCATAGATTGTGGGTACTCGTTAGAACCACGTCGCCGAGGCGGTTCTAACGAGTACCCACAATCTATATTTTGAGCAGCAATATGAAAAATATCAGAGTTTTTTATCTGAAAATTTTCAGTTTTTGAAGGTTAAATTTTCTAAATATTTGAATAGGGGTGTTTTCGTAATGAAAGAGTCGGTCGGTCATTCCGGTTTGTAACCCTGAATATGCGTAGGTTTCTGGGATGTCACATGGCGGACAATGTCACGTGTTTCTGAATACGTAAGAGGATACGAAAATCCCAGGATCTATTGCTATCTCAAGTGGCCTTCACAGCACTTTCGACTACAGCCCTAAACATATTTGAGCCAGCGCATGACAAAGCCAACAAAATGGCACTTGTGCCCAGCGAAGACTCAGATTAGCCTGGGCATCCGCCCAGTCTGATCAGAGTCTTCGCTGTCCGAAAGAAAAGGTTTGGGTCCTTAACTACCCATTTATGACACAGCGAATAGTTTGATCAGATTGGGTGGATTTGTCATGCGCTGTCTCAATGTGCGCGTAAAGGTTCACTAACATATTAGTGGTACAACACAGAAAATCGTATGAATTAGCTTTTTAACGCTGATCATTGGCACCACCACAAACTGCAAGTCAGATGCAAAAGAAAACCACCAGTAAAATAAACGTCAAAAAGATTGTCTTTGGAAACAAAGAACATACTACAGATAAGAAAATGGGAGTCTCGGTTTTATTGTGACTCTTCATAAGCAGTAATGAAGTTTGCAACACTGCTTACGCCCTCTAGCGTATTCAATAGCAGAACTCCATTTTCAAAGACTCCACAATGGGCCCAATCATTCCAAAGGAAATGAAATATAATATTCGTACTGTGGTAAAGTACGGGGAGACGTTCTACCGCCGCTACACGGCACTAATACCAGCTGCATTGTAGTAAAATAAACGTCAAAAAAACAAAGATTGCCTTTGGAAACAAAGAAAACACTACAGATAAGAAAATGGGAGTCTCGGTTTTATTGAGACTCTTCATAAGCAGTAATGACCACAATGAGCCCGACCACGACCACCATCGAGTATGATTAGACGCACTTTACTGCTGCTACACGCTCAAATCATTCAGGATGGAGTAAGCTTGGGTCATATTATTTTTTTTTAAGTTCTGCATTGTATTGTTTAAAGGAAGAATACCATCTCTGTTCTAAATCATTTTAAATGAGTTTAATCTAAATATGTAAAAGTACAATTTAACGCACACTTGGCTCAATATTTGATTAATTGCACTTGTCGTGTACGCGACATTCCGATTGACAATTTCTTCCAACTTATTCTTGTACAATATTCTGTAAATCTGTTTTAACATACATACTTCAATAGCAGTTACGATGTGCTCTAAATCAAATGAGACAAAGACGCCATTTTGACATTAAAGTAGTTCAGGTTTAGACGAAAAGACGTTGGCATTTTGTAGCAAGCAAAAACAACACTGCCGTAAATCATTGAACTGTTAGTATCGTACAGCATTTGGTTAATCATACGAGCCAAAACGTCAGAAGATGTTCCTTCGGACATATGCGCCTGGCGACGATTCAAATGAGCCTGCGCTTACGCGCAGTCCGATCAGAATCTTCAATGGGCACATTCTGGATAGCCAATGATGCAAATTTTCTTCGTGCAGACAATGAAGATTCCGATCAGACTGCGCGGATGGCTAGGCTGATTTAAGACTTCATTGAGCGCTCGTTGTGAGGTACGTGTTGTCGCGTCGCGGCTCATATGTTAAATACTAAACTGTGGTAAAGAAGTAAGTCATTACGAAAACACGCCTATTCGAATACATCGAAAATTTTACAATAAAAGAAAGGAAAATTTTCAGATAAAATTTTTTTTGCTATTTTTCATATATATGCTCACAACATAGATTGTAAGTACTCTTAAAACCGCCTTGGCGAGGTGGTCCTAACGGGTACCCACAATCTATGTTTTTAGCAAATATAATGCATACCCCTGTAAAACCCAGTTTTACTATATAAAAGTGGGGTTGAAGGGGGTCAAAATTATATAGGCATGTTTTCCTGATGGCTACTATTGACGTCACATTGTTTTGGTACCCTGACAAATAGTCATATCTAAAAAAACAGTATACGAAGTAGATGGTGTATGCAGGATCAGGTAAAAAATACTGTATATTTCAGGAAAAGAAGGTTCAAGGAGGAAACAAATTACAGATAGTAAAACAGTCTGTAGGGAACTATTTGGCTGTGTGCTGTGCTACCATCACGAAAACATGCCTATATTATTTTGACCCCCTTAAACCCCACTTTTATATAGTAAAACTGGGGTTTACAGGAGTATACTTTATTTTTCTTATTTCTGCTCAAAAGCATAGATTGTGGGTACTCGTTAGAACCACGTCGCCGAGGCGGTTCTAACGAGTACCCACAATCTATATTTTGAGCAGCAATATGAAAAATATCAGAGTTTTTTATCTGAAAATTTTCAGTTTTTGAAGGTTAAATTTTCTAAATATTTGAATAGGGGTGTTTTCGTAATGAAAGAGTCGGTCGGTCATTCCGGTTTGTAACCCTGAATATGCGTAGGTTTCTGGGATGTCACATGGCGGACAATGTCACGTGTTTCTGAATACGTAAGAGGATACGAAAATCCCAGGATCTATTGCTATCTCAAGTGGCCTTCACAGCACTGGATCTGATTTGGGACCATAGAACTGTAGCAGGTGAAAGATTTTGTAACTCCTTGTACTAAGCTTATGGAGAAATTAATATAGGTGTAACATCATATCTTAGCATGCTTCGTTTATGTTAACATCGCTTTATATATTACATTATACTCATTAACGTTTTGTATAGCATAAACGGACTGAAGATGATGGAACTATATATTTGTGATCTATCATGCGACAAAGGAATTTATGTATGCCACAATCAAGTTAGATGCAATACGAGTACCTCACGCTCAGACAAAGTGCAAAACATTGAAATACAATGTGCTTTGTTTTCAAAGTTAGAACGTTCAAGATGAGAATCAATGCGGTAATCTGTGGGCTTTTCACAAAATCAGTAATTGAAAATTCATAGATTTCATGTCCAAATATGATGTTTTAAACAAAGCCCTAAATAGTTTTTTTTTTTTTTTTTTTTTTTTTTTTTTTAAACTCAATAAGTAACACTAATTTGTATAAACTGTTTAAATTATATTAAATCACAGAATGCAATAACTCGTCTCAGAATTGATCAGTTATACTAGGAAGAGAATTGTTCAAACCGCTATTATATTTTGATGTGCGTTATACGCATAAATGTAAATAGATTCTGAAACAATTGACTCTTGATAACAAGGAACACATTAACTAATACTAAACAATTCTGTAGTGTCCACGTTTTCTGGGCCAGACTGGATCTGTTCTCATTAGTGATACTGATATAAATTTTGTAAAAAAAAAAAAAAAAAAAAAAAAAATGAATGGATTCAATGATCACAAAGACCAAACACATTAAACTTAACTATAATAATGTATGCATTACGAAAACACGCCTATTCAAATACGCAGAAAATTTTACCACCAAAAAATGGCAATTTTTCAGATAAAAAATTCTGATATTTTTCATATTTCTGCTCAAAACATAGATTGTGGGTACTCGTTAGAACCGCCTCGTCGAGGCGGTTCTAACGAGTACCCACAATCTATGTTTTTGAGCAGAAATAACAAAAATAATGTATACCCCTGTAAACCCCAGTTTTACTATATAAAAGTGGGGTTTAAGGGGGTCAAAATTATATAGATATGTTTTCGTGATGGGGAGGCCTTTTTTACGACCTCCATTGTTGTCACATCACTTATACCAGCAGCTGTAGTGAAGACAAACAGATTCTGAAAGAATGAGCCACGAGAGAATAAGCAATGAACACTCCCAGAAAACTGAAAATTTCTTAAGTATACTGTTTATGCCTTCTGTACCAGATTAGTTCATTGCAACCAATTACACCATGCCTCATTAGTGAGCTTCATGTAAATTTTCTATAACTCCTTAAATGATCTCAAAGTAAAATAGAAAAAAAAATAGAAACCAGATAAAAATTTAGTAAGGACATAGGCTTGCGGCCGCTACATCACACACACACCACCTGTAGTGACAATAAGTAGACTTTAAAAGGAATGAAACTTCAGGGCAATGCACATCAACACAGAACTGAAAATTCTATGTTTACTGGAGCATACAAGCTTTTTTTCGGCCAATTAATCCTCACACATTATTTTTCAAAAAAAGAAAGAACAGAATGGACTCAACGATCACAAAGGATCTGTGACAATATTTTTTTTCTTTTGGATTGTTTAGATGCGGCGGCTGTTAACCATATTCCCGCACTTCATCATAGTGCACATTACGAAAACATGCCTATTCCAATATACTGAAAATTTTACCTCTAAAAAGGAAAATTTTCAGATAAAAAATTCTCGACGAGGCAGTTCTAACGAGTACCCACAATCTATGTTTTGAGCAGAAATATGAAAAATAATGTATACCCCTGTAAACCCCAGTTTTACTATATAAAAGTGGGGTTTAAAGGGGTCAAAATTATATAGGTATGTTTTCGTGATGAGATTATATGTTTATTTCGTTTGGGACCATTGAGTCACTATTTAGTGTGTTCTTTGTTTCCAAAGGCAATCAGTTATATGGTACTTAAAGTTTAAATAGTTAGATTTTCGCCTGATACAACATCAAATACATGTATGAGTCGGGACATTGTATTTCCCATCACGAAAACATGCCTATATAATTTTGACCCCCTTAAACCCCACTTTTATACAGTAAAAGTGGGGTTTACAGGGGTATACATTATTTTTCTTATTTCTGCTCAAAAACATAGATTGTGGGTACTCGTTAGAATCGCCTCGTCGAGGCGGTTCTAACGAGTACCCACAATCTATGATTTGAACAGAAATATGAAAAATATCAGGATTTTTTTATCTGAAAATTTTCAGATTTTGGAGGTGAAATTTTCTATATATATTTGAATAGGCGTGTTTTCGTAATGCTACAAAACTGTGTGTGAGACCAATGAAGACTCAGATCCGCCTTTGCATCGACGCATTCAGATTTTTCGGAGGTCACTCACTGGGTAGCCGAAGATCCAAAGCGTCTTCGGCTGGAGAGCGAAAACGCTGATCAGACTGCGCGGATGCGAAGGTAGATCCGTGTGTTCATTAGTCACCCATGCACTCTTGTAGGAAAAATTGTACTCCGGCTCGTATCTTATTTTCACTTATTTACAAACTAGTGAATTTCAGACCCTTAAGGAGCTTATTCAGTTTTTGAAACACATTTGTTTATAAAGGCTTTTAGGCAGAAGGGAGTTTTTTCCTTTGACGGAACACATTTGTTTATAAAGGCTTTTAAGCAAATGTAGATTGATTGCAGTAAGCAAACTGGTGCACAAAGATAGCGGATTTAAGCAAATTTAGACATTCATTATACAGATAAGAACCGCAGCATCAAAAAACATACCTTCTGATATATATGCACAGCGAAGATTCAGAACATCATGCGCATTCGCGCAGACTGATCGAAATCATCACTGGCCGCAAGTGGGATAGCCAAGGATGCAAAGTTTTCTTGCGGACAGCGAAGACTCAGATCAGACTTTGTGGATGCGCAGACTGATTTGAGTCTTTTTTTTTTTTTTTTTTTTTTTTTTTTTTTTTTGCGCACATTCAGAAGGTACGTTTTTCTCGTTGTGTCGCAAAAGAACTCGAGCGAGAGATAATATGCCTTATGGGCCATGTGCCCAGCGTAAATATAAGTAAAGATACCCAGGAAATGCTACAATCAGGAAGCACAGTCTTCACACGGCACCAAAAACAAAACATCACGAAAACATACCTATATAATATTGACCCCCTTAAACCCCACTCTTATATAGTAAAACTGGGGTTTACAGGGGTATACATTATTTTTCTCATTTCTGCCCAGAAACATAGATTGTGGGTACACAACCGCCGAGGCGGTTCTAACGAGTACCCACAATCTATGTTTTGATCAGAAGTTTGAGAAATATTCGAATTTTTATCTGAAAATTTTCATTTTTTGGTGGTTAAAATGTTCAGTATATTTGAATAGGCGTGTTTTCGTAATGAGGACAGAAGAGGAACAAATAATGACCAAACCAAACGCCATATATGAACAATACGAAAACATGCCTATTCAAATATATAGAAAATTACACCTCCAAAAACTGAAAATTTTCAGAACCCCCCCCCCCACCCCCCAAAACAAAAACTCTGACATTTTTTTCACATTTCTGCTCAAAACATAGATTGTGGGTACTCGTTAGAACTGCATCGGCGAGGCGGTTCTAACGAGTACCCAAAATCTATGTTTTGAGCAGAAACATGAAAATAATTCATATCCCTGTAAACTCCGTTTTACTATATAAAAGTGGGGTTTAAGGGGGTCAAAATTATACAGGCATGTTTTCGTGATGACTACCGACGCACAAACTAAAGAGAATTGCAACACAGGAACCACCTGAGTGTATTGTCAATTTTCAAAATAACCAGGATGGGCTCAATGATCCCAAAGGAAATAAAATATAACCTGCACTATGATGATGTACGGGGAGACATTTTACGGCCGCCACACGGCAAAACACCAGCTACGGTAGAGTAAAATAAAAGTAAAAAGGATTGCCTTTGGAAACAAAGGACACACACACAAAAAAAATAAAATCGGATAATCGGTTTGAGTCTCTTCATATGCAACACTGAAGTTTGCGAGACTGCATAAGAATGCTCGTCCCCCCCCCCCCCCCCGCCACCCCCCCCCCCCCCCCAACACACACACACACATCCGCTCCGGCTTAAGTTTCGTGCATTTCTGTTTGATATAAAAATCATTCATTTCTGGATGAATTAAAACAACTATCCGCCTACAATTGCATTACTTGCGGTAAAACCCAACACCAGAGATACAACAATTCGTCGATAATCTCACTCGGATTCGAAAGATGAAAACTATGCAAATAAATATTTTTTAGCTTTATCGGGGCTTAACTATCTAAAATAAAATTAGCACATATCCTGAACAACTTGTGTTCCTACGTCTCTCACTACTATTTAAATCTCCTGTCAGTGTAGCATGCAAATTTAAAAGGTTAAGGACGCGTAATGTGCTCTGCTCGGGTAAATCTCCGAACCAAATTAGATATTCTTGCGTGTACCGACCTGCCAACTTTAATTACCATTTACAAAAGTGAATTTATGAAGAATTCAAACAAAAAAAATCAATTACAAAAAGTAAGTTTTGATTTCGTTTCGTTTCATTGAGCAATGAATGAAATTATTAATCTGGGCATAGTCTTCATTCTCTGCAGATTTCTTATGGTAGAAGAGTTTCCTATCGCTACATCGACATATTTCATGAGAGTGTATTCTAATACATCACGCACTCCAGCCTTTGGGAAGATATTCTGAGAATTATGACATTAATATACGTTCGTTTTGTCTATTGTTAAGAATAAAGACAGTCGGTTATTGAATCAGTCTTATGCAAAAGTCCGTGTTAGTTTGATGGAGGCTGACGTGACCAGAATCACAATCTGTTAGCAGACGGCCTCAGAATAGCAAAAGGGACAATGTAGAATAATAAGGAACTTACATAATGCATGAAACCTTGCAGCTAATCGATCAGAGTCGCAACGTTAGAAAAACGTACCTTCTGACGTGATCCAACAAGACTCTAACCAAGCTATGCATCCGCACAGTCTGATCAGTCTTCTTTATCCGCATGAAGAAATTTTGAATCCTTCATTATCCATATTGCACACAGCGAAGATTTGAAACTGAGTGCGTGAATATGCAGGATGATCTGAATCTTCGCTAGGCGCATAAGGTGAAGGTACGTCTTCTGACGTTACGGTTCATAAGTCGTAGCATGCACATTACGAAAACACGCCTATTCAAATATATTGAAAATTTCACTTACAAAAAATGAAAATTTTCAGATAAAACATTCTGATATTTTTCATATTTCTACTCAAAACATAGATTGTGGGAGCTCGTTAGAACCATCTCGCCAAGGCGGTTATAACGAGTACCCACAATCTAGTTTTCAAGCAGAAATAAGAAAACTAATGTATACCCCTGTAAACCCCAGTTTTACTATATAAAAATGGGGTTTAAGGGTGTCAAAATTATATAGGTGTGTTTTCGTGATGGCAAAAATAGAGACGTACGTGCAAATGATACGAACGAGCAAACTCAGGCATGCATGCTAAAGTAAGCTGCTTAAATCGACTTGCGATGTTTTGAAAGGAGAAGCTGAAAGACTGATGAGATAATACGAACGAGCAAATTCAGGCATGCATGCTAAAGTAAGCAATCGACTTGCGATGTTTTGAAAGGAGAAGCTGAAAGACTGTTGAGATAATACGAACGAGCAAACTCAGGCATGCATGCTAAAGTAAGCAATCGACTTGCGATGTTTTGAAAGGAGAAGCTGAAAGACTGTTGAGATAATACGAACGAGCAAACTCAGGCATGCATGCTAAAGTAAGCAATCGACTTGCGATGTTTTGAAAGGAGAAGCTGAAAAACTGTTGAGATAATATGACTTTTAAATTGACTGAACACTTATCTGTGAAATGCAAAGCGTAGTAGGCATGACTAAAAGTTAGAGAAGGGCCTTGATGTAGGTTCTTTTTTTTTTGTTGTTTAGCTGACCAAGCGAGGAATTCCTTTATGACGGTGAATACTAACTATCGTTTTTTAAATGTAGTAGCTGTCAAAGTTGAAACAAAAACTTCTGTGCTCATCACGAAAACATGCCTATATAATTTTGACCCCCTTAAACCCCAATTTTATATAGTAAACTGGGGTTTACAGGGTTTACATTATTTTTCTTATTTTTGCTCAAAACATAGATTGTGGGTACTAGTTAGAACCGCCTCGCCGAGGCGGTTCTAACGAGTACCAACAATCTATGTTTTGAGCAGAAATATGAAAAATATCAAAGTTTTTTTATCTGAAAATTTTCAGTTTTTGAAGGTGAAATTTTCAAAATATTTGAATGGGCGTGTTTTCGTAATGTGTGTTGGCTAATCATAAAACATATTGCTGTCAAGTTTATTAGACTCACAGAAACATGCTTTGAGAGTGTGTAGCTTTTGTATACAGTTTAGCTGACTATCTTTGACATTTCGATCTTGTTTTTCCTTCTTCTCTTTTTTTTTTTTTTTTTTGTCGTTTTTATTTCCATGCAAATGGTTGAGTTTCTTTCATCCGATATGTCAACTGGGAATTGTATAGCGAATCCATTGCAACTATACATAAATAGACTCGGCTAAATCAAACGGAATGTACTCCTATGATCTAACCTGAGCTAAGGACCTCGATAACCGTAAACATTACACCTCTGATATGTATTTAACAAGCTGGTTCCTTTGCGACTACCCGAGTCAAACGAAATTCATATGAGAGCAAATTCATTCGTTTAAGAGTAGACCCATTTTCAGAAGTGTATTCATGTACAGAAAAAGCAAACAGGAAGTCACAAAAGGTCGTCTCCCTCATACTAAATGGCAGCAGATCAACTGAGTTTAGTCTATCCCTTAATCAAGTGTATGGAGACCCCTTAATGGACATTAACAGATGTAACGTTAGAAAATGAAATTTATGTGTTAAATCAGATACAAATAGAACCACTGAAAAGGTTTTAAAAAATCTGTACAATAATGTGTTTATCCTTTGTCCGGTTTAATACACCTGGCTCCATGAATTAGAATCGTCCCACTGAGGCGATACAAAGTACACAAAATATACCATTATTGTATGAAGGTCAAAACGACTTCTCTAAATTATCTTCATTTGCTTCCTGACATGGCGCCATGATTAACCCTCAATGGCTCGAACTACCCATTTCTCGAATAAATTTCCACGGACTCAAAGATGTTTGAGCTATTGAGATTTTACTGTATTTCGATATGAAATGCTACTGCAGACTTGGCAATAAAGGACTGTGTCTGTAAAAAGATTTGCATTACAAAAACACGCCTATTCAAATACATAGAAAATTTCATCCCCAAAAAACTGAAAATTTTCCGATAAACCCCCCCCCCCCAAAAAAAAAAACTCTGATATTTTTCATTTATCAGCACAAAACATAGGTTGTGGGTACTCGTTAGAACAGCTTTGGCGAGGCGGTTCTAACGAGTACCCACAATCTGTGTTTTTGAGCAGAAATAAGAAAAATAGTGTATACCCTGTAAACACCAGTTTTACTATATGAAAGTGGGGTTTAAGGGGGTCAAAATTATATAGACATGTTTTCGTGATGTTACTATCTAGGCTTAGTAGCCAAGTTAGTAAAAAAGGAGACAACTGTGTTATTCATTCAATAGTGATTTAAACCTAAAGGCTTTAAATATCTTTATGATAAGCATGTATATTTCTTACACGATGAGGATGCAGATTTTTAAGAAACTCGCTGAGAACTTCAAATAATTTCATGAAACATTAAGAATCGGAATACTTATTCTAATTAATAGTACGATTATCAAAGCAGCATTCTTGCAAAAATAGTTTCAAACAAAACTGAAGCTCCTGTGGTTTTTGTTACAGCTAAAGTAGCTACGGCATCAATATCTAAAGAGAAAATGCTCCAGACTATAAAATGTATAAGCTATATTTTCAAACGACACCTCTTAGAAAAGAGAAATATATGAGGGGGTCGTTTGGGTGTGTTTGGGTGGGGTATTTCAACAAATGACTTCCTACATGTAGTAGCGTGTAGATGAGTTAAATAGTCGGACATGCATGTCTATGTGTTATGTGCAAACCCATAACAAAATCCTCATTAATGAAATTATAGCAGAAGATTGAGTTACGGTAGGCGTGGTTTCCACAATTGTGCATTGTATATTACGTAAATTGTTTTAGTTGTTTACAATTGTTAGAAAAGACAAGAAAAATAACTCAGCGGGCACACGATGTTTACATAACGTCGCATTAAAGTCGATTCAGCATCGTCGTGTGGATACATCGACGTTAATGCGTTCTTGTATAAAAGCGGGTTCATGACATTTACACTATGTCGACACGACGAACACCACAGAAAGTGCAAGTACACTGGTCATAAAAACAAAACCAAAAATAAAACCCAGGTACGGATTAAAGCACAACCAATTTATGGAACCCAAACCAAATTCTGCAACTTACAGCACCCTTTCACCCATTTAAACGGAAGCAACAGGCGATGGATAAGGCGGACTGCAGCCGAACTCCAAAGATAGAAGCCAAGGAAAGGGTGAATAACTTGGGACTACCATGTGGTGCACCTTATGGACTCGATCCGCTGGACCATGGTAGATCCGACAGAAACTGGAATAATAATAATTACACTATGTCGCCATAATGTCGATTCAACTTCATGACGTGGCATCGACGTTATTGTGACGCTGTATAAACGTCCAGGGCACGCTGGGGGGAGGATTTAAGGTATCGAAATGTTGAAAGAGATTACGACACGATGTTCAATAGTTCTGCACTTTAATAAAATGTCGATCGAGATTATGTCTATCTTATTTCAAATTTCAATTCCAATTGTATAAGCCATGTCATCCAAAAAAGCGTGTACATGCGATCAATCCGCGCATCCATGTCAGCTCGTCAGTGGATGGGTTTTCCTTCCGTTATTGTAATCTAGATAGCTACTTATATTTCCATTACAAAAACACGCCTATTCAAATATATAGAAAATTTCAACTTCAAAAACTAGAATTTTCAGCTAAAAACTGATATTTTTTTCATATTTCTGCTCAAAACATAGATTGTGGGTACTCGTTAGAACCGCCTCGGCGAGGCTCTAACGAGTACCCACAATCTATGTTTTTGAGCAGAAATAACAAAAATAATGTATACCCCTGTAAACCCCAGTTTTACTATATAAAAGTGAAGTTTAAGGGGGTCAAAATTATAAAGGTACGTTTTCGTGATGGTCATCCAAAAATGCGAGTACATGCGATCAACCCGCGCATCCATGTCAGCTCGTCAGTGGATTGGTTTTCCTTCCGATATTGTAATCTAGACAGTTACCAAAATTTCGGCAAATGAACAATAAGGACCGAGCAATAATGATCAGCCAGTACTTTTGCTTAGGCTGAATTGAACTAATGTTGTTTCCATAAGCTTCAATGACATGTTTCTCTTGTCGCCGTTCAATTATAATGATAATTGTAAGGAAATATTTCGCCTGCAAGAAAGCTTGCATTCAATTTGGAGAGACTCTCTGTTCCTCGCTTTTAGTTTCCTCATCTATTTTCCAAAAATAAATTAATCTTCATTCAAACATCTCATGCACACAAAGGTTTGTCTGTATAATACCATTTATCATTTTAACAAGTGAGGTCATCTGGGCCGCGCCATGCGAAACATGTCTTCGGGCATATGCGGACAGCGAAGGACCAGATCAGTCTGCGCATCTGTGCAGTCTGATCGGGACCTTCACTGTCCGCTAACAAAATCATTGACTACTACAGAATGTATGAATGGAGAGCAAAGGTCCCGATGATACTTTACGCATGCGCAGGGTGAATCTGAATTCGCGCATTTTGCGTATGTTGAAGACATATTTCCACTAGAAGTTGTTCATCTAATAAATCGTCTACTAATGTTTTGTCTCAAGAGTCAAACAAATTTAAGCATTTGTAGACCAAAGATGTAATAGGTTGTTCTCAAACGAAGCTTTTCAATCATCGTTTTTTTTTTGTTTTTTTTTTGTATTTTTTCTATGCAAGTCCCATAAATGTATCGTATCGTCAGGCATGAAGCGAAATGAGTCGCAATGGGATAAAAATGTAGGCCCTACTTTCTGACATGTGCGCCCAAACAAGACTCAATCAACCTGAACATTCAGGCAGTCTGATCAGTGTTCGTTTTCCGCATAAAGAAAACTTTGCATCATTCAAGTTGGCTACCCAAAATGCGCCATGTGAAGATTTAGATCAGAATGCGCAAATGCGCAGGCTGATCTGAATATTCGCGGAGCACATGTCCAAAGGTTCGTTAATGTTCTGACGTTGCGGCTTAAATTCTAACAATCAGAATATCTGTTATGACCATTACAAAAACACGCCTATTCAAATATACTGAAAATTTTACCACAAAAAAATGAAAACATAGATTGTGGGTACTTGTTAGAACTGCCTCGATGAGGCGGTTCTAACGAGTACCAACAATCTATGTTTTTGAGCAGAAATAAGAAAAATTATGTATACCCCTGTAGACCCCAGTTTTACTAAATAAAAAGTGGGGTTTAAGGGGTCAAAATTATATAGGCATGTTTTCGTGATGGTGCTGCAAACTGGCAATTAGAATATCTGTAATGACGTAATGCAAATAGGCATGGTACTGTATCATGTACACTGCACCAGGTCTAGCAAACTGTGAACCTCAGCATAACTATGGTACATTCATGTGTACCCAGGAGTTTATGTTAAAGCGGTGTGTGCAAACATTGACCAAATTTGCAGCTACGCACCAAACTTCAAATGCGACATAAAAATTTAATTGGTTGGTATATGACGTCTTTAACCCAAGTCCTGCTGAACCTGGATATGCCCTAGCTTTGCAAACAGTGTAGATGCAGATCGACAGGCTTCCGAAAAAAAACCCATATGATCTGAATTTGCACTTTTGTCAGTCAATATGTGAATTTTTATCAACAACGTGCATCAAGTAATCTGACTTTCTTCTGAATCCCATTGTATAATATTGTAATGTAGTAAACACATGTCTTGTGTATGTTCAAATATGTTGATATTATACATGAAATAAACGTTTAAACTAAGCAATCTGATTGGCTGTCAATTACAAATCGGCACGGCAACCTAATTTATTCAGCATGACAAGTTATATACATCTGAAAGGTTATTGGAACAGCGCCGTTACATATGTATAAGCTTACTCTAGAAATTCAATTGATTAAGACGACCGGTTGTACTTGATAGATCTTCCAATATATTTTACAAGTGTAACACCGTTTGTGAATACCTGCTAGTTCTCCTACGAACAAATCCCCTTTTGAAACGGGATCTGCTCTAAAAGCAAACTTAAGCAATTACCTCTAATGTTAGAGTGGAACGCTTTTCTGAAGCAAGGCTCAACATTTTTTATAGTTCTTTCACCTGATAGTGTATCAATCCATCCCCCTTAAGCTTACTTATCAAAACTTAGGGTAAAGATTTTGTACCAGTACAGGGGCGGATCCAGGAGGATTTCTGAGGGTGTTCAATTTAATCGCTTTACCGTACTTACTCTACGTATTCTGACAGCCAGGGCTGAGCAAACAGTGCAGGGTCTACACTGTTTGCCACTCCCCCAGCAATTTTACACACATTCACAGGTAGTAAAATTGACTTGTTGTTGGTGGTGGTTGTGTGTTTGTGTGTGTGGAGGGTGGGGGTGGGGGGAGGATGGGGGGTTTCGGTCGAACCACGCAAAATACCTCTGAATCAGCTCCGGCAATAAAATTGATTTAAACCAGTCCCTCACCGCAACTCCTCGGTAGTTTTTAATATAGACCGTTTTAAGATGGAGGTTTTATATTGTTCCTTCCTTGTGAGGTGTTGTGGCTTATCGCTGCAGGCCAATTACATCATTTGTCCTGTTTGTTCTCTAATTGTTGTGTTTGAGAGGTCCTGTCTCGCAATGTGGTAACCTCGTTGAAAAAGCGGTATATGGTTGTTCTGTTTTGTTGGTTTGTACAATTTAACAAGTGTGCTGTCTGCCGTAGCTTGTTTTGCTCTTCCTTTTAGTGTCATTTTAGGCTACATGTATGTTCTGTGGTTGTGAATCTTCCTGGGCATTGCCTTTGCTATTGTTTTATAATTATTAATGATCCAGATCAGCCTGCATGGCCGTTTAAATTTACTAAAGGCTTTGAGTTAAATATTACACTGATATATTCTGCAGTAGCCATTGATACTGTAAGCAGACATTGAAGATAGATAGATAGATAGATAGCTAGATAGATGAGTGGTCATTTCCATTACGAAAACACGCCTATTCTAATATATTGTAAATTTCACCTCCAAAAAAACTGAAAATTTTCAGATGAAAAACTCTGATATTTTTCATATTTCTGCTCAAAACATAGATTGTAGGTACTCGTTAGAACCGCCTCGGCGAGGCGGTTCTAACGAGTACCCACAATCTATGATTTCGAGCAGAAAAAAGAAAAATAATGTATACCCCTGCAAACCCCAGTTTTACTATATAAAAGTGGGGTTTAAGGGGGTCAAAATTATGTAGGCATGTTTTCGTGATGATACGAAATTTATGGAGCGAGCCTTTGGCGAGTTTCATAAATCTCATACGAAATGACCACGAATGTCAGATTCTGTTTATCACGTGACTTTCAAACTGTATTTTACGGCTGTTGAAGTTAAACCGTTTTTCAACAGAAAACGTAGCGTTGTCACTGGCGGCGTGATACAAACAATGTAGCATTACGCGTCAGAAACCAAGTATTATGTAACGAGCGACCCATCACGGAAACATACCTATATAATTTTGACCCCCTCATACACCACTTTTATATAGTAAAACTGGGGTTTACAGGGGGTATACATTATTTTATTTTATTTCTGCTCAAAAACATAGATTGTAGTACGAATTAGAAACGCCTCGAATATTAGATTTTTTTATCTGAAACTTTTCATTTTTTGGTGGTAAAATTTTCAATATATTTGATTTGGCGTGTTTTCGTAATGATATAAAATATAGACATTGCAAATAAAAAAGAAACCGACAGAAAACGACTTATTGAGAAATTGTAAGAGAATGAACCTAGGAAGTGCCACACTCACAAAGCACTTACGAAGACTGCAGATTGTATATTTGAATGGGATTTATTCCGCTAGTCTTATACAGGTTTCTTTTCGGTGGATTATATTACCATTAAGTACCTATTTCCAGCCGCTAAAGTCTGCTTGAATGGTGATGTTAGCCGCATAAATTTCCATTCGTTAGTCCGTCTGCCTTCTAGAGTCTCATTCTTGTTTTTCCATAAGCCTCAACGATATCGATGCGTAAAATTATAACTTGAAATGTTTTCGATGCAAACTATGCGCATGTTTCCCGTAAGCCTTATTGATAACCTCATGGAGACACGCAAATTTGCATAGTGCATAATTTTATTCAAGCATTTAATTTCTTTCCTGGCGTGATTTTGAATTCATATCCGGACCTTGGCAGCTTACTTTGGCAAAGACACTCTTGTGAGGATGTTTAATTGGGCCGCGACAAGAGAAAAGATGTCTTTGAACATGCCCAAATGCACAGATTCAGATTCATCCCACGCATGCGCAAAAGCTCATCCGGGCATTTGTTTTGCATTGATACATTCTATAATGGTGAATAATTCTGTTAGAGGACAGCGAGGGCCATGTTCAGACTGCGCGAATGCGCAGGCTGAACATGGCCTTCGCTGGCCGCATAAGCCAGAAGAATCGTTTACGCACGGGGCGACCCATTTACAATTCTGTTTGCGTCCCTGTTTTAATTATAATCGCATTGTTACATGTAAAACAGTCTTTGCGCATGTAATCATAGAGGAATTGCATGCTCTGAGAGATTAAAGCCGCGCCATGTGAACACGTACCTTCTGGCCAAATGCGGATAGCAATGGCCATGATCAGCCTACGCCTACGCAAGAGTTGATCAGGGCCCTCGTTGTCCGCTTAGAGAATCAGTCGAATCTGTAGAATACAATTTACTCTCATTATCTAATATTTCGAGGGATCCAGAAATGTCGGTTTGAGATTAAAGTAGTTTGAGATAAAAGGAGTGAAAATGTAAAGAACATATAGCAAGTTAACCAATATTTTCCTTTATTAAGTATTACTTAAACAGTACTTAGAGATATCAGCGTTTGAGATAACGACAGACATAATCAGACGGTGGTTTCGTAGTCCGATCCAGATCTCTTCTTTTCGCATGTGCTTGCTGGACAGGGATATTTTCTCAAGGCCAGGTAAAAATCAAAGCGTATGCACATTGTAGACTAACACCCGTACCCTCCCCCCCACCCCCCACACACGCACATACATACACACATATCTTTCTGTTTCTCCATATCATATTGTACATGTATAAAGAAAGTAGTGAATCAGGAGCGTTTACCTGTTCTAAATAAATGAAATATTCCCCTATTCTGGCTGTGTGTAAAAACTCAGAAATGATACTCGAAACCTTTTTTTTTTTGTACATAAAACCGTCTGTTGGAAGAAGGCGAAGACTTTCCGTGCAAACCCACTAGAGAGGTTCCGACGTTAAAACCTTAAACTTTAACCTGCTGATAATTAACCCATTAAAGACTAATTGAACTCTCCCACACTATAAATTGAAAGGGTCCATTTTTTATTTTAGGTACGTCAGGCTATATGATATAGATATTCCAAAAGAAAAAAAAGGTTGAATTTATTGCAAACAGTGGAGACCCTGATCAGACCACATTCTGTGGCGTCTGATCTGGTTCTGCACTGTTAGCCAGTTGTCCGTTTAGGGGTCTCCAGTCTTCCATGGGTTAATCAAAGCAGACATGATTTACAATATTTTCTTTTATTTTTCACAGAAAACGAACTTTTTATATTTCATATATATTGTCTGCGAAGGAAAACAAATATCGATATTTTCTTTCTTTCTTTTTTTTTTTTTTTTTTTTTTTTTAATGAGCTAGGCTACCGAGTGCTAAAGCTTAAAATGGATAACAGACGGAACACATAATGTGTATGCGTGCTTTTCCATGAGTGCGCATCAGATGCATATTTTTCTGCTAATCATGCCGACAATCAGTGCGACTGGAGAGATTAGTCAAACACAATTTGCATAGTTTCATTACATTCATTATTCAAGCTGTACCACACACACGTGCGTTATATTAGAACGTTTCAAGTAAAACAGTGCCTTGGAGCGTATAACAAATACATTGTACACTAGCTTACATCATCGCAACAGTCTTATCACGGTCGTTTACACATTGTGCTTGTCCAAGAATTCTGTCGGCTGACAGCACAAGTGCTAGTATTGTTACACTGCAAAATGTAGAAATTTCTATACTTTGCGTTAGTGCTTACGCAAAATGCAGACAATTTTGCGTTTACGTTAACGCAAATTGTGGAAAATGTCAGCGCAAAATGTAGAAATGTGTACATTCCGCAATATCGTCAACGCGATCCGCCACAAGTAGCATTTTGCTAACACAGCCTGTCGATGCACATGCTGATCTTGGTTTTCGCTGGCTGCACCCGCATATTTGCCTGGCACCACGCTATGAGGGTTACATTTCTAAATAAACAAAGGTAAAATACTACTCTTAGACTATTTTTCTACACATTCCATCTCCCTTACCAGTTAGAAACTCATAACTGATCAGCCAAATCAGAGAAGAGGACATTGCAAAAAATTGGATTTTTGTAAAATACGAATACAGTCGACTCTCGTTATCTCGAATTCAAAGGGCCTCACTGAAACACTTTGACATATCCATACCTCGACATATCAGAGTTGAGAGAGTGAGGAAAACAATAAAATGAATAACCACATTTAACAAATGAATATGTAATTTGACTCCTGAAGTGTAGAAATATATATATATATATATATATATATATATATATATATATATATATATATATATATATATATATATATTGTGGAAAAGAGGAAAAATTGCTCCTTAGGAGCAATTTCTCTTCTTTTCCACAACATTATGTTACCTGTTCTCAGATTTCCATTATAAAGCAGGGACTAGAATTTCACTTCGATATAAGCGGTTATTCGAGACAAGCGAGGTCAAGATAACGAGGGTCGACTAGTTTTTTATGTTGATTTATGTATCAGTTAGACGGGAGCCAGTCTATCCGCATATCACCAAACACAGGTTTGCTTGACGCAGCTCAAACGTCAGACAGACCCTTTCATCCCGGGCTTCTGAAGTGGACACTTCCACTTTTTATAGTTTGGATGCGTCCAATCTTGCACAAAAAGGGCGGCAGTTACAAATCACATTTTAAATGGCAAGCAATATAGATTTTAATGCGACGGCTCGTTACGTAGCATCTTATTAGGATCTACACAGTATGCAAGCTGTTTAACGTTTCTGTTTTGACTGGCAGGGCTGAACTATTCAAGAAAAGCGATTAGCGCGCAATGTCTGTTCGGGCCTCCCTGGTTTACGTCCGTCGATTCTATAACATAGATGTACCAAATGTACCGGAAGATGAAACATGGGCTTTGAGGATCATATTGTTTGTATGTGCTAGCGTCTATAGCTGTTCTAACATTTATTAACCTTGGTTCTTCTGAACTCGGATATATCTTGCCTACACAAACAGTGTAGATCCAGATCAGTTGGCTTCTTTAGAAGCCAACTGATCTCGATCTACACAGTTTGTTATTAAGTATGTGACTTTGTACATGTATCAACAACCTGGATCGAGCAATCTGATTGGCTGAAAAATAGAAGTGGGTGTGGCATCTTAATTTATTCAGGAAGACAAGGGTGAAGGGTAATTGATACACTTTTAGGAGAGGCAACCCTGTCAAACGAGCCATCTCATGACAAAAAACAACAAAATTGCATATGCGCCCAGTCAAGACTCAGATCAGCCTGGGCATCCGCCCAATCTGATCAGTCTTTGTTGTGCACTCAGTTAGTCGCTGAGAAACGAAGCTTTCTTCATGCAGACAGCGAAGACTCTGATAAGACAGGGTGGATGCCCAGGCTGATCTGTGTCTTCACTAGGCACACATTTTCTTTTGTTTGGTTTTGACATGAGCTGGCTCAAATTGTTTGGCCTCTCTTCTGAAAAGGGAGTCAACTCGAAAAGGAAAGAATTACTTCCTCTGAGAATAAATTCTCTTCTTTTAGAGCAGACCCCTTTTGGAACGTATTGTGGGAAAACCAAACGTGCTATCACAAAAGTTATAGCCGTTGGCAGACATGGCAAAATGTCTAAGTTTTTCGAGGATTTTTTTTTTTTTTTTTTTTTTTTTTCAACGTTTTGTTAGCACCCATTTCCATTGAGGCGGTACAGTTTTTGTTTTCTGAAATACAAGAAGAAAATGGTTTGGTCACGAAGATATAACACGACACGCAAGTGTTGCTAAAGTGCACTAAATGTAGAAACATTTTGCGTGAAAAATGCTAATGGTTGTTTTATGCTGTCTTTAATTTCCTAACAATACTGATTTCTTCCTTTGTTTTCGTAAAACCAGAAGAAAGATACAGAACCGTAAAAATAGCTATTTGATATGTGCATGTTCATGTATAATTCTGTTGGTCCACAGATCCTAGTGTACTGTATTTACTGTAAATATTCAGACACACTGGCTCTTTACCATGCGTGTCCAAATTTGAAGACGTGTCTATGTGTCTAACATAGTAAGATGTATAAAAAAAAGTACAGACACTAAGCGGACGTCTGGCATCTGTTCGAATACATACAAATATATTTAAAAGGACGCGCCAAGCGAATTTGAACGTGACTTTGGGCATAATCGGACAGCCAAGGCTCAAATCAGTCTGCGCATCCACGCAGTCTGATCAGGGTCTTCCATTATGAAAACATGCCTATTCAAATATATAGAAAATTTCATCTCCAAAAACTGAAAATTTTCAGATAAAGAACTCTGATAATTTTCACATTTCTGCTCAAAACATAGATTGTGGGTACTCGTTAGAACCGCCCCGGCGAGGCGGTTCTAACGAGTACCCACAATCTATGTTTTTGAGCAGAAATAAGAAAAATAATGTACACCCCTGTAAACCCTAGTTTTACTATCTAAAAGTGGGGTTTAAGGGGGTCAAAATTATAAAGGTATGTTTTCGTGATGGATTCCGGCTTCCGCTTACAAAATTATTGGACAGCATAGCATGTAACAACTGACAATTGATAAGACTTTGCACATGCGTCAGATGAATCTGAATCTGTATATTTTGCGCATGCTCTAAAACACATTTTAACTTGGCGGGGTCCAAAGACGGTAGGGACTTTTACCAGCAGGTATCGTAAATGTACATAAGTCGGTAAACTGTTGCAAGGAAGTAAAAACAAAACAAAAACGCTAAGTAGACCGCCTTATCGTGCACACTAAACCGTGAGAGATGATCAAAAAGCTTGTATGCATAATACAGAAAAAAAGTCATTTAGTACCATTGCAAAAGATCGTTTGGTTGGTCCAAGAAACATCTGTATATCACCCAATGATGAGTTGTAGTCTACTGATTACAAGTAATAGCACTCATTTACCATTATGAACGTTAAGCATTCTGCTGAAAACATGAGAACAGGTAGAAGTCGATATGCATGCATAAACAGTTTTTTTGTTTCATCATACTTACCCTAGGTATACAGACAGACCTAAGCAGATAGTGCAGACCCAACCAAGACGCCACTCACCCAGCAATTTCAGAAACATCATGGGTAGTTACAACTTAGGACAGCTAAAATAATGCTATTACGTTCATTCCTAGGTCATGCGACCACTTTTATATAGTAAAACTCGGCTTAATAGGGGTATACGTTATTTTTCTTGTTTCTGCTCAAAACAAAGATTGTGGTTACTCGTTGGTTCCGCCTCACCGAGGCGGTTCAAACGAGTACCCAAACCTACGTTTTGAGCAGAAATACGAAATATTGGATTTTTGTATATGAAAAGTTTTTTTTGGCTTGTAAAATTTTCAATATATTTGAATAGGCATGTTTTCGTAATGGAATGTTGAAAAGACAAACGATCGAAGTCATGCATTTAAGAAACATTGCCTTATTGATATATGCTGTCATGAAATCCAAGTGTAAAAGGCGCTTAAACCCTACTCGATGTCTTTCAATGAATTGTAGCTTAGACGTAGCCTTTTTATCATAAATATGTTCCTACAGTTGTTGTACTGATATACAGCTGGGTGAGTGACTGACGCGTTAGAAATGATGATAAAGTACCATAAAGACGATAATGCATTACGTAGACACGCCTATTCAAATATATTGAAAATTTCATCACCAAAAACTGAAAGTTTTCAGATAAAAATTCTGATATTTTTTTTTCATATTTCTGCTCAAAACATAGATTGTGGGTACTCGTTAGAACCGCCTCGCCGAGGCGGTTCTAACGGGTACCCACAATCTATGTTTCTGAGCAGAAGTAAAACAAAATAATGTATACCCCTGTAAACCCCAGTTTTACCATATAAAAGTGGGGTTTAAGGGGGTCAAAATTATATAGGCATGTTTTCGTGACGGACAGTCATGACGATAAAGAAATTTAGCCATTTTATTGGATTTTTTTTACATTTTATGGAAGCGTCCATCAAAACAACATTGAAGCTGTTAAAGAAGTGTTACAATCAAAGATCGTAGTCATCTGCCAATACCGAAAGGAAGAGTGAACGAACAGAGACATTTTCCGAGCCAGAAGCAGAGGTTACATTACGAAAACACGCCTATTCAAATATATAGAAAATTTCACCTCCTAAAATTGAAAAGTTTCAGATAAAAACTGATATTTTTCATATTTCTGCTCAAAAACATACTAGATTGTGGGTACATGTACTCCTAAGAACCGCCTCGGCGAGGCGGTTCTAACGAGTACCCACAATCTATGTTTTGAGCAGAAATAAAAAAATAATGTATACCCCTGTAAACCCCAGTTTTACTATATAAAAGTGGGGTTTAAGGGGGTCTACATTATATAGGCATGTTTTCGTGATGTAAAACTTTTTTCATACTCAACTCAGCTCAACTCTCTGCTGATAAATATGAAAATGACATTTTCGGATCTACTAGCGGAGAATTTTTTTTATACTTAGATGTGCTTAGCAAGAAATAATATGCAATTGCTAGTAATTTGCGATTTATTAGCAGCAAAACCATTATGCTGAGCTTAGTTGAACATGACAAAAGTTTTATAACCATCACGAAAGCATGCGTATATAATTTGATCTCCTTAAATCCCACTTTTATATAGTAAAACTGGGGTTTACAGGGGTATACATTATTTTTCTTAGTTTGCTAAAACAACATAGGTTGTGGGTTCTTGTTAGAACCGCCACACCGAGGCGGATTTAACAAGTATCCACAATCTAGGTTTTGAACAGATATATGACAAACATCATAATTTTTTATCTGAGAATTTTCCGTTTTTGGTGGTAAACTTTTCAGTATATTTGAATAGGCATGTTTTCGTAATGCCTCGGGGCCAGAACATATTTATTATCGCTTTACAGGGATTGTAATACTTACCCTAAATAATTCGAATAACAGAATTCTTCGGTTCCTGTAATGGGTTCCGACTCAATCAGTGTATTATCACAGTAAAGACAAGCCTACTTAAATAACTGTGATGAAACAAGATGAGGCTCATGACAAATAAGTATATACACTGGCGGCATAGCAAACAGAAAACCACAATCACATCCGCAGAGGTCAGGTCAAGATAGTACATTGTAGTACATGTAAGCAGCTATTCACCTGTGTGAAATGCAAAGACTTAATGAATTTATTTCTCATATTCTATCTAAATTTAAATAGCTTCAAATATATTGTGTATGATCATTGCATTGTTCCAGATAATCTGGGCACGCATCAACTTGAAATATGTTATTGTTTGATTAGTATAATTATAGTACCTCATATGTTGTATTTACATTTTGAGACAAATAAAAGTTCTGTTCTGTTCTGTGAATTATGTCGTCACTGAGTCCGAAGCGCGAGCTATCGTCGTACAATTAACGAGGAAAACATATATATCAACTTGATTGAGATAACAGGTGCATACAATCTGCAACCTTATATGAATGGCATAACCTGTTCTAACAAACGGATTGCATGATACATGTATCGATAATCCTGTTCATCACGAAAACATACCTATATAATTTTGACCCCCTTAAACCCCACTTTTATATAGTAAAACTGGGGTTTACAGGGATATACATTATTTTTGTTATTTCTGCTCAAAAACATAAATTGTGGGTACTCGTTAGAACCGCCTCGACGAGGCGGTTCTAACGAGTACCCACAATTTATGTTTTGAGCAGAAATATGAAAAACATCAGATTTTTTTTTTCTGAAAAATTGCCATTTTTTGGTGGTAAAATTTTCAATATATTTGAATAGGCGTGTTTTCGTAATGTAATGCGTTTTGCAGTCAGGGCTCAATTGTTCAAAACTAATGATGTCGTTAGTTAACGATTCGTTAAAATGTAGGTTGAGTGATACGCAAATATGCTGAAATTTTATTGCTGAAAAATGTGAGTAGCTTTAGCTACTCACATTTTTTTCAGCAAAAAAGTATCAGAATATTGTATTTTGAATCCGCTAAAACAGTTAACGAAATGACCCTTAACGAGCTCGTTAAGCTAACGACGCTTTGAACAACGGGGCGCAAGTCTTTATTACATGTACGACAGTAACAGTAAAAGTCATTAACATCAGATCAAACTCTTGCAAAACAAATAAGATGAGTAATATATACTCCAAATATAACGAAATGGGGATATCGCCATTAAGAAACGGAAAATTAAAGGGGAACGCAACCTTAAAAAGTATTGTGCTTTAAAGTAAAGAACTTTACAAACAATGAATTCTGACACAAATTTGATCGAAATCAGTGGAAAATTAGGTAAGTTATAGACAATTGAATAGTTCAAAATTGGTGGAATTGGTGATGCCATTTTGAATATTTAATGAGGTCTCATAAAAATTAAAATTCGTTACATATAAGTAGTTTATTCTCGTAAAGTTGGTTATTTCGGGGGAAATGATTGCTTGTCACTAGAATTAAAATATTATAAAAATCTGTAGCAAACTTATTCTTAAAAACCCTTAAGTTTATAATTTGGTTTAGCATATTTAATTTGGGCTGTGTGACGTCACAAAGCCTACAATATGGCGGCATCCAAGACAGCCATTTTAAACATATTCAAACCACCATAACTTCCTTATTTCTAGCCCGATTTTGAAAACTCTTGCATCCAAAAAAAAATTTTCTGATCTGTAGTGTGTTCTTTGTGTTCAAAGGCAATCTTTTTGACGTTTAATATATATTGCGTTCCCCTTTAAAAATGTCCATAATTATCAAAATTACCCAGTTTGTCATAAGATTTAGAATACAATTCACCCATTGTTTGTGGAAAAGTTCAAATCGAGAAATGGTACTACGACATCAAAGGAACTACTTTTATGTCAAAAGAGCTCAGTAGGCTTAATCAGATCAACTATGCTTTCAAAATATTACCAACATTCAGTAGTTTATCAAGATATTAAGAGTTGAAATGAAAGCATCAGTCACATTGGCTTTAGTTTCATCAGACAGATATCTTATGCAGTTTTGCTTGTAGCAAAACAAATCAGCAACAAGAAAAGCAGAGTTAGTCCCCATCGGAATACCAAACATTTGCCAATAAAGTTTAGTGCCAAATCCTATAAATAGGCCGGCGTCTGACTAAAAGGCCCTTAGGGCAAATACGAATAGCGAAGCCCAAGGCCAGTTTGCGCAGCCACGCATCGGGTCAAGATTTTCGCTTTAAGTCCTTTATGTTCTACAAGGTCCCTATATCGTGTAGGCGAACAGCGAATATCCTGACCACACTCCACGGAAGCGCAGGCTTGTCTGCATCTTCATAATATATTAACAAACAGATAAACAAGCGCTCCAATTTCTTTTTTGAGGGCGACAAATTTACACCATATATTAAATCGGACATGTTGATTATAGAGAACTGTTTACCATTCACCGATGAAGTAATAGTATATGTATGACAAAAATATTTACACCAACTACATCGCTTGGCATTACTCTTAAAATACATAGACATACATGTACACTCGGTCTTTTCGTACATGGATTAACATATTTTGGAGGTTGTATTACGTATTTTTTCAAGTAATTATACATTTAGAAAATAAAAAATCAAATCTCTCCTAAATTCTGTGGCGACCCTTACCTGCTGAGTCTATAAGGGAAAATAATATTGTATAAGCTCGAGTGCGCGCACGTTTATGTGTGCATGCGCGTATAAAAAAGTTACGAATAAAAGTTGAATGGCCGTATTATTGTAACCCAGAAAAAAACAACAACATATATTAGCGATTTTACACGCCAGTGGATGTAAAATAGTTAGAATGTGCTAAATTGATACTGTATTATTTTTCTTCCGCGCCATTTGTTAAGATTATACGTTGTTTGCAAGAATGGCTTTCGTATGGAATTACCTTTATATTAACAAGCTTTCATGAACACCAAATGTTTATCACTTCAGAGGTTCTGATTGTTTTTCAGATCATTGAACCATTATGGAAAGGCACAAACAGTCACGCATAAAATTGGATCAAATATAGAGGATGCCCAGGAAGAGCTACAATAAAAGAACGTCATAGCCTACCAATGACATCTATATCTATATGTGGCAGTAAACCATTTCGTGTACTTCAAGTCTATTTTGAGTCCGCGCACGAAACAACCTACCGTTACGAAAACAAGCCTGTTCGAATATAAAGAAAATTTCACCACTAACGAATGTAAATTTTCAGATAAAAATTCTGACAGTTTTCATATTTCTGCTCAAAACATAGATTGTTGGTACTCGTTAGAACCGCCTCGGCGAAGCAGTTCTAACGAGTACCCACAATCTAAGTTTTTAGCAGAAAAGAAAAAATAATGTGTTTCCCTGTAAACCTCAGTTTTACTATATAAAAGTGAGGCTTAAGGGGGAACATTATACATGTATGGGCATGTTTTCGTGTTGCAGTAAGACTTGTGTGATCAACAAGCCTGTGCATCTACCCAGAATGGCAAGGGTTTTTGTTTATTTCTCTTTAGACAGCCTGGAGGCTGTAGAAGACAATTGCAATAAGCGAAGACTCTGATCAGACTACCAGGATGCGCAGGCTGATCCGAGTCTTCGGTGGTCGCACAAGTCTTACTGTAGGTTTTGTCGTGTGCTGGCTCAAAATTTTATAAGGAATTATAGAAATACGGTCATGCATAAGGATGAATAAGATCTATTTATAGCATGACAGCATTGCCAGTAAATGATAGAGCATAACTAGATTATTTCAACATTAACCCTTGCCTTGCTGAATAAATTAAGAGCCACGCCCACTTCTAATTTCCAGCCAATCAGATTACTTGATCCGGGTTTTTGATTGAAATCCACATATTTAAGGGCAAACAGTGCAGATCCAGATGAAACTAAATGATCTGGATCTACACTGTCTGCTAAGACAGGGCGGGCATGGCGTGTTCAGCAAACAAAAAGGGTGCCCATGTTTGCCATTGCGAGACAACAAAGAGAAATAAATTAATGAAATTTATAAAAAAGCAGACAGCAACAAACTGTGGTGCCACTATTGCCACCTGTGTGTTTCATTGCTAGACAAAGAGATATAATGGAATTTATTAAAAGGCAGACACCAACAAACTATGGTACCAGTATTGACACCTATGTCATGTATGATGCATCGGTGGACAAAAACAATGCAAAACACAAGAGGCAAACTATTATGACCTGAATTAGTATTTTTGCTGGTATATTAGTAAAGGTTAGTTGTTAGAAAATGGTGCTGGTTTCAATGGATAAATTGTATATGAGAATACCAAACCGGTTACCGACATATTATGTCCTTTCAAGTATATGGTTCATGCATTTATTTCAACACTGAAAGAGCTATGGTCAAATTCAGCGGACGACGAATGGATTATATATTCTTATTGTTCCCAATAAATAGGAGTTGGCATTTCGTGTACATTGTCAATTTACATGAACTGTCAAAATCTATTTTCTTGGAAATCAGAAAATATTTCAAAATGTCGTCTGCTGATATTTTACCCAGCATGTTAAGCATTAAATGTCTATGGAACAATATTTCAAAACCATACGTTATACATTTGTATAGGGACAATTACCTTTGATAGATTTTCCAACATTTAGTACATTTCCTGACTTTCTACCAAGCTAGCTTTCCACTTAAATCTATATCGGACCATTATCGGCCCACAGGGTTACTATCGGGCCGATAATGGTCCGATATGGATTTAAATAGAATGCTAGATGGATACTGATTTTCTGCACATATAAAATCGTCTGAATGGGTCTACTCCAGAAGGAAGCAATTTGTTCCGAATGAGAGGTATTCTTTCCGTACAGAACTATTTTAAGAAAGATATCGCAAGGATGGAGCAACTTTGACGAACTTACCATCCCTGACTGTGTACCCATTCTCCTGAACGGCAATATTGTTCACTGTATTTGTATCAAAATCTATTATTCACAAAACTATTTCTAAGTTCCAAGTTTCTGTTTTATTTTATGCTAAAGACATAGTTACGTTTTAGTATATACATCGGTGTTCTAAAGCGTAGGGTGTCTTTCTATCACGTCCCATCCCTTGCATAAGAGTTTTTACGTGTTAAGATCTCATTTTATTGGGTGGGCTGCTTGCAGTATTATTCAGTAGAACTAGGTCAAGTCAAGCTCAAAGTCACGTTTTGCTTTAAAACGGTTATTGGCGTCGTATTCTGATAGTGACAAGATTTTATGTTTACGTTACACACATTATTAGTAGCATGTAATCTATGTAACAGACAACAGGTTTTTCCTTTTAAGTGGAAGCCCGTTACAAATTTACATCAAGATCGGTCAACATCATTTCTTCCTTCTTTTTTATTCACAAGGAATATTGACAAAGTCTCTTTTCAATGTTAAAATTACACGGTCGTCCAGGAGACATACATTTAGTAAGAACTTGCGACAAACGAAGCTCTCACAGTTAGACTGTCCAAAATTAGTAATAATAACTTTGGACGATTTTGATTTTACTATATTAGAGACACTTTTTGTAGTGGTTTGTACCTTGAATATTGATGAAATTGCAAAATGCTCTCTCTCTCTCTCTCTCTTGTTATATATTAACAATTTCTACCATTCACAAATGTATTGTACATAAGGTCATGACATGTATGAGCTTAACGTCTGATCCTGACACATTATATGTTTTGGAATTGATAGCCATGTTACTGAAATAATAACATATTCTTAAACCAATTGGCATTAGAAATTGTCAGGAACACGTGACGTCTCATTGAGTTATGGCTTGGGACGGTGTACAAGGTCGGGGTTCGTATGTGAACAGATTTCACCATTTTTAGAATGCAACAACCTGAATACATGAGGGTACTTTAGTACTCTCTAAGGGGGAAGAGGGGGTTAGGAGTTGGGGGTGGGGAGGGGAAAGATGTACTTTCAAAAATGAGAGAGGCAACTCTTTTAAAGCTGTTTTTGTTCCCATCTGAAACGGTTCTACTCTAAAAGGAAAGAATTTACTCCCCTTGGGAGCAAATTATTTTCTTTTAGAGTAGACCCCTTCTCAAAAGGGACTAGGTGTACAGGAAAGAGGAAGTCACAAAAGGTATCGCCTATTTTTTATTCTGTCATGAGCTCATTGAGTCTTCATTATAGTTTCATGTCAGTTTTACTGAAGCACTTAAGCCGTGTCAAGCGAAAACCTGTCTTTGAGCATGCCCGAAATGTACGGATTTATATCGTCTTGTACATACGCAAAGTCTCATCCGGGCATCTGCTCTCCATTGAAACTTTCTATAGTATCCAATTATTCTGTTTGCGGACAGCGAAGGCCTTAATTTTGGCCTTCGCAGTCAGCAATGCACGACGACACGTTTCCGCATGGCAAGGCCACAATGATGTGGATTTGTAGCTTTGTCAGTTAAATGTCAAGTTATTTTCTTAAACAGTACGATGTTGATATTGGAATAACAGTAAAGTCTTTCATGAATGATTTATTGCTTACATTTTATTCCGAAGAGAATGAACTCTAATTCCAATATTGTAGTTCCGTTGTACATGTGGATCAGCTATGACTCAAGTGTCCAAACTAATATTTTAGCAGGCAACCCAAGAGTAGATATATTGGCTGTGAAATTTTATCTTTTTCTTCCAATGAATTATTGAACGTTGATTAACTTCCACAAAAAAAAAACAAAAAAAAAAAAAAACAAAAAAAAAAACAAAAAACAAAAAAAAAACTTTTGTCGGTAAAAACTATTCTGTCAGACTAGCGCTGACAGAATATTATTTGGCTGAACACAGATACCTGTAGTTGCTCAATCGATTGTCTGAGCAGCAGGTTTTAGCGGTCCGAACCCGTGTCGGAGCCGTAACCTTCAGCAGCAAACCCTTCAGCACTACAGTCAAAGCCCTAACTACTTGACTGAAGCTAGTTTAAGCCACGCTCCATCATATGCAATCATTTTTTTTTTTTTTTTTTTTTTTTTGGTTTGATTGTTCCAAGGTTCTTCGTCAGCTGCTGCTAGTTTAATCTCATTTTACTTACAAGCCTGTCGGTTATTGCAAGTACACCGTTTTATTTTGTCATTGTTTGCTCCTAATGTAATCTTTTCTTCTGGATGAAACGAAGAGGTAAGCAGTAATAAACATAAGGTAACGTATATTCTAAAAGTAGGTCACATAAGGTCGGGTTCAGTAGAATATCATCAAGCCACAATTCAACGTAATATTATGCAATATGCCCTAACTCAAATCGCTGATAAATAAATGCAGGCTTAAATGTGATTTATCAATAATAATTACTGCATAAAAAGCAGTGCCGGACGTTATTAATAGGCGTGTATTAACCGGCGAAAAGTCGTGTATTAACAAGGCCACGCGCTGTTAATGCACGGCTACGCAACTTTCAATATGATCGTACCGGGGCCACAAATATGCTGCCGTTACGAGATTTGTACTGCCTGGTCCTAGAACGAGCATAGTCCGTGGTAATTACGTTCGCGAGACATCTGTAAAAAGGCGAAACAAAATAGTGCAAGAAATAACACGAAATGTAGCAAATGTTTTCAGTTTTTATGCAATAATAGCGATCAAACATGGTTTTTCAATGCATTAACATTCGCCAGGTCCCTTGGGAGGTGTTGAAAACCGCGGCCTTCGGCCTCGGTTTTCAACATCTCCCACGGGACCTCGCGAATGTTAATGCATGAAAAATCATGTTTGATCCCTATATTGGAGAATTATGCAAAACATAAATATAGAGATATCTAGGGAAGTACACAATTACCGAATGCAGCATTCGCATGACATGTGACATGAAATATGCACACATCACGAAAACATATCTATGTAATTTAAACCCTTAAACCCCACTTTTATATAGTAAAACTGGGGTTTACAGGAAAATATATATTATTTTTCTTATTTCTGCTCAAAAACATAAATTGTGGGTACTCTTTAGAACCACCTCGGCGAGGCGGTTCTAACAAGTACCCACAATCTATGTTTTGAGCAGAAATATGAAAAATATCAGAATTTTTATCTGAAAACTTTCAGCTTTTGGTGGTGAAATTTTCAAGATATTTGAATAGGCGTGTGTGTTTTTGTAATGTAAAGCAACACATTTCAGGTTTCGGAATGAATATATGATGTGAGATTAGACAAAAAAAAAAAAACAAAAAAAAAACAACAACAACAACAAAAAAACAAAAAAAAAAAAAAAAAAAAAAAACAGGAATATTGGAACATAACAGTCACCTTATAAGGATCAACTGTTAAATCAGTGCGCGGCTTTATCCTGGTTTTACAGGTATCTGAAGCACATCTTTATATCCGGAAGCACCTTCAAACATAAACACGCACTCGAAACAAAAAAGAAGTTTAAAATTCCGTGAAGGCGTTGCAAAACTTTAAAGAATATACCAAGTCGACAACAGCTCAACTATACGTTGCAATTAATATAGTTGAAAACGGCAGTGTGAACACTGGAGACTTCCTGAATTAAGGATATCTGATGGTGGCATGCAAATGCACAGCTTTTTTAGTATCGTTCGTTCACTTTATCTAAGCTGCGTCATGGGAAAGGAACCATTATAGCATGTGATTCATACAAGCATAAGCATTCCCGCAGTCTCGCCAGAACCTTTGCCGTTCGCTCAAACAAGTGGAAAGTCATTTGAAAACTTCAGCCTAAGCACTAGACATGTGGCCTCGCTCAGGGACCGGACATCCGCACTGAAAGATTGATTTCACGAATAGCATTTTTTTTCTCGCAACTCGGGCCATATTAGTGAAGATCAATGATTTTATGCCAAAATAACTGTTGGCCGCTGTGCATTTATTGTACTACATTCCATTTAACTAAATATAAAACGCATGTTCATTTCAGTTTGATTATCAACGTTTTGCGTTTAGCAACAAAAGGGTATTTTTGTTTTTTGTTAATAGGCTATGCAATTCTATCGCTAATAAAACAGAATTAACTTTGTGGGAATAGATTTTAAGAGGAATGACCTTTGAAAACAGTGAACATTTCTAGTGATGGAAATCGACCAGAATTTCACAGTCGATCATCGGTTTTGTAAAACCGACTGATCATCGATTAATAATCGACTTGTAGAAAATATATTCAATCTTAATTGAGCCCTCTTACAGGTACTTATTCATTGCTCTAGATAAATAAGAGGGGTATCCAGATAATATTTTGTTTCATTTCTCCATGAAAACATATGTTGTGGGTACTAATTAGAAGCGCATAATGGAGAAATAAGAAACGAATATCAGAACTTTTTGGTTGACTGTTTCAGACCATTTTATCATTTTTTGCTTTGAATTCCATTTCTTTATAACTTGTCTATAAAAATAAAATGTGAGTAAAATATGTTTCCAAAAATAGAATTTTCCGATTAGTCGACGATAAAAAATCTTTCCGATCATCAGTCACAAGAGGCAAAACTGACTGCTGATCGATTATATCCGATCATCAGTGGCACTACTACTTATGAGTGACTCTTGTAAAGTTTACAAAATCTCGGAATAGGCTCAATGATCAAAAGATCAGAAAATATAAACTTCGCTGAAATGATGTACGGTGAAACGTTTTACGGCAGCATGTGACACTTACACCAGCGTGACACTTACATAACATATACTTTATGTACGTTTAACATTGCCAAAACAATAACAACAACAAAAAAAAAAAAAAAAAAAAAAAAAGGAAATATTAGCACTGTCTTTAGCCTTGCTTGAGCAATAGGGTGATAATAAAATTACAAATAAAAGACTTTTTTTGTTCTTTTTGAAAACGTGCTATTGCTCACACCCAAACCTATGGGTGAAAACTATAAAAGAAATCGTCTGAAACTGAATGCTACCAGCAAATCCTATTTATTCTATAACATTGATCGTATGTAACCATTTTTAACGGATACTTATCCTTAACATTTAGTTGAAAGTTTCTATCCGTTTGTTTCCTACTCTTGCTGCACTTCCATTTATGAAATAATGGTCAACATGTTTATGTAAAAAATGTTTGAACCACATCATAACAAAATGGCATGTGCGCCCAGCCAGACTCAGATCTGCCTGGGCATCCACCCAGTCTGATAAGAATCTTCATTCACGAAAACATGCCTATATATAATTTTGACCCCCTTAAACCCCACTTTTATATAGTAAAACTGGGGTTTAGAGGGTATATATTATTTTTCTTATTTCTGCTCAAAAACATAGATTGTTGGTTCTAAAGCGTACCCACAATCGATGTTTTGAGCAAAAATATGAAAAATATCAGAATTTTTTATCTGAAAAAATTCAGTTTTGGAGGTGAAATTTTCTATATATTTGAATAGGCGTGTTTTCATTATGCCTGTCCGAAAGAAAACAGTTTGGGTCCTTAGCTACCACTGAGCGCATAGCGAAGACTCTGATCAGACTTGACGGATACCAAGGCTGATCTGAGTCTTCGCAGAGCGCACATCCATTTTGTTTGTTTTGTCTTGAGGTGGCTAAAATGTATGTTTTTTTTTGTTTGTTTTTTTTTTTTAAATCAAAGCTCTAGATAAGGCAGTATTTTCAACCTGTCAAGTTATTGATATTTTCTCATTTCTCTATAAAACGCATATGGTGTGGGCAATCATTAGAAGCATCTTTGGAGGGCGCAGAAAGCGGCAACTGATCAGGGTCTACGGGGTTTATACGGACTTTTAGACACAGGAAAAAATAGTAAAACTGATTTTTTATTTTATTTTTTAGGACATGAATGATCAAGAGCAAAGGTGTCCAAATGTCGAGTAAATAAAATGTCATCACGAAAACACGCCTATATAATGTTGATCCCCCTTAAACCCCACTTTTATATAATAAAACTGGGGTTTACAGGGGTATACATTATTTTTCTTATTTCTGCTCAAAAACATAGATTGTGGGTACTCGTTAGAACCGCCTTGGCGAGGCAGTTCTAACGAGTACCCAAAATCTATGTTTTGAGCAGAAATATAAAAAATATCAGACTTTTTATCTGATTTTCCTTTTAGTTTTTGGTGGTAAAATTTTCAGTATATTTGAATAGGCATGTTTTCGTAATGTAAGGTTTACGCAAGTGTGGAGTTTTCATCCCCACACGCCGTGTATCACGCAAAGAAGCAAATTGAATTGAACAAACAAACTTCCTCTTATCCCGCAGAAGCAATTTCTTTCATCGTTTATTGGATCAAATAAAAGCCTTAACTACACGCTGGGCATGTGGAAACAATCAGCGGACGACATTTTTATATATTGTTTGTTTTTAGTATTTTCCCAGAAAATAGTTTTGATATTTCAGGCAAATTATCTTCATAGGATAATTTGCATGAAATGTCAAAGCTTCTTTCCTGTGAAACGTATCATCAATTTGTTGTCTGCTGAATCAACCCAGAGAATGGTAAAGGTTAATATATTCGATAAATTTAAAATTGCGAACAGGCTTGTAACTTCGTTTATTTGTGTTTTATGACATTAAAGTAAATAAACTGCAGAACGGTTAAAATGCGTATTTTAAATTGAAAAGCCTTTCCGAAGTTTTAATTCATCTGCATTTTAACAGGAAATTACAGACTTCAATATGTAAAATGCGTAGCTTGGGATAAGCGCCTTTATGAATATGCGGACATTGACGGTCCAATCTGCAAATCCGCGTAGTCTCATCAGGGCTTTTTTTACCCACTTACAAGAGTCAATGGGAATCGTAATATGTATCGGCAAAGAGAAAAAGTCGCGGGCGCACAGACTGATCAAGACCTTTGCTTTTCGCATACAGCATAAAAGTCATTTTCCCATTTTGTAAACTTTGATGAACATTAAAATGAAAGAGTATCCTTGGCAAACGAAATAGTACCTGTTCGCTTTTGCAAGAACTTATAGGCCTTTGACTACAACTGTCTTTTCAAATCAGTATAAAGAATGGCTGTAGAGATATGCAGCCTGATGTGTGCACGCATGACAAAAATACGCCTATCCAAATATACTGAAAAATTTACCACCCCCTCCCCGCCCCCCCCCCCCACCCCCCCCCCAAAAAAAAAAAAAGAGAAAATATCCACATAAACAAAAAATGATATTTTTCACATTTATGCTTAAAACATAGATTGTGGGTACACGTTAGAATCGCCTCGGCGAGGCGGTTCTAACACGTACCCACAATCTATGTTTTTGAGCAGAAATTAGAAAAATAATATATACCCCTGTAAACACCAGTTTTACTATATAAAAGTGGGGTTTAAGGGGGTCAAAATCATACAGACTTGTTTTCGTGATGGGAAATGGAGATAACCAGGAAAGGCTAAATTAACGAAACTCAGCACTGTCCTCCAAAGATACCCAAAACAAAGGAAAGGTTGTGTGAAAATAGAAACAGCACTTCCAAACAGGACGAACCGACAACGTTTATGATACGAGTGTAATATAAATATAGATTTTACTATATCTAAATATTATAGCTGTTATACACAGATTTCAATATGTGCATATTGCAAGCAGCTGTTTCTCGTCCAATATCCCGTACACACCCTACATATTCAGACCCATAATTCATTATTGCACATACATATTGCAAGCAGTTGTTTCTCTTACAATATACCGTAAACACTCTAAATATTCAGACCCATTATTCATAATTGCACTAATTTTGACATTTGAATACGCCCATTTCACTATCCATTACGAAAACACGCCTATTCAAATATATAGAAAATTTCACCTCCAAAAACTGAAAATTTTCAGGTAAAAAACTCTGATATTTTTCATATATCTGCTCAAAACATAGATTGTGGGTACTCGTTAGAACCGCCTCGGTGAGGCGGTTCTAACGGGTACCCACAATCTATGTTTTTGAGCAGAAATAAGAAAAATAATGTATACCCCTGCAAACCCGTTTTACTATATAAAAGTGGGGTTTAAGGGGGTCAAAATTACATAGGTGTGTTTTCGTAATGCCATAGATGATATATGAATTGTAAACAATGTTGAATATTTACTAAGTCTCATTTGTGCCTATACTCTTTTTCAGGCCTGCATGTCGCAATTCTTAAACGCGGCAATGTCTTCGAGTTGAAATATAAAAAGGTAAATGTGCAAAGAAACGTATAAATCCATTAACGGTCATATGTACGCGTGAACAGGTTATTTTCTATATATGGGGTGTCTGGTTGTTTTTTACTATCATCATGGTTTCGTAGAAATTTCTTAACTTAAAGCAAACAGAGCAGACCCTGATCAGACGCCGCGTTCTACGGCGTCTATGTAGGGCTACACTGTTTGCCAATGTCGCTTTTATGGGACGCCCGGCTTAAATGGGTAATCCTAGTACTTTTCGTACGTTTGTTCGATTTGCGATTATTTAGTATTGTCTGTTTCCTCTTCCTCTTGGTGTCTGGGAAGGGCTGCGGCTTGTGACTGTGGCACTCCCTGGACTTTTCTCTTTCCCTTTTTACGTAATGACCTTTAGAAATAATGAAGCAGAGATATGTATGTCGCTCTGTAAGAAGAGCACTTAATGTCCAAAAAGATAATGATAACCGCTGGCTTCTGTCCAGTATGAGTCATTAAAATCAGAAAAGGTTGAGCACTTCGGAACTGGTACGGAGTTCAAAGTTCTGAGGAGTTAATAATGCTTAAAGGCTCCATATATTCCTCAAACATCACGAAAACACGCCTATATAATATTGACCCCCTTAAACCCCACTTTTATATAGTAAAACTGGAGTTTACGGGGTATACATTAGTTTTCTTACTTCTGCTCAAAAACATAGATTTTTGTACTCGTTTGAACCGCCTCGCCGAGGCGGTTCTAACGAATACCCACAATCTATGCTTTGAGCAGGAGTTTGAAAAAATATCAGAGATTTTTATCTGAAAATTTTCAGTTTTTGGAGCTGAAATTTTCTATATATTTGAATAGGCGTGTTTTGTAATGAATAGGCATTTTATTATCCAAGAAAGGTTTAATAAATTAATATGTGGTATTACTACAGCACCTGACAGCCTGTAAAATTTCAGTTAGTCTCTCGTTCTTAAAATGAAATGGTTTTTATCGTATCTTTGAATTAATGTTGCCAACATTAATTCAGAGATACGATATAAAGTCATTTCATTTTTTATCCAGTTCAAAACCGAGAGACATGACAAGTTTTTCTCTTAGAAAAAAAAAAGTGGCAAAAAAATTCATGCTCAATTGATAATTCAACCCGATGTTTTATGGCTACTGTCCTCAACTCTCGTAAGCTAATGAGTCTGTTCACAACAGGTTGTATTACCAGATTTACCTGGGGACTACTTTTCTCTGATTTCCTGCACTGTAATATACAGTCGTAAACTCTTTATTTTTTTAACATAGGAAACCATTTAAAGCGTGTACTTTGATTATTTTTTTATTATGCAGATGAAGAATTTTGGAATCGGTTTTGAGCTACTTCATTGTGTTTTATATTTAAGAATTTAGTGTTGGGGTTTTTAATTAACTGTCTTATCAGTATTACTTAACTAATTGCAAAACAGAGCATCATTTTATTGGCATCTGGGCAGAGTTTTATGGTCTCAGTCATCAGAAACATATGGAAATGCAATACCCAACTAACCCGACTTTGATATAGTAAAAGTCGGGAAGGTGGCGGTCAAATTCTCTAAGAGAAAAACACGGCATGCTAACTGAAATTTTACAGGCTGTCAGGTGCTGTATTAATATCATATTTCAACTTATTAAACCTGTCTTGGATAAAACTATCTATTTTTGAGGAATACGGAGCCTTTAAACTACCCAACGCTCTTGAAAATAAGCCGGGCTTATTTTACTTCATCAGCTGTTCGATATCTAAATGGCTTGCATTGATAATGATTACTTGGAACAAACGGTAGATATATTTTATGCCACAGAAACACCTTTCGAAAACACGCCTATTCAAATATATAGAAAATTTCATCTCCAAAAAACTGAAAATTTTCAAATAAAAAACTCTGATATTTTTCATATTTCTGCTCAAAACATAGATTATGGGTACTCGTTAGAACCGCCTCAGAGGTTCTAACGAATACCCACAATCTATGTTTTTGAGCTGAAATAAGAAAAATAATGTATACCCCTGTAAACCCCAGTTTTACTATATAAAAGTGGGGTTGAAGGGGGTCAGAATCATATAGGCATGTTTTCGTGACGAGACCGTCAACTAACCAAAGCTGCCAATACCTCGAATACACTGTCTCTAGATTTAGCTTTATCAGTACTAAACTTTAGGATAATTAGGATAATTAGGATAATTTGTATTTCAACATAGAAAATTCCGTGTTTACTTTAACATTACTTGTACATGTAAGAATCACCTCTTAATGAGTACTCGACATAAGAAAACATACATTCGGACATATATGCCCTGTGAAGATTCAATTCAGCCTGTGGAATCGCGCAGTCTTATCAGAATCTTCACTGAGGGCATTTTGGAAAGCCAAGGATACAAAATTTCTTTAAGCGGACGACGAATACTCTGATCAAATTGCGCGGATGCGCAGGCTGATTTGAGTCTTAGATTTGGCCAACGTGTCAGAAAGTTCGTTAACACATATTGCAACTCATGCAGTTTCGTAGGAGTAGAAGGATACATTATTACATTATACTTGAAATAAACACCTAATTAAGAGCGATGACATAGAAGGAAACATTTCACAGAGATGTGATAATGTAATAGAAACTAGGAAGTGCTTGCCATTGCAATGGATACCATACAAATAATATGTTTCTCTGGGAATACATTATGTCACGCTGTTCTTTATCTGCCTAGCAAAATTACAATCTCTATGAGAGTTGAGATAATAGTGCAACACATCACATCACGAAAACATGCATATATGATTCTGATCCCCTTAAACCCCACTTTTATATAGTAAAACTGGGGTTTACAGGGGTATACAATATTTTCTTATTTCTGCTCAAAAACATAGATTGTGGGTACTCGTTAGAACCGCCTCGCCGAGGCGGTTCTAACGAGTACCCACAATCTATGTTTTGCGCAGAAATGTGAAAAATATCAGTTTTTTATCTGAAATTTTTCAGTTTTTGGAGGTGAAATATTCTATATATTTGCATTGGCATGTTTTTGTAATACACTTATGACTAAATTCCGACGTCACGTCAGGAAACATACCATCGGGCATATACGACCAGTGAAGGGTCAGAGCAGCTTGCGCATTCGCGATTAGCGCAGACTGATCAAAATCTTCACTGGGCGCGTTTTTCATGCCAAGGATACAGTTTCATCATGCAGACCACGGAGGTTCTGATCAGAATGCGCGGATGAGCATGCTTGTTTGCGTCTTCGTTGGGCGCACATGTAAGAAGTTAGCGCAAATTGATCAGAATCTTCATTGGGCGCGTTTTTCATAGCCAAGGATGCAGTCTTTTTATGCGGACCACGCAGATCCTGATCAGAATGCGCGGATACGCAGGCAGGTTTGAGTCCTTGTTGGGCGCACATGTGAGAAGGTATGTTTCCTAACATTGCGGCTCAATTAGTCGTTCCGGCTCCAATACTGAGCGAAAAGGCAAGAGTTTCCAGACATAACGTGATCCGTTGCATATACATTTCAAGCTTTAAGCTAAAACATTTCATGAAAATTATCTATTTTTAAGGACCTTTCATGGAAATAAGATGATAGTTCTCCCATTTTCAGTGTATGCTTTTACAAATGTCAATATTCATACTTATTTCTGAATATGTTTTACACATCGCCATAAAAAGTGATAAACGTTTTCATGTCAGCTTAGATAGGCCACGCCATGCGAAAACGAGTCTTCGAGCCCATGCGGACAGCGAAGGTCAAGATCAGCCTGCGCACCACTGCAGTCTGATCATGGCCTTAACTGTCCGCTAACAGAATCGTTGGATACTACAGATAGTATGAATGGAGAGCAAAGATCTGGATGATACTTTGTGCATTCGCAAGATGATGTGCATATTTCCAGAAGGCCTTTCAATCACAAATAATGTATAAACAGACTGCTTTGTCCGATTCTGCAGCTTCCGTATGTTATATAGATCATGTCTTGTTTTGATGCACCAGTTCAAAGTTTATAGCACCCCAGTGAATGCGTTCTTGATTACTGACGTTTGTTTATGGTATAATCGTAAATTGCCATCGTCGATACAACGTCATTACATGTTCACAATGACAAAGTAACGTCAATGTAACGTCCTGGGCCCAGTTGTTCAAAGCTAACGATGTCGTTAGTTAGCGATTCGTTAAAATTTACATTGAGTGATACGCAAATATGCTGAAATTGTTTGCTGAAAAAATGTGAGTAGCTTTTGCAGTGCAAAAGCTACTCACATTTTTTCAGCAAAAAATATCAGAATATTGCATGTTGAATCCGCTAAAACAGTCAACGAAATGACCCTTAACGAGCTCGTTAAGCTATCGACGCTTTGAACAACTGGGCCCTGACTTATAACGCGTTTACGTCAATGCAACGCCATGACTTTTATACTTTCATGACGTTTATACGTCACATCACCGTCGATGCAACGTTATAACTTTTATAAAACGCCGCATTAACGTCGAGTCGAATTCATGACGTTATAAAACGTCAAATTTATGTCAATGTAACGTCGTAACATTATACAACGTCACAGTAACGTCGTTGTAACGTCATGACTTTTCTACAAAGTCATATTGGCGAGATGCAACGCCATGACTTTTACAGAACTTTGCATTAACGTCAATGCAATGTCATGATGTTGCATCGACGCTAATTCGACGTTTTTAAACATGTGCCCGCATGGAGAGGAGACATTTTCTTGCACACCGGGTAAGGAAACCCTGGATTTTGCCCTAGGGTAAATTCTTATCCTATCCAGGCTGAGTAGGGTTGGATCAAAATTAGAGAATTATCGAGTGTTTGATGTGCAAGGGCTGTACCGTCCTTAAGTTTACGGACACTGAACGTAATAATATCACAAAACGTCATAGTAACGTCATCACAATATAGTGGGCGTAAGCAGTCGAAGTGACTATGTTGATAAAATCCACGTTCAGAAACGAAACTTAGATGGGTGTGAGAGGTAGACAGAAAAATCCGTCTCTCAGAATCACAGTAATCCTCGGGAAGATTTGGATGCGCAATGGATGAGTTTTTGATTACTGATGTTTATTTATGGTCTAGTAGTAAATTGTGAAGCCATTAATCTGGAGTTTGAGGTAGCGGAAACAGAGATGATGTATTGAACTGCTTGAACTGAACTAGTAATATAACAATGTCATTGGAGATGTTCTGCTGCCATCGAAATTTTAAGACTTTTGTCATTATGTGCTCACGTGGTACACCATTTATATCAGTGACAAGAGCAATTAATTCCTAAGTGGAATGGTATTTTATGTGGTATTATCATACACTACTAACGATACTTTGATGAAGCAGACATTGATTTTCTACTCAGAATATGCATGATTCCGCAGTGTCATGGCAGGTTCTTCGAGTGAGACAAGTCCTTAAAGAAATGGGATAAACTTTCAGCAGAAAAACTGTCAACAAAGATTTTCTATCTCTTGACTGAAAAGGGTCTACTCATCACGATAATATGCCTGTATAATTTTCACCCCTTAAACCCTACATTTATATAGTAAAACTGGTGTTTACAGGGGTATACATTATTTTCTTATTTCTGCTCAAAAACATAGATTGTGGGTACCCACATTCCATGTTTTTTTAGCAGAAATGAAAAACATCAGAATTTTTTATCCGAAAATTTTCATTTTTTAGTGATAAAATTTTCAGTGTATTTGAATAGGCATGTCTAGAAGGAAATCACGTGCTCTTATTTAGAACACTTAACAGCGGCAACTGAACGAGCGGTGACTACTACGCAGCCTTAAGCACAAGAAATCATTGGAGAAGACTATGAAGAGTGAACCAGACCCCGAGGTTAAAAAAAACAACAAAAAACATTTTTTGTGCTCAATTCAGCTAAGCATGAAATTTGTCCTGAAAATAAACCTCAAATTATTAACAACTTCAAAGTCTTTCTTGCTAAACATAGCTGAGCATGCACATTTCTCTGCTTTATAAATATAAAAATGCCAATAATTGTTACATTACAAAAACACGCCTATACGAGGGATGTTCGAAATGCCTCTAGCTCGATATCCACGTGGGGCAAGATAAAACCCAATACATACTTGTATAGGGCTATTCACTATCTACACAATGGTGTATAAATGTACATGTTAGACTAAGTGTAAGACATAAAATTTACCATTTGAATACACGCAGTCATTGACCACTGCAATAAAAATGGTTGGTAGAAGCGTCGACAAAAAAGATGAAATACGGGCTTACATCAAAGCTCGCTCAAAACTTGGTTGTTCTTTGAAGAAGCTGATGACTGAAATTTAAACTGCTTTTGGACCTTCTTGTGTGTCTTATGATACAGTTCGGCGGTGGAAAAAGAAATTTGAGTCTGGTGTAGAGTCCATCAAAAATGCACCGAAATCAGGTAGGCCAAAATCTGCATCTCGTAAAGAAATCGTTTCCAAAATAAAGGAAATCATTGAAGGAAATGCCAGATATACAGTTCGTGATATTGCACGAAAGGTAGGCATATCACTATCAACGGTTCACCTTATTTTGAAGAAGCATTTGAAAGTCAGAAAGATTTCTGCTAGATGGGTGCCACATCTGTTGACTGACGAGCAAAAGAGGCAACGGGTTAAAGTGGCCAAAAAGCTGCTTCAAATGTTTCCAAAATATGACAAAAAAGCAGTTTGCCAATGTCGTCACAGGTGATGAAACCTGGGTCCATTATTTTGAGCCCGTCAGAAAAGTTAGCAATAAGATCTGGGCCACTAAACACAGCAAACGCCCAATAATTGCCAAACGTTCTTTGAGTACAAAGAAGGTTTTGTATGCAATCTTCTTCTCTGGTGAAGGAGTCGCAATAAAAGTGCCAGTGAAAAAGGGTAAAAGCATCACCGAAAGTACTACAAAGACGTAGTACTGAAGAAACTGAAAAAGTATTATCAGAAACGACGCCCTGCCACTGGTTTTAAACATGTCCGTCTTCTATATGACAATGCCCCAGCTCATACCTCCACAATAGTTACGGCGTTTTTGAAGAAAGAAAAAGCAACTGTTTTGCCTCACCCCCGTATTCCCTAGACCTTGCCCCATGTGATTTGTTTTTGTTTCCGAAATTGAAAGCATTCCTTACTGGGCGGAAATACCAGACCCGACAGGCACTTGGATCTGACATTCATCAGAACATTATTACTGTGCCCAAATCAGCGTACCGTGACGCCTTCAAAAAGTGGATACATCGGCTGAAACTTTGCATTTCTAGCCACGGGGAGTACTCCGAGTGCATGAAATGAGTACTTTTGGGCTAACTTGAAATTTGAAGTCTCCAGATAGAAATAAGCCATTCATTTCGAACATCCCTCGTATCTGGAAAATTTCACCTCAAAAAAACTGAACATTTTCAGTTAAAAAAACTCTGATTTTTTTCTTATTTCTGCTCAAAACATAAATTGTGGGTAATCGTTAGAACCGCCTATGTTTTATGCAGTAATAAGAAAAATAAGGTATACCCCTGTAAACCCCAGTTTTACTATATAAAAGTGGAGTTTAAGGGGGTCAAAATTATATAGGCATGTTTTCGTGATGTAACCTCGGAGGCCGGATGGAACATTACAATGTGGCAAATTGCTAGAAAACAAATGAATGGATCGAATCTTGGCTCGTTTTCTTTTTAGGTGTAAAGTTTGGCAGTCGATGTTCCTGTTCTGTTGCGCTTCTACTATGTATCGGAGGCAGTCCGCGAGCTGTTATTTCGGCACGTCCTGGTCCTTCATACAAGACACTCATCACGAAAACATGCGTATATAATTTTGACCCCCTCAAACCCCACTTTTATATAGTAAAACTGGGGTTTACAGGGGTATATATTATTTTTCTTATTTCCGTTCAAAAACATCGATTGTGGGTACTCGTTAGAATCGCCTCATCGCGGTGGTTCTAACGAGTACCCACAATCTATGTTTTGAGCAGAAATATTTTCAGTTTTTGGAGATGAAATTTTCTATATATTTGAATAGGCGTGTTTTCGTAATGTCGCCTTTAAGGGAACAGCAGTATAAACTAGTAACAGTCTTTTCAGAGAAAACAGATGTCCCTTCACCGTGAATATATTTTTTTTTCGACTGCTGTGACTTTGAAAATTAGGTCAAGGTCACCCGAATGTAACAGGTTTTTTAATATCTCAATTACATAGCTCACTGGTTCACAAGATATTGTGCAGGCAAGAAAGTGTGGCGCCGAAGCGAATGTCAACGCTGACGTCGACGCCAATGCCAACGATCCGCACCAAATTCAATATGTTCCCCTTCCGCTAGGTGAGGGACATAACGAGGTCTTTAACCCGGATTTACGGACGCACAACCTCGCATTTAATCCGGATATAGTCTCTTCTAAATGTACCCTAACTCAATGGTGAATTAAAGACGTTTATACACTAGCTACAAAGAGATTGGTTATAACTTTGATATACTGCATGCATGGGCATTAACCCAATTATGGCTGATGACTGTGCTTCCCTCTTTAATTTAACGACGGTAAATTGGTTGCGCCTCAATCTTATTTAGAAAAGTGTTGCCTGACTATCAATGTGCGCCCATGGTGGTAATGGGTTATTGTAGCGTTCGATCGCCAATGAGCCCTTGCGTTATCATAGTACATATGATTATGTATGTTCACTGTAATGATCTACTGATGAGGCAGAGAGAGCTTATTTCGACAGAACATATGTTTGTAATTTGACGTAAGGGCTTTTACTTTGTATGTTCTATTTTACTTTTGGTGAGGTTATGCTTTGAATTCATAACCACTGTGTAGATACCGCTGCCAGGGGTCTCATCACGAAAACATACCTATATAATTTTGACCCCCTTAAACCCCACTTTTATATAGTAAAACTGGGGTTTAGAGGGGTATACACTATTTTTCGTATTTCTGCTCAAAACATAGATTGTTGGTACTCGTTAGAACCGCCTCGGCGAGGCGGTTCTAACGAGTACCACAATATATGTTTTGAGCAGAAATATGAAAAATATCGGAGATTTTTATCTGAAAATTTTCAGTGTTTGGAGATGAAATTTTCTATCTATTTGAATAGGCGTGTTTTCGTAATGCTTCCCCAAAAATATTATTTGGCCAGTAATCGCTGCCTCGGTGAAAGTTTTAGCTGCTTGCCGACACACACTTTTCATTTTCCTTTCAAACTTTAGGGTTTCTATGCTGTCAATGGAGTTCATTTCAGAATCGTAAATGCGTCAAGCTCACTGCATGTTTTAAATGCAAAATCAATCGGTTGATGCTTACGCTAGTGGTTATTTCCCCGAGGGTAGCATTACCCTACTAATTAGAGATTTTGTATTAATGAAGCTACTTTAGGACTGTGATCAATACCTATACGGTACTCTATATGGTACTGATATGAGATTAGCCTAGGCTAATGCTTTTTCTGTTAAACATTGCTAAAACTACTAGTTGATCAGCAAAAGCGCTTGCCCACAGACGAGTAAAATCAGTCACTTACATCCTGAACCACATTCGACAAATTTCGACGTTTCACCCGTTTCAAATTGCGTGTGTGTTGCTCTCTGACCCCTCTCTTGCTGAACACGCCACACTCTGTCTTAGCAAACAGTGAAGGTCCAGATCAGTTGGTTTCTGGAGACGACAACTGATCTGGATCTGCACTGTCATTAAATATGTGAATTTATATCAAAAATCTTGATCAAGTAATCTGATTGGCTGAAAATTAGAAATGGGCGTGGCACCTTAATTTATTCAGCATGACAATGGTTTAGTCATTCCTTTTAGAATCTATTTATCTTCACTAAAACTTGTGTTAGTGTGATGTAGCGACCGTAACACATCTCTATCCTGCCTTTTGTGGTCTCTGATGCGAACATTCCGGAGTTTTTGAAAACTAATACGAAGGTTCTATTGCCGGCCACATTCTATGATACCAAATTTTGGTTTTGTGTGTACGTTCATGGGTCTCAAAAACAAAATTCTTTTTTTTCGAATCCATTTGTTCAAGTTTGTATTCAATCTGATCGCCTTTTTTGTAATAAAACAGGCTAATAAAGATTTACAGTGACTGACTCAGCCACGAAGTATGCATTCTAGAGTTCAAGATTAATTCGTTCGAAAGGTCACTACTACATTGTATTTCATTTATGTTTCAATTTGTTTTCCTTGCCTCTTCGTTTACAAATTGCCATCAAGAAAACATGCCTATATAATTCTGACCCCCTTAAACCCCACTTTTATACAGTAAAATTGGGGTTTACAGGGGTATACATTATTTTACCTATTTTGCTAAAAAGTCATAGATTATGGGTACTCATAAGTACCCACAATCTATGTTTTGAGCAGAAATATGAAAAATATCAGATATTTTTTTTAATCTGATTTTTTTTTTTTTTTTTTTTTTTCATTTTTGATTGTAAAATTTTCAATATATTTGAGTAGGCGTGTTTTCGTAATGCAGTGTTTATATATCAAGTTTGTCTTTTCCTGTAAAAACTGTACATAGCCCTAATTGTGGCATAACCAGGATTGTGCCAATATTTCAACATCAGTGACTGGAAACGTAAAAGTATACCTGCAGTAATTCTTCAGCACAACTATTTTATCATATATACATGTACATTTTGTCTGCGCGGCGGTGTTAGTTATATTATTGCTACATGTAATAGATATTCAAAGGCTAATAATAAATACCTGGATGATTATGCGGGAGTTCTTTGTTTAATGTATTTAATATATATAGAGGTTTTCTACCTTTAGAAAAGGAAATAAATAATGCAAAATTTACAAATAATAGTTATTTGAGTTGAAATAGTTGGAAAACAGATTACGCTCTTTTCGGGGCTATGTTATCTAGCCCGCTGCGACTTGATAACTGAGTGTGTTTGGATGTATGTGAAGTGTAAACATTACGCGATAAACACAACGTGCAAAAAGTAAAAAAGATTAATATCTGTCAACACCACTATGCCCATATATGCAATGTACACAAAGCGCCATAAACCTTACACCGAAAGGGATATACGCTAAACCAATACTTAAGGCAATGGACACAACTTACGCTGTGATTCCGGAAAATCACATCAACAAAAAGTTCCATATAAGCCGTCGCATGCCCTGACTAAGGAACGAGGATTCCCTCTACTGGTCGCCCTTTTTGATACCATATGGCCGTAGAGTGTTCAGACGTTAGATCCAATAGCTCTCTCGAGCTTTCCTGGTTCGATCTGTCCACTCCGGATTATGATCTAAGCCACAAAGCGCGGTGTGGTTGTGGAAATCATGTTCTGGTGAACAGAAGTGTTCTGCGACAGGAGACCTCTCGAACCGCTTGTGTTTCCAGTCATCCCGGCGGCCGTTCATCCGTTGGTTCACATGATCACCGGTTTTACCAACATATTATTTTCCACATGTATATTCCACTTGCAGGCGGCATACGACGCCAAAGAATTATTTCATTCCTGATTATTTTGACACCTCTTTTGTAATTGATGCCTGGATCATTTAAATAATGCTCCGGCTCAAAACATCTCTTTTCACCCACGTTTGTTTCATCCACGTTTGTTTTCGAGAAACCAAGAGACAATACAACTGCAATATATAAAATTGGTTTGGACAATTTATGCCTAGCATCCCAGTAATACAAACTAAACAAACAAGGCGTATTCATATCAGACGCCACACAGCATGGCAATATGTGTCTATACAGTTTGCAATCAAAATAAGAATTTCTGAAGAAGACAAAACTGTTACAGATTATGCCTATATAATAAACATGAAACTGCACAAAGAGTGGGACAGAAGAATTTACTGGATATTTATTGTTCATTCCTTCTCGGCTCTATTTAACATATATAACATGATTAATAGAAGTTAGGTAAGCAACACATTTCTGTAGATCAGCATTCAGAAGGATGTGACAACACTGTAAATGAAATTACAAGAAAAGGTTACAAACACGAAGCACACATCAAGAAAACATGCCTATATAATTTTGACCCCCTTAAACCCCATTTTTATATAGTAAAACTGGGGTTTACAGGGGTATACATTATTTTTCTTATTTCTACTCAAAAACATAGATTGTGGTACTCGTTAGAACCGCCTCATGGATTGTGGTACTCGTTAGAACCGCCTCGTCGAGGCGGTTCTAACGAGTACCCACAATCTATGTTTTTGAGTAGAAATATAAAAACAATATCAGAATTTTTATCTGAAACTTTTCAGTTTTCTGTGGTAAAATTTTCAGTATATTTGAATAGGCATGTTTTCGTAATGAGCCATCCCGAAGCACCATATGAAGAAGAGATGATTGGCAAAGAATTACAAGACACAACAGCACTGTTGCAATGACCGACACAGAAACAGAACAATTTGAACTGCAACAGAGGAACCGCCTTGGAACGGGCAAAAACCAGGTGAGGAAAGCTTTGTGTCTTTGGTCAAAGACCACTAGTAGTCATATCGATCTGATTGATAAACTAGATATATTCTTGCCTGGAAAAATGTAATGTATATTCATCACCCATACTGACATTGTCAATGACATCTAGATAAGCAAAACAAAATAATAAATGACACGTCAATGCCAGTTCCTATCTTAGAAATGATATCAAGGTCACCAAAATACAAACATTCACTAACGTTTGCTCAAATAACATATCCTTGCAGATAAATATCTGTTCACTGTTTCTGGCGATTTTGCGCCAATATTGTCACAATAATGCTAATGCTGATTTTGTTAATAACGACGTTATCACTGCAAGTTAACCCTTAATCAGGTCCCAAGAATCCATTCGCTGCTTCAAAATCCACCGCTTTGACAAAGCAGCAAGTCCGTGTCAATTATTTTCTGTTTTTGGCCTGTTCTGTATTTCCAAAGAATCCGCATTTAAGGACATTTTGTAATCGCAGTAGCTGTCATTCATCGCTGTCGGCTTTCGCTATTATATGGAAAAGATTTGTACCTCAAGCAAGGGACATAACTCGGTTGAGGGCGAAAGAAACTTCCCCACATACAATCTTTCGCCACTGCTTTCCAATATCAAATCATATGCAAAGATTTTAAGAACAAAAAAAAAAAGAAAAAAAAGAAAAAAACTTCTTTAGTTAGAGAGCGGAAACGAAGCGTTGCAGAACGTACGAACACTCGCACGTTATAGCATAATACTCTGCCACTATCGTGTGGCGGGCTATAACATCTGACGGAAAATTCGATACCACTTTTACAAAACGGTATTTCAGTATCAATTATTCTTCCATGGTCACCTGTTCTGTTTTTCGGGGAAGTGTTGCTTTGTACTGTCATTACACATATGTTCTGTGCCTGTGTCCTTTCATAAAATTCATTTACATATAGTCTCAACGGATGCCGAATAAGTTAAGATGACACACCAACTTCTCATTGTCAGCACTCAGTCAGAATACTTGATTCAGAATGTTGATAAAATTCATATACTGCATAAATACTGCAGATCCACATCAGTTGGTTTTAACGGGCAGTCATTTTGAATTGTTTGATTTATGCATCACCAGTAGTTAATATCACATGCATGCCAGTCTACGACAGGAAAAACTAGAGAACAGGGAATAAACGTATTTAAATTCTTCGAAACCATATTTTACTTTGTGTTTTGGGGACATTTAACAAGGCATGAATGTTTTATTTAGCATCTGTGACCTATTTAGCAGGAATTTAAACACGAAGATACAAAGTAAAAGTTTGTTTCTAAATTCAAAGATGTAATACGTTTACGACAACCATCACTCAGAAAGTTTAAATCTGGCTGCTAAAGACATTTTTCATCAGGCTAAGTACTTTATACTGCAACAATTGTGCAAATCAGAAAAAGATGATTGAGGTGGTAATGCTGGGTTTTGTTCGATGACCGTTACAGAGGCTTTATGTATAAGTACATTTTCAATAAAACGCCAGTATATTTAGCAAATACGTTTTCGTTGAGAATACTGCTACTGTCCACGTGCCAATTTACGAACACTCATAAATTATACAATTACATACGTCAAACTAAATAAAGGGCAATGTTTGTTTCGATTGCAGTATATTTCTTACATTTCAGCTCCCTTTTGTCTCAAACTACATGTACTGTTATCTCAAACCAAATTTTCGATTCCAGTGGAGTTCGAGATGTGTTTGATCATCCGAGCAAGAATCTGGAAAGGAAAACTGCTTACGAAAAATGTTCAGTTTAGCAATAATTAGGCCAGACTGGCTCTTCTCACTTAAATAACAAAGTGTTTCCGTTTCTACACATGTTGTATATTGCTCTTGATGAAACGAAATCTGTGAGAAAACTGTAAATCTAGATTTCCTGGTTGTTGCTGGACAGATGTCGCCCAATCCATTTGCGATCAAATGAAAAGGAGTGCTTGACATCTGTCGCTCAAAGCTGGTTTCCTTCCAAATATGTTTTGGCCGCCCTCATGCAAAAAAGGTGTCCTCAGGCCTATACGGACAGCGAAGGCCCAGCCTGCGCATCTGCGAAGTCTGATCAGGGCCTTAATTGTCCCCTAACAAAACATTTAGTTACTAAAAGTGTATGAATGGAGAGGCCTGCATGATACTTTGCGCATGCGTAGGGTAATCTGAATCTTCGAATGCGCAGGATGATCTGAATGCGAATCGTATGCATGTTCGAAGGCACGTTTTCCCTTCACGCGGCCCTATGAACATGGCTCTCTGTGAACAAGACTGATTGTATTACGACTAATAACTTTTTTAGTTTTTTAATTACGCAAACGTGCTATAGATATTAAAGTTCCTATTTCATCTAAAAGAGTATATCAACATTGTTTCTATGGTTACTAATTCTCAGGTAACTGATACATTGTTCTGATTCAAGGCATTTATGTCTAAACTATTTTAGGCATAGCCAATATCTAGGCGTAAACGTTCGGCATTAAAAAACAAACAAACAAAAAAAAAAAAAAAAAAAAAAAAAAAAAAAAACAATGAAAAAAGCAAGAAACATTAATAATAGTTTTTCTGTATATATTTGTCATAACATACTGTCACATGTTATTTTGAGCCACGCTATGTGGAAACGGTGCCTAGGGGTTTATGCGGACCGTAAACAGGCAGACCACACTAGGCATCAGGGTTTTCGCTGTCCAGTTACTGCCCAACAGGCACACAAGTCCATATGTTGAATCAACGTTGAATCGACGTTGTTTCAATGTTGTATGCACGCTGAATGAATGTTTGCGTATTGTTGAATTTATTGTTGAGGTTATTTTGAATCGCTGGACTTTTTCGCATGATTTTCATTTTGACAATACAGAATGTGACACTTTACAAGGATTTAATGCAGTTAGTAAAGTCTACATGACGTCGGATTTGTATCACAGAATGACGGTCATACTGACCGGACTAGTCATTATACATCTTCTCCAAATAATCTTATTGATGAATCTTATGCGTCTGTAAACGACTACAACATTCCTGTACAATACAAAAATATGCCTAGTCAAATATACTGAAAATTCTACCACAAAAAAAAAGAGAAAATTTTCGGATAAAAATCTGATATTTTTCAAATTTCTGCTCAAACCATATATTGTGGGTAATCGTTAGAACCGCCTCGACGAGGCGGTTCTAACAAGTACCCACAATCTATGTTTTTGAACAGAAATACGAAAAATAATGTATACCCCTGTAAACCCCAGTTTTACTATATAAAAATGGGGTTTAAGGGGTCAACGTTATATAGGCATGCTTTCGTGATGATAAAATATATCTGCGAATTCAGATTTTGTAAAAGGATATTGAAAACACTTTTAAAGCCGAATGCCCACACTCACAGAACACAGCCTAGCCAAGTCATATATCATCAAGAGAAAGAAACAAACAAAAATGATACCACGGATAACACACACGCTACACAATAACGAAAGGCAAAACAACCGGCTCACTCTTCCCCAGCGAGCTGACCACCATTTCTAACAATGCCAAACAGAATCGAAGAGCTTTATATCAAGAATTGATTCGCCACATATCAATAAATACCACAAAAATAAAATTCATTTTAGTGTAGAACAACATGTAACCTATGTTCGTAATTGCCTCTGTTTGCTAGATGGATATATCACATTACAAAATCACGCCTATTCAAATATATTGAAAATTTCACCACCAAAAACTGAAACTTTTCAGATACAAATTCTGATATTTTCCATATTCCTGCTCAAAACATAGATTATCGGTACTCGTTAGAATCGCCTCGCCGAGGCGATTCTAACGAGTACCCACAATCTATGTTTTTGAGCAGAAATAAGAAACGTAATGTTTACCCCTGTATATCCATGTTTTACTATATAAAAGTGGGGTTTAAGCGGATACAAAATTATATATGTATGTTTTCGTGATGAGTAGCAGATTTCTCACGAAAAATTTTTTGGTATATCCAAACTAAGGGTAAAAACCGAAAACACTTGGTACACTGTCGCCATTTTGTTACAAGGGGTACAACATTGATGACTTCCTGTTTGCTTATCAGTACACCAAACCCCTTCTGTAAAGGGTATACTCTCGTGCAATAGATTTATTATTTTCAGAAGGGAAGCAGAAACGAATTCGGCATATTACCCGTAACGTGAAGCAATTTCTCTTAATATATTGATGTCGATACTCATGTTTATCCCTTGCACAGTTACAAGAGAATCCTTTGTAAATCTTTTCCAAAACCCGATGTTTACTCCACAGTCGCTAAAATATTTAAAGGTCTTCAAGCATATTAATGTACTCGTGATACACGTTCCGGATTTTGCAAACCGCGTCTTGTTACCACTTGACAGCGCAATATTGTTACATATTAGTTGACGGTTGACAGGAGTATTTTCAGAAATCGGATAAATATTGATGTGGATAAGAAAGTTAACAATTTTCGTTATGTTTCTTGCTTGTAGCGCGAACACCGCATTTTTTTATAGCAGAAGTACAACATACTAGTCTAAGAATGGTTCCATTTAACTAAAACATGTCCTTAAGGTGCACGCGCAAAGGTAAAGTTGGGCAGCAACTGGTTATATCCAGGTGATATTTGTTTGATCGGAAAGGAACATTCCTGGTATAAAAGCATTCGCCTAAAACGTAAGAGAAAAGTCCAGGGAGTGCCCCAATCACACGCCGCAGCCCTTCCCAGGCACCAAGAGGAAGAGGAAACGGACAAAACCAAACAAGCGCAAATCAAACAAACGTACGAAAAGCACTAAGATTAGCTCTCTCTTCCCCAAGCGAGGTAATGCTCAAAGGGCTAAAAAACACAAGAATAAAAAACACCAGGCAAAACTTAAAACTAATCGCCTCGTAGAAAAAACAAACACAAAGTAACAAAGAGTAAGACTAACACCGGGACCACCGCCTTAGAACGTTCAATAGAATAAAGTAGTGTTCGCATTTCTGTCGATCCAACTTTGCTAGTTTTCTGACCGAGCACTAGCGTTTTGCTTAATGGAGGAAGTGGGATAAACGAAGTTTAAAGCCATTTCACTGATGATGTTCTTGCATTATGTAGAAATCTTTGTCTCTGAAAAACAAATTTGTGGAAACCATTCAACTATACGCAACTTAACGATATTTTTTACATTTGTAAATTATATACAATCATCACGAAAACATGCCTATATAGTTTTGAACCCCTTAAACCCCACTTTTATATAGTAAAACTGGGCTTTACAGGGGTATACATTATTTTTCTTGTTTCTGTTTAAAAAACATAGAGTGTGAATAATCTAACGAGTACCCACAATCTATGTTTAGAACAGAAATATGAAAAATGTCAGTTTTTTTTATATGAACGTTTTCAGTTTTTGGAGATGAAATTTAATATATATATTTGAATAGGTGTGTTTTCGTAATTGTTCATAAATTGCATGAGCCGCAGTGTCAGAAAACTTACCGTCGGACATGTGTGCCCAGAGAAGTTTCAGAAGATCAGGATCTACCTTTGGTGCATTTCAGACAGTCAAGGAAACAAGTGTTCGTCGGACGGTCAACGAAGATTGATCAGACTCCGCGGATGTCCGACGGTACGTTTTCTAATGTTGCGGCTCCAGCTTTTTTTTTTTCTTCTTAGTTCGAAGCTTATTTGTGCTAGCAGGTCGTGTTTCTGTTTAATGAATATGAATAGCTTTTCAAGCCCAGAAAACACGTAACGTACTGGGCCCAATTGTTCAAAGCATCGTTAACTTAACGAGCTTGTTAGTGCTCAAAATGTTAACTGGTCAAGTAAGTACAATATCTAATACACATGTATTTTTGCTGAAAAAATGTGAGTAGCTTTTGCAAATGATAAAGCTACTCATTTGTTTTCAGCAAAAATATGATAGTATATGCCATATTTAATGATCAAAGTTTTATCAATACGTTAAATAATGACATCGTTAGTTTTGAAAAACTAGACCCTGCATTTTCGATTTTTTTCTGTTAGTGATTCATTGCTCTTAAATATCATTTGAGCCGGCGCGCGACAAACCCTACAAAGACCTGTGTGACCAGCAAAGACTAAGATCAACCTGTACAACCATCTAGTTTGGCAAAAGTTCACGTTTATCCTTTTTTGTACAGCCTGGAGGCTGTAGAAGGCACATGCGATCAGTGAGGATTGATCAGACTGCACGTATATATGTACGACATAAGTCATAGAATATTTACGTTACTAAGCAAATTTAGACAGATTTATGCAGTAAAAAGTAAAGTAAATTAGTGAACTCAGGAACTGAATGCTAGTAGAAGTGAAAAGCACACTGGAATGCTAGTTTAAGAACGTCAAAATTTGAATATCCGCCCGATAATGTATACCCGGAATACCCCTGTTTTCACTATGTAATATGGGGGCATGGGAGAGGATACGCATTACATAGACATATTCTTTATATATGCACTGGAGCTGCGTCTTAACTCTGAACTCAGCTTATGTGTGATGATGGTTGATTGTAACCAGTTATACATGTTACATCATGCTGATAAGGCCATTAACATCTTATTAATTGGAATCCAAAGCTAAAGCGAACTCACTTGTGCTTCCTTTCAGTTAAACACTTACCATGATGTGGGCAAATTCAGCAGACAACAAACTGATTTTTTTTTTTTTTTTTTTTCTAATTTTTTCCAAGAATATAGTATTTGACATCTCATGCAAATTGTCTCCAAATATGAAAAATATTTCAAAATATTTCGAAATTGTTTCCCCAGCATGCAAGGTGTTAAATGATTTCGCTTCAAAGCTGCTGTAAATCGGAAGATACAGTTCACGATCTCCTATGTAGAATGTGTTTATTCAGATACTGATATACGTAGCAATTAATTGAATTTACTTTGAACTCGAGCCGGAATGATTTTGATGCCAAAGAACAGCATTATCAATGCCGCACGCACCGTATTTACCCTAAGTATTGAGACAGACAGGCCCGACCAACAATGGAAAATGAATTATGAACGATATATATATATATATATATTATTTCCTTCTTGTTTTTGTGGAGCAAAGAGTTCCTCCGAAATGTTATGGTGTCTGTATAATAAACGAGTCACAACGTGAGGAAACATATCTTCTGAAATGTGCGCCCAATGACGACTCAAATCAACCTGCGCATGCGCACAGTCTAATCAGTCTTTATTGTCTGTATGAAGAATTGTTTGCATCATTGTTATCCAAACTGCGTCAAATAAAGATTCTTATTAGCATACCTATATAATTCTGACCGCCTTAAACCCCAACTTTTAAAAAGTAAAACTGGGGTTTTTACAGGGGGTATACATTATTTTGTTTCTTATTTCTGCCCAAAAACATAGATTGTGGCTACGCGCGGTTCTAACGAGTACCCCACAATCTATGTTTTGAGCCGAAATATGAAAAAATATCAGAGTTTTTATCTGAAAACTTCCAGTTTTTGGTGGTGAAATTTTCTATATGTTTGAATAGGCGTGTTTTCGTAATGCTAAGCAGGTTGATTTAAAACTTCGCTGGGTGCACATATCAGAATGTACGTTTTCTTACGTTGCATCTCATATAATCTTGAAGGGAATGACGTGTCAAACATATTAAAACATTTACTATTAGGCCAGCATATCGTTTAATATATTACATGGAAAACGCAACCTGACGACCGAAACCAGAAAGTTGCAACGTGTTCAGGAGGAAATATTTATTCCATTATGAATGTAATTATTGGAGACACATTCTTTGCCAGATTTTCTACTGATGTGTTCTGATATGTTTTCTTTAGCCATTTTGTCATTGACTTCTTTCTGCGTTATTTTTAAGGACGTGACAGCAAAATCGCTGGTCAAACAGTTAATATTCCAGTGACATGGGCATGTATGCTCTATTCTAATAGGCACATTTAGTGGTGTCTGAGTTAAGGTGCACTTCGTAAACCGCGGAATTCAAACGGGAACACATTTTTTTTTTACTCCGACTTACTGCTAATTTCGTACATGTGAAATAAATTGTCATTTTCTTGTTCGTCTGTCATTACTGACAATGACCAATCCTAATCAGCTGTGTGATGTGTTATTATTTGTGTGTTCTAAGATGGCTGATGAGCCCAATCTTAGCTCTAAACTGCATGTTGCAGATAGAACAAGAGAGGTCTGAGGAAGAAAGCTCTGTTGGTGATGCCTTAGCTCTGGCTTTCCGCTGTGCACGTTTCTGCTCGGCTTTGCTGATTCTTTTTGCTTCGTATTCACCAGCTCCCTTTTTTTTTGAGGCCTCGCCACTTTGTACGATCTTGTGCAATCTGTTCCCATGACTCTGTTGGTATGTTGAAGTCTTTAAGGGAGGCTTTGAGGGTGTCCTTGTATCGCTTCTTATGACCACCATGGGAGCGTTTTCCTACTTGAAGTTCTCCATAGAGGATTTTCTTTGGCAAACTTTCATCAGGCATTCTGGTAACATGGCCTGTTCATCTTAACTGTGCCGATTTCAGAAGAGTATGTATACTCTGCATCCCTGCCCTTTTCAAGACTTCTGTGTCTGGAATCTTTACCACTTGATCTTTAGAAGTTTTCTAAGACAGCTTGTACGGAAGTAGTTCAGGCTTTTGGCTTGCCGTTGGTAAACTGTCCAAGTTTCGCATGCGTGTAATAGTGTTGACAGCACTACCGATCTATATACTTTCAGCTTTGTGTCAAGTCTGATTCCACTTGGTCCCAAATACTTCCACGTAGCCGGCCAAATGCTGCACTAGCTTTGGCAATTCTAGCATTGACTTTATCATCAATGTGCACAACTCTAGACAATGTGCTTCCAAGGTAGGTGAACTTGTCTATCACTTGCAGTCGTTGACCTTTGACTGTGATGCTAGGCTCCTTGTAAGGCTTTCCAGGTGATGGCTGATATACTACCTCAGTCTTTTTGATGCTGATTGTGAGATCATTGCTGTCACATGAATCAGATACTTGATCCACACCTTTTTGCATTTTCTATTCTGTTGGAGCACCCTTTGCCATATCATCAGCAAAGAACTCGTCTAGCACCTCAGTCTGCACCTTAGATTATAATATATATATATATATATGTTAAGACTCATATCAGACCTAATAGGTATACCATTGTCACCACCCTGGAAAGCATCTGTAAGCATGGCAGAAAACATCATGTTGAACAGTGTTGAAGCTAGTACACAGCCTTGCTTAAGTCCTTTTGTCACAGGAAATGGATCAGAAAACTTGCCATCATTTTGGACCCTTGCAAGCATACCATCATAGAACTGCCGCACCATTGGGTGCTTCTTGCTTAGTCACGCAGTTGAATATCAAACATAAAACAGATCGTAGTCAAAACAGCGTGGAGATGAAATAAAAATCTAAAATGTTACCTTTGGATACAAAGAACACACAAAGGAACGAAAATCGGAGTCTCTTTATATAAAGTTATGTAGTTTGCGAAATTGCATATGTCCCTATACCCGGCTTAAGCGGTATTCGATATTTTAAATGCCCAAAGTGGGCTCAACGATCCCAAAGGAAATAAAAACTATTCACTGCACCATGTTAAGTACGGGGAAATAATTTACACGGCACTTAACACCAGCTTAATTCAAACTAACAGCCAGCAGTGTTGCACAGTACCAAACCAGTCATCACGAAAACATACCTTTATAATTTTGACCCCCTTTCTATAGTAACACTGGGATTTGCAAGGGTATACATTATCTTTTTTTCTTATTTCTGCTCAGAATATAGATTGTGGGTACTCGTGAGAACCGTCTCGGTGGGGTGGTTCTAACGGGTACCCACAATCTATGTTTGGACAGAAATATGAAAAATATCAGATTTTTATCTAAAAACTTTCAGGTTGTGATGGTGAAATTTTCAATATAATTGAATAGACGTGTTTTCGTAATGAGTGATTATCAAAATGTGTTGCGTCACGCAATCGATGTGAATCTTCGTCAACATTGCATAGTCGCCTATGTTCTGAGGCTTACTATGTGGATTGATTCATTTCATTTTGTGTAGATCGTTTCAAAACATCTGAGATAGTAGTAGTAGTAGTAGAAGAAGTTATAATAATAACAATATTAATGATACTCTTGCATAACGCATTTTACAATTTATATACGTCAACTTAATGTTATAAACAAATATGATCTATTAAATGATTATGATGCGGATATGAATTTTAGAGTGACTCAATATGCATGGATTAAAAGCATAGCCTCCCTTCCTTGAAACCGACAGCTTCCTCACAGCTTGTAGCCAGGTTCTATAAGAAACCAAATCGCCACTTATTACTTAAGTTGTTTGCTATCTCACTTCTTAGATGATGTAAACTGGCAACTGTAAGATAGCATTAAATGGGCCATACGAAGACGTGTCTTCGGGCATATGCGAACAGCGATAGCACAGATCAGTGTGTGTCTGATCAGGGTCTTTTCTGTCCGCTAAGAGAATCATTGGCTACTATAGATTGTATCGATTACGCATGCGTAGGATGATCTGAATTGTGCATTTTGCGCACGTTTGAAGGCGTTGTTTTGCTTGACGCGTCCAAGATAATACATAAGGCTATTATACGCTGTAGGACACCAAACAAGTGATCTAAAATAGCTCTATCGTAACATATTTATCCTACCACCACGGTGTGTGGTAACATACAAAACGTAATTGCGACTAACGAACAATTAAGCAAAAACAAAAATAAAATGAAACTCATATGGTACGTAACTTGGGACAAGGTCCCTGAAGACACATGTATGGACAACGGATGTTCAGATCGTGATGCGCATCCACGAATGGCCCTTCGCGTTTGCATATTATAAAATAAGCTTTTTGCACGTTGTGTCCCCATCACGGAAACATGCCTACATAATACTGACCCCCTTAAACACCACTTTTATATAGTAAAACTGGGCTTTACAGGGGTAAACATTATTTTTCTTATGTCTGCTCAAAAACATGTAGGTAGTGGGTACTCGTTAGAACCGCCTCGCTGATGCGGTTCCTACGAGTACCCACAATCTATGTTTTGAGCAGAAATATGAAAAAATATGTGTTTTTTTTTATCTGAAAATTTTTAGTTTTTGGAGGTGAAATTTTCTATATATTGATTAGGCGTGTTTTCGTCATGCGTAAACAAACATTATGGTACCAATTTGACAAAAAAAAGTTGTATTGCATATCATATTTAGATTATTTACCTCAAGCATTGGGACACACAGGCCTGAGAAAACAGTTAAGACTCATATCAGACACCGCATAACGCGTCGTCTGAACAGGGTCTACACTGTTTGAAACTTGTCTGGCAGTTGTTTCTTTATACACGAACAAGTAATACAACAGACTTTTAAATTATATTCTTCAAAGTTAAGGTTAATTTTGGTAAGGAGTAAAAGTATCCGATTACTTAAGAAAAAAAGACGATGTTATATGCATTGATAAGTTCATATACATTTGTAGAAATATATGTAGGGTTGGATTGCTGCAAGAGAGAAAATTTCAAGAGAAAATAAAAGAAAAAAACACTGAGCTGAATAAAACATGCAGCCCTTATACATCGCAAAAGAAGAGAAAACTAATTCTCTACAAGTTAACACTTAGTTGTAGCGTTGTGCAGTCCATGAAAAGCAGCATTGGACCAGTCCGTGACATTTTTAAAAATGCTTCCGGAGCAATGACAACCCTAAGATTGTCTACGCCCAGAGTATAAAACTAGGTCCAGTTTCACAATCATTTTTAAGGTTAAGGTATACGTTAACTTAAGAACGGAAATTTTAACGTACGAAACAAGGTATTTAAACTCAACTAAATTGGAATTGTTTTATGTCTGTTCAGAAGACGATGTAAAGTACATGTACTGACTTTATCGTTGAAAACAGATTCAATGTGAAAGACATTAGTAATTCTTTCAGTCTATAAATTTAAGGTAGGCCTTAACATAACGGCTGATTGTAAAACTGGGCCTTGGTCCCGAAGTTATAAAACTTTTTTCATGCTCCACGTGATTTCCATTCTCACTTGTGTTTCAGGATATATTTTAGATTATCTGTATTGAACGTATTAGGAAACGCAAATTAGGACACTAGTTCAAAAACACCCGCGATGTGCTTTAGTCACAGTGCCGTCATATAAACTGTTTGAAATGTATTAAACTTCCGTATGTTGTTACATAGTTGTAATCTGAGAGAAATAAACGATGGGTTGATACAGGCTAGACACAAATATACAAGGATGGTTTATTGTAATTAATGTCTCTGTAGGAAATGTCATTCCATTTATTGCCAGGAGCAAAAATTTATCAAAACAACTTAGTGATTCACCTTTTGTGTTGTTTTACTTGTATACAGTCTTCATTAATAATACAGCATGGCTGCACTGATTTCGTGTTCCGCATAATAAATTGAGCGCATGATTTGTCTGCCAAGTCTCATTCAAACAGTGCAATCAGTCGATGTCTCACTCTGTCTGTCTGTATGTTTCTTTATGTCTCTCTCTCTCTCTCTCTCTCTCTCTCTGTATTTAAGCAGTAGGTACCATCCCATTAGTAAAATTTTGCAGACTAGAGCAATGTATATTATGTACTTAAAGCAATTTGTTAAAACCCATTTTGCACTATTACATGCAGTCAGACCGTTTTGAGACTCATTCAATGTAGTGATTTAGTTTCGATCACTGGTTTAGATTACTGCGCGTGTCTGTTCTTTGAATAATATTGTGAACATCGATGTCGTAAATAATAGGTACGTGTCTAGAACTTGTTTATACAAACCCTAATTAATTAAGGCAGATGAAATGACGGATACGTCTGTGAGAGTCGACATATAATTCTTGTTTTCAGGACGAATATCGTATACATATCAAAATAAAATAATGTGACTACAAAATTATCAATCAAAATGTACAGTCATTTATCTGTTTCATTTGAATTTCGATCTGTATACAGCTGAACTTCAGTGGCTCGAATATCGTTGGGACCATGAAAATTTGTTCGAGACATGGGTATTTCGAGCAGCTGAAGTTTAATCAAGGTGCCATGTCAGGAAGCAAATGGCGAGAATTTAGGGAAGTCTTTTCGATCTACTACACAATAATGGTATATTGAGTGTACTCATTAGAATCGCCTCTGTGAGGTGATTCTAATGAATACACACAATATACTATTTCACGATACAATAAGGACATTTCCTTAAATATTTGTTTTCTGGAGTTATTAGAAGAATTTCGTAGGGACTCAAAAACAAGTTCGAATCAGCCAATCTAAACGTGTTATTCGGGTTCGAGCTATTGAGGTTAGACTATGTAGTCTGACGCATGGACGCATAGATCCTGCGGACATGCATTTCAGCTTCTTGTGCACAAAGTATGCAAATTGCAATAACAAATTTACCACTTATACGAGGGCGTGTCAATAAATAACCAGCCTATCCCATTTCCGATAAACCGAGACGGTCACGATTTTCATGCTTTGTTTCAATATATGATTTATACATGGGTACAAAATTACACGCGTATCGAGTCATTCTTTAATAAGATATTGAATGTCAAACATGGCTAGTGATGCAAAGGCATGCTTTTCATCTAAAGTTGAGTACCGTGCTGTAATTCGGTACTTGTATTTAAGTAAAAGAGGCAAGGAAATACACTGCGAGATAGCCGATGTTTATGGGTCCTCTGCACCATCTTATGCTCAGGTTAAATTCTGGGTAGGGGGATTCAAACGCGGTAGAAAGTCTTTAGAAGATGAAGCCAGATCTGGATGCCACCGACGAAGAAATGTGTAAGAAAGTTCGGGATCTAGTATACTCTGACAGGCGAATTCAGAAGGAAGAAATAGCACAGGCATTAGGCATTTCACATGGTAGCGTTTCAACAATCTTACATGATCGTTTAAGTATGCGCAAGCTTACAGCCCGTTGGGTCCCCAAATCCCTTAGAGATGAGCAAATGGCAACCAGAGCATCACTATGCAGCGCCTTGTTGAAGCGTTTAGGTCAAAAGATGATTTTCTTTTGCGTCTGGTGACTGTAGATGAGACTTGGGTTCATTATTATGAGCCAGAGAATAAAGCTCAGTCGTCAGTGGGTAGGGCCTGGGTCCCGGAGGCCAAAGAAGTTCAAGACGCAACCATCTGCTGGCAAGGTGATGGCCACAGTATTTTGGGACGCAAAAGGCATTATTTTGTTGGACTTTTTACCCAAGAGAAGTACAATAACTGGAGTGTACTATGCAAACTTGTTAAACCAGCTAAGAACCGCCATCCGTGAAAAAAGGCGAGGTACGCTCGTAAACTCTCTAAAGGTGTTTTGCTGCAACAGGACAACGCGAGAGTCCACACTTGCAAAGTTGCAATGGATGCTGTAGAGCGAAACGGGTATGAATTAATACCTCATCCTGCCTATTCGCCTGACCTAGCTCCTGGCGACTTCTTCCTATTTCCAAACTTGAAAAAGGATATCCGTGGACTTCATTTCCGGTCTGACGAAGAAGTCGTGACGGCAGTTGAGGAGTGGGTCAATGGAAAGGACACTGACTTTTTCAGTTCTGGGCTGATGGCACTTGAACACCGTTGGTCTAAGTGCATCACACTAGAGGGCAATTACATCGAAAAAGAAGAGGTGGATCTCAACCGGAAATAAGTTAGGCTGGTTACTTATTGACTCACCCTCGTACAGAAAAGTAAAAAATAGTTTGAATTTACCTCTATTTAATTAAATGTTCCTACTGATAGTCAGAAAATCACCAAACTTGTTTCTTAATGGTACTACCAACTTTGTACTATTGTTTGACGCCATCTTGAATGTGAATATTGACGTTATTTTTATTATTATTATCATTATGTTTTTTATCTATTATTATTATTTATTTTTTTATTTATTTATTTTTTTTTGGAAATAACTGATTATTACAATAATGCAAACACATATAGAAAATAATTATTTTTAATGTAGCTAAAGCACCTGTAGTTTGAGTACATCAGGAATCAGACTATAGTAATGTGGAACTTTGCTCAACTCGAAACTTGAATGCTATCACTATCTTGTTTTCAAAAGAGGCATGTTCACTGGCGTAGGCCTACCTCTCCCTCGCTCTCTCTCTCCAGCCAGCCTGCATTTGTTTGTTTTAGTTATGGTTATACCACACAGTTAACCCTCAGGGTTCGATCCCCGGCCAAGTCATACCAAAGACTTTAAAAATGGTACTAGCTGTTCTTTCATTTGGCATGAAGAAAGTAGAGCTAAAGTCAGAACTAGTCAGCTCAGTGTCAGTAAAACGGGTAAGGGCGCTGAACTAAGAAACTTTGCGTAGTTAGAGTGGGTTTACTGACGTTTTATAAAATATTGAATTTGTTTTTACAAAACTATGTTTTCAATTTGGTTGACAAACGATAATGTAATGGGTATTTTTTGTAATGGATTGTCCAAATAGCAGTGCGCACTCGGAGACAATCGGAGGGTTACGGAGATCGCCGGACTGGCGGAGTAATTTAAAAGAAACAAACACGAGGATTTGGGCATTTAAAACGTATTTTCTAGTGTATATTTATATTATCTAAAGGTCAATTTCATCATTAAAAATAAAAACATACTTATTTCGGGGCCGAATGTCAATTTCCCACGCTTACATTGTATGTGATAAAGCGCAGTATTTCTTCGCTAACTCGTACCCCTGATATGCACCCTTTTCCCTATATGTAAGGTGCAAATTCGGGGTAGGTTATACACGGAGCCGTTTCCGTAATGCATGGTACTACGAAAACACGCCTATTCAAATATATTGAAAATTTCACCACTAAAAACTGAAAGTTTTCAGATAAAAAAAACTCTGATATTTTTCACATTTCTGCTCAAAACGTAGATTGTGGGTACTCGTTCTAACGACTACCCACAAACTATGTTTTTTAGCAGAAATAAGAAAAATAATGTATACCCCTGTGAACCCCAGTGTTACTATATAAAAGTGGGGTTTAAGGGGGTCAAAATTATATAGGCCTGTTTTCGTGATGGTACCATATGAACAGGAAAGACAGCCATGCTTTCCTGTAAGTGAAACAGATAATCTTAGTAGATTTTCCGCCACTTTTACAAGGGAGACACTTTTTAGACTTCCTGTTTGCTTGTTTGTAAACCAATCCTCTTCTGAAACGGTGTCTGCTCTAAAAATTAAGAATTTACTCCCAAGGGCAGCCAATTCTTTCTTTTTACGAGAGTAGCGTAGACCGCTCTCAAAATGAAAATTAAGCTTTTCGATATAACCGCCTCCGCCGAACAACTTAAATTTAGTATAGGATACAGACAACCATTCTGCAAGTATTATAGAGACCACAGTTTTGGGGTCGATTGTGTACAGTCGAGCCAAAATATACATACACCAAATTTCCTTTGGCCAATGAAATCAAACCGCACGTTTGTATGATATCCAGATAACGGGCCAGGTAACGGTTATTTTTAGCCGCGCTGTTCTTGTAACTGTGACGTAAGAGTGCCGTGTAAAGAGGGTTACCTGTAAAACCTGGACTGGGACTTTGGCAAACAGTGTAGACTCAGATCAGACGCCGCACAATATTCAGGACTATTTTCTCAGCCTATACTCAGAAACAGTCGATCCACCAGTGTTGTCAGTGCTTTGTGTTTTGTTTAAGTTGGAAAAGGTGAATACTAGTAAATTCCAAATCCCGAAGGAGAATGGTAGATAATGCAGCATGTAAGGCTTGTCCATCACAGTGGGCAAACGCTGTTGAAACAACGACATTCAATGTTCTTTCAACGTCTTTGACACGTTGAATCAACGTTGAAAAGATATGTCTTAAACGCTATATGCCCGCTCGGGTCATGATGAAATGACAGACACTTAAAGTTTACACTATTACAAAGTGTGCCAAGTTATTTTCGACTCTAATTCTGATTCGTTTTCTTTGCTTGTTGAATTTTCAACATTAGGTTATGTCCCAATCTACTACCTAACTGCCTACATTATACATTATACGTTTTAACCCCACCTTTTGGAATTATTTTGGCACTACATTCCTGAAGAATCACACCGATGTCTTGTTAGATTTAGCGGTCCATGACCTTAACGTATTTCTGGTTGGTTATTTTAGGACAAAATACTTCAATTTACTAGACGAAAAATACCGTAGTACAGACGAAGGGTATCCTGGCACAAAGCTGGCACTGCTGTGAAAATTGGCTTTCACCCTAGTCCTGCTGAGCCCGGATATGCCCTGCCTTTGCAAACAGTGAAGATCCGGATCAGTTGGCAAACTGATCTGGATCTACACTGTTTGTTATTCAGTATGTAAATTTGCATCGACAACGTGGATAAAGTAATCTGATTGGCTGAAATTAGAAGTGGGCGTGACATCTTAATTTATTCAGCATCGCAAGGGTTAAGATAATATGGGCCGCGCCAAGCCAAAGGGTGTCTTCAAACATGCGCAAAATGCAAAGATTCAGATTAATTCCGCGCATGCTCAAAGTCTCATCCGGGCATTTCCTCTCCATTGATATATTCTATAGTGTCCAATGATTATGTTTGCAGACAGCGAAGGCCCTGATCAGACTGCGCGGATGCGCAGGCTGATCTGGGCCTTCGCTGTCTGCATATGCCTGAAGACACTTTTTCGCATCTCGCGGCTCAACGTCACGTAAAAATGATTTTTGACATTTACTTGTTTCCTTTGTTTATTGGTTTTCTCCTGCGAGTGCAATTTCTCTTTTAGCAGTATGACATCCCAGAGTATTGAATTCCAAGCTGTCAGGAGTCCGTATGAATGAAATAAGAACGGTATGACTGACAAGTTTTGTAACATAAAATAACATGTGTCCGGTCAGTCTGAACAGGGAAGTCATTGTACGTCGATATTTTCACTCCAAAGCACACAGACTCGGCGAGTTTTGAAGTACAATTGCCCGCGTTATGCGAAAACGTTTCGTCAGGAATATGCGGAGAGCGAAGGCCCAAATCAGCCTGCGCGTTCACGGAGGCTGGCCAGGGCCTCCACCGTCCGCTGACGGAATCATTGTATACTACAAAATGTATGGATGGAGAGCATAGACCCAGAAGATACTGTGCGTATGCGCTGGATGATCTGAATCTGCGTTTGCACATGTTCGGAGGCACTTTTTCGCTTGACGCGGCCCAGATAATGAATGCCCTGATCAGATTACAAGAACAACTCTAAAACAAAGTACCACTAGTTTCTACCACTTACGGGGAATCTAAACACTTTCAAAGGAATAAACGCTTTCAAAACTGTTTTTGCATCCCTTATAAAAAGGGATGTACTCTAAAAGCAAGGAACTGCTGTATGACGGGAGCAAATTTGTCCCTTCTATAATAGACCCCTCCCTTCTGAAGGGATTTGGTGTGCCTGCAAGCCAATGGTAACTCAATAATGTGTCTTCCTTGTAAGAACAACTTATCAGTGTCTTTCCCCAGATGTCAAGAGGAACTAATTCACCAGTTCATTAAATACTGCATATGAAACATAAACACGACGAATTGTGTATTTTTTTTTTTATTACAACTTTAAATATGTTGTAACTAAGTACGTACCGTTTAATAAAGCTAAAACATAATTAATTACCTAGTAAAGAAAAAAAGAAAAAAAAACAACAACAAACAAACAAACAAACATACGGGTTATTGATAAGGCCAAGTTTACCTGTTTTGCCATGACTTTTTCTGATATGCATATTCACCGACCGAGGTCAAAAAGATGGGTCAGTATGCGCCAGCAATTCAGCAAGTAATAATAAGCTACAATAAGCTCTTGATAAGATGTAAATATTAAGGGTATCATATCCCTCTAAAATAGACATTTTATTATCCAAGAAAGGTTTAATAAATTGATATATGGTATTAATACAATCATAAAATGCGGCTCCTGACAGTTGTAAAACTTCAGTTTGTCTCTCGTTCTTGAAATGAAATGATTTTTATCGTATCTCTGATTTAATGTTGCCAACATTAATTCAGAGATAAGACAAAATCCTTTCAGTTTTGATCTAGTTCAAAAACGAGAGACTTAGCGAAATTTAACGGGCTGTCAGATGCCACATTTTATGATCGTGTTAATATATATATATATATATATATATATATATATATATATATATATATATATATATATATATATGTATATATATATATATATATATATATATAATCTTTTTTGGATACAAAAGTCTACTTTGAGGAATATGGAGCCTTTAACACACATAATTGTCCTAATAGATTGATAAAAAATTGAGGATTTACGGCCTAGGCAACCCATTAGGGTCATGTTGAGCCGGTCTGTTTACCTAACCAAACTTTGCCTGGGCAAGCTTAGTCCTTAAAGCGGTTCACCAGTATTTGTGTAGATTATTTCAATAGAAACTGACAACTGCCCTTCTTGAATTGAAGGGAGAGAATGCCTGTTAAAACTATTTCATGATCATGAGGCTGGCGTGTTTTTTTAAGCATAAGTACTAACATACATAATTTTTTCTTGTAATGAGATGCGCGGATGCTAAGACTTACCTGAAACTTTCCTGTCAAATTACGTTTTTTATGCAATGTGTATACCTATGATCCCTCCTAATATATAATGAAAAGAAGGGTTTGTATGGGTGAACATTATTGCCGGATTTTTGTAATTTTACAGGGCTCAGTTGTACAAAGCATCGTTTAGTGTTGTAACTTAGGGATTTTCAAATACATTGATATATTTGCTGCAAAAATGTGAGAAGCTTTTGCAATGCAATGCAAAAGCAACTCACATTTTTTTTCACAAAAATATCAGTGTATTGCCATATTTCAAGATAGAGATTTTAACGTCTTCTACAACTTCATAAATGTTTGAGCAACTATGCCCAGATTTTTAAGTTATAATCTAGCAACGTTCTACTGTGTCATTTTTTAATGTGCTTAAGAATAGAAACTCTTTCTCATACCCAAAGATATATGGTGAAATTGCCATTGCTTACATAGTTCTAGATAAAAGGGACACTAAGATAAATATGTAATTTTTGCTTATTTATCCTTGAAACTATATGTTGTGAGTATTCGTTAGACGCGCCAGCAGAGGCGCTTTAAATGAGTAGCCACAGCGTATTTATCGTGGCCAAATAAGAAATATATCGCTTTAATATGATTAAAAGACTGCCTTATCTAGAGCGATTAGAAAATGTATAATTGAGCCAGCGCACGACAAAACCTACAATAAGACGTGTGTCCAGTAAAGACTCAGACCAACCTGTATATCCGCCCAGAATGGCAAGGGTTCTTGTGTAGACGTCTTTGGATAGCCTGAAGGTTGTAGAAGGTACATGCGATCAGCGAAGATTCTGATCCGACTGCGCGGATGTGCATGCTGATCTGAGTCTTCGCTGGTCGCACAAATGTAAGTGTTGGTTTTGTCGAGCGCTATCTCATCATTTCATATAGGTAAGTTCACGTAATGGCATATAGTAAGGAATCAAATCCTCATAGCATGGAGTCAAAATGAGCCGCAACGTCAGAAAACGCACCTTCTAACATGTGCGTCAATCGAAGACTAAAATCTGACTGCGCGTCCACGCATTCTGATCAGAATCTTCTTAGTCCGCCTGAGGAAATTTGCATACTTGGCTATCCAAAAGGCGCCCAGTGAAAATTATGATCTGATTCTGTCTCTGATCAAACTGCGCAAAGGCGCAGACTGATCTAAATGTTCGCTGGGTGCATATATCCGAAGGTACGTTTTCGGCTCAAATAATATAGCTTACTTACCTTGGTGCAGTAGTCCTGGAAGATACAATGCATTCAGTCTAGAACAAATATCAGTTGAAAGTACCTGCAATAATAAAACATTTTTGCATTGTAAATGGAGATACCCAAGAAAGGCCACAGTCAGCAAACAGAGCCCTCTCGTGGCAGGATTAGGTATCCTATGACATCAAATGACAACAAAAAAACAAGTAGTTACCGAAAGAAGGTGATTTGAGGAACATGCACAACTGCAGTAGCCAACGAATCAAAGCACATACAGCATTGCTGGGTCGTTTGTCTCTTAGCGTAGGCTGATAAAATGTCCTGAACGGGAACTTAAGACTGTTTCATTTAACCCTTATTTTCCTGTGATTCAAGCAAACAGTGCAGCTCCTGATCAGACGCCACATTCTGCGGCACTGGGTCTGCACTGTTTGCCAATGTCCCAAATGTTCCCGTCCAGGTTTTACAGATAACCCTCTATCAACAGCACTCTGACGTCACAGTGACCAGAATAGCGCGCCTATAAATAACCGTTACCTGGATTTCGTCTAACGCGCAGTTTGCTTACATTGGTCAATGATAATCACGTGGGAAACTACCTTTTGGCGTTTGTATACTATGGCTCGGCTGTAAACAATCGACCCAATAAACGATGAAGAACTGCAACAAAGCAATCAGATTGTAACGGTTAGCAAAAACAAATACTGCACTCATTTCAAAACAAAACAAAAACAAAAAAAAAAAAAACAAAAAAAAACACGAAAAAGCACTTTAAAGAAACACCGCTTTGGACCGCTCACGAGCAGAATGATTGCGGGAGAAGGCTCAAACCTGGTTCCGGTTGCGTCATTTAAGCCCTAAATCATATACAGTTCAGACTACATACAATTATTTGATCAACAGAGGGGTTGGCGCATTTATTATAATCAGTATAAAAAAAGATCTAAGATAAATTAAATTGTTCAATGATGAAAATTGACTGTCATAGAGTCAAAACACAAGAAATTCATTACTAGGCCCACACCACAGTAAGCCTGACCCCAGATGAATAATATCAGGCAAAATCATCTAAAATGATTTAGGCTGCGCTGTTACTGAGTTTAACCCTTGTGTTTCTGAAGTCGACTTTTCCGTCTTTGAAACTGATTGTGTCCAATTTCTCAATAAGGAATGTTGCGTAGACGAAAATTAAAAAGAAAATGACAAACAGAGCAGTGACTAAATAGAAAAAAAACAGTGTAGATCCTGATAGGACGGCTGGACTCATCTGGATATACACTGTTTGCAAAACCATTTTTTCTGGTCTATGGAGTTGAAAGGGTTAAGGCTCAAAGCCAGCGCCATGTCATGCAAAAATTAGAGAAGGCAGAAATGGTGTTACAGTCCCGTCAGCGGTTAGCTTTACCACCTGAACGACCGATGAACGGAGAACGACCGGAACGCAACCGGGACCGGACCGGTACCGGAACGACTGGAACGGAGCGACGGTCAGTTCCATTTCTCGCTTTCTTAGCGTTCCCGGTCGTTCCGGTCCATTCCAGTGAAAAAATGGAACGGTGTTTACTAAAATTGAGTTGTTATCAGACGAAACGCAATTTGACCTTTAAAACAATATAAAGTGACCACTCTTCCCGCGCCAATACATATTCTAAAACAGTACTTTCTTAAAATGACAATCTAAATAATCGTAAAGCAGTCAATGCTGTCTATTATATGCTGCCAAAGGAGATTTTACTTGGTTTGTCAGCTATGAAAAAAGGCTTCTCTCTCTCTCTCTCTCTCTCTCTCTCTCTCTCTCTCTCTCTCTCTCTCTCTCTGAATGTTTAGGTTATGAGTTAATAGAATAAATATGTAAATCCCTGATATAAGTTTCAGTAAACTTTACCCTGTATAAACAGACGTTCATATAATAAGCAAAGAATTACACTATAAGCCAGTGACTGGCATTGTCCTTGACAAAACAGCAATTGAAATTTAAAAATAAACACAATCTAACATGGTATTAGAGAACTTCATATCGCTGATTGATTGACTGATTTGCAAACACGATGCGCAGCATAGAAAGTATGTTATGTTCTACTCAATGTGACAGGGTCGAGGTTAATGTTTTATTTTATTTTATTTTTTATTTTTTTTTTTTTTTGATAGCTGACAGTTATAAATATACCTGAATAAGCAACAAAGTATACAAAGACCTGTCAGCTGCACTGTTACCCAGTGTCTCAGTCAGTAACCCAGGGTATAGTGGCCTGTCTCATGGAGAGTATACCAGAATATTGGTCAGCGACAGAGTAAACCAAGACCTGCAAGCTACACTGTATATCAGCGTATCAGTCAGTAACCCAGGGTATAGCAGCCTGTCACCTAAAGTGTATACCGGAATATCAGTCGGAGACAAAGTATACAAAGACACATCAGCTACACTGTACCCCAAAGTATCAGTCTGTAACTTAGGGTATAGCAGCCTCTCACCTGGACTAGAATGTCAGTCAGCGACAAAGTATAACAAGGTCTGTGAGCTACACTGTACCCAGGTTTAGCCGCTTGTCACCTGAAGTACATACCCGAATACCGGTCAGCGACAAAGTATACGAATACCTGTCGGCTACACTGTTACCCAGTATATGTCTGTAACCTGGAGTATAGTGGCCTGTCACATGGAATGTATACCGGAATATCAGTCAGCAACAAAGTATATATGAAGACCTGTAAGCTACACTGCTCCCTGGTATATCAGTCAATAAGCCAGTGTATAGGGACCTGTCACCTAAAGTGTAAACCAGTGAATATCAGTCAGCGACAAAGTATACTACGGGACCCTATACTACAAAACATTCTGGGTGACAGGCTGTTATATCCCGGGTTACTGACTGATACACCAGGGACCAGTGTAGCTGACAGATCTTCGTATACTTTAATTGTTGCTGACCGATATTCCAGTATATCTATACACTCTAAGTGTATATCCCAGGTTACTGACTGATACATCAGGGTGCAATGTAGCTGGCAGGACTTCATATACTTTGTTGCTGATTGATATTCGGGTGTACACTTCATGTAACAGGCCACTATACCCTGGGTTCCTGACTGATATTCCGGGTAACCGACAGTGCAGCTGACACTGGTCTTTGTATACTTTGTCGCTGACAGATATTCCGGTATACAATTAGGTGACAGACCACTATACCCCGCATTACTGATTGACACAGGGGTACAGTGTAGCTGACAGGTCTTTGTATCCTTTGTCGGGGATCGAACCCACAACCTCCCTGTCAAGCAGATGCTCTGACAACTGAGCCATTGGGGGGAACAAGGAATATAGAAAGTCAAGATTTTAATTTTGGGGAACAAGGGAAAATGCTGACTTTATTTCAGGGGACCAGGAACACCCCTGGGAGGACTTCCCTAAGGGTTTTCTCGGTGGTATAGCCATAACTCAAACAAAACAAATTAATGTTGGCTGGCTAAGGAGAGAGGGAGCGAGAGAGAGAGAGAGAGAGAGAGAGAGAGAGAGAGAGAGAGAGAGAGAGAGAGAGACTGCAACAAAAGCAAATGAACTTGTTGTACAGACAATCCTAAATATATCCGGCCCGGTGCGGTACCCAAAGAAGAGGTGTTCCATTTTCGGAAGAATATTCAGAACGTCACAATCAAGCTGGCTGGAACAAAGGAGAACCACCCGAAATGTAAGTTTACTTATTATCCTCTTTTTAAAGTGTTTACGCTTTACTTTTACGTTTGACAACATTACTGTCCGTAAAATTACAGTGATATCTCTAATAACAATAAGGTATTATTCGGTTTGTACAAAATCGGAAAAGAATCACCTTCTTACACACTTACTCGTCATGCACCAGTTATCGGACAAGTACAGAACCAGTTATTCTGTAGCATGAATTTAATTAGCAGTGGCCAGCTGTATATGTAATGTAGGGCCTGCAGACATGTCTGTTAAAAATTTGGTCTGGCAAAAATTCTTAATAATAAAAAAAATAAAAATTTTATGTACAGACTACAATATAGTGTGGTAGTTCAGTGGTGAGTGCACTGGCATCTAGAACTAACGGTACAAGGATTGATCCTAGGCTAAGCAAGGGAATTTTTGGTGTCTGAACACGCTTTGGTGTCTGAACCCTATAGAAATTCATAATGGGACATAGCCCCTAAACCCAAATTGTTGAAACATCTGTTCGGTTGTCTGTCCATTAACACTTTAAAATGACAACTCCTCCAAAGCCATTGAAGCGATTTGTACCTTACTTGAAAAGAATGTTGCTTGGTTAGGGTCCTTTGAAAATAGCCAAATTTTTTGGTGATCTGCCTCTTGGTTTGATTGCCATGGCAACAGAAAGCTCCCATAGACTTATATTGGGAAAATGGTTAAATTAATTGCATTTTCTCCAAAAACGTGAAGTGATGTGAACCAGTTTTTTATGTCTGCTTTCTATGATTTGTTGATGCAGTTCAAATGAGTACCCACAACATATGCTTTTATAAAAAAAAAATCAGCAAAAAAACAACACAAAAACATCATACAAGCATCATTTGATGAGCCCTTAGCAGATCTTTTTCTTTTTATACACTGCCACATGATAGTGGTGGGGTATTATGGTTTCGCATTGGTTGTACGAGTGTCCCTCTGTCAATCCATCTATCATAGTTCCATCCCTCCGTCCTTATTTTTGTTTCCAGATGATAACCTAAGTGAATATCAATGGATTTTCACCAAACTTGGTGTGTTCATTTATAATGTGGAAGGGGTGGTTGGGTGGTGCGAAGGTGTCGTGTGTCTTATGTCACTGGGGCAACTAATATTGGCCTACAGTTGGGCAAGGCCTGCTGTCCTTGTAGCAGTTAAGGAAGAGGGGGAAAATTTTCATTTCTTCTGCTTCTTCCCTTTCATTCCTGTTCCTCTTTCTTCCCTGTCCCTTTCTTTCATCTCCTCTACTATCTTTTCTGTCTTCTTTCGCCCTTTCTCTGGGAGACGACATAAATGACCCACAAGGATTGACGTGTCGTTAAACCCCAACACAGTCAATCAATCTTAATGTGGAGATCTGGTTTGGGATTGCTAATTTCTGACAGACTGAGCTATCTATATCTGAGACACACCTAACTTTTCTTTGCCAGATGATAGCTTGAGTAATTTATTAATGGATTTTCACCAAACTTAGTGTTTGTATCGATATTGTAGAGATCTGGTTTGGGATTGCTAATGGGCAAATTTCATAAATTTTCGACAGTTTTCTGCCCGCAGCAAGTCAATATTGATAACTAGTAAATGTCAACGGATTTTTACCAAAGTGGTACATATCTATTATGGAGATCTGATTCGGGATTGCTTATGGGCAAATTTCGCCAATTTTTGACAGAGTATTCTGCCCGTTGCACAGCCACATATTCATTTCAGGACAATAGCTTGAGTAAATCTCAAAGGATTTTCACCCACTTTGTATTTCCATTGATATTTTGATCTGGTTTGGGATTGCTAATGGGTACATTTCTTCAGTTTTTGACAGTTATCTCCCCTTGACATGATCTCCCCTTGACATGATAATGGTGAGGTATTATCATTTTACTGTTTTATTTAAAGTGTTTCCTTAATATAAGTAGGTACATACTTTCCACAAGCCTTTCTAGCATTTTTGAAAAACCTAAGCACACAGTGTGGTAACTAGGCCAAATATGGTATGTTGAGCACTTGAGGTACTCATTACAGGCACCTTATCAAGGTGCTTCTAATGAGTATGTACAATCTTTGTTTTCATGTAGAAATAAGAAAAATATTATCTTGATACCTCATTTTATCTAGATTATAGCCATGGCTTACATATCCAATTTTAAAGTTCATAACCGTCATTAAAATCTGGTTTTGCATGCTTTATCTACAAACTATTTTACCCCTACCAAGCATTTTGCAAAAAAAAAAAAAAAAAATAATAATAATAATAATAATAATAATCTGCAAAGGTTGACATGAAGATATGAAGTGTCCTCAAGTTGGCCGAGTGTTTAGTGCTATGGACCATGAGGTCCTTGGTTCTATTCCTTTCATTATCATACTTCCATCATCTCCATATATAACCAAATCTTCATCATTACCAACACCTTCCACATAATTAAATAGCAATTTGTTAGTTCTAATAAACTTGAAGTGACTATAATTTTAAATTTCTACCCTTCATGCCATTTTAATTTACCCCCCAGACCCACACCTAATGCCCTAACGGTCAAACCAAAATGCAAACATGTCCATGCATATATTTTGTTGTCCCATATACACAATACATACATGTATGTGTTCTGTATCACATACATTTTAAGCTTTAGCACTTTGTTGGCTAAGTCATGAGATATTTGGTGATATTTTTCCCACAGACACTTGGGGTCAGTAGGGCAGTGCAGGCCCAAAAAAATATCTTGTAAATATTTTTTCTCTTGTTATTTTTAGCTCGGCTGATGAAGAAAACGATGAGGTATTGTCATAGCTCTGGCGTCGTCTGAGTCGTCGTCGTGCAAAAACTTGGACATTTTGTAATATCTCTGTCATTACTGAAGATATTTACTTGAAACTCGGACTGGTTGTTCATTATGGAAAGGGGAACTCATACCAATAGGGGAGGTAACCCTCAAAATATTTTTGGCACAGTTATGCCCCTTTTTCAACTTAGAATTTGCAGCCGAGCAATAACTTGAGAAAAAAATATATACAAGATATTTTTTTTGGGCCTGCACTGCCCTACTGACCCCAAGTATCTGTGATTTTTCCCACAAAATAAGGCTTGACATTTCATTCAAATTGTCTTCTTAGAGACAGTTTGTATGAAACATCATATTTGTTTTGTGATGAAAAAGAGAAATCTTTTATAAATGTTGTCTGCTCTTATTTCAAGTTTAAGTTATCAGCAAATCAAAGACACAACCTCAAACCTAAAAATGCAAAGTTTATGTCTGCCTCTTTTTTAGTAGACTGCTTACTAAAAATGTTACACATTACGAAAACATGCCTATTCAAAATATACTGAAAATTTTACCACAAAAAAATGAAAATTTTCATAGAAAAAATTTGGATATTTTTCATTTTTCTGCTCAAAACATAGATTGTGGGTACTCGTTAGAACTGCCTCGCCGAGGCAGTTCTAATGAGTACCCACAATCTATGAGCAGAAATAAGAAAAATAATGTATACCCCTATAAACCCCAGTTTTACTATATAAAAGTGGGGTTTAAGGGGGTCAAAATTATATAGGCACGTTTTCGTGATGAGTACCAAAACTGTTTCTGAGGATTAAAAAGAAATTTATGCTTTATATAGTAAAAAAAATGGGATGCTGGTATCAGGGGAACATGTTGGGGTGGTGATAGGGTTGGAGGGGTGGGGTGTGGGGCAGGGGGGGGGTGGGGGGGGTTGGTTGTGGCTTGGAGGATATTTACAGTTTTACACCTGGACATTTACCTACACAGACATTTACCCACCTCATTACGAAAACACGCCTATTCAAATATAAAGAAATGTTCACCGCCAAAAACCGAAAATTTTCAGGTAAAAAACTCTGATATTTTTTCATCTTTCTGCTCAAAACATAGATTATGGGTACTTGTTAGAACCGTCTTGGCGAGGCGGTTCTAACGAGTACCCACAATCTATGTTTTTGAGTAGAAATAAGAAAAATAATCTATACCCCTGTAAACCTCAGTTTTACTATATAAAAGTGGGGTCTCAGGGGGTCAAAATTATATAGGCATGTTTTCGTGATGTGGACACTAGAGATAAATTTGAGACAAATATCATGTTCAGTGAAATGCCGTTTATAATTTCTATTAGAGGAAATGTCATTTGGACAAAATGTCTTTTCAATGAAATGCCATGTATTCTTACATTTGAATGTTGAACAAATGAAATAAATAAAAATATAAATTTTGTGTAGAAAACAATTTCACTGTTGTGTGTGGTTTTGTTAAATATAATAGGCTGTGTATCTGTGTATTTACAGGAAGTTATATGGTTATAAAATGGTAGGATATTGTAAGTTTTATGGTACCCAAATAGACAAAGGGATTAGAGTTAAAAATGGACAGAAGCTAGGTGATTTGTAGCCCCAGATAAGTTGGCATTGTCCAGATAAGTCCAAATGAATGAATAGACTTATGCCACTGAGGCAAGTCTAACGTGGACCCCATTAAAAACGCTTTTAATGGAGTTCTAAAGAAAATAAATCAATTGATTTTTTTTTTTTTTTTTTTTTTTTTTTTGAGAAAAAAATGAAATAAACTAAAATAAAATTTATCTTCTCTGGAGCACAACAGGTCTGGTGTGGAGGCCCTAAAAATGCAGATTAAGATATAAAAGATCAGAGCTCCAAATAAGGTGCTTTATTCCAACAGTAACAAGTTTATTTACTTGTTTCAGATTTCAATGAAAAATAATTAAAATACTGATATGGCCAATTAAAAATAGGTGTGTTTTAACTTTAAGGTCGCATGTTCAAAAAAAAAAAAAAAAAAGGTATGTAGAACTTCAGGGATTGTTGTTTTGTTTATTTTGTTTTATTATTATTTTTTTTTATGTACAATTATACCATAATTACTAAATATATTTGGATTATTCACCATGATTTACAGATATTTTATCCAGCATGTTAATATTTCTGATGGAAATATGGCAAAGAGTGTAGACCCAGATCTTGTAGGAGCAGTTTGATGAAGGTCATCACTGTTTGCACAGACCTGCTTTTCTGAATATTTTAAAAGTATATAATGCCCACAGACTTAAAATAGGAAAGTGGTTAAATTACATTTTCTCCATAAAAAGTGGAGTGATGTGAATTATAATCATCTTGATGATTTTCTAGTTTGTGTGTTATGACCAGTGGCCATTTTGTTTGGTTATTTTTTTTTTAAATAACAAAACCACTGAAGCAGTAAGACCTTTTTCCATGATTTTATTCCCGTCTTTTCCAGAGCACCATAATATCTGCCTTCTCTAAAACCCATGTTCATGCTGATGTAAAATATTCTTTTCTAATCTTTGGCATTTCCATTCTATAAAAAATAGAAAAGGTGAGGGAATACAGATTAATCAATCCCTTAGAATAGATTTGTGCAATGTCAACTCATAAGAAAAAAATCTAAACACAAGCATTAAAAAAATAATGAACTGCCAAATTTCTCCTAATAAGGGAGCCTCTTTGCAAGCTGAATAATTATTTTGTATATTACTTACATCATTTGAACATGGAGTGAAGATTTGGTACCAGTAAAATTGATTTACCCAAACTCACCCTCCCACTCCAAGTAGTTTTATACTGACCATTCTAGGGCCAAGGTTCTGTCACACTTCCTTCTATGTGTGGACCAAGCTCCACAGGACAGTCAATAGCACAACTGCCTGCAGATCCAGGAATTAAATGTTCAGATCCTAGCTAGGTCCCATAACTTTTGTGGGGATGGATGGATTAGACATGAAATGACTTTTATGGTCTTTCTCCCCCTTCTCCTGCTTCAAGAACCATGGCGGTTGTCACTTTCTGGCGAAAGTCTGCACACAAAGTACTGGTGCTCAAAGTACTGATTTCTGCCTAGAGGACTAAGTCTGCCCAGAAAAGTTTAAGTAGGTTAATTGACTGGCTGCACATGAAGTTGACAGTTTTTGCTGGGCTGCAAAACTCCAAATCAAACAGAAATTTCAATCTTAGTGAAAGGTAAAGTTTTATTTTCTGTGAAAAATATCACTAATAATTAAGTTTCATGATGATTTTATCTATACTAGTACAAAGTGTTAAAGTTTAAAATGCGTATGAGACTGAATACATGTACATACTATATTTATACTAAAATAAGCCCCATTATATCTAGTCACACCTCTCCTACTTTGGTAGGTGAAATCCATTATTATACACATGCAAAACTGAGTTTAAGCCATCCAAATATCTTATTTTTGCCCCAAATTTGGATTTAATACTGTCATTTTGGCAATAAGAATTGCAATGCCCTGGGGCTTATTACCGCTTAGTTTAGTTTTGAATAAATGCGGTATAATATATGACAAACTTGTACACTTTATTTATGCATTTATTTGCTTATTTAAAGGGATATAGTTTTTGCAGTCCTCGTTTCCATCCTTTTATCAACAAGTAAGACTTTGCTTCATAACTTCCGTATCTTCAGTCTCATATGGATATAATTTTCATATGGATATAATTTGTCACACTTGGACGTCAGGCTTTGCAGGCGTTATAGGAAAATTGGATATGTGAATCAGGTTTATTAGAGTTATGCCCCTTTGTAACTACAGTTAAATATGTATTTTGCTTAACAATTTCTGTACCATTTGTGTGAGTTTCATAAAATTTATACCACACATGGTCCCTCATTCAAGACATATGTGACAAAAAATTAAGGACTGTGGGATCAAGTTTCTTAGAACTATGCCCTTTTGTATTTCTTACAATTCAATATGTATTTTGCTTAATAGACTTTAATCTGATTCTGATAACATTAATGTACTGTATATGGTCCCTCATGCAATGTAGATGTGATAGGAAAATAAGAGCTGTGAGCTAGGCATGACTCCAAATATTTAGATTGTTCATAGTATGCGGGGGGTGGCGGGGGGGGGTGTAATGAACAACTGTAATAATTTGTGCATTTTTTCTGTTATTTCAGGCATTAAAATAGCAGCAGGACATGATGTAGGCCTTACCTTGGATTTGATTTGATTTTGGAAACAAAGAGTTCAAAGACAGCAGAAGACATTCATCCTCTTGAAACCAACTCCAAAAAGAATATTCTTGACTTTAAAAAAGATGCAAAGAATATTGGAATGCTACTGAAAGGATCCACGTTTATGGATGTTTGTTTTTCCTGATAGCATGTTTCAGATTTTAAATTAAATTCTTACAGCATACAAACAGGAACTGTTAACACAGCCCCAGATAAGGCATTTTTTTCTGTTAAAAAGAACTGATATTTTTCTTATTTCTCCACAAAACATATGTTATGGAACTCATCAGAAGGTTGTCGCCAAGGCACTTCTGATGAGTACCCACAACATAGGTTTTCATGGAGAAATAAGAAAAAAATATGGGGATACCCCTCTTATCTGGAGCTATCTATCAACTTTTGACAGAAAGTGACTACAATATTCTGAACAATGAGAATGGATATCAAGAACTGAAATTAGAGAGGAATTTGAAGTTAGCAAATACTTGCTATCTGTCATCATTTTGAAAGAAAATTACCAAGAATAAATATTTCTCTGGTTTTAGATTTTGTTTCAGTGTTATTGTGTTGTACTTTTAATTAGTTTGATGCTGGCCTCGGTGGCTCATTTGGATGCGCCGTCCGACTGGGGACCAGGAGGTCGCGGGTTCAACCCCTGCCGAGGTTGGCAACATTCTTTCGTGGAGATTGATCATGAAATATTTTCTACGGTCATTCTCTCCCTTCCGCTGATTCAAGAAGGGCAGTTGTCAGTTTCTGGCAAAAGAATGTGCACAATACTGGTTAACCGCTTAGAGGACTGAGCCTGCCCAGTAAACGTGTGGTTAGGTAAACTGACCGCGCTTGACATGACCCCATTGGGTTGACTGGGCCGTAAAACAACACAAACAAACAAACCTCCTCCATGTAAGATTTAATATCTCAGAGACCATTCAGAAACATATATCAAACATATATTGTTGTTCAGTATGATAAGATGCATTCAGTGACACTGACTCTGGGTCCCCAGGTGTATGCCCCACCCCATCCAGTTCACATAAACCTTAATATCTCTGACACTGTTGAGATCCCACTCACTTAAACATATATATATATATTATTGCTCCTTATGATAAGACACCAACAATCGGTCCCAGTGGACTGTGGTATGCCCCACCCCATTCAAAAACTATTCAGATCTTTGCCAAGAATAATGGGTTTGAAAATACTTTTATCTTCTGATTTAGATTCCAGATACGACTGCAGTTTGCCAACCTTTTCTCCATGCAAGAACCCCACAATAGACCTATATATCTTATTTGTATCTTTAATGCTGCTCTGAATACAAAATCTTTATCACATATAGCCATTTACATGTCAATAGACTTAAAGCCAAGTGTGTTGGTGAAGATATATGTGTCAGTTGACATACCTATGTATAAGATGAACAGTATCTTGACTGACATACTGACTGCATGTATGTCCACCGAGGTTAGATTTCCCAACCATCAATGACTGAGATACGTATATACATCAAGAATTTGGGAGTTATCTATAAATTGAATACAGGTAGCCACCTTTTTTAGCTCACCTGAGCACCAAGGTGAGCTGTTGTGATCAGTCAATGTCCGTCGTACTTTGTCTGTCGTTCGTCATTCGCCTTCAACAATTGTTTCAAAAGCCTAGTCCTCCTACACCCCTGGGCCAGTGGACTCGAAACTTGGTAGGACGCATTGGGGTGACTTATAGATCAAAAATAGCAAAAATCATTCTGATCTGACATTCAAGATGGCAGCCATCTTCTCCTGAACCAAAATTAACTCGAAACTTAGTAGGAAGCATCGGGGATGACTTGTAGATGATAAATAGCTAAAATCATTCCAGTCAGAAATCCAAGATAGCCGCCATGGCAGCCATCTTGAAAATCTATTTTTAGCTTCTTCTCCTGAACCGAAAGGCCAACTGACTCCAAACTTGGTAATGGTAGGAAGCATTGGAGTGACTTCTAGATCAAAAATAGCTAAAATCATTCTGATAGAAAATCCAAGATGGCCGCCATGGAGGCCATCTTGAAAATCTGTTGTTTGCTTCTTCTCATAAACCTAACAGTCAATAGACTCAAAACTTGGTAGGAAGCATCGGGGTGACTTGTAGATCAAAAATAGCTAAAATAGTTCCGATCGGAAATCCAAGATGGCTGCCATGGTGGCCATTTTGAAAATCTTTTAATCGCTTCTTGTGAACTGAAAGGCCAATTGACTCCAAACTTGGTAGGAAGCATCGGGGTGAGTTGCAAAAATAGCTAAAATCATTCCAATAGGATATCCAAGAGGGCCACCATGGCCGCCATATTGAAAATCTATTTTTCTCTTCTTCTCCTGAAACGAAAGGCCAATTGATTTGAAACTTGGTAGGAAGCATCGGGATGACTTATAGATAAAAGAGAGCTAAAATCGTTCTGTTTGGAAATGCGAGATGGCCACCACGGCAGCCATTTTGAAAATATTTTCGCTTCTTCTCCTGAACCAAAAGGCCAAGTGACTGGAAAACTTGTAGGAAGCATCGGGATGACTTGTAGATCAAAAATAGCAATTATTCCTATAAGAAATCCAAGATTGCTGCCATCTCGAAAATCTATTATTTGCTTCTACTCCTGAACCTAAAGGCCAGTTGACTCGAAACTTGGTAGGAAGCATGGGGTGACTTGTAGATCAAAAATAGCTAAAATAGTTCCGATTGGAATCCAAGATGGCCGCCATGGCGGCAGTCTTGAAGATCTATTTTTCGCTTCTTCTCCTGAATCGAAAGGCAAACTGACTCGAAACTTGGTAAGAAGCATCAGGGTGACTTATAGATCAAAAAAGTTTACTTCTCCTGAACCTAAAAGCCAATTGATCCAAAACTTGGTAGGATGCATCGGGGTGACTTGTAGATCAAAAGTAGCTAAAATCCCTCCGATTGTATATCCAAGATGGCCGCCATGGCAGCTATTTTCAAAATCTATTTTTGGCTTCTTTTGAACCGAAAGACCAATTTTTTTGAAATTTGGTGGGAAGCATAAGGGTGACTCGTAGATCAAAAATAACTAAAACTTATCCTATTAGAAATCAAAGATGGCCGCCATAGTGGCCATCTTGAAAATCAATTTTTTGCTTCTTCTCCTGAACCTAAAGGCCAATTGACTTTAAACTTTGTAGGAGTCATCAGGGTGACTTGTAGATGAAAAATAGCTAAAATAGTTTCATTTGGAAATGCAAGATTGCCGCCATGGCTTTGCATCCTTTCATCTGTCTGTCATGTTTTCTCCTCCAGGGCTCCTAAACCACTGGTCAGAACTCAACCAAACTTGCTACATCACTTTCCCTCATTGTAAAGATGTGCTAGAGCAACATTATTTTTTGATGTGTTGGTCATCCGTTCATCTATTCTTCACACTATCTCCTAAACCACAGGGCAGAATTCAACCAATATTGCTACATTACTTACCCTCATGGTAAGGGTGTGCGCAAGCAACATTTTTTTCTGTCCGTCTGGTGTCCGTCCAACAGGCTATCATCTAAATCATTGGGCAGAATCGAACCAAGCTTGCTATATGACCTCCCCTCATGGTCAGGATGTAGAAGAGCAAGTCTGTCTCTCCGTCATGCTATTAGCAAAGTTAGTTTGTTTTGAGGTTTTACGGCCCAGTCAACCGAATGGGGTCATGTCGAGCACGGTCAGTTTACTTTACCACACATTTACTGGGCATGCTTAATTCTCTAAGCGGTTAACCAGTATTGTGCACATCCTTTCGCCAGAAACTGACAACTACCCTTCTTGAATCAACTGAAGGGAGAGAATGACCGTAGAAAATATTTCATGATCTATCTCCGCGAAAGAATGTTGCCGACCTCAGCGGGAATTGAACCCGCGACCTTCTGGTCTTCAGTCAGACGGCGATCCAACTGAGCCACCAAGGCCGGCAACATTAGCAAAGAGCGTGGGGACTGGCAATGGCACGCCATGAAATCATTTCTGTGGTTGTCCTCCCTCTTCCGATAGCCGGCCACGGTGGCTCAGTTGGATGCGCCGTCGGACTGGAGACCAGGAGGTCGCGGGTTCTACCCCCGCCGAGGTCAGCAACATTCTTTTGTGGAGACTGATCATGAAATATTTTCTACGGTCATTCTCTCCCTTCTGCTGATTCAAGAAGGGCAGTTGTCAGTGTCTGGCGAAAGAATGTGCACAATACTGGTTAACCGCTTAGAGGACTAAGCATGCCCAGTAAACGTGTGGTAAGGTAAACTGACCGCGCTTGACATGACCCCATTGGGTTGACTGGGCCGTAAAACCTCAACACAAACAAATCTCCCTCTTCCGCTGATTCAAGAAGGGCAGTTGTCAGCTACTGACAGAATCAGAATATTTTACTGGTATACATTCTAATATTTTTTTCATTTTTCTGCTCAAAACACATTGTGGGTACTCGTTAGAACTGCCTTTAGTGTAAATATATTCTTACATCAAGAGTCTATATATATTCTTACATCAAGATCAATGAATGTCATTAGACATGTTTACTTTGGTGAATGGATATCATTAGACGTATCACCAGTAAATATCTGATCAATGATTTAGTACAGAAAATTAAAGTATTTTCTCGTAAGTTTAACTCAGCAAATTCTATGCATTTCGATACTTGATATTTTTCCCATACGGGTGAGGTGTGTGCATGATGATAGGTTCGATGTGTATTTTTTACAACAAAATATGAAATTATTTTCAATCTTTTGTTCCGAATTATCGGTCACTGGTGAACCGTCCTGATGGAATTTTTTTTTTTTGCGATGTCGTTAACGTGACAAACATCAGCGATTAATAGGTAAAACAGGCTTGGAATTCAGTAGTTGAGACTATTAAGAGTTTGTATGAAAAAAAAAAAACTTTTAAAACCGTTGCATAAAACAAAATAATGATAATAATAATAGCGAAAGCGACACAAAGTCGCCTGTTTTAAGCGGTCGCGTAAAAAACTAGGAATTAAAGTTTAAACGAAAAAAGAAATTCATAATTCAATAAGTAAATCGTTCAAAATGATAGCTAGACAGATTTTAGGAATGTTTTGTTTCACACGCAATTCAGATTAATTGTAAGTAAATAATTTGAATGATTTTTTTTTATTGTAAATTATTATCACAATAACGCGAACACGAATGAATGGAATGGAACGGAACGGCGGTCATGATTATGGAGCGATTGGAACGGACCGACCGATACCGCTATATTAACCGGAACGACCGTGGACCGGGACCGGAACGACCGAGGACCGGGACTGGAACGACCGTGGACCGGTAAAATGGTTAACTTAACCCCTGACTGGACTGTATGTTTAATTGGGCTTTATCAACTAGTATGCAATCGACATGGAAATATATGTTGTCTGTATTCATTAGAACCTTCTCATATAGGTGATTTTAATAAATACACTCACACACAATTATTTTATTGACGATAGTAAGCATCCTTAAATCATTGCCATTCGCCTCCTAACCTGGGCTGTGATCAACCCTCAGTGGCTCAAACTTCCCATGTCACAAACGAATTTCCCTGGCCCCAAACACACTAAGGTTCGACTGAAGTAAAAATCGTATTAGGTGTAAATGAGAGGACTTGTTATTCATAAAACTATGTTTGAGTCCCCCAACTGTTGTAATGCTGAGTATTTCAAGGTTGTTAATAGGTGGTGACCGTTCGTGGACCTTTTTTTCACTTTACGTAGGCAGAGAAAAACTACATTAGACATTCTATTTAAACTATCATATTCTGCAATCTTATAATCTATTAGCCATTTTCGAAACAAAAGAGAAAAATGACCATACATCAACGTATTAATTTCGAGTGGATCACGACTTGTATACTTTATCTGTTATGAACATATCTGCCGTAACATCAGAAAACGTACTTTCGGACATGAGCGCCAGCGATGATTCTGATCAGCCTGTGCATTTATACAGTCTGGTAAGAATCTTTACTGAGTGCATTTTTTGGATAGCCGAGGATACAAAGTTTCTTCATGCAGACAGCAAAGATCAGGGCCCAGTTGTTCAAAGCGTCGTTAGCTTAACGAGCTCCTTCGTGGTCAAAATGTTAACTGTTCTAGTGAATACAATATCTAATTCACAACTAGTTTTGCTAAAAAATATGTGAGTAGCTTTTGCAAATGCAAAAGCTACTCACACTTTTTCAGCAAAAATATTAACTTATACGTATGCCATATTTAAGGATCAAAGTTTTGACGACACGTTACCTAACGACGTCGTTAGTTTTGAACAACTTGGCCCAGACTGCCAAGGATGCGCTGGTAGATTTGAGTCTTCGTTGGGCTCACGTGTCAGAAGGACCGTTATCTGACGTAGTGGCTCATATATTTAGCTCATATTCTGTATCGGTGCATATGAAACCTGTGCTGAAACAAATACTGTGAGGAATCAGTAACAATCCGAAACTTGTTAAAGTACCGGAGTGACATTACGAAAACAAGCCTATTCAAATATACTGAAAATTTTACCACAAAAAAAAATTGAAAATTTTCAGATAAAAAAATCTGACATTTTTCATATTTCTGCTCAAAACATAGATTGTGGGTACTCGACGAGGCGGTTCTAACGAGTACCCACAATCTATGTTTTTTAGCAGATATAAGAAAATAATGTATACTCCTGGAAACCCCAGTTTTACTATATAAAAGTGGGGTTTAAGGGGGTCAGAATTATATAGGCATGTTTTCGTGATGCTCTGAAGAATTATACAAGTTTTCTACCAGAAAAAAAAGCATTACAAAGGGTTATTAATAGACAGAGCCCTTCTGGCTACTATTGGCCTTCCTCAGAATTTAAACGAAACATACTCATATATTTGTGAAAAAAATAAATAAATAAACACTTTATTTATGATCTACATAAACGAGTCATATGCTGCTACAACATTAATTAATCAATGTTCGTCGTGGTTTGTTGTGTTTCTCTTAGTGTCATTGGTGGGTTATGTTCTGTGAATGAAGTACTTTCTACGCATCTTTTTACCGTGTTTCTATGTGTTTGTTAGTTTGTACAAGGCATGACTATTGTGCTTTTGACTCACTTAATGTCGTGGCAGTACACGGGTCAAAATGTAAAATTTTATTAAGACCCGCTCCCTCTAGTGGGTTTCTGCTGACCGCTCCAGAGCGATTCCGCTGTTTCAGTTCGTCTTTTTTGTTCTTCGATATTTTCGTATGTGACGTTCAGTTTATTTTTGTATGTTCCGCATCTTCCTTCTGTTAGAGTTTGTGATTGGGACATGTCCTGGATATTACCACATATAAATTTGTGGTCACTCGAACACGGAAATATGGTCTAAATCAATAAAACATTTGTTCTGGACCTATCGATTGTTATAATCGGTCGCTATAAAAAGACTTTGAAATGCTTTCAAAGCTCTGGAGAGAACTGTTAACATCGTTTCGCATGGATTCTAATAAGGGATATACTCTGAAAGGTAAGAGTTGGGAGCTAATTTGGGATTTTTTTCCAAGAATAGACCCCATTTTTGAGTACAGGTAAGCATACGCGAAGTCACAAAAGCTGTCTCTGTTGTACGATAGGGATGTAAATCTTAACACTTATCTCGGAACATTTGATCGCTTGAATGATTTGATTGGTTAAACCGCAACAAATGTGTTCTCAGTATTGAATACCTCTGGTATTTCTGCGTTATAGGGTTGATGAAGTATTTTAGCATAGCCAATGCTGACAAGTGTTTCTATATTCAACTTGCAGATCAAAGAACTATGTTAAAGTAGTGTCTATCAACCAGTAATGAGTAAAATAAATTCATAAATGATTACATGTTATCTTGCTTTGACCAGAGCTTGCAATACCAACATTAAAGTGTCTTTCAAATCTGTCTGCGTTTTCTTTCCATTAGTGTAAAATATAGCTAAAAGAAGTAGACATGTTTATGTGTCCTTTGGGATACGCTTTCACTTTTCTTATATAATGCAAGATAATCGAAGCGAATATTTCAAAATACAAGCCGTGCAAAGATAAAAGGGGTTTTACCACAAATGAGAATCGGAAAGACTCACATTATATAGGTTTGGCATTACGTTCGCTTTGCGGAGGGCGTTCTGCACTTGTTGAACACTAGACGGAGGCTTTTTGCGCAGCACCCCTAAATGTTTTAAATGTTATTTGCAAATATGTTTTTTGTTTCTTTATTGATTGATATATTTGAAGCCATTCTCATAATTTAACAAAGTAACTTCTTGACATAGTGCCCTTGAGGACTGTAGTATATCAGTTATTTCTTTTTAGGATTTTTTTTTTCATTTGTTAAATATGTAGTTACTCACACAGACGATGAAAGTGAAAGAAAAACAAGGAGTTGTCACAGGATTCCGTAGAATACACTAAAATACACTTTTACTCTGTTTTGCTTTTTGTGCAAACAAATATGAGACTTTTATATAAACATTTTAATCTTTATTTCTTCTACTAGTTTCAAGATCACCAGGAGTTTAAATTCAATTCTATTGCCCGCCATCTGCATCGTCGATCGCCGTGCATAGCTACGAATATACGCTAGGTTAATAAAATGTCACATCTGGTCTTATTTCTCGAGCAAAGAATTATTCTCTTTGGTTTCAGCAAACTGAACTGCCCGTATATAGTCTAAAAAAGGAACTCGTTACAACGACAGCATTTGTTCCCAAAGTTATTGCCATTATAATGTTTTGCTGTTGTAAAGTATTCTCAATGAGTATAATGATATGCAACGAATGCCAAGTTTAATTTTAATTTCTTTTTAAAACATATGTTTTGGATATTTGTTAGAATCGCGTCGGTGAGGCGATTCTAACAAATATCCAAAGCATATGTTGATTCAGATATTGAATAATAATGCTACTGCATAATTTCTGATTTACTGTCACCTTCTGAGACAGTTTTCCGTGCTAGTCAAATTGTCAGTATAACGAATTTTGTCGTTGTAGCGAGTGTCGGTATACTGAGGATTGACTGTACTGAAGTCCAGTGTTATGCTTTTATTTGGTGATTGTGTACATTCAGAGTTTTTCTAGGGTTTACTCTTTCCTCTTTTTATACAGATGCCGTCAAAGCCGCTGCATCTGTTTCACGTATATAACGTTCTTAGTGCGTCAAAATATGTTAACGCCAGTGGTTCTGTCCTCAGATTAAATGAATACTCCCATCTAAATATGTTTCAGATGATTGACACCAAACTATCTACGTCTGTGGTCGGGTCCATGGTGGTCCTCTTTGTGGTTTTGTTGTGTTCTGGTTTCAGATCACTATAGAGGCCATAACTTTGTTTTATTCCAAGTCTGTGTGATTATATATGTCTTTCACTGTGATGTGTCACAGATGCGGTAAATGGCGCTTATGCGGGCTGAACATTTGTTTATAATTTGGAGATGCATCAGAATATAGGGTGAGGTTTTGCGCGATTTAAATTGATTTAAGCATCCTTTGGTAGTTTTTGTTTTCTACTGAGAGTTTCAAGGCAACTCCAGTGGTCTTTTATGTGGCGCCTGTTTTGTCATTGTTGGTTCCACATCTCGCCATTTTGGTGCACCAGGATGTCTGTGTTTTGTGACTGTGGCATTTCCTAGGCCTCTGCCCTTATGTTTATATTTATTTATATGGACTCGTGGTTATATTTGATTGTAAATAATCGCCTTCTACCATAGGCCTGAAAAGGCCTCAGGCAGGTCTTTTGCTTTTAGTTACTTTAAAATTGGTACTAGCATATATGCAGTTTTTTAACATTTCTTAAGTATTAGACATTTTTTGTGTGTGTTTGTTTCCGTTTATTGGTATCGCAAATGTGCTAGTAAATAAGTAGCCGACATTTAAGAACGATTCACTTGTAAATATATGGCATTGTTTCATATACACAGAGTCGGTAAAATGCCTGAGTTCTAAAATTATACAGCACCAAAACCATAAGATTTTATGATCTATGAAATTGTTGGTTCTTTAATGTCTTTAAATTTGATTTTCGCACTTATTCGAAATACAGTCGAACTTCGATGGCTCGAACCCCTTTGGGACCATGAAAATTTGTTCGAGACAGCGGTAGTTCGAGCCACGGAGGGTTACTATTAGTGCCATACCAGAAGGCATAATGGAGATAATTGTGGGATATCTTTTCGGTGTTCTATATTACAAACGTATGTTGTGTGTGCACATTAGAATCGCCTCTTTGAGGCGATTCTAATGAGTGCACACAACATACATTTGCAACATAAAAGAAGAAAATCTCCCTAAATTATCCGTATATCGTATTTGGAGGAAATCTCTGCGGACTCAAGAACGTGCTCGACTCATTCATGGTAAACGAGCCATCGGGGTTCGAGCCATTGAAGTTCTACTGTATCAGACAATTGTATGACGAAATTGAATCTAAACTCTTGTGTTGATTTCTAAAGTCAAACAGATATTGCGTTCGGTATATGCTTCTGACTTATTATTTTTAGATAAAGTTATTTGTTGGTTAGTAACATGCCTGCTGTTTATCTTACCTTTTGGTGGCATTCATAGGTTATTTCCTGTAATTTTGGCACTTCCTTGACAACTTCGTTGCTATTCTAATATATTATTCTGTAATGCGTGTGTGCAAGTGTACTCATATTTAATGTATGATAAGGAAGTCTGATATGGATTATCTTTGTCCAGGTCAAGTATTACATTTAACACGTACGCATGAACAAAGCGTGAACACCTGTTAAGCTAAATTAATTCATGGGTACCACCCAAGGTGGCAAATTCTAGTAAGGGGAATTGTACAAGGACTGAACCCAGCAGGCACACAACGTTAAAATGACGTCGTATCAATGTCGATGCGACGTGATCACGTCCCATCGACGTTGATACGACGTCATTTTAACGTTGTGTGCCCACTGGGAATCTGCTTCCAGAGGCTGCATATAGTTTATGACAGTGTTCCTTAACATTGTTCACATATGTCTGACAGTGTTATTATATTACTATGTCCATCACGAAAACATGCCTATATAATTTTGACCCCCTTAAACCCCATTTTTATACAGTAAAACTGGGGTTTACAGGGGTATACGTTATTTTTACTTATTCCTGCTCAAAAACATAGATTGTGGGTACTCGTTAGAACCGCCTCGTCGAGGCGGTTCTAACGAGTGCCCACAATCTATATTTTGAGCAGAAATATGAAAAATATCAGAATTTTTTATCTGAAAATTTTTAATTTTTGGTGGTAATATTTTCAGTATATTTGAATAGGCATGTTTTCGTAATGCAATATAAAGTCTATACACAGGATTCAATGTTCACTTATATGGTAGTGTATTTTCAGTAAGCATTGACTTTCATCCATACAGACCAATACATAATACTCTTTCACACAGTAATGATCTACACTGTTTGCCATATAGTTATTGATCTTTGACTTAAACCTCTATCATTTTATCAAACCATATATTCTTCGTCTTATCGTTATTTGAATATCAGTACATGTACATATAATATCTTTCAAACTATGTGCGAATCCGGACTGGCAATACAGTATGCTTATGCTTTCGCAAAGGCTGGCAAGATATTTTTTTCTTTTTTTTTCAGCTCACTGAAGATGTAACTAGATCGTTAATAAACACTCGACGCAGTATTAAGTCGATGGGCAAAGTAATGTTACATCTCCTAAAATAGATGTTTGTTAATTAACGATATCTGATATGATAATGACTTGTTGTTGCAGATTTTTATCTTTAATGTACATTGTAACAATCAATTTTCCAGTATACGCTCGTCTGCATAAGCTCATAAACAAGGCCCGGATCTCAGCCTCCTTCAGCTTAATTGGATATTTAAAAGAGCAGTTCATTATCATAGCAGGCAGTGACCACCAACAGTTGCGACCCCAGTTACATAATTGTCCCTTGGTATTTCAGGATGATAATGAAAAACTGTAAGCCAGCTAACATGCATTATCTATTTTTCTGAACAATGCTTAGAACAAAGTGACAAAATAATTTATTTTCAAAGTTACAATAATATATCTCAGATGTGTTCGTATATTGAAAACTGCAAGTGTACTGAATCTTACTTAGACAAAAGTTCGTCTCATGCTGTCAGAGGTTATAACATTAGTTGAAAACAATTATAAAATGAGCCACCACATGCCAAACCAACATTTAGACATCACGAAAACATGCCTATATAATTTTGACCCCCTAAAACCCCACTTTTATATAGTAAAACTGGGGTTTAAAGGGGTATACATTATTTTTCATATTTCTCCTCAAAAAATAGATTTTGGGTACTCGTTAGAACCGCCTCGCCGAGGCGGTTCTAACGAGTACCCACAATCTATGTTTTGAGCAGAAATATGAAAAATATCAGAGTTTTTTACCTGAAAAATTGTCGGTTTTGGGAGGTGAAAATGTCTATATATTTGAATAGGCGTGTTTTCGTAATGGACTTGTGCTCTCAGCAAAGACTCAGATTAGACTGGAAATACGACCAGTCTAATGTGAGTCTTCGCTGTGCGAACTATAGATACTGAAGGACCTAAGGTGTCTTCATGCAGACTGCAAAGACTCTGATCAGATTGGGACATCACCAGAGATCGGAATGTTCAGTCTCAATTATATATGCACCAATATCACTTGCGATCAATACAGATAATGACATGTCGGCCTTGGTGGCTTATTTGGATGCACGTTCGACTAGTGATCAGGAGGATGCGGGTTCGACCCCTGCCGGGTCGGCGACATTCTTTCGTAGAGATTTGATCATGAAATATTTTCTACGGTAATTCTCTCCCTTCCGCTAAATCAATGAGGGCAGTTGTCAGTTTATGGCGAAAAGTGTGCACAATACTAGTTAACCGCTTTGAGGACTAAGTCTGTCCAGTAAAATTGTGGTTAGGTAAACGGATCTCGCTCGACATGACCCCATTGGGTTAAAAAGGCCGTAAAAACTCAACATTAGCACAAATAGATAATGACATACGTGTATTTCGAATAACGGAATATTTGTACATACAGCACACACGGTTTGACTGTACCTGTTCATCAGAGCTAAAGAAAAATACAGCAATCCTAACGCTGTCGAGTCTATTTGTGTAGAACTCTATTTTCACATATATTGTATCAGCCTAATAGTTCAAAAAGAGAAGAAGATTTAATAATTTCAGCATTGTATTGGTGCATCAAAAAGATCAAATAATATCAGTACTATATTGAAGCATCAAGAATACTAAATAAAATCAGCACTATATTGAAGTATCAAGGATACTAAATAAAATCAGCACTATATTGAAGTATATTGAAGTATTAAGAATACTACATAAAATCAGCACTATATTCAAGTATCAAGAATACTAAATAAAATCAGCACTATATTGAAGTATCGAATAACTATATAAAATCAGCACTATATTGAAGTATCAAAATACTAAATAAAATCAGCACTTTATTGAAGTATCAAAAATACTAAATAAAATCAACACTATTTTGAAGTATCAAAATATATAAATAAAATCAGCACTATACTGGAGTATAAGGAATAGTAAATAATAACAACACTATATTGAAACATTAAACGTGGTTTTACGCCAGCTTCTACGAGCACAAATATTACGAAACAGGGATACTTTGGATAGCGGGCGCGGTTTGATCAATCAATTTATGAGGAAAAAAATCCAAGCATCACGAAAACATACCTATATAATTTTGACCCCCTTAAACCCCACTTATATATAGTAAAAACGGGGGTTACAGGGGTATACATTATTTTTCTTTTTTCTGCTCAAAAACATAGATTGTGGGTATTCGTTAGAACCGCCTCGCCGAGGCGGTTCTAACGAGTACCCACAATCCATGTTTTGAGCAGAAATATACAAAAAAAAATATCAGAATGTTTATCTGAAAACGCAGTTTTTGGAGGTGAAATTTTCAATATACTTGAATAGGCGTGTTTTCATAAAAGTTACCCACGACCCACCTGTCAGCTTTGAGCAGAACTCTTATATGAACATATACAATGAGGCATATAGTCTTGAAAAGGGAAGACGATCATTATGAAAACACGCCTATTCAAATAAATTTTATAAAAAAAGAGGAGACTTCAGATAATAAAATTCTGATAGTTTTCATATTCTCTAAACATAGATTGCGGTACTCGTTAGAACCGCCTCGGTGAGGCGGTTCTAACGAGTACCAACAATAAACGTTTTTTTTTTTTCGGCTAAATTGTATACCCCTGTAAACCTCAGTTTTAATATATATATATATATATATATATATATAGGCGTATTTTCGTGATGTTAGTTATATTAGCACTTTATCTAAGTACGGCCGACCTTTAATAACCATGTATAAGCTTAATATGCGAAAGCTGATACGATCGCATAATATTTCGAAATAGGAATCCTTTGGAAATACAGAACAAATCAAAGTTGGAAAATAGCGAACTCGGTTAAACTGAGTCTGTGACATCATTTCACTTACTAGCAATTTTGACTGGAATATATATATATATATATATATATATATATATATATATATATATATATATATATATATATATATATATATATATATATATATATATATATATATATATATATATATATATATATATATATATATATATATATATATATTCAATGAGCTCTGCTAATGAATTCTGCTTGTTCAAAGGTGGGTCTTCAACTGCGATTCCTCAGCGTAAACATTTCAACTTCATTTAGCAAAACGAGCAGACAGTAAAAGCAAATCATTTTATCAAAATGTGAAAATATTAAGTCGTGTCTCGATAATCAAAATTTCATGTCACATAATCAAAGACTAATCATTGGATACCTTTTCCTAGAGCAAATTTGCATAATTTGGTTGTAATCCATACACCAGCATGATATAACGTTACAATCAAATGACTCACCCACCAACAATATTCTGTACTCAAACTGTGGTAGGGGAGAGGGAGTGTGGTACAGGGTCGGTATCACTGAGGCCCAGAACAACTCTAGCACCCGGGAAGGTACACAGCCAATCTTGCTATTATTCTTTCAGTTCTGCAAGAGGAGATGGCGTCACACAGGTAAGTGCAACCAGAATTTAACTTTCCGACAGTTTCCCTTGCTCCCAGATGTAAAGGTCATCAATCAACATCACGAGAACATACCTATATAATTTTGACCCCCTTAAACCCCACTTTTATGTAGTAAAACTGGGGTTGACAGGGGTATACATTATTTTTCTTATGTCTGCTCAAAAACATAGATTGTGGGTACTCGTTAGAACCGCCTCGCCGAGGCGGTTCTAACGAGTACCCACAATCTATGTTTTGATCAGAATATTAAAAATAGCAGATTTTGTTTTGGTGAAAATTTTCCTTTTTTGGTGGTAAAATTTTCAGTATATTTGAATAGGCATGTTTTCGTAATGCGGTGATGTTGTCCGACTGTAGTACAATGAAAGGAAAACTGCAAATTTTGGTTGTTATCAAGGCATTGGTGTAGAAGAAGAATTGCATAATGAAAAGATGGATGGACGCACGGAAATTCGGAAGGCTGGTTACTTATCGATCCTTCCTCGTACGATATGCGTTGTACTTCTTTCATCATGACTCAGCTCGTAAGGCTTTTAGGAATATTTCTAAATGCTCCTAATGTCATTAAAATGAAGCCATAGGCATTAAACTTGTCATCATTGTCATATTCATTAAACATTATAAAGCCGAGATGAACTATGACGATCCGTCTTTCTCATTTAGCGCTAAATACTTTAAATAAACTGGAACATAATCTGAGGAAATGTACCATCTGACATGTGCGCCCAACGAAGACTCAAATCAACCTGTGCGTCATTGCAGTTTCATTAGAGTCTTCGTTCTCCACACAATGACACTTTGCATCATTGGCTGTCAATAATACGCCCAAAGATGATTGTGATCAGTTTGCGCGACAGCGCAGGCTGATTTGAATCTTCACTGGGCGCTCATAGCCAAAGGTACGTTTGCTTACGTTTCAGCTCAACTGGTGATTCAAACTAGATCGCAACTATCATTTCACATATGTCATGCAGCGCTAATATTATTTTCAATTTCAGTTACATCGCGCGATTGTCGAAACTATTGAAAATATTAAAAGTGAACGTCCTAGGCAAGCTATATGAGTGTGGTTAAATTTTAGTTAAATTTTCAAAAATATTGTCGTAAAATGATTAATATGTACCACAAATCAGACAATGTTACATGAGTAGCGAGATTATGTCCTACATTTCTAAGTTAAATACAAAACATAACAACTGACGTCAAAGTATAATGCTGACACTTGTAACAACACGTGATATTGTAACAATATGTTTCGTCAATAAATGATTTTGATGCATAACTGCTTTATTCTGCAACATACATTTATCCTTTATAAACTGAATTCGCGCATATCTGTGCGACTTATCGTCGTCAGGAAAGAATGGCTTGAACAAACTAACTCGACCGAAATATTATAATATACATGCCGCATTATGGGAACGGCGCCGTTATATAATATAGGGATCAAACATGGATTTTCATGCATTAACATTCGCCAGGTCCCGTGGGAGGTGTTGAAAAGCGAGGCCTTCATGCATTAACATTCGCCAGGTCCCGTGGGAGGTGTTGAAAACCGAGGCCGAAGGCCGCGGTTTCCAACACCTCCCAAGGGACCTGGCGAATGTTAATGCATTGAAAAACCATGTTCGATCGCTATTATTGCATAAAAGCTGAAAAGATTTGCTGTATTTTGCGTTATTGCTTGCACTATTTTGTTTCGCCTTTTCACCGATGTCTCGCGAACGTAATTTCCACTGACTATGCTGGTTCTAGGGCCGGGCACATCTCGTGACGGCAGCAAATCTGTGGCCCTGGTACGATCATATTGAAAGTTGCGTAGCCGTGCATTAACAGCGCGTGAATTGCCTTGTTAATACACGGCTTTTCGCCGGTTAATGCACGGCTGTTAATAACGTGCGGCACTGCTTTTTATGCAATAATAGGTGGACGGCAAAAGTTCAGACACCAAAAGAAGGAGAAATAAAGAATAAATACTGTCGAAACATATAGAAAAAAAGTAAATGAAAAGTCCAAGAAGTGCCACAATCACAAACCGCAGCCCTTCCCAAACACCAAGAGGAAGAGAAAACAGACAAACCAAACAAGCGCGAAACCACCGATCCACAAACAAAGAATAACTGCAACAGACAACTAATATATTTCATTTTCGCGTTTTTATCGATTTTGAAAATACGCCGAAGGGGCGTATATTAAGTTTGTAAGTGAGTCACTGGCGTTTAAACATTGATTAACTTCACCAAAATGACCCTATTTTTTTTTTTTTTTTTTTTTGTTTTACAAAAAATGTACAATTCCATCTAGGGTAAGTTCATTTGAAAAACACGCCTATTCAAATATTTTGAAAATTTCACCACCAAAAACTGAAAGTTTTCAGATAAAAATTCTGATATTTTTCATATTTCTCCTCAAAACATAGATTGTGGATACAATCTATGTTTTTGAGCAGAAATAAGAAAAATAATGTATACCCCTGTAAACCCCAGTTATACTAAATAAAAGTGGGGTTTAGGGGGGTCAAAATTATATATGTATGTTTACGTGATGTTACAATGAAAACATGAGTAATGCAGCTTATTTTAGAATACTGTGAACAATTGCTTGGACTTATCAAAATGTAAATGCCATTTTGAACTTGCTCTAGACCATCATATTAGGCTAAATAAGTGTAAGGCTGTGCAGTTGAAATTATATATGTTTGAAAGATTTTTTCTAAAACTGGGTGAACATGAAACTAAACATGACACTTTTTTATTGGTTAGTTGCTGAGCCAGTAACAATTTTCAGATTTTAGGTGTAACTAGAACTTTATCAGGATTGGGACGATGTTTCAGTGCTCATAAATCAAGTTTAAGCTCCCCCATGACCCTACCCCTGACCCCTCCCACCCCGATCCAACGAGTTGTGCTGTTGACTTTTCCAAGGCGGTATGTCTGTTAAGATCGTCTTCATTTGATCGTTTCGTTTCTTTTGTTGAAGAGCAGTGTTGTGATATTTCGTGTCACGTAATTAATCCTTAATCGGTATCTTGTCAGTTCTGTATCACGAGATTGTAACCTTTCCTGGGTAGTCTCATATTCACCTTTATGGTAACTAGCAGTCCTTTAGAGAGAGATTATTTTCCCTTGAAAGTGTATCGGTTGCCCTTAATTCTCAATTCGCACATACCCAGCAACTACTTGAGTACAGGAATACCGCATATTATGTCCTTAAAAATCCATTTGTGTTAATTAAGAAACAGCTTTTTCGGGATATTTCAAACATTGTTATAATTTCTGAAGCGGTTGATAAATTGATTACTGACAGTTGTTGGAATTATCTACGAATATATTCGACAGGTATATAAAATAAGTTCAGAAGCAGAATAACAAAAAATAAAGGATGTTGCCGCTGTATTACAAAAAAGCTGTAAACGTTTCAAAAATGCTATAAATTATGATGATTTATGGGACAAACAGTCTGAATTCTATAAGGTGGGTGGTAAATATTCCGACCCTGTATATTTTGGTTTAGTTTTTGCCAGTCTAACTTGTGTCGGGCAAATAGTATATATTTTCAAAGTCCCGGAATGGGCTTAACGAAAATAAAGGACCAGAAAGTGTAAACTTCAATACATTATAAACTTTTTTCAAGATGTTATAACAATATTTTTCTCTGATTCTTTTTTCACACAGCCTTCCCACACTCATGACTATTCTCTCAGCCTTTCGACTGACAGTCATTTTCAGATTTACGTAAGTCTCTTCATGTCGCAGTAGGGTGCTAAAGGTGTCTATTTCAAAAGCATACGTTTAACTCTTGTCATGCTGAATAAATTAAGATACCACGCCGTCTTCTAATTTCCAGCCAATCAGATTATTTGATCCGGATTTTGGATAGAAATTCACATATTTACTGACAAACACTGTAGATCCAGATCAGCTGGCTTCTGAAAAAGCCAACTGATCTGGATCTACACTGTTTGCTAAGACAGGGCATGTCGTGTGTAGCAAGAGAAGGGTTAATACTTTGGCTAATATTACATTACGCGTATTTCAAAGACATTTCCATTAAGACTTCATTTAAGGGATATTATATACTTTCAAGGGAGGCAACTCTATCGAAATTGTTTTGCTTCCTATTAGAAAAAGGAGTCTACTCTAAAAAGGAAATAATGCTCCTTAAGTTGAATATACTCTTTTTCTGAAAGACTTTAGTGTGGAATTAAGCAAACAAAAAGTCAACCAAAATTGTCTCCCCTAGCGGAAATGGCAGAAAATGTACCAAGTCATCTTTAAGCAGCACATAGAATATACAGATGACTCTCTGTATCTCAACTTCGTTTATCTCGAATAACTACTTATAACAAAGTGAAAATCTGGTCACTGTTTTAACATGGAAATCTAACAACGGCTAACAAAATATTGTGGAAAAGAGGAGAAATTGCTCCTAAATTTCTCCTCTTTTCCACAATATATTTAATATATCTCTACTTTCAGGAGTCAAATTACATATTAATGTGGTTGTTCGATTTATTTTTTCCGCAGTCCTGCAAAGGATGCAACGTTTCTTAATACGAACAACGAGGACCGATCAGACTGCACGGATGCGCAGGCTGATTTGTCTTTTTGGGCGCACGTGTGTGAAGCATTACGAAAACACGCCTATTCAAATATATTGAAAATTTACCACCAAAAACTGAAAATTTCCAGATAAAAGAAACTGATATTTTTCATATTTCTGCTCAAAACATAGATTGTGGGTACTCGTTTGAACGGCCTCGACGAGGCGGTTCTAACGAGTACCAACACTTGAATCTATGTTTTAAGCAGAAATAAGAAAAATAATGTATACCCTTGTAAACCACAGTTTTACTATATAAAAAGTGGGAGTTTAGGGAGTTTCCAAAATCTAAAGCTTAAAGTTTTTTTTTTGTTTTGCTGGCGTCAATTAATAACAGACATTTAGAAACATTACATATATATCACAGAAAATAACACAAAATTCGGGGATAATTTGAACGACATGTAAAGTTTTATTTTCTGTGAAAATTAGACAATATCAGTAATTTTAAACTTATAATTTCGTCTATAGAATGCCAAAGCAAAACGTTTATATGAGACAGAACTCATTACGGCAGGTATGACTGTCCAAGTTGATACAATGTAGGCTAAGTACGATTGTCCAAAACGACCTATTTGACCTAGACAACCCATATAGTTTGAAACTGTACCAGGGTCATCAATTTAGATTGAATAATCGCATCAACGTGAACATGAAATTGTATTTGGCTTTCAGTACCGGTATTCTTTCTATTCTCTATATCTGACAAGGGAATTGAAGGCTTCTCGGGAATTTATCAATGAAAATGGTATTAAAGCTAAAATGAGTCTGACACAATAATGCCGTAGAAATTGAACTGTCCAGGAAAAACAGTTCTGCCAATACGTGGTATTTCAATCTTATGCTTTTGGCGAATATTTCAGTCGAGACAAATGTCTAACAAAATCTTCAAAAATTATATTATTATTATTGATGTTGTTGTTGTGATTATGCCGAGGCGGTTCTAACGAGTACCCACAATCTATGTTTTGAGCAGAAATATGAAAAATATCAGATATTTTTGTCTGAAAACTTTCAGTTTTTGGTGGTGAAATTTTCAATGTATTTGAATAGGCGTGTTTTCGTAATGTAAAGCCAAGCATTTGCAACTCATCCAACAATGTTTATTAGCATTAACAGGTATCGATCTGGATTTGTTCAAAATTTTATGACCAGTATGATAAGTAGTTAAGGTATCCTATATATATAGGGTAAATACATGTATAGTAAGGAATTAAATGATATTTGTGAAACGAAAAGTATCTGCATCACGAAAACATACCTATATAATTTTGATCCCCTTAAACCCCACTTTTGTATAGTAAAACTGGGGTTAACAGGGGTAAACATAATTTTTCCTATTTCTGCCTCGCCTAGGCGGTTCTAACGAGTACCCATAATCTATGTATTGAGCAGAAATATGAAAAATATCAGGATTTTTATCTGAAAACTTTAAGTTTTTGGTGGTGAAATTTTCAATATATTTGAATAGGCGTCTTTTCGTAATGAAAAGCTTTTGATTATATCTTTGATAACATTTTTATTGGCATTACCATTCTTTAGGCACCTGTAACATTGGTTTCTAGCGATACGTTATGACCAAGTATTTATACGTTAGAGTTCCATTCTTCAGCATTTCTGTGCGGTACATTAATCCGACAGCCAATAACTTGTAGCAGACGACATTATTTTCTATAAATAATTATTATCATTATTCAGAGAAAATAAGAACTGACACTTTATGTCAGACGATTCACATGTGAAAATAAATAAATAAATAAATAATATCGTCTGCAGTAGCTGTGATTACATCTTGCCCTATTAGGGTTATTGTCTTGATACTAGACCAAGTACGAGCAATACTTACAACTAGAATTTCAATATCACAGTTTTAGATCCTAGATATAAAATTTCACCGTTTGCTATTTCCTTCCTCACAGCACAGTGTTATAAATGTTAAATGTGAACTGTAATACAAACTTTTTATCCTGGGCCCAGTTGTTCAAAGCTAACGATGTCGTTAGTTAACGATTCGTTAAAATTTACATCGAGTGATACGCAAATATGCTGAAATTTTTTTGCTGAAAAAATGTGAGTAGCTTTTGCAGTGCAAAAGCTACTCACATTTTTTCAGCAAAAAATATCAGAATATTGTATATTGAATCTGCTAAAACAGTTAACGAAATGACCCTTAACGAACTCGTTAAGCTAACGACGCTTTGAACAACCGGGCCCTGGATTTTATTTTTGCACTTAAAGAGAAACGAATAATCGCTGTATTATTTTTTCTGCCACTTTTCGACAAGGGAGACAACCTTTTGGAATCCCTGCTTGCTTTATGCTACACTAAGCCCTTATAAAAGTGGGTCTACTCTAAAAGGAAAGGATTTGCTCCCAATGAGAACAAATGTGTTCTTTTAAGAACAGATCCATTTTCAGAAAGAAGATTTTTTTTTTTTTTTTTTTTTTTTACAAAGTTGCCTCCTCTGAGATTGGTTTCCTTTCTTCTTAATCATTTACCTCATCCATTGCATGGGTTACAAAACTCATTTCCTTCTCATCATTCACTAATTCAACATCAAACCATTTCAGATATACTTTAATTTAAACATAATGAAACACCAATCGAACCGCAACGTGCAAAAACGTACTTCTGGACATGTGCGTCCAACGAAGACTCAAATCAGCCTGCGCATCCGCGCAGTCTGATCAGAGTCATCCTTGTCTGCATGAGAAAACTTTATATCCTTGGCAATCCAAAATCCGCACAGGGATGATTCTGATCAGACTGCGCGTTTGCGCAGTCTGATCGGAATCTTAGCTGGGCGCACATGTCCGTCGGTACGATTTCTTCCGTTGCGGCTCACTTTACTTAAGTCGGGCTTATCATGTACTAAGCTCTATGTGTCTAGAGACAAGTTCACTAATTAGACGAGCAGTTGAGCCGACAGAAGCACTGATTTGAAAAAAAAAGTCAGGGTGAGCACTACAGGTATATATTTATCTAAGCCAATATTATCGCATCAGATATCAGCCTGCTGCTCCTTACCCTGATTATATGTACAGTACTTACCCTATTTATCCTAAGGTATAGGACAGTATTTATCCTAAGAATTAAGACAGCATTTATCCTAAGTATTCGGACAGCATTTATCCTAAGAATTAGGACATTATTTATCCTAAGTGTTCGGACAGCATTATTCTAAGAATTAGAAAAGCATTTATCCCAAGTGAATGGACGCATTTATTCTTAGAATTAGGACAGTATTTATCCTAAGAATTAGGACAGTGTTTATCCTAAAAGTGAGGACAGTGTTTATCCTGAGAATTAGGACAGCACTTAAACTAAGTATTCGGACAGCAATTATCCTAAGAATTAGGACAGTATTTACCCTAATAATGAGGACAGTATTTAATCTTAAGAATTAGGATAGCATTTATTCTAAGAATTAGAACAAATTTTTAACCTAACTATTCGGACAGTATTTATCCTAAGGATTAGGACAGTAATTATCCTAAGAATTCGGACCGTATTTAGGATATAAGAATTAGGACATAATTTATCCTAAGGACAGGAAGGCCAGAGCAATCAGTACAGACCCACATGAGCGTCTGATTCGGGTCTACACTATTTTCCCATCGCGAAAACACGTCAATATAATTTTGACCTCTTTAAACCCTACTTTTATATAGTAAAACTGGGGTTTACAGGGGTACACATTATTTTTCATATTTCTGATCGAAAACATAGATTGTGGGTACTCGTTAGAACCGCCTCGCCGAGGCGGTTCTAACGAGTACCCACAATCTATGTTTTGAGCAGAAATATGAAAAATATCAGAGTTTTTTATCTGAATATTTTCAGCTTTTGGAGGTGAAATGTTCTATATATTTGAATAGGCGTGTTTTCGTAATGCTTCGTACAGCTGTTTTCGATAAGGTAGAAAAAGGGAGTTCCTTAAATGTTAGGAGATGCATGGTAAGAAGTTGAGGTGTCCGAATTAAATATTCTAAAGTAAAAGATAAAAAAGTACGAGCGTCCTGCAAAAAGTTCTGTCACTAATAGGCTTTCTAAGTTTTATGCCAGGTATATTTTAAAATGCTTCACTGCACTTGAATGATGTTTTGAATAGCCAATGATACCCGTTTGTTTCGTGCAAATAGCTTTCCAAATGACCGAGTTATTCCAAATTGAAACAGATGCATTCATATACACTGACCAATTTACTTGTTACATTGGAACATGAACCAAGCAAAGGATGGTCAGGAGTCCACCTTTTACATGACAACGCCTCCTCTCATGAGGTTGTTAAGTCTTTTTCGGCTTTTGAAAAGGTGAAATTTTAAACCATTCACCTTATTCACCTGACTTGAGTCCCTGTGACTTCTTTTTATTTCCAATGCTTAAGAAAATGCTTTCTGGAAATAAGTATACGTCTAGAAGTTCTCTTGGCAGCGCTATTTATCAGTGTCTCAAACAGATACCAAAATAAGACTATTTATCTGCTTTTCGCGACTGGGTAAAAAGGTTACAAAAATGTGTTTCAGTAAAGGGGGAATACTTTGAAGGTTTGTAATAAACTTACGTTTGATAAAACGTTGCGCTGAAGTAATCCGAACCCAGTGCCAAAACTTTTTGCAGGACCCTCGTATAATAATGTCTACGAAGTGTGATGATTATCACAAGAGGGACGGTCAACATGCACACTTACCACGCTATAGGCAGATTCACCTGACGACAAATGAGTGATATTTTTCTCATTTTTTATTACGAAATAGGATCTGACACTTCATGCAAATGGTCTCCTAAGGAGACCATTTGCATGAAGTGTCAGATCCCATTTTCTAGAAAAAATCAGAAACATATTTCAAAATGTCGTCCCCTCAAATTTTTACCAAGCATGCAAAGTGTTAACGCTTAGCACTCTGGGCTGTTTCAGCAGACGACAAATTGGTGATATTTCTTATTGTTCCGAGAAATAGAGACGGTTTGCATGAAATTTCAAATCTAGCTATTTGCATGAAATATCGAATCCTGCAATCACCAATTTGTCGTATGCTGAATTAGCCTTAGCAAATTAACTACAAGAGAGTACTTTTTAATTAGCATAATATGGCACAACTGAACCATCTCAGATACCGTTTTTCCTGATATTAATATTCTGGAAACACACCTTAAAGACAATCGATATGATAAAAAGTTATAAATCTGCCATGTACTCAATCTCCTTCTTAACTCGCTTATTTCTAAATACGATCAAGCGTATTATTATATTTGTACTAGGAGACTGTGTTTGGTTTGTATTTTAATCGTTTAATGAGACTAATTTCCGTCATGTTTGACACGGAAGATGACTTTTATGATTTTCTGTTTGTTGTTCTGCGTTCCATGGCTCTTCGGAAAAAGGGGTCTGTTCTAAAAGGAAAGAATTTTCTCCCAATGGGACCGAATTCTTTCCGTTAAGAGTACAGACCTTTTATCAAAGAAGCAGCAATAAGTTTGACAGTTGCCTCCCCTGAGCATTACGAAAACACGCCTATTCAAATATATAGAAAATTTTACCTCCAAAAACTGAAAATTTTCAGATAAAAAATCCCTGATATTTTTTTCATATTTCTGCTCAAAATAAAGATTGTGGGTACCCGTTAGAACCGCCTCGTCGACGCGGTTCTAACGAGTACCCATAATCTATGTTTTTAGCAGAAATACGAAAAAGAATGTATACCCCTGGAAACCCGAGTTTTACTACATAAAAGTGGAGTTTAAGGGGGTCAAAATTATATAGGCATGTTTTCGTGATGAAGTGACCAATTCCACTTAAAATGATGATCATGATTAGGAATGACCGCCGAGAAATTATATATTGTAATGCCTGCAAATATATCTGATTGAACGAGATGCGTTCCTGCGTGCGCTTGTGTGTGTGTGTGTGGGGGGGGGGGGGGGGGGGGGTGGGTGTGTTCTGCTCTCTGAAATTATTTTAGTCTTACCAATGTCACGAATAATTTAGTATAAACACTTACGTCCGAATCTAATCCCAAGTCGCTTTCATATATTTGTAAGGAACACATTTTTTGTTGTTGTGTTCGCTGTATGTAAAACTAAATATTGGTACGAAAATTAATTTGTGCCAGTACACAGTTTCCATATACTTGTGTGTATATCATTCTATCTATCTATCTACCTATCTATCTATCTATATTTGTATCGTCAATTAAAGCCCCGCCCCTCCCAGGTACGGTGCACAAATTCATATTGTATCAGGCAGCACCACATAAAATGTTGTAATGACAGAATTTGCTCTGTATATCACACGCTTGACACAGTTTCCATATGTTATCATTTTATCAATAAAAGTCCGCCTCCGCTACTTTCTTATGGATTCCTAACATACACGACGCTCTCATCATGAAAACATGCCTATATAATTTTGACTCCCTTAAACCCCTCTTTTATACAGTAAAACTGGGGTTTACAGGGGTATACATTATTTTTTTATTTCTGCTCAAAAAATAGATTGTGGGTACTCGTTAGAACCGCCTCGGCGAGGCGGTTCTAACGAGTACACACAATCTATGTTTTGAGCAGTAATATGAAAAATAGCAGAGTTTTTCATCTGAAAATTTTCAGTTTTTGGAGGTGAAATTTTCTATATATTTGAATAGGCGAGTTTTCGTAATGTATTGTATAAACATCTACATATTAACCCAACATACTCGGACACATGGAGCTGAGCAAACAGTGAACACCAATATTTTGCTGTAGTTGATAGAGTCTACACTATTTGCCATTCCGTCACCACATTTAAGCCGCGCCACTAGGTAGGCAAATGACGGTGTTCGGCGTTGTAGAACGTCTCCCCGTACAACTTCTGTGACTTCCTGTTTCCAGTACACCAAGTTCCTTCAGAAAAGGGGGTCTACTCACAAGGACAGATTTTTCTTCAACGGAGAGGAAATTAGTTTCTTTAAGGCTAGACACACCATTTTAGAAGGGGAAAAAAAAAAAAAAAAGTTAGCTTCGCCTGAAAGTTATCTATTCCCATTAAGGAGTCTGAATATTTATGGAAGACAGAAATAAAGGTAATAATCCAGGCAGTGACAAACTCGAAAATCGGCGCTTAGGTTGTCCTGTTCATATATGAGCCGAGAGGTGAGACAATGTAGTATGGTAGGTACTGACACATTCTTAACAGTTTTGACTGGGCTGTAACACTCCAACTCAAAGAAAGCTTATGATATGTGCGCCTAACGAAGAATCAGATCAGACCGCGCAGACTCACCAGCCTACGCTGTCAGCCTAAACAAATTTTAGGCATTACGAAAACACGCCTATTCAAATATATTGAATATTTCACCGCCAAAAACTGAAAGTTTTCAGATAAAAAATTCTTATAATTTTTAAATTTCGGCTCAAAACATAGATTGTGGGTACCCGTTAGAACCGCCTCGGCGAGGCGGTTCTAACGAGTACCCACAATCTATGGTTTTGAGCAGAAATAAGAGAAATAATGTATACCCCTGTAAACCCCAGTTTTACTATATAAAAGTGGGGTTTAATGGGGTCAAAATTATATAGGAGTGTTTTCTTGATGCAATCGACTGTCTTAGGGGCGCATAATGTAACTGCTGACCAGACTGTGCGACTGCACAGTGTGACCGTTGTGTAATCTCGTTGAGGTGAGGGAAATTATTGGTGATGTGGGTATGATAACAAGCAAATAAACGGACTTCGGGTTTACGCAGCACAGTAATTACATGTATAAAAATGATAACATCTACTTTGGCCAAAAATAAAATTTTGTTTACTTGCAATTGCCTACCTACCAAAATCCTCCCTACCTATAATATTTTTGACCACTTAGGACAACATTTTTTTTTTCTAAATGGCAAATATACTATGATCGCCATAAATAGTAGGACAAATAGGCCTGAGAAAAAAGTGCAGACCCAGATCAGACTACACCGAAGAACAGTCTTATCTACACTGTTTGCCTTTCCCCTTGCCAATTTTGGGTATACCCTTTGTGGGAAAAAATAGATTTGTTCAAATTGTACGATGTTGTTATCTCCGTAGTATGGGCATTTACTGTATTACATTGTAGTGTATAACATTTTATGTAGAATATTGTAGTATATGGGCTATTTTTACAATGTGCAAAAAAAAAAAAAAAAAAAAAAAAAAAAAAAAATAGGCCGACTACCTAGCCTAAGAAACATACATGGATCGGCAACTGCAAACAAGGTATTTTTATGGCTGGTCCTATAGAAGCTTAATCTGGTTACATACTGACAGGTTGTACGTTTGCACATCTCGAAATCATACCTGTATAATTTTGATCCCCCCCCCCACTCAAACCCCACTTTTGTATAGTAAAACTGGGGTTTACGGGGGTATACATTATTTTTCTTATTTCTGCTCAATAACATAGATTGTGAATACTCGTTAGAACCGCCTCATCGAGGCGGTTCTAACGAGTACACACAATCTATGTTTTGAGCATAAATATGAAAAATATCAAAATTTTTTATCTGAAAATGTTCATTTTTTAGTGGTAAAATTTTCAGTATATTTGACTAGGCATGTTTTCGTAATTAGAATCATAGTGACACATATTTTCCCTAAATATTTTGACACCCACACATTGACTCTTTAAAGTACTTCCTGAAATTCGGACAAATCCATTTTACTACCCTCTTGATATGTCTAAAAACTGATGAATGAGTTGCAAATAGTGTGAACCCTGATCAGGCTGCATACCGAGGCGTCTGTCCTGAGATCGCAATGTTTGCACATTTGTTTGTGTGTCCGAATACCTAGGGTAAATATGGTATACATTGTTTCGTATAACAAACAATGAAACAAGGAACTGTTTTTCTTTCTGCCTTAAGGAGAGCCTGAAACGAACGTGAGGCCAAACATTTCGTATCTTGTAGCATTTTCCAAAGCTTAGACAAAATAATCGTTGGGCTAGTATTAATCACAGGGCTCACCAACATCATCGTCATTGCTATTATTGTTATTACTATTTCTATTATTATTATTATTATTAGTAGTAGTAGTAGTAGTATTTGTATTATTATTATTATTGTCGTTATTGTCGTTATTTTTTATTGTGCTGTTCTTGCAATATTACCATACCTTTAATACATTAATATCATGAAAAAAGCTGTACTTGCAATAGACAGTCAGAAAAGACCGACATTATTGTTAAAAGACAAAGATACTAAGAGACACATTAGCACAGATTTGCGTGCAAGATGTCATTGATATACACTTCTGTATTAGAAAACGCATCAAAGATTCATAAAAAACACTTGATGCTTTGATGAATCCATTTTGGTGACAGAATAATGAATATAAGAGGAACGTATTATTGCCAAAGTCACGTACAAATTTAATTTGAGCGCTGCTCTCGTTACCAGAAAGACGTATATTTTGCAACTGACAAACATTAGATACAAAGACATTTCCTGTTTCTCTGCTGCTGTGGAAAATATTAAACCGTATATTGACGTACGTCACGTTAAGTTTCAACATGTTCCCCCATGACTGAACATAGGGTATGAAATATATTGGCCGCTTCAAACAAAGAAGTGCCTTCGAACATGCGGAAAATGCGCAGATTCAGATCGTGCTTTGTTCACCATTCATATATTCTGTAATATCCAATGATTCTCGTAGCGAACAGTGAAGGTCCTGATCAGAGTGTGAGAATACGCAGGCTGATCTGGGCTTTCGCTGTTCGCATACGCCCGAGGAGAAGTTTTCGTATAGCGTGGTTCATATATAGAGGATCTGACATAAGGGGTCATTTCATAAGCAATTTATGAAATGAGCCGCTGGCTCATTTCATAAATTGCATATGAAAGACCAGGAATGTAAGATTCTGCGCCGCTGGCTCATTTCATAAATTGCATATGAAAAACCAGGAATGTAAGATTCTGCGCCGCTGGCTCATTTCATAAATTGCATATGAAAGACCAGGAATGTAAGATTCTGAGCCGCTGGCTCATTTCATAAATTGCATATGAAAGACCAGGAATGTAAGATTCTGAGCCGCTGGCTCATTTCATAAATTGCATATGAAAGACCAAGAATGAAGATCCTGCGCCGCTAGCTCATTTCATAAATTGCATATGAAAGGCCAGGAATGTAAGTTTCTGCGCCGCTGGCTCATTTCATAAACTGCATATGAAAGACCAGGAATGTAAGATTCTGCGCCGCTAGCTCATTTCATAAATTGCATATGAAAGACCAGGACTGTAAGATTCTGCGCCGCTAGCTCATTTCATAAATTGCATATGAAAGACCAGGAATGTAAGATTCTGCGCCGCTGGCTCATTTCATAAATTGCATATGAAAGACCAGGAATGAAGATTCTGCGCCGCTAGCTCATTTCATAAATTGCAAATGAAAGACCAGGAATGTAAGATTCTGCGCCGCTGGCTCATTTCATAAATTGCATATAAAAGACCAGGAATGTAAGATTCTGCGCCGCTGGCTCATTTCATAAATTGCAATGAAAGACCAGGAATGTAAGATTCTGCGCCGCTGGCCCATTTCATAAATTGCATATGAAAGACCAGGAATGTAAGATTCTGAGCCGCTGGCTCATTTCATAAATTGCATATGAAAGACCAGGAATGTAAGATTCTGAGCCGCTGGCTCATTTCATAAATTGCATATGAAAGACCAGGAATGAAGATTCTGCGCCGCTAGCTCATTTCATAAATTGCATACGAAAGACCAGGAATGTAAGATTCTGCGCCGCTGGCTCATTTCATAAATTGCATATGAAAGACCAGGAATGTAAGATTCTGCGCCGCTAGCTCATTTCATAAATTGCATATGAAAGACCAGGAATGTAAGATTCTGCGCCGCTAGCTCATTTCATAAATTGCATATGAAAGACCAGGAATGTAAGATTCTGCGCCGCTGGCTCATTTCATAAATTGCATATGAAAGACCAGGAATGAAGATTCTGCGCCGCTAGCTCATTTCATAAATTGCATATGAAAGACCAGGAATGTAAGATTCTGCGCCGCTAGCTCATTTCATAAATTGCATATGAAAGACCAGGAATGTAAGATTCTGCGCCGCTGGCTCATTTCATAAATTGCATATGAAAGACCAGGAATGTAAAATTCTGCACATGGCTTTTAAAGCCTGTATTTTAGGGTCGTAGAATTTCAACCTGTTTCAATAACACATAGCATTGTCACGGTTGGTGTATTGACGTTACGCGCCAGTACTCGTGTTATGTAACGTGTGGTCATATCGTTGTTCTGACATGACGATATCCATAATATAATAAGGACGTTATATGATACGATGCAGATTTCAAAACGCTTCTAAACAAATATCTGGGTCCAGGTGTTCAAGGCATCTTTAGCTTAACGAGCCCGATAGTGGTCAAAATGTTAACTGTTCTAGTAAGTACAATATCTAACTCACAGGTATTTTTGCTGAAAAAAAATGTGAATAGCTTTTGCAAATGTTAAAGCTTTCTCACATTTTTTTCAGCAAAAATATTAGTACATATGCCATATTTAATGACCAAAGTTTTAACAATACTTTAATTAACGGCGTTGTTAGTTTTGAACAGCTGGGCCCTGAATTTTATGGCGACTTATTCTATAAATTTAGAAGGATTATTGGAAATACATTTGCGGAATAATTCCAAAAAAGAGTTTGTCAGTGGTTACTAAAAGGTATATGTAGTTTACACGATCAATGTTATGCGGCACACTGCACGCATGGATGTTAACCCAATTATGATTGATAACTTTGTGTCCTTCTCTAATTACCCTACGGTGATTCAAGCCTCAGACTAAATGACGGCAATTTCTTCAATCTATTTCAGAAGATTGGCTCCTAACTGTCATTGTCCGTGGTCAAGCCTATTTTGGCTCTTCTTGATTTTTTGGTGCTCTTGCTCAAGATCGCCATTGAGGCCTCTGCTTTGTTCAGTCTTAATTATAGTGATAGTATGTGTTTTATTGTGATCTTTCACTGCATAGGTTGAGGATACTAACGCGGAACGAACACATTTTTTTAATTTGGAGCTGGATCAGAATTAAGGACGAATTCGCGCGCAAAAAACTAAGCGGTTCCATTGTCATTGTAAATGAGCTTGTTGTTTTGTTCTTTTTCTTTCTTTTTTGTCATTGCATGGTCCTCATTATCCCTTCTTCTGTCGGTACATGTGCTTGGGGAAATCTGAGCTTCGTGATTATGGGTGTTTCATAATATTTCATTTATGGCTTTTGACTCCCCATCTTGACTTGTATTAATCTTATCAGATATGATACACTACAGCTTTTGAAAGCTTCTACTGTGTTATTTTCGGTGCACTTTACTCTGGCATTAAGTTCATCTTGTCCGTTCGCCATTACGTTTGACTTGTCTGGCTGAATTTCTGTTTTGCATGTCTTGAAGGGTTTTTTGAAAGAGCATGCAATCTCATGCGCTCTTTTTTCTCTGTACCTATTCCATCACTGTCATATGTGAATAGGAAGTTGACGATTACACTGCATTCAAAACGGATGTTCTCTTCCTCGACCTGCATCTGCCATTATCCTATCGAGGAAACTGTGATCCTGAACAATTTTGCCTTTGGTGCCATTGAACAGACTTTCACTAGTGTAAGTTAACGTTCAGGACCCAGTTGCTTAACGCATCGTTAGCTTAAAGAGCTCTTTAGTGGTCAAAATGTTAACTGTTCTAGTAAGGCTAATATCTAGTTCACAGGTATTTTTGCTAAAAAATGCGAGTCGCTTTTGCAAATGCAAAAGCTACTCACATTTTTTTCAGCAAAAATATTAGCACATATGTGACATTTAATGATCAAAGTTTTAATGATACGTTTACCAACGATATCGTTAGTTTTGAACAACAAGGTCCAGACATTCAATTAAATGGACCAGGTTGGCACTGTGTCATATTTACCCATAGGTGTTCATGCCACACCGTGTGAAAGGCTTTTATGACGACTGTGAAGATATGATAGTGATACTGGGCTAATTGCTCGTGATCAAATCAGTGAGGATGTATGTTATCTGTTCTGGAGGAGCGCAATCCTAACTTTATTGAAGACTGGCTTTCTCGTGACGTTACACATATATACTACAGTTGGTATCTCGCGTTAACGCTTATTATGCTGGAAAATAAAACGACATTTTGAACTGTTTTCTTCTTTTTCCCAGAAAATAGGCCTTGACATCTCATGCAAATTGTCTCCTAGGAGACAATTTGCATGCAACGTAAAGGCCTATTTTCTGAAAAAAAAAAACAAACTATTATCAAATTGTTGTCTGCCGAATTTGTTTAGAGAGCGGTTAAGGTCAAGGTCGTATAGAGTTGTTTATGTGATACGTATAATTGATAATATTGCGTTAAGATGAAGAAAAGATAACAATAGAGCCGGGGTACATCATTTCCCGTACGATTGCATTTGTGCTCAGGGAACACTCAGATTAGCCTGCGCATAAGATAAGCATCCTGATGTGCATGCTTATCTGCGTATTCGCTTAGTACACAATGCTGTCGTATAGGAAAAGCTTTGCCCCGGCTCTATTTTTATTTTTTCCTTGTCTAAACGTATAATACGTCGCAATAATAGCAGTTATAGTATCACATAAATAGCTATGTACGTACGACCTTGGCCTTAACCATTCTCTGAACAAAATCATGACAACAAATTGATAATAGTTTTCTTATGTTTTTTTTTTCCCCAGAAAATAGGGTTTGACGTCTCATAGGGGACAATTTGCATGCAGCGTCAAAGCCTATTTTCTGGGGAAAAAATCATAAGAAAACTGTTATAAATTTGTTGTCCGCTGAATTTGTTTAGAGATAAGGTCTAGGTCGTACAGAGGTGTTTATGTGATGTGAATATTTGATATTATTACGACGTGTTGTACGTTAAGACGAAGAAAGAATGAAAATTGAGCCGGGGCAATCCATTTCCTGTAAGATTGCATGTGTGCCCAGCGAACACCCAGGTCAGCCTGCGCACCCCCGCAGTCTTATCAGTCTTCAAAGGGCATTGTGGGTAGCCAAAAATCCAAAGCGTTTTCAGGCGGACAGCGACGACTTTGATAAGCTCGCTCTTCGCTTGGCGCACATACAATCTTGAAGAAAATGCTGTGCACCGTCTCAAATATTTCAGAACAAAAAGATTTTGCAGCTGTCAATAACAATAAACAATATTGGAAGCTGAACGAGGCGGAAGTCTTGTTTAATGGAAACCTCGGAGTAACAGATTTCACATTATTTCATTAGTGAGAGGTCCTAATGAACTTCCTGTACTTGAGACGCTATAGTTATCACTGCGTAGGAAGATGCCGAGGTGTTTCTACAGTGAATTGGATACCGTATTGACCCTAAGTAGTCAGAGAGTGATGCCTGAGCAAACAGTGTATACCTTGATTAGACGCCGCACAACGCGGCGTCAAATCTAGGTCTAGACTGTTAGCTAGTCATCCAGTAGTCTTTTCCAGCGGGCACAGCAGTTGAAACAACGTCATGTCAACGTTGATTCAACGTTTTAACGTGAATCAACGTTGATTCTAATTCACATGCGTATGTAACGCGACGTCTGATTGGATAACGTCAAACATTTGCGACGGTTTATTCTGCGATATACTTCCGGAAATCACATAACGTCGTTTCTCATTGGCTGGCGTTTGGTTTAACGCAGCTTACAGCACTTGCTGCATTGTGCAAATAGTACATTTTTTTACATTTTCTTTAACAGAAAAAAAATGAATAATTGCATTAGAATGGGGAAAACTGCATTCAAATTGTCATTTGGGAAGGTAAATCGGCGGTTTTACGGTCGCAAATTACGTTTTACGGCTCCGCTAAAAACCACCGTAAAACCACCGATTTACCTCCCCAAATGACAAATTTGAATGCAGTTTTGTCGTTGTATCGAGTATCGATATATAGAGGGTTGACTGTAGTCTGTCTTTCCCTTTGGTGTTGGCGGCATGATGTGGATCTGATAGTATCAGTTCTGGAGTTGTCTTATTTACTTTTTTCAAAACTAGGAACTAGGGACTAGTTTTAAGACACATCAGCAGGTACGTAGTTAAAATAGACTATTAAGGATAAGTGTACTTAGAAGGTAAGGTATCTGAAAATTTAGGGTAAAGGTAGTTATCTTGTATTGACACTCCTTCAATAGATACACACTCGGGCACAGATGCAATGCAATGTATAACGTAACATTCTGGTCAATTTGTTTTTTCTCTGTATACATGCTCAGTAATTGAAGGCAACGGAACTAAATGTGATTGCCTAAGAGAGTGACCAACATCAAAAATTGAGATTGATGGAGATTGATCTCATCTTACAGCGTGGACCTGTTAAGGTGTTACACGCACTGATGTAAAATCATCACGTATTGCTACTCCCAGTCAGCATTCTACGTAAATCTATATCGGGCCGTAATCGGCCCGTCAGGGTAGCTGACGGGCCGATGACGGCCCGATGTAGATTTACGTAGAATGCTAGCTGGGCTGCTATTGTTAGAGGACAGTGACGCCATCGAGTGTGAGTTATTAGACCAAGTCCATTCTTATTAATTGCACAACACTGCACTTGGATACATTTCGGTGATATACTTCGTACATGTAATCACCGAGATACGTAAATCCTCTTAGTAAAGGTCCCTTGCTCAACCTGAGACCAGAAAAAAGATACAGTTAATTTTGTTACTGAAAGAAAGTACAAGGTTAGTACAAATATAAAATCACTGTACAGAGTTGTTCAAAACGGTAAGGAGTCAAGGTATTTGAATATTTTGGGTAAATGCAATATGCATTTATCGTCACTCCTTCAAACGTTCATTCGGTCACAGATACTAGGTACAGTCGAACTTCAATGGCTCGAACACTGATGACTCGTTTACCATGGCTTATTCGAACTCATTTTTGAGTCCCTACGGATTTTTTCCGATAGCTTAAGAAAACAAATATTGAGTGAAATTTTCTTATTTTATTATGAAATTGTATGTTGCGTGTACTCAATAGAATCGCCTCACCGAGGCGATTCTAACGAGTACACGCAACATACTATTATTTTGTTGAAGATCGAATATATTTCCATAAATTTTCGCCATTTGCTTCCTGACCTGGCGCCATGATTGAATCTCATTGGCTCGAACTACCCATCTCTCGAACAAATTTCCATTGTCTCAAAGATGTTCGAGCCATTGAAGTTTGACTGTAATTAAAACATATACAGCAGTATGGGCGAGCTATTTAGTATGTCTTGCTTAATATATAACGGTACTGAAACTGAAGTGTGAGTGTCAAAGAGAGTGGCGAACCACACCTCTTTATACAGGGAATCGATATTATTTCAGGAGAGGTCACCTTGTCAGTATTGTTTTATCTCCTTTCTGAAGAAGTCTACCTCTAAAAGTAAATAATCACCAATACATAGACACACAAGGAGCAAATACATTCCTTTTAGGTAGACCCTTTATACAGAAGAGATTCCTTGTGCAGGAATGTAAACAGGATGTCATAGAAGTTGTAAACAAATAGTGGAAAATCTATCAACTGTATGTTCTCTCCTAATATTTTCAAGATCTGATCATGGATTAAGTTTATATCTGGTATGATCATCGATATAGGTCTAACGTTTTATTCAGCAACACCCCCACATATGCTCCTGGCCGTATGGTCAAGGTCACGGACTTGGAACTTTAATGTTAAAGTTTTTATGTTAAAGTTTCCAACAGCTCACATATTCCAGACTATTTACAAGCATTTATAAGTTAGAAGCATTGGTCTGTTTAGATATATAATATTTTAATGACATTGAAATTGGAAGCATTTATCCTTCTTATCTGTTGACGGTTTGTATCCTAAAGCAGCGTATGTCTCGTAAAATGTCTCACATGGTTTATCGAAATGTCATCGGGACATTAGTTTGCATATTTAAATGGGAGTTATAATCATCACGAAAACATGCCTATATAATTTTGACCCCTTTAAACCCCACTTTTATATAGTAAAACTGGGGTTCACAGGGGAATACATTATTTTTTTTATTTCTACTCAAAAACATAGATTGTGAGTACTCGTTAGAACCGCCTCGGCAAGGCGGTTCTAACAAGTACCCACAATCTATGTTTTGAGCAGAAACCTGAAAAATATCAGAGTTTTTTATATGAAAATTTTCAGTTTCAGGAGGTGAAAATTTATATATATATATATTGAATAGGTGTGTTTTCGTAATGTATCAGTAGTTGGAGACAGGATACAAATAACAAAGAAGATGTTCTGGAAAGGCACGTTCACATAGCACAGACTACTCATTACGAAAACATGCCTATTCAGATATACTAGAAATTTTACCACCAAAAAGTGAAAATTTTCAGATAAAAATTTTGACATTTTTCATTATTCTGCTCAAAACATAGATTGTGGGTACTCGTAAGAACCGCCTCGACGAGGCGGTTCCAACGAGTACCCACAATCTATGTTTTGAGCAGAAATAAGAAAAATAATATATACCCCTGTAAACACCAGTTTTATTATATAAAAGTGGGGTTTAAGGGGGGGGGGGGGGGTCAAAATTATATAGGCATGTTTTCGTGATGGATGACACAAAGAGAAAAAAGAAGCAAACAACGACAGACAACACCCACTTTACCAACAAATGAAAACCAAAATAGCCAGCACCCTCTTCCGCAACGAGGTGATCAGCAAACATAACAATAAAACAACGGGCATGGCGGAATACGAGCAGGCAAAAGGCCACACAAAGACCGAACTCCACTAGAACAACTGTCTCAGAACGGTCAGTAGAAAAACTGGCACCAAATCTTTGCTCTAGCAATACAACAATATTAGTCAATGACAAGATTTCACGAACACTTAAAAGTAAAAAAAAAAAAAAAAAAGTCGCCGAACGACATTTCGGCTCAGTCAGGAGGACACAGTTGACGATAACAAGGGTAAGTTTTAGATTCTGTTGTAAAGTTTGTATTCAAACTCATTAAAATGCATGAACAGGAATTATTGTGAATAAATGCTTTACCAACTGGGAATTAATGATAATATCGGAATCAGGAAAACATTTCGAACATGCAAGATTTTGCTGCATTGTCTCTTTTTTTAATGTAGGAAAACGAAACTGAAGATCCCATGGTTCTCTAGTGAATGGAGTCGGGTATGAAAGCCACGGCCGAGCTGCAGAGCCGACCCCAAAAAGCCAAGCCTGATATAGTGTATTCTTGTATTTGTTCAAACGAGCTCAAGATACTTATTTCTTTTGATCTGAAATTACCAAATATGTAAAATGCTGTATTCACAGTTAAAAGTTATATAATTACTTGCTTATTTATGGCTTTATATCCAATTTTCCACTCGACAGGGGTATGAAAAACCAAGGCCGCGAAAAGGGTAACATTAAGGCGATATGTTATAATCTGAACATTTGACAGAGGTTGCAAAAAGATATTTAAAATTACTTTGAACCATTATAACATGCAGAAACTGTTTATATTTTCCATTATTCTTCTTTTTCATCCAAATAACGAAGAATGGCAGATTCTAAAAGTAGAACAGACATAATCGATAGGAAAAGCAAGAACCTCGGGGTGCGGGGGTGGGGTGTAACTCGAAAAAGTTTTGGGCGGGGGTATGCCGCTGGAACTTTGAATACACCCCCTATTCATATAATTTCCAGACTGACAAAACATACCTATTTATATAATTTGCATGTAAAAAGATACCCTATTCATATGATAGAAATATTAAGTAAACTCCAGTAGAACCAAAACAGACAACTTACTTCGGAATTATATGCAAAACATAAATGTACATTTGCGTCTTGTTTTGATTCAGTATGTGGTCAGGTAAGTTGTCTGCCTAAATTAGAAATCAATGGACTATTGATGTAATGCTGCTTTAGAAATGGGGGCTATTGATGTAATTTGGTGCTGAAATAGATACCTTATCATATAATCTCAGGCTTGAAAAGTATACCTATTCCAGCGGCACATCCCTGAACTGCTTCATGTAAGAAGGAAGTTTTATTGGTAGCGTTTTTTTGTTTTTTTAATCCTTTAATGATAACAATGTAGTCCCTGATTAGACGCCGAGTTCTTTGGCGTCTGATCTTTGTCTACACGTTTTGCCATTGTCCATTTCAATGAGATGCTGATCATTAATGGGTTAATTTTTAATCAGGTGATTTTTCGATTCTTATATTCGTTAACAGATCCAAGTCCAGAAATGGTAATGATTCTGACTTCTATTATCAAGCCGCTGACCAATAATCTATAATTTTAACTGTACTAAATTTAATCGGCGAAAATGTGTAAAGAGTAGAAAAATCATAATTCGTATTACTAGAGCATGGAGTCAAGTCAGGCACTTTAACAATCGGAATAATCTTTTAATTGCCAACCTTCACAAACACGGGTACCGGTATCATAAACTTCGTGAAACATTTTCTAGGTTTTGTCAATGTAATTTTAGAATAATCACCAAATATAAAAAGGGTAAGAGAAAAGTCTAGGGAGTGCCACAATCACAAACCTCAGCCCTTCTCAGACATCAAGAGGAAGAGGAAACCAACAAATCCAAACAAGCACAAATCGATCAAACATACGAAAAGCATTAAGATTAGCTCTCTCTTCCCCAAGCGAGGTAATCGCAATGCTAAAGGGACTGAAAACACAAAAACAAAATGGCACAAGGTAAGACATACAACAAATCGCCTCGCAGAATAAACCACAATGCACCAAAGAGTAAGACTAACACCGGAATAAAACACTTCTTTGAAAAAGGTCTGATAGAACTAGAATTTGTAAGGTGACTTCGTATATACATTTAGAAGGATTGTTAGTAGTAATATTCGTCGGAACGATTCAAAACGATTGTAATTCGTTACAAAATGACGGTTGCAACCTGGGCCCAGTTGTTCAAAGCGTCGTTAGCTTAACGAGCTCGTTAAGGGTCATTTCGTTAACTGTTTTAGTGGATTCAATATACAATATTCTGATATTTTTTGCTGTAAAAATGTGAGTAGCTTTTGCACTGCAAAAGCTACTCACATTTTTTCAGCAAAAAATTTCAGCATATTCGCGTATCACTCGATGTAAATTTTAACGAATCGTTAACTAACGACGTCGTTAGCTTTGAACAACTGGGCCCTGAATGTTCTGCTGCGAAATTAAAAAATGGAGATACACAGCAATGGCCACATAATCACCACACGAGGACAACAAAGTTACGAGGGTCATGCAAAAAGTTCTGTCACTAATAGGATTTCTTGGTTTTATCCCAGGTATATTTTAAAATGCTCCACTGCGCTTGAATGGTGTGTTCAATAGCTAACGATACCCGTTTATTTCGTTCAAATTGCTTTCGAACTGACCGAGTTATTTTAAATTGAAATAGATGCAGTCATATACATTGACCAGTTTACTTGTTACAATAAGAAACGACCAAGCAAAGGATGGTCAGGAGTCCACCTTTTACATGACAACGCCTCCTCTCGTACATTTGTAAGTGTGAGGTTGTTAAGTCTTTTTTGGCTTCTAAAAAGGTGAAAGTTTTAAACCATCCACCTTATGCACCTGACCTGAGTCTCTGTGATTTCTTTCTATTTCCAAGGCTTAAGAAAATGCTTTCTGGAAATAAGTATACGTCTAGAAGTTCTCTTGGCAGCGCTATTTATCAGTGTCTCCAACAGATACCAAAAGAAGACTATTTTTCTGCTTTTTGTAACTAGGTAAAAGGTTACAAAAATGTGTTTCAGTAAAGGGGGAATACTTTGAAGGTTTGTAATAAAAATATGTTTGATAAAACGTAGCACTAAAGTAATCCGAACCCAGTGACAAAACTTTTTGCAGGACCCTCGTATATGACCCTCAACATGAAAAACGTTCTTTCTGCCATGTGCGCCTAACAAAACCTAAAATCAGCCTGCGCATTAGCGCAGGCTGATTTGAGTCTTTGTTTGGCGCAGTCTTCTGTGTCCGCATAAAAAAGAAATGTTGCATCCTTGGCTATCACAATGCGCCCAGTGAAGACTCTGATCAGATTGCATAAATGCGCAGGCTGATCTGAATCTTCGCTGGACGCACATGTCTGAAGGAACGGTTTCTGACATTGCGAATCTTACGTAGTGGAACATGCATCTGGACTATGGGGAGGGTTGAGTTTTCGTTAACCCTTGTCATGCTGAATAAATTAGGATCCCACGCCCACTTCAAATTTTCAGCCAATCAGACTACTTGATCCAAATTGTTGATATAAATTCACATAATTAATTGCAAACAGTGCAGATCCAGATCAGTTGACAGAAGCCAACTGATCTGGATCTACATTGTTTGCAAAGGCAGAACAAATCCGGGTTCAGCAGGACTAAGGTTAAAACATAACTTTAAACTTTCAACATTTTTTGTTGAACTTAACAAGTCAGTGCTATTTTTACTGTTTCCCCTTGTATGACTGTTTGGCTTTCCAGGAAGCGGTATTATATGTTGTCGATTTAGGCCTAAATCTCTTCTTTGGCTGCTATAAGAGAACTGTCTCCATGCCTGTGCTATGGGATTAAGGCCGCTACCTAGAATCCCTATTCCTATTTATCAGGAAGATATATTGGCAGTAGTTATTCACAGCAGCATTAATTCAAATACAGTAAAACCTCAATGACTCAAACACGGATGGCTCGTTTACCCTGGATGATTCAATCTCATTTCTGAGTCCGTACGAAATTCTTCCGATCGCTCAAGAAAACAAATATTTAAGGAAATTTTCTTATTTTATTATAAAATAGTATGTTGTGTGTACTCAATAGAATTACATCGTCGAGGCGATTCTAATGAGTACACTCAGCACCCAATTATTGTAAAGAAGATTAAAAATACCTCCCTAAATATCACTATTTGTTTCCTGAACCGGCGCCGTAATTAACCCTCATTGGCTCGAACTACCCATGTCTCGAATGAATTTCCATGATCCCACAGATATTCGAGCCATTGACGTTTTACTGTAACTCGGTCGTACATGTCCCAATATTCAGTAAATATGTACATCTTGATCATATTTTAGTTGGATCAACGAACAATATTTGCTTGTCAAAAATCATATGTTCCTTATGATTTCTGGGTTTGTAAAATGCTTGAAAGTCAATATGGTTCTAAATTATTTGAGCACGTCAACCGTCGATCATTTTACAATTTAAGTGACAGAAATACCTGACTATGCATCCGCTTCAAATTCAAGCATGATCGAGCAGAGCATAACATTTGAAAGAGTAGCTATTGGTTCAAAGATACTACGAAAACTGTTTCCTTTCATACTTTGTTCCCACTAATAAATTTGCTGTTGAAGAAAATTGTCAATTTAGTGCTTTGTTTAGTCTAAATAGCTGAATGGCATGTTACATGCCATATCATGTTTGACATGTGAAAAGGATATCTACGCTGCGTTACGAAAAATATAGTAAAATTGGGGTTTACAGGGGTATACATTATTTTTCTTATTACTGTTCAAAAACATAGATTATGGGTACTCGTTAGAACCGCCTCGGCGAGGCGGTTCTAACGAGTACCCGCAATCTATGTTTTGAGCAGAAATATGAAAAATATTAGAATTTATATCTGAAACTTTTCCTCTTTTTGGTTGTAAAATTTTCAATATATTTGAATAAGCATGTTTTCGTAATGGTATGCGAACAACAATATCAAGATCAGCGAGGCCACATGCGCAGTGAGAGCATGGTTTTGTTTTAGTCGATATAGTCTACAGAAGCCTTTGATTCTGGAAGAGGTATTATGCTGTGGCTATGCTGGTGTCGTCGCTGATGTAAGAGATACTTTTTGATGATTCAGTAGTTTTGCTTATTGCAAAACTAAATTTAGAAATTCTTTTATGACGTCTATGGTGCTTTACAGTATCTACGTCTACGTTTATCAAGACTTTTAAAAGACAGGAGTTCGCAATACCAAGAGAACAACGACAACAATAAAAGCGGACTCGTTTACAATGGTCGTTTACAACGGTTGATTCAAACTCGTTTTTGAGTCCATACGATTTTTCCCGATAGCTCAAGAAAACCAATGTTTAGGGTTTTTTGTGATTTTGTTTTATCATGAAATCGAGGCGATTCTAATGAGTATACTAAGCATACCATGTTTGTATAGAAAAACAAAAAAAAACACTTCCCTAAATTATCCCCATTTGCTTTTTGACCTATGATTAACCCCCAGTGGCTCGAACTACCCTTGCCTCGAACAGGTTGCCATGGTCCCGAAGATGTTCGAGCCAACGAAGTTCGACTGTATTTTCACAACCTTTGAACCTAGGTAGTATTACCAACCGTTCTAAGGAAGTTGTTCTGATGTTAGTTGCTCTTTGTGTGGCCTTGTGGCTGTTCGCTACGGACCTTTTTGCTTGTTTTAGTCATGTTCGTTGTATTATTTATGTGTTTAGTGGATCCAGTCTAGCATTGTGATCACCTTGTTGTGGAAGAGGGCGCTGGTTGTTTTGTTTCTATTGTTCTATCATTTGTCCGTTATGGTTTGTTTACTCTTCTTCTTGATGCCATTGGTACGCTATGATCTGTGAATGTGTAAAATTTCTTCATGCGGACAATGAGGATTCTGATTCGACTGCGCGAATGCGCAAGTTGATTTGAATCGTCGGTGGACGCATATTTCAGGTGGTAAATTTTCTCACGTTGTGGCTCAGATAGACTTGATGAGGGAAAGGTGCATGCTCGGCTACAAAGTAAAACATAAAGTAGGAAAATAAGGCTAAGCATCACGAAAACATTCCTATATAATTTTGACCCCTTAACATGGGTATATGTTATTTTCTTATTTCTGCTCACAAAAATAGATTGTGGGTACTCGTTAGAACCGCCTCGCTGATGCGGTTCTAACGAGTACCCACAATCTACGTTTTGAACAGAAATTTGAAAACAAATATTAGAATTTTTATCTGAAAACGTTCAGCTTTTGATGGTGAAATTTTCAATGTATTTGAATAGGCGTGTCTTCGAAATGTAACCACTTGACCACCGTGAATCTGATAACAGACGCGTATTGTAGGTACAAGCTTATTAGGAACGATATAGGACTAAGCTTATCATGTGAACTTCCTCACAATTTCCCAAATGCCTGATTCCTTTCCTTGTCTTATGAAGTGGTGCTGATAAGAATTTGCCTTAATTCTGAACAATGGAAGTATATATTTTTAATGGATGCGTTTAAAATTTCAGAATTAACAACTGTTATGTTTGTTTTATAACATCGCCTACTCGAATTGTTCTTAAATTCACAGAAAATGTGTCGTGACATTTCATTAGAAGACAATGATAATGAAAATTCAAGTTTTATTAACGTGACAAAATAAAGAAAAGCATCACTATCATTACGAAAACACGCCTATTCAATTATATAGAAAATTTCACCTCCAAAAACTGAAAATTTTTTCAGATAAAAAACTCTGATATTTTTCATATTTCTGCTCAAAACATAGATTGTTGGTACTCGTTAGAACCGCCTCGACCTAACGAGTACCCACAATCTATGTTTTTGAGCAGAAATAGGAAAAATAATGTATACCCCTGTGAACCCCAGTTTTACTATATAAAAGTGGGGTTTAAGGGGGTCAAAATTATATAGGTATGTTTTCGTAATGTTTTCTATCTGTTGATTTAGAGTGCTAAATTGTTAAAACTGAAATTGCATATGCGACGGAACAATTAAAGCTTCATTTCATCTGCAGCCCGATCCCTTCTTCGTACAAATATTACTAAATATGAAGTAAATTTGAGTCACCTCTGACAAATCCAACAAAATGGCAAATGCGTCCAGTGAGGATTCAGATCAGACTGGTCGGATGCCCAGGCTGATCTCTTTCGCTGGGCGCACATCCGTTTTGTTGGTTTTGTCATGAGGTGGCTCATTTGTTAACTTTGATTGGGTTAAAAAACTTGCCTATATAAATTTGACCCCCTTTAACCCCACTTTTATATAGTAAAACTTGGGTTTACAAGGGTATGCATTATTTTCTTTAATTCTGCTCAAAATCATAGATTGTCGGTACTCGTTAGAACCGCCTCGGCGAGGTGGTTCTAACGAGTACCCACAATCTATGTTTTGAGCAGGAATATGAAAAATATCAGAATTTTTTATCTGAAATTTTTCCTTGTTTAGTTGTAAAATTTTCAATAAATTTGCATTGGCGTGTTTTCGTAATGTTTAGCATGGAGTTTGTCGAATAACTGCTGCACCAAATTTTATATTTTATATGGAGAAATGATCTATCCGAATAGTTCTCAAACTAACAAACACACAAGCAACTTTACAAAGTCATCAGTTTACTAAGTCATCATAAAACTGGATTAGGCTTTATTAAAGACTATTGTTTTCTAACTAACGTTAAGTTTAGAAAAAAAAAAAAAAAAAGAATACGAGTGACCCACAGTGCTGACGCTAAGACAAACACGCATGCACTCCCCGCGCGCGCGCGCGCACACACACACACACACACACACACACACACACACACACACACACACACACAATGTCACAATTCCACCCCTACTGCTGATTGTCTGTTAGTGGCGAAAGGATTGCACAAGTTCTGGTCAACCGCTCAGAGGGCTATGCCTGCCCTGAAAATGTGTGCCGTAAAATTCCAATTCAAATATCTGTATTGAAAATATACACAATGTATACGAAAAAAAACTAACACTATGACGTGTTTGATAAAATAAAAAAAGTAGTTTGAAACCATAATGGAACTACAAACCATAACGCCGATGTCATCGAAACATCTAGTCAATCAAAGTTAAGATTTGAAACAGTTAAGCTTTAAATGAATCTAAGGTCAACATACCAAAATCGTACTTCAAAAAAGCATAAAGTCGATATACCCAAAGGCAAAATTAGAAATGTTCATACTGACAGACATGGAACCAAATAAATCAGGCTCCATGGAAAGTAAGCATTACTGGAAAGTACGCTTCGCCCACCGTGCCTGTAAGCCTAAACAGAGATACAGGAAAATACATGAATTTACGTCCGGGGTTTAGAAAGTGTTTAGGGCCTGGCTGTGGTATAAGCATCAGATGTAGGTCTGGAAAGAACCACGTTGTTGAGACTGACAAGGTCATAATGCCTACCATCGAACATCTTGAGTGTTGACACCAGTTTAGTTCATCAGTCTCGAAGTGAGCAGCTTTTCTCATTTGATAAAGTCTTGGTATTCAGAGCAAGCAACGGATTAACTGTGAAAGATGAACACCGTATGGACGTGCAGAAGGAAAAGTAACTATGGGAAATTGAAGTTATACCGTTTTGCGTAAAACCTAGTAGTGAGCTTTCCTCTGTCGATATAGAGGTGTAAATATCAGTATGAGGAAGAATTTATCGTCATAAATGTTTCTTTAATTTCGAGTTTACGAGGGTAGATGAATTAGGGGTACTCTAAAAACTTTGAGTTAGTGAGAGATAATGCATCATCTTTGTATATGCAGGTAAAATAGAATTGTTGGACAAGGCTTTTTTTGTTTTTTGCCTGCTTTCATGAGACGCCTATCATCACGAAAACATGCCTATATATTATTGACCCCCTTAAACCCCACTTTTATATAGCAAAAACACCAAGGCGGTTCTAACGAGTACCCACAATCTCTGTTTTTAGCAGAAATAAGAAAAATATCAGAGTTTTTTATCTGAAAATGTTCAGTTTTTGGAGGTGAAATTTTCATTGTATTTGAATAGGCATGTTTACATAATGCTTTCATGAGACGCTATAATATAAACTCTACTTCATGCGAGTATAAAAGCAAGTCGAAAAGCAATAGAGCACGATCCGTACCCATAGAAATGCCTATTGTTTGTTTAAATATCCGTCCACCCAGATGTTGTCGATTACATATTCCAGTATCTTTACAACGTCTGCGTCAGAATATTTTTGTGGCGTATCAGAGTAGCCCTTAACAAAGTATGTGTCTACATAGCCAATGACAACATACTGGAATCGAAGAGGACTTGTGGTATAAAGAGTTGATGAATCGAACGATTTGATACTAGAAACAGAACAGAACAAAGGTGATTGTAGATTTTATAGAAGTTCATTAGAGTTTTTCCGGATCCACATCTAATCGACATCGCTTCTTGCATATGCGGTGTTACAATACTTTAGAAGCCCTTCTTTTACTGCGATAAGGATTCTCGTTGTAATCTGTGAGTAGGGCTTAGTTGAGTACTTAGATTAGCCCGCAAAATAACGTTGTTTCTATGTATTCTTGTGCAATTTAGGAATTTAGTATATTTAGAAAGATAAAGAATCTTCACTAGATAGAAAAAGTCCGAATGGCACCATAACCGAATTGTGATTTTGCAGATTTTTTCCCTAGACAACGTAGTGAGTTTTTAAGTCTGGTTCCCTGTTGTTGCACTCATACCAAGCTCTTCTATTAGGTAGTTGATATAATGTATATTTTGTAAACAAACACAACATTGTTAGACGCCTTGTCCGCTGGAACAATAACACATATGATGGAGTTCGGCTAATTCAGCAGAAACGTCTACATTGTAGATAGTCAGACACCGATTCATGCTGGCGGGAGATTGTTTTGCTGTGTACCGAAATATGCCTGTTTAACAAGGACATTTCCGCTCTCATCCATTCACAGACTATCAGCCTCTACGGCCTCCCGTTTGGCCCAGTGTCGTGCATACTCTTGATAAATTTTGAAGTCTGTTTCTAAATAAAAGACCTGGGTTGCCTAAATTTAGGTCCCTAAGAAAATCGTCTCTGAGTTTTGTCATTGTGCACGATATTGAGGTCACCTGTTATAGTGTGGCCAGCTGGCTTATAACATAACTCAGGTACAGACGGAGGGTCTGCACGCAACATTCATTCTCGGTGTTCAGACTCTGCAATATGGTTTAAAAAGTAAATATTTCAGGTGCAATAGGGGTTGAATAATTATACGAAATAATTGGTGGGCTCTGCCTTATGATGTAAATAGGTACAACTGATTTTACTCTTTTGTGTTTCAGAACATTACTAGTTTATGAAATTAAAGTTCAAACAATTTCGCTTTGTAGTCTCTTCTAATGAAACATCGGTAGTAGATTATTTTATGAATACAATATTTTGATAAAATCAGACTCCGATGTCTTGTTTTTTGTGTGTTTAAGTGTTTTCCTGGATATGTAACGATGGTTTAATACGCTAGCCATAAACAATACAGGATAGTGAACTGTAGTGTTCTTAAATTTACAACAGACTATTATTTGATAGCAAGACAAGTGTCAAATGACAATAACCGTAAGTTTACTAGTATGTTATCCGCCTCTATTTCTACGATATAGGCTTTGTGTAATTATCCGTCTGGCATTTGAGCCGGAACGTGAAACAAAAAACAATCTTCTTCCATTTGTGCCCAACCAAGATGCAAACCATGCGCAGTCTTATCGGAGTTTTCGTTGTCCGCATGAAAGCACCTTGCATCCCTGGCTATCTTAAATCCACTTAGTGAAAATTATGATCGGACTGTGCGTATGCGCAGGCTTATCTGAATCTTCATTGGGCACACACGTCCAAAGGTACGTTTTCTGACAGTGTGGCTTATTAAATGTTTGTTTTCACTTATCCGACGGAAACGCTTATTATTGTGCATCAAGACACCCTTTACACTCAATGTTGTAAGAGCAGACTTGCCTGGAAGACAAGTTGATCTTAAAAAAGACATTGACTTCAAAAGCTTTTTTAATGCTTATTCCTCATATCCGTTTTAAGGACAAATGTATGCTTTGGATTATGAAAGGCTTACGAATGATAGGAACGATTAATGTCATGCAACTAGTAGTCTTATCGAGAATCGGGGTAAAACGATATATCCAAAAGACCTTTCAATATTATGTCAAATTTGCAAATTGCACTCACTCGTATATGCCAATCACTTTAGTGGTTAATACAATGAAGGTTAAACAACTTTGCTATCCTCTTAACCTGCACGTTATTGGGTCGGCCCAAAGTGGTGATTCAAACCTATATCTTTCAGGGCCCAGTTATTCAAAACTAACGATGTCGTTAGTTAAGGTATCGTTAAAACTTTGATCATTAAATATGGCATATACGCTAACATTTTTGCTGAAAACAAATGTGAGAAGCTTTTGCACTTTCAAAAGCTGCTCATATATTTCAGCAGAAATATCTGTAAATTAGCAAAACCTACACATATATTTCAGCAGAAATACCTGTGAATTATATATATATATATATATATATATATATATATATATATATATATATATATATATATATATATATATATATATATATATATACGAGGGTGAGTCAATAAGTAACCAGCCTAACTTATTACCGGTTGAGATCCACCTCTTCTTTTTCGATGTTATTGCCCTCTAGTGTGATGCACTTAGACCAACGGTGTTCAAGTGCCATCAGCCCAGAACTGAATAAGTCAGGGTCCTTTCCATTGACCCACTCCTCAGCTGCCGTCACGACTTTTTCATTAGACCGGAAATGAAGTCCACGGATATCCTTTTTCAAGTTTGGGAATAGGAAGAAGTCGCTAGGAGCCAGGTCAGGCGAATAGGCAGGGTGTGATGTTAATTCATACCCGTTTCGTTCTACAACATCCATTGCAACTTTGCAAGTGTGGACTCTCGCGTTGTCCTGTTGCAGCAAAACACCTTTAGAAAGTTTACCTCGGCGTTTTTCACGGATGGTGGTTCTCAGCTGGTCTAACAAGTTTGCATAGTACACTCCAGTTATTGTACTTCTCTTGGGTAAAATGTCCAACATAATAACGCCTTTTGCGTCCCAAAATAATGTGGCCATCACCTTGCCAGCAGATGGTTGCGTCTTGAACTTCTTTAGCCTCAGGGACCCAGGCCCTACCCACGTACGACTCTGAGCTTTATTCTCTGGCTCATAATAATGAACCCAGGTCTCATCTACAGTCACCAGACGCAAAAGAAAATCATCTTTTGACCTAAAACGCTTCAACAAGGCGCTGCATACTGATGCTCTGGTTGCCATTTGCTCATCGCTAAGGGATTCGGGGACCCAACGAGCTGTTAGTTTGCGTATACCTAAACGATCATGTAAGATTATTGAAACGCTACCATGTGAAATGCCTAATGCCTGCGCTATTTCTTCGATACGTGTGAGATTTTGTACCCATGTATAAAACATATATTGAAACAAAGCATAAAAATCGTGACCGTCTCGGTCCATCGGAAATGGGATAGCTGGTTATTTATTGACACGCCCTCGTACATATTGTACTTACTTGAACAGTTTAGGTTTTGACCACTAACGAGATCGTTAAGCTAACGATGCTTTGAAAAACTGGGCCCAGAAGTTAGTTTCTGCTGACCGTTCAAAGGTGGTTCCTCTGGTGTTCTTTAATTGCACGAGGTTAGGTCGAGCCGCAGACTCATTGACGGTTAAATCCTATTTTTTTTTTCAAGAAGTCCCATCCTAGCCACCCCAACCAGTAGATGATACTGTTGACCGTTCTAAGGCGGTTCCTCTGTTCCAGTTATTTTTTGTTTGTATGTCGGTTATTGCTAGTCCTTTGTGTCTTGTCATTGTTTGTTCTTTATTATTGCATAAAAAGCAGTGCCGCACGTTATTAACAGCCGTGCATTAACCGGCGAAAAGCTGTGTCTAAACAAGGCAATTTACGCGCTGTTAATGCACGGCTACGCAGCTTTCAATATGCCTGTACCGGGGCCACATAATTGCTGCCGTCACGGGATATATAGTGCCCGGCCCTTGAACGAGCATAGTCCGTGGAAATTGCGTTCGCGAGACATCAGTGAAATGGCGAAACAAAATAGTGCAAGAAACAACGCGACATGTAGCAAATGTTTTTATGCAATAATAGCGATCGAACATGGTTTTTCAATGCATTAACATTCGCCAGGTCCTTGGGAGGTGTTGAAAACCGCGGCGTTCGGCCTCGGTCTTCAACACTACCCACGGGACCTGGCGAATGTTAATGCATGAAAAACCATGTTTGATCCCTATATCTCTTCATCTTTCGATGCTTTGGAAAGGCAGTGTTTTGCATGTAGTTTATTTTATGATTTTGTGCATGAGCTTACTAGTGCTAGGTCCAGCGAATTAAGATTCCGATAGTGTTTTTGTTCTCTTGTACTTTAAACATATAACCAAGCCCCCATGCTTGTTTGTTTATACCTTTCATTGATTACTTATGAATTTATTTTGTGTTGCTTAACTGATGAGTTGGTTTTGCTGCACTGAAGACATACAATAAACTCAAAAAATGCTATTCATACAGCTTACGTTTGATCATATGGGTCAAAATTCTAAGAAGTATTAACAATTCAGTGGCATAAGCAAAACTAGCATGCTTAATGAGGCAGTAAGTGTCACTAGCGTAGTTGATATTTTTCTGAGATTTTGTGCCTACCGAGCCCATTCCGGGATTTCTGAAAATTTGTATGAGGATAATTTGCCGAAACTAGCTAATCTGACCCAGATATCTTAACGCGTCAACTGCTGTGGCTTGTTTAGCCCCCATCCCACCCCTATAATTTCTACTGACCAATCCAAGGCGGTTCATCTTTTGCAACTCTTGCATAGTTGTGTGTCGGTTGTTTTATTTATATGTGGATATGTGGGGTTTGTTTTGTCATTATGTTTCCTTAAAGTTTGTCTTGAAAGGCTAGCGCTTCGTGATTGTGACATTTCTTTGCTAAGTATCTTCACTTATATCATTCTTAGTGCGTTCAATACTCTCAACAGTTATTTCGTTTAAGTCTGTTTGGTACATGACATGAGATGTCAAGTCTTATTTTCTCGGAAATATAAAACGAAATTTAGAATGTCGCAAGCTACCTATTTTCGTAGCCCTTTCATGGCCAAATCTAAAGTTATATGAGACGGAAACACGGTTTTAATACAGCAAGATGCAGTGTGACATGAAACCCTATTTTCGTTTAAAGTGATTTGCAAGAAAACACTACACCACTTGTACTGACTCTTTTTTCTACGACTCGTCTTGTAAGGAAACTGGGTGCACTTAGTAAACTTTCGGGAATATTTTACTGGGCAGAAAACTTGTTTGACCTCAGTTTTCTTTTTGTCACACCAACACCCTTCCGAAAAGCTTAAATCTAACCCCTGAAGGTGGCCTTATTCCCCTTAAATTAACCAATATTGGCATCGTTGCATCTGTGTATGGTGTGTATGTATGGGAGCTCTGTAACTTAATTATGCGGACGCCTGAACACCTCAGCAATTTCGCTATTGTGGATCTGTCCATTCCTCTCAAAGTCCATTCCTTTACTAATCAATTCATCCTTACTACACGTGGTGTTAGTGCCATGTGGCGGCCGTAAAGCATCTGCCCGTACTTCAGTATATTGTTGTTTATATGTTTCTGTCCTTTCTAATTATCGAGCACATACCGACATTTTGAACAAAAAGTATTTTAGGGTTAATTGTATTGTCTGTCTTAGCTTAAACTGTCTGCTCTGTCACATTTCAGGTTTTTTCATGTGTGTGTGTGTGTGTGTGTGTGTGTGTGTGTGTGTGTGTGTGTGTGTTTGTGTGTGTGTGTGTGTGTGTTTATAGTTTACGGTCATATACTATTAGAATCCATTACGAAAACCCGCCTATTCAAAATATATAGAAAATTTCACCACCAAAAACTGAAAATTGTCATATAAAAACGTTGATATTTTTCATATTTCTGCTCAAAACATAGATTGTGGGTAATCGTTAGAACCGCCTCGACGAGGCGGTTCTAACGAGTGCCACAATCTATGTCTGAGCAAAAATAAAAAAAATAATGTATACCCCTGTAAATCCAAGTTTTACTATATAATAGTGGGATTGAAGGGGGTCAAAATTATATAGGCGTGTTTTCTTGATGCTATTTACAAACTTGTCATTAAATCCGAACCAGTTTGGTTTAGATGTATCTGAACAGTGCTGAATAATGATGAACAGTGTAAGTTCTGGCCAGATGCATCTACACTGTTCGCTCAGGCATGTCCCTCTGAACACTTATTATAAGGCAAATACCTTATGTGTGTAAGTTTTTTCTTCGTAATATACCTTTAAAGAATGACCCAATAAAGCAGTTAAAGATATATAATACTAAACATCATGGCCTGGTTATCCGTATAAAGACATAAAATATAAACGCCTACGAATTAAATGGAGTTTTATGAGATAATAAGTGTCATTCGGTGTTATTAATTTTACATATTAAAAATCCATTACCACATAATACAAAAATCAATACTTGTTTTTATTTTACATTAACATTTTTCATCCCTGTGCTTCCGAAGGGGACTCTTCCATCTTCGAATTTGGTCAGAACCATTTTTTTCCCAAATAGGAGTCTCATTAAAAAATAAAAAAAAATGAATGGCAAACAATGTTAATAGTGATGAACCGGCTCATCATGAGCCACCTCATCAGGATCTACACTACAGTATAACCTCGATGGCTCGAACACGGATGGCTCGTTTTTCCGTGGATGATTCGAACTCGTTTTTTGAGTCCCTAGGAAATTCTTCAGATAGCTAAAGAAAACAAATATTTTGGGATTTTAAGGGAAATTTTCTTATTTTATCATGAAAATGTATGTTGAGTGTACTAATTAGAATCGCATCGGTGAGGCGAGTCTAATGAGTACACTCAACATAATCGAGGCGATTCTAATGAATACACTCAACATACCATTATTTTATAGAAGATAGAAAAGACATTCCTAGATTATTTTCATTTGCCTTCTGAGCTTGCGCTATGATTAACCCTCAGTGGCTTGAACTACCCATGTCTCGAACAAATTTCCATGGTCCCAAAGATGTTCGAGCCATTGAAGTTCGACTGTATTTGGAAAAAAACATTTTGATCTTTTTGCTTCTTTTTCTGAAAAGAAATAACATCTAAAAAAACATAAATTACCCTTCTTGCAAGCTAAGTCTTGCCATTTAGAAAATACCCCTTTTCAAAAGTGGCTACTTGAACAGGCAAAACAAACAAGGAGATCGATACAAAACATCGCCTTCAGTTTTTCTTTATTTTTAAACCTAGAGAATCTGCCAAGTGTATCCAATGCGCTTGATCATATCACGATTTGCAATGTATGTGAGTTTATATTTTCCCCTTCGCACCCGCGCCACATTTCCCAGCCAAACAGCAAAATCACTGATATTATCCTGCATACATGTCAAGTCCGCTTCTGCCTGAAGCAGAAATATTTTATGCAAGCACATGCATTCAATGCAAGAATGCGCATTTGCATAAGTGTGCTATTTGTGTGCACAATACAAAATTATACGAAACCAAAGCAGAATTAAAACTAACCACATTTGAGTACAACTTAACAAAAAATTGTTTGTTCAATCTCTGAAATGAAATTGAAAACTACATCTAAACAAAACAGAATGATTTACAAAATAATAGCAAAAAGTGCTACAATTCGCTCACAGAGCATAGCCTCAATGACACCACAAGAAAGAGTAAACAAACTATGTCGGACACCATGTGCATGACCACACAATGAATAGCAAAGCAATCAGCTGTCTCGTACCAGTCTAAGTAATTACATTGCCAGCCAGGAACTGTCAAACACGAGAAGATATTAAACAGGACCGGACAAGAAACAAAAACTGCAGCAAGCGTCAAAAAAAGCCAATGAGGAAATGAACACAAAAAAATACCGTCTTAGCAGAGAAACTGCATGTGCATTTCACGGATTCCAAATCTTCGCCTTAGGTTCAGATGTTGTACAAATTAATATAGAAGATAGCCAGGACATCACGAAAGCACGCCTATATAATTTTGTCCCCCTTAAACCCCACTTTTATATAGCAAAACTGGGGTTTACCGGGGTATAAAATAGTTTTCTTATTTTGCTAAAAACATAGATTGTGGGTTCTCATTAGAACCACCCAGCCGAGGCGGTTCTAACGAGTGCCCATAATTTCTGTTTTGAGCAGGATAATGAAAAATATCGTAATTTTTTATCTGAAAATTTTACTTTTTGGGTTGTAAAATTTTCAATATATTTGAATAGGCGTGTTTTCGTAATGAGTAGCCACAATAACAGTTTATAGCCTACTAATGACACCATGAGGAAGCGCCAACAATAACCTTGAGATCACCTCGTAAGGGAAGGGTGAGTTTGTTAAGCTTTTCGTTTGTTAGTAACACGTGTGCTGACCATTCTAGTTTGTCCACTTCTATTCTTGATGTCACTGGCTATGTACCTCACTGTGGCTTTTCCAGGGCATATTTTGTTACTTTCTCGCTTTTCTTTAGTATGGTCATGGACAGGAATTTAACATGCAATACGCGTGTACATGCCTCATAGCTCCTGATTGAGCGATATGCTATTAAAATTGTAATTGACCGGCGCGCGAATCGCGCCGGTCTCTTAATATAGCTTTGGATTTTTACATAAGGGAGAGTGTTCGACTAGCTCACTAAGGACTTTTTATATTTGCCGGGATCGTCGGTTTGTGACGATCCCAGCAAATATATATATATAAAAAAAATATTATTACAAACTATGTTATAAACAGATTAATATCTATTTTATTTTCATTTCAATCAAGAAATTTCATAACGCTTAATAAAAGCAAACATTAACTCTTTCGGTGCTAAAGAGAATCATCTGGATCTATGCTGTTTGCTAAAGCCTATTATTATCGACTGTGGCAGTGAAAGTTAAAGAATCACAGTGTTGTTCGATATTACTTGTTACATTGAAAATTCATTAAACTTTAGTATACCCTTGTCCAATAGCTCTATGTAAACAGGAACAAAATTTGCGCCGGTACTTAGACGTTTACGTCTAAATATTTTGTCTTGTATTTTAAATTAAAGACATAAAAATAGGATACGTCTCGGTCACTAATCATATCACTGATAAGAGACTGGGTATAATGAATATAAATGATAGGCAGTGATAGGCCAAACAGGGGAATTGGGTACTGACAAATCTGTTCCATAGGTCGTATAATATGGACCGGGGCACAGCAATAGTCCTTCAAAATTTATTACCGTTCTAAAGGCTTCTTAGCAACCTCCTGCTGTGATAGCATAACTATCTCTTTATGACATGCCTTTGATTTATCTTACAAACCACCTATTACTGACCAGATAATAAAATCATTAGTGAGTGGTATCAGGGTAAGCTCACATATCACAAAGGCGCAACAAATATACATTACGCTAAGCTGGGAGACTTTTTTCTACAACCAAACAGCAGTGAATGCCAGCTGTAGCCATGACTAGCAGCTTTTAAGACAAAACCCTTCTTCCCACTAAAGAGGACAATTTCATTGGACATAAAAATAAGTGGTGGTCAAAGTGACATGTCAAGCAAGAAATTGCTGTTACAAGACTTGTTAATTTAATCAAATTGCCAGGTCACTTCAAGCACGCTATGTGTCGTGTTAAACCCGTTGACAGACTAAATGACCTTGTTTTTGTTGAAAGGTTGATGAATACCGATGATAATTAAAGGAATAGATACACGTCCAAGAAAAGAAATTCTGCAAAAATTGTCCCTTCAGAAAAGGTTTCTACTCTTTAAGGAAAGAATTTGCTCACCCTCTTGGGAACAAATTTCCTCCTTTTATAGTAGACCCTGTTTGGGAGTGAAAAGGGGTCTACTTTAAAAGGAGAAAATTTGCTTCCCGAAGGAGCAAATTCTTTCCTTTCATAGTAGATCCCTTTTCAGAAAAGGCTTGGTATGCAAGAAAGCAAACAATAAGTCGCAAAAGTTGTCTTCCTTCTATGAAATGTTCACAAATCTACTAAGTATACCTAGTCTCCTTTAATATATATACTTAGTAATCTCATCCGGAATATTTCGCCCTTTCCCCGCATCTCAAAAGTAAGCCAAATGTTATATAGCGGCCAGGAAAGCTAATATATAGGGAACCGGATACACTTAGGTAGTCTTTCTGATATTTCGATAAAGGATGCAACTTTTGTGAATACATGTTTGCTTTCTGCACGTCAAGCCTCTTCTACAAGAAGCTGTATTCTAGAAGGAAAGCATTTTCTCCTGTCTTCCTCTGAAGGAAAGAATTTGCTTCCAATACATTACGAAAACACGCCTATTGAAATATACAGAAAATTTTACCTCCAAAAACTGAAAATTTTCAGATAAAAACTGATATATTTCATATTTCTGCTCAAAACATAGATTGTGGGTACACGTAAGAACCACCTGGACGAGGCGGTTCTAACGAGTACCCAGAATATATGTTTTTGAGCATAAGTAATAAAAATAATGTCCACCCCTGTAAACCCCAGTTTTACTATATAAAAGTGCGGTTTAAGGAGGTCGAAATTATATAGTCATGTTTTCGTCATGAGGAGCAGACTGTCTCCCTTTTAGAGTAGATCTTTTTCAGAAATGATAAAAAAAAACACTTACAGAGTTATATTCCGTTCCTGTATATCATCGATTAGACTTATCTATCTATCTATCTATCTGGCATTACTAAATCGGTGTGTATTGGGAGGAACTGGGGGTGGAGGGAGTGGGCGGGGATAGGACCGATTTCATTTATATCATGTACTAGATTAATCTAGGTACAGCATTGGATTATATAATCTACAAGCAGGACATCAATATGTTTTATACACCTTCCTGGCATGGGAGCTTATGGTCCTGTTTATTCTCTGCAGAATCCACTGAAAGACCAATCATCCTAAACAGGAGATGTTCCTGGGTAAATACTTTAAGGACATCTCTTTAAGTATTGTGTTTATTGTGAAACATAAAAAAGCATATATATTGTCTCAAAGTAGGTGCAAGATGGTGGTCAAATATTTTGATCAATCGATACCAAGAGCTGCTGTGAGTTGCTTTATGGGATAAGGTTGGTGATGGAGTGTTCTTCAAATTAGGTTTAGGATTCCCGACTGCTTTACTGTTGACCATTCCAAAATACAGCCGAACTGTAATGGCTCGTACACCTTCGGGACCATAAAAATTGGTTCGAGATGGGGCAAGTTCGAGCCACTGAAGGTTAATCATAAGACCAGGCTAGGAGGTGTAATGTGGACGATTCATGATTATACTTTCGATCTTCTATAATATAAAGATATGTTGTGTGTGTACTCATTAGAATCGCCTCAATCAGGCGATTCCAATTAGTACACAAACCAAACAGTTTCAAGATAAAGTAAAGAAATCTCCATCAAAACCTCAATGACTCGATTACCAATGTCTCGTTTACCGTTGTTAATTCGAACTCGATTTTGAGTTCCTAGGCAGTTCTTCCGACGGCACAAGGAAACACATATTTAAAGACATTTTAGGAAGTTAACCTATTTATCATGAAAATGTATCTTGTGTATACTCATTATAATAGCCTCGTCGAGGCGAGTCTAATGAGTACATCGATCATACCATTAATTTATAGGATAGAAAAGGCATCCCTATATTACTTACATTTGTCTCCTAACCTTGCGCTATGATTAACCTAACCCTCAGTGGCTTGAACTACCCATATATTCAACAATGTTCCATGGTCCCAAAGATGTTCGAGCCATTGAGGTTTAGTTGAATGGCGGACATCACATATGTGATAAAGCAACAAAGAGTTCTCTCATTCACAAAGAAGATGATCACTGATCACATTGCCAGACAGGACCCATTAAATACAACAATGAGGTAATATGCAAGTAACGGGCAGCTACATATTGCATTCTGTAAGTGACACTACGATTGTACTAAAATGTATCGAATTGAGTATCATTTTCTGGTCGATTCTGCTCAAGCAATGCCTATCATTACTTTTTCCCACATCCAGGGAATTTTGTTATTCTGTAATTCCATCTGTCATTAGAATTCTGCCCGCACGATTAAGTTTATATTTGATACCAGTTTGCACTGACATCCTCAATTACGCAAGGAGGAACTTCTTTCTACTCGATGGGAAAACCCGTGGGTATTGGCAACAGTTAAATACCGTATTCGGACACCCTAACTCGATACCATACTTGTTCCAAAGTTTGCACGTCTATTTAGTTATCTAATAAAGTGTCTAAAACTGTTGTACGAGTTTCGAACCGTGTAGACCCTGATCAGCAGCGTTCTGTGGCATCTGCTCTGGATATATACTGTTTGCACAGCCTGTTTGTCCGACTACTTAGGGTCAACCCTCGTCAGACACGACGATACATTGAATACAGATAATATTTTTGTGGTAATCCATAGCGTTACCCACCTGTTGGTTATTACTAGGCAAATAGTACCGTAGTTACAATAAAGATTTGGACACATTAAACAAAGAATTGAATTTTCTTGCCCTACATTTGAAAAAGTCCGTTTTACTACAAGCTAATGCGTCTAAACTAATAGATGACTAAAACTCAGCTTAGATCCTGATCAAACGGCTTCAGTAGGAGCAGTTTCCTATGACTACATACAGTCGAACTTCAATGGCTCGAACATTGTTGAGACCATAGAAATTTGTTCGAGACATGGGTAGTTCGAGCCATTGCGGGTTAATCATGGCGCAGGTCAGGAAGAAAATGGTGATAATTTAGAGAAATCTTTTCGATCTTCTATACCAAAACGGTATGTTGACTGTACTAATTAGAATCGCCTCGACGAGGCGATTCTAATGAGTACACACAACATAAAAGTACATGATGAAATAACAAAAAGTTACTTAAATATTTGATTTGTGGAGCTATCGGAAGAATTTCGTAGGGACTTAAAAACAGGTTCGAATCAGCCATGGTAAACGAGCAATCCGGGTTCGAGCTATTGAGGTTTTACTATAATCTGCGCAGTTTTTTCTGTCTACACATTTAGGGTAACTACAGTATCATACACATAAATAAACCATTTTAACTGCCTGGAAACGTGTGTCTGGATAAATGGCAAATGTGCCCACCCGGATTTCAGGGGAAGGATTACGTTTGGTAGAGATTACGCCATTGTTTTTTTTTTTTTTTTTTTTTATAAAATGGAGACACCGTTTGTGTCTTCCTGTTACGGTTCGGGTTTCTACATACACCACAACTTCTTTATAACACTATTGTTGGGATCCATAGCATAAACTAAGGGATAGTCGATCGAGAAGTGCTGTCAGTGCTGTGATTAATTATTGATATTATTAAATTTATGATTTTATGGAAACGTTTTATAAGAAAACATATTTGGGTGTTGTTTCTTTTTCTTTTTTCACCCTACTCATTTTGTTTATAAAAGATGTTGTTTAATATATATATATATATATATATATATATATATATATATATATATATATATATATATATATATATATATATATATATATATATATATATATATATATATATATATATATATATAAAGTTGGTATAAATGACCGGAATGAATTTTGAACAAGAATAAGTGTAATTTGCTGAAAACCTGCCTCCTTTTGCATACAATGCTGCAACGTTACTTTAGGAAAATTAAAACTTCTGAATTTCTTAAAATCAATGAACAGATAAAACTGCTGTTGCATTGCTAGCTATGACAAATAGTTTGTCATTAAATCGTGACTAAACGTTGCAAGTCTGCTTCTTCTGAGTAAAACGTGAGGTGAAAACTCCTTTGGTAAAGTAAATTGAATATTCTCGCTGACTGGTCACACGGTATTCTCAGTTGTCTAAACAGGCATTAAAATATTTTGCGTGTTAACAACATGCCTGCGTGCATGCGGGATATTATTGGACAAGCTTTTTTATCTGAAGAGTTGTTAATTCATCCTTTTTTTTTCACTGGCCAAAATATACTTTAACCTGATCAAAGTAATGATATTTACGGTCTCTTCTCCGATATCTAAAAGAATGTTGCCCTTTCAAGCTTTGTGTCAGAATGGCAAAAGTTCAAATGAATTGTGAAAGTACAGACATTTTAAAAGTCTTCTATCTGACACACAAAAATAATATTACTGTGCCAGGAAGAGATAATAATTTGTTTGCATTGTCTCAGACGGTGTGTTTGGTGTGTGTTTGGTCTAAAAAGGGCCCCACCGTTTATAATGCTCCGACTTTCTTACTGTTAAAATTGCTGGCCGCTGTGTCATTGGTTACAGGACCAGTTTATTGGTGTGCCAAGCGCACGTTAGACCGCCTTCGGCGCTTAAAGGCATTAGTAGTTCCCGTTGGATGCACATAATAAAGCCGGGAAAGTGAAGTTAAACTTCCACATTGGAATCTTCTGCAATATCTCTTTGCAAAACTATAAATGACGTTACCTTATACCATAAGTGTTGTAATAGACAGACCTGAGCAAAGAGTGTGTGCCCAGACCAGACGCTGCGGGTATCTAAAGTAAAAACTTGAGCCAGCGCACGACTAAGCCTACAATAGGACTTGTACGACCAGCGAAGACTCAGATCAGACTGCGCATCCACACAGTCTGATCAGAGTTTTCGCTGATCGCATTTGCCTTTAACTGTCTCCGGATTATTCAAGTAGGGATGAACAAGAACCATTGCCGTACTGAATGGATATACAGGCTGGTCTGAGTCCTTGTTGGTCACACAGGTCTTATTGTAGGTTTTGTTGTGCGCTGGCTCAAATTTTAGACAAAATATAAATAGTGTTATTCTAGAAAGGCCACAATCACGAAGACGCACAGCCTCCCCAAGACACTGGAAGGAAGAGAAAAACAATAAAATAAATAAATAAATAAACAATGGCATAGTGCAATAATCAAAATTCGATTAAAGAACTATAAAACAGGAACCCCCTTGGAATGGTCAGCGGAAATCTACCGCGCAATTAGCAAATGCTTATTATGTTATCCACAACGTAAGAAAGTATACCGTTAGACACGTGTACCCAGCAAATATTCAGATGAACAAGCGCATTCGCGCAGTCTGATCTGAATCTTCACTGGGCGCATTTTGAATAGCCAATGATGCAAGGTGTTTTCATGCGAACAACACGTTGTGGTCCATATAATCAGTCCTTAATTGGAACTTTGTACAGTCGAACTTCAATGGCTCGAACATCTTTGGGACCATATAAAATTGTTCGAGACATGGGTAGTTCGAGCCACTGAGGGTTAATTATGGTGCCAAGTCAGAAAGCAAATGACGATAATTTAGGGATTTTTTTTTTTTTTTTTTTTTTTCGATTTTCTACACAATAATTGTATGTTGAGTGTACTCACTAGAATCGCCTCGATGAGGCGATTCTAATGAGTACACACAACATACAATTTCACGATAAAATAAGAAAATTTCACTTAATATTTGTTTTCTTGAGCTAACGGAAGAATTTCGTTGGGACTCAAAAACGAGTTCGAATTAGCCATGGTAAACGAACCATCGGTGTTCGAGCTATCGAGGTTCGACTGTACTTTGCATACTCAGAGACACACAATTCTAACCGTTAATAGATGTCATGTTTTCTGTCGGAATCCTTAAAACATCTATCAAATCTATCTATCAAATCTGTATGTCACAGACTGTCTATGTTTGATGGAATCTGACAAAAAGAGATAATATAACTAGACACAGCTGTCTGTTACTTGTGAACTGACTTAAACCTACAGAAACGAACTGATATTTGATCGGCTTTTCAAAACAGCCGATTACAAAATCTATCGTATTCATCCTAAGTATTGGGAGTAAAAGGCTTCACCAAACATGTAAACCTACATCAAAACGCGGCGTTTGATCAAGGTCTACAATCTTTATCATTTAGACACATCTAAAGAAGTTAATCTTCACCTATGGAAATTACGGTACTGCTGGTGGGAAAATGAACTGCGGGTGAACTATAGCAGTTGTTCATTATAAGCGAAACTTGGTCTTAGCTCCAATATTTGAAGAGCTCCATGTTGTTTGTGCCAACCCCGCGCCCCCCCCCCCCCCCCCCGCCCCGCCCCGCCCCTCCCCCCTCCCCCACACACCTTCCCCTGATAAGAGTTTCAAAGAAACCGAGACGAGACTCCGATGTTTGTTCTCTTATGTGTTTGGTGTTTCGAAGGGCACAATTTATATACTTCATTCGTGTCAGGGTATTTTAAACAGATTCGCCTAAACTTGCATATCCCCATATGCATCTCAGAGGTTTTGCCCTCCATTGGCACATTCAACAGTGTATCCTTTTATCCTGCAATCAGACAGAGAACAACTTGATCAGCCTACACTTATACAATCTGATATATGTCTTTGCTCTCCGCGTATGCGCAGAAGACAAGTGTTTGTTTTACGAATCCCAAATAAGGCATGATTACGATTTATCTCGTGATTCTTGTTTATTTATCGTTCTCGTGTTTTATTATCTAGACAAAGAACAGCATTGGCCTTGACACAATGGTCCAGATCTTTACTAAATCCGACACAACATGTATATGTACTTCTTGGAGCTTTTATATAATGCAATATGTCGCAAGAAAAAGGCTCTTAGATCTTTCCGTCGAATCAATCTTTCAGTGCATAAGCTCAAACCCTTAAGAAAGGCCACATGTCTGGTTATTTGGCTGAAAATTTACTTTGGCATACCGCTAACGTGAGCTAACAACATAGTTTCCGGCGAGGCCGCGCGGATTCGCAAGCTCGCCTGAACCGTCGATGTTTACATATCCAATAATGGCTCTTTTCCCGTGATGCGGAATTCATATATGGGACATGAGTTACAAATGAACAGTTTTGTACGGGGGTCCGTGGCATGGTGTAACGCAAGACTCGTGACAAGAAAAAAACGTAATTTAGACCGACTTTCCGAATTCTGTAACTTATAGCCTGGACGACTATTGCAGTGCAAAAGCTACTCACTTTTTTTTCAGCAAAAAATATCAGAATATTGTATATTAAATCCACTAAAACAGTTAACGAAATGACCCTTATCGAGCTCGTTAAGCTAATGACGCTTTGAACAACTGAGCCCTGATTGATTGATTGATCAACAATTCTGTATAAAGTCCTTGTTCTTTACATGTGTGAAAGTACCTTTTAGCGGTGTCAGAGTCATGATTGTGCCTCATCCCGAACGTCTTCATTGGCTGGTTCTGATGGTCACTGTGAAAACATGTTTGTCATCGAATGGCTCATTAGATTGTTTTATCTGACATGTAAGTCCTACAACTGTATCTGACATGTAAGAGCGGTGATGACTTGCTAAATAGCTTATGAATCAGATCAGGACTCAAAAGTAAAGTTTAGCCATAGTACGCGAAAGCACTATTATAAAAACCAACAAACAGACACAACATCATTAGTTAATTAGATTCCAACCTTCGATATAATTGTGATGAGAGAATTGACAAATATGAAAAGTTCAATCAAGGACACTTGTATTGATGTGATGTGGAGTAGATGATAACCTTTTCAGGGCAAAGAATGATGAGATGACTGCCGTTGATAAAATTAACCCAGAAACTGTAGAGTATAAGAATCTTTCATGGGTGTTCGACACATAACCTCTCAGAGCATAATCTGTTCCACGGGAGCCCAACTCTGTCCCTCAGAATCAATGAGTGCAGACAGTGATCCAGAGGAATGTTTCTTCTCTGTTCACATCGAATACTCATGACAAATTATTTTTCTTGCATACCTTTCAATTTCTAGTGTTTGTTGATTTGTTGTTTTTTTTTTTTTTTTTTTTTTTTTTTTTCATTTACCTTTAACTCGGCATTTTCTTCGATACACGATATAAAAACAAGTAAACGCCCGTTTTCCTGAAATATGACGTCATTTGTCACGCCGTAATGACATCAGCTTAGAAAGATAGTCTCGTGACAACCTATGCAATCAACTCATTTATTAACCACATGTGAAGTTTTATTTTATTATCTTACCCCTGGGCAGGATAGGGTGGGTAGGATAATTTGTTTTTATTCCTAGCGAAAATCTCGGATCTCTCTATCAAGTTTCCAGGAGAGAGCTTTTTTTTTTTTTTTTTTTTTTTTTTTTTTTGCTGCCTGTTGAGGTTTCATTTATCTTTCTATTTGAGTCATAAGTAGGCTGTGATCTGTGTTTGTGGCTCTTCCTGGACGTCTTCTACACTTCTTCTGCCACAATATCTGGTAGTAAAGTGCACGCACTCGTTCTAGTTTTAGGACACATATGGTAAGACGTTTGGTTGAACGAGTACATAGGTAAATCTAGTAATTCATACATTGATTTTAGGATTCACAGACAATAGCACATACAGCATGGCGGGTGGACCATGTTGAACAGACATTCTGACTGGTTATATTCATCTCCGCCGTCTTATTATCTTTGTGCAATTATTCTGTTAACAATCAGCGAAGGCCCTGATCAGACTAGCGCTTTGCAGTAATATCTGTATATTCGTTGGGTCGGTCCTCATATAATATAACGGTCCCTTCCTCAATCAGTTTCAAATGGTTGGCTCTTGACTATCAAAGTCTATGGTCAGGCCCATCGTGGTGTGTGTGTGTGTGTGTGTGTGTGTGTGTGTGTGTGTGTGTGTGTGTGTGTGTGTGTGTTCTGGCTTCAAATAGCTGTTGAGCCATCAACTACATTTCAACACAGTGTGTGTGTGAGATTATATGTGGTTCATTGCAATGTTCCATAGATAAGGTAGATGAACCCATATGCGGACCGAACACATATTGTAGTTTGAAGCTTCATCAGATTTAAGGAGATGGTTTCATGCGAGTAACATACAGACCAACTTCTTTATACCGACACTCGAAACAAAGACAAAATTCGTTATAATGACAATTTGACTGTCACGAAACTTTTGCTTCAGAGGAGTAAGTAGTCACAAATTATGCAAGAATTGTATGTAAAACTTTGAAGAAATATATGATTTGGATATTTGTTAGAATCGCCTCAGAGAGGCGATTCTAACAAATATCAAAAACATATGTTCTATGGAGAAATAAGAACAAAATAAGCCCTTTCTTACATATCAATCAGCTCATTAAGTATTCTCTACAACAGCAAGTTCATTATAATGGCAACGTCTTTGGGAATAAGTGTTGTCGTTGTAACGAGGCTTCACTGTATAAGTGAAGATATTCAGAAAATACCATTATTACTTTGCACAGCCTTTCGATGCACCAAAACAAGGACAGCTGAGAAACAAATCATGACAAAGCAAACGCCACAGATAAAATCATCGACGCACAAAGAAGAACTGCGACAGAAGAACCTCCCTGGAACGGTCAGTAGAAAAACTAAAATTGGTTTAAGCTCCTCAGTAGTTTTCATATTCGCAGTCCTTAGACTGTTCTTCTGTTTCAATAACTGTGCTTCTTTGCTTATGTGTCGGTGGGTTCACAGGTGATGTTTGCCATGTACAGTCGAACCTCAATGGCCCGAATGTCTTCGGGACCATGGAAATTCGTTCGAGACATAGGTAGTTCCGAGCCACTGAGGATAATCATGGCACCAGTTCAGGAAGCAAATAGCGATAATTTAGGGAAACCTTTTCGATTTTCTACACAGTGATTGTATGTTGAGTGTACTCATTAGAATCGCCTCATCGAGGCGATTCCAATGAGTACACACAACATACGATTTCACGATAAGAAAATTTCCTTAAATATTTGTTTTCTTGAGCTATCGGAAGAATTTCGTAGGGACTCAAAAACGAGTTCGAATTAGCTATGGTAAACGAGCCATCGGTGTTCGAGCCATCGAGGTTCGACTGTTCGTTGTTTGTCACTGGTCCTCCTCTCTCTTTCATTTGGTGCCTCTGGAACGTTGTGATTAGTATTTGTGCCATTTCTTCGTTTCTTAACGTACGCATATTTCGTTTTACGCTTACGTACTCAATATTTGTTTTGAATTGATGACACGCATGCTAAGCAGAAGCATACCAAGAAGACGTACTCTTTCAGGGGAAACAACTCTGTAAAGTAGTATGATTGGTTTCTTTCTGAAAATACTTACTCTGAGAGGAAATAATTTGCAAATTCGGGAGCAAATTCTATTCCACTTTTCAGAATGTATTTGGTGTACGGAAATCGAAATGGAAGCCACCAATATGTTGTTTTCCTTGTACAAAGAGTGGACAGTCCACTAAGTGTTTACAGCTCCCTTAAGGAACTCATCCGAGTTTCAATAAAACAATGGTTGTAAATCCATTGTTTTTGAAGGAGATACAATGTCATTAATATAATTTTACTGTAACAATCCAGACTAGCAGATCCCACATGATTGGCATTTTACGTTAAATTCTTATCGATTTGCATATATTATCTACATTAAATTGTAAGTTATAGGCACTATGATATGTTCTAGTGTATAATTCCTATCTTAGAAAATACCGTCTTTATTCAAAGTTGTATTTAGAGCGAGGTCATAAAACTCGTACGAAAGGTGAAAAAATGGGATTTGTTCATTCTGCACAGTTATGCTGACATGGGACCAGTGGTTTGCGGTAGAAAGCTCTCGAGGTCATAGACTACTAAATTTTATAATACATCGGTCGTAGGTATTTTAGTTCCATTATAAATTTCAAATATGTTTTGATGCCAGAAGTTGTCATAATGTGGTTTTATACAGTAGATTTGGGCAAACAAGTGACGCCAGAAACTCATTTTGAGATCATATTGCCTTTACACCGGTCGAGATCAAGTAATCAATGTGGGGTCAGGTATTTCAAAGGCATGATATACGCTTCTAGACACTTTCTGGTTTAGGGAGTTTCAGAGGGACTGTGGCCAGGCTTAGTGTTTACCCTAAGAACCTAAAACAAAATTAAAAAAAATGGGCTTCAGAACGTTTACAGAAATGTGTATAGAAATGTGCATGATTTACAGTCGAACTTTCGGTCATTCTCTCCCTTCCGCTGATTCAAGAAGGGCAGTTGTCAGTTTCTGGCGAAAGAATGTGCACAATACTGGTTAACAGCTTAGAGGTCTAAGCCTGTACAGTAAACGTGTGTTAGGTAAACTGACCGCGCTGGACATGACCCCATTTGGTTAACTGGACCGTAAAACCTCAACACAAACAAACAAACAGTCGAACTTCAATGGCTCGAACATCTTTGGTTGAAAATTGTTCGAGACATGGGTAGTTCAAGCCACTGAGGGTTAATCATGGTGCCAGGTCAGGAAACGAATGACAATAATTTAGGCAAATCTTTTCGATCTCTTATACAATAATAGTATGTTGAGGCGATTCTAATGAGTACACTCGACATACAATTTAACAACTTCCCTTGAATAGTGTTCTTGACCTACCGGAAGAATTAAAACAAGTTCTAATCAGCCATTGTAAACGAAATATCAATGTTCTAGCTACTGAGGTTCGACTATATAAGGAAACCAATCGTAGTCTCTATTCTTTGTGGACTGCACGAAAGCAGGCTCTGTAGGATGTTTAGCTCTTCTGTACTCGTATATTGCATAACACGTTTTTTTTTGTTCCGTACGGTTCAATTATGTAGTCTAATTTGTTTTCGATGTTAATGGCATAATGTGCGCTCCGTCTGTTTAACACTTAATTGGGCAATTTGTATATGAGATAGAACATAACTGATAGTAACAGACATGAGTAAATGATTTGATTTCTAAGATAAATACTTCCTGGAAAAGAATTACTCCGAATGAACACTTTAAGTTCAGACAATTGCTTTCAGTCGCAGTGCTCAGACGGAATTTGCCTTTAGCAAGTGGATTATGTAATTTTAATGGTTCAGTTAAGGTGAATGAATACACTTATGGTGGCAACTCTGGCTCAAATGTGTCTGCCTCTCTTTCGAAAAGATGTCTACTCTAAAAGGAAAGAGGTTGCTCCATACGGGAGGAGCAAATTCGTTCCTGGTATGCTAGACTCCTTTGTTGAGAAATGATGAGAATACAGGAGGGCAAACAGAATGTCATGGATTTTTCTCAATGCAGAAGAGTGGAAAAAGAACCATGTTAACTCATTTTAGCCTAGCGTCCTATAAAAGGGGCATTGGCAAACAGTGTATATACAGTTCAGGGTCTACACAGATTGCATAAGATATAGGATTTTCTATAAATCATGGTAATTATAAAAACAAGCTAGAACCCCCTTCTAATAGAAACAGACCGGTCCAAAGAAATGAAGTAGAAGAATCCACTCGGCATAAATTGGTTAATCTAGACCCTTAATGTAATTAAACTGAAATGGTGTTGCAGACGGTGGGCACATTGATTATGCAATAATTGATGAGGGTTTTTAAATGGCGACATACAAGGATGAGCAGTGGACAAATTGGAATGTATATTTCTACCACATACATTTTACTTATGAAGTTTGCTACAAAGCATTTCAATACACTGCCTTGTTTTGGGCCATTCTATGTCTTGTCTTGTATAACTAATGCTATCCAGATAGGTTGATGTACCGTGCCATTGTCCCTGCAAGTGCTAAGCTAATTTAAGCAGTCGACATACTAGCTGTTTATATTTGGTTTTGAACTCCTCGACGTTGAAAAGAGCCGTATATTCTGTCAGGAGTCAACTTTAAACGTTTTACAGACATCTTGTCCCTGTCCTTACTTGTTTGTGCACGGGGTCACCGTGTTTATTTTAGTGGTTGTCATTTCCTCTGACTTACCATATCTTGTCGAAAGTTCGTCTGTATTTCGTCATAATGTGGCAAAACTAATATATACAGTCGAACCTCAATGGCTCGAACATCTTTGGGACCATGGAAAATCGTTCCAGACATGGGTAGTTCGAGCCACTGAGGGTTAATCATGGCACCAGTTCAGGAAGCAAATAGCGATAATTTAGGGAAACCGTTTCGATTTTCTACACAGTGATTGTATGTTGAGTGTACTCATTAGAATCGCCTCATCGAAGCGATTCTAATGAGTACACACAACATACTATTTCTCGATAAAATAAGAAAATTTCCTTAAATATTTGTTTTCTTGAGTTATCGGAAGAATCTCGTAGGGACTCAAATACGAGTTCGCATTAGCCATGGTAAACGAGCCATCGGTGTTCGAGCCACCGAGGTTCGACTGTATGTTTCTTATTCTTTGCTAAACCACTGATAAGTAAGAGGATCTCTACGCGGACTGAATAGATATATGGTGCCGAAATCGTATCAAGGTTACGGGGAGGATGTTTTGATAGCCAAAAAATCAGTTTTAAGCCCAGCACTCGACGAAACCAACAAAAATGCATGTGCGGCCAGCAAAGATCAGCCTGCTTATCTGTCTAGTCTGATCAGAGTCTGCGCTGTCAGCATGGTAAAACTTAGTCTTTAGCTACCCATTGAGCGCACAGCAAAGACTCTGACTATTCGCTGTGCGCACATGCCAATTTGTTGGTTTTGTCATGAGATGGCTCCGTTAATAATGCCAAGGCGGTATTTCTTTTCCAGTTTTTATTTTTCTGTCAGTCCTTTTCATTCTTTTTTTTTCTTTTTTTTTTTTTTTCGACGAGGTGTTGTTTTGTGTAGTCATTTCTTGTATTCAAAATTTACCAGGTGCCTTTTGAAGGCTGCCCTCCGTGAAAGTGACCGTTCCTGGATATTTGCACACAGCAAAACTTCAATGTGTTCGATGTGTCCTTCACCGTGTCTGATTCGAACTCATTTCTTAGGAAGTTCTTCGAATAGCTCAAGAAAATATTTAGGAATATTCTAGGGAAAGCTGCTTATTTTACCATTCAATTGCATGTTGTGTGTATTCAATAGACTATTCTCACCGAGGCGTTTCGTATGAGTACATTCAACATACCACTATTTCATAGGAGATCGAAAATAACATCCCTTAGTTATCGTCAATTGCCTCCCGACCTGGCGTTATTATTAACCCTCAGTAGCTCTAATTACCCATGTGTAGATCACATTTCATGGTCAAACATATGTATGAGCCATTTAAGTGTGACTGTATTTATATATTATACATGTAGTAGGAGCATTCCTTCACTCTGGATGGACAAAAAAAAAAAAAAAAAAAAAAAAAACAGAAGCAGATCTACAAATTATAAGGCACTATAATCTCCCTGTGCGAACAATTAGTCAATATAGGGATCAAACATGGTTTTTCATGCATTAACATTCGCTAGGTCCCGTGGGAGGTGTTGAAAACCGTGGCCGAAGGCCGCGGTTTTCAACACCTCCCAAGGGACCTTGTGAATGTTAATGCATTGAAAAACCATGTTCGAGCGATCGCTATTATTGAATAAAAACTGAAAACATTTGCTACATTTCGCATTATTTCTTGCACTATTTTGTTTCGCTTTTTCACCGCTGTCTCGCGAACGTAATTTCCAAGGACTATGCTCGTTCTAGGGCCGGGCAGTATACATCCCGTAACGGCAGCAAATTTGTAGCCCCGGTACGATCATATTGAAAGTTGCGTAGCCGTGCATTAACAGCGCGTGAATTGCCTTGTTAATACACGGCTTTTTGCCGGTTAATGCACGGCTGTTAATAACGTGCTACACTGCTTTTTATGCAATAATTTGTTTTAAATTACCGTTTTCAATGTACTCCATGTGTTATTAAAACAACAAAGAAGTTATTGCAGTAAGGTGAGGATTGTCCCTAATTGGCTCAAGTGCTGAAGACTAGATTTAAGAAATTATAGTATTCAAACTTTTATTACATATTATATAACCCGATGTATGAATTATAGCAGAAAGGAATTTTATGTTTCTAGCTTATTATTAGAGGGAGATAATTCAGTCCGGTGTACCCCACCCAAAACCCTCTTAAATAGATACCATGTTCAGAACGATGACAAATATATTTAATTACCTTTCCCTTTGGAAAATGTCTCTTACATCAGAATGACGAGAACACAAAACTGATCGGAAATTATGGTTAAATGAACGCAGTCAGTGCGCGTGTCTGGTATATCTGACTTGAATTCTCTTTTACATTTCCGGTTAAAATGCAAAATTGAATGAATTTCATAAAATTCCTATGAAAATAGGTCCCACTACCCGCGAACCCGCCCCACCACCTCTTAAACACACACACATACACACCTTAGACCAAATATGTCATTTGGTGGAGATATTTCCGTGACAAACTTCTTCACGGTCCACTTTACGAGTAAGTTCTCAATGTTGTTGTTGTTTTGCCGATTTTAACGCAACCAGGCACCCGAGGCACATAGAGGCAGCGGCGATTGTTATGTACCTGTATTTAATCAGCCTTGCGTTTATGGATCACCCATGTATACTTGGTGCCATTGTCTGTCACTAAGCGCCGCTCTGTCCACTTTATACTCAACCTAGGGCACTAATCGTCTGAAAATTGTCTCGACCCGAGCGGGATTCGAACTTATGTCAAAGTGAAAGACAGACAAATACAAAGGAACAGCAACAAAAAGAACAGAAGACAAGCAGAGTTGGTAACAGTTTCCCATAAATGTTAAAGTTTATTACCGTTTTAATCAGCTTTCAATTGAAAGGTTTCTAATCAAAATCGGTTCCGTCAAAGCTTCGCAGAAAATGTTTTACCATATTTCAAAATACATGTAATTCTATGGGAATTTTAGAAATGCGGACAATTTGTTTGGCACCAGAGTGTACCTGATAGGTTTTATGAACACGTAACGTTGCCTTATTTTTGTTGTTTTAAGCGACAGAATATCACAACGTCCACAAGGTTGCCTATTAGTACTAAGTCTTTAGTGAGCTGGGAGGTATATGTCAATGTCATTGCCATTAATGTGAATGAATTGGTCATGTAAATGCAAAGTTTATATAAAAATATCGATAAAATTGAATGAATATGGGTATAGCTTCAAGAGATATAACTGTAATGTAAAAGTATGTACTTCCTTTCACACTGCGGGTACTTGCAATGGATGGTATATACGCCCTCCTGGAGTAAATTATTTCTTTTTTTAACGGATTTAAATAACAGCAAATTAAATTCTTGTCTGTAAATATTGCCCACCCCACTCCTTCCCCACTAACACCCACCTCCCATCTTGGAGAAAGGGCAGCAAATCTTCAGGTTAGTCAATTCATCTTAAATGATCCATTCTGCTGTTCCTTTCATTATGTCGCCATAATAAAACTGCCAGTAAAATAGTATAGCACCAGATAAATGCGGACGCTAATTATGGTTATAGCTGCTGCTATAAATGTATTAAGTGTTTTTTGGAATGTTTACTAGCAATGACTGTCCTGATGATATAGAATGCATTTACAGACACTTATCTGCCTTCCTATAGGAGATACTCTAGGAATCATAATGGCCAGTAAAATTAGGTTGTCATTACGAAAACACGCCTATTCAAATATACTGAAATTTTACCACCAAAAAATGAAAATTTTCAGATAAAAAAAATTCTATATTTTACATATTTCTGATCAAAACATAGATTGTGGGTACTCGTTAGAACCGCCTCTTAGAGGCGGTTCTAACGAGTACCCACAATATATGTTTTTGAGCAGAAATAAGAAAAATAATGTCTACCCCTGTAAACCCCAGTTTTACTATGTAAAAGTGGGGTTTTAGGGGGTCAAAATTGTATAGGCATGTTTTCGTGATATCAAATGCTATTTGCTTTAAATACATTGTTTAAATGTTTCCGGACTTTGCAGAGGCGTCTATAAATTAGTATGAACATAAGTGATTATCTCTAATTGTCAATTTATATACTGGAAAACCAGTTAATAATAATTATTATTATTAAAATTTCGGCTATAAGTTTGTAAACATAACGACTATGCTGCGTGATGTAGGCTGCGTGGAACGAGAAGGATAATCAAACTTTTTCATCAACGCTTAGAAAAAGAAGAAAACAGAAACATATATTTTAGTGCATTAATAACTATTACAATTTTTTTTTTCTGGAGAAAGGGACACTTTAAGTCAAAGGTTTTTGTTCCGATTCTCCTACCTAGTTCATGTATATATGTGTTATGTATGCACATTGATTGTTTTTTTAATGAATATTGTTTAAACCAATAATGTTCTGTATTGAACCAGTTATAATTCAAGGAACCCCTATGCGGGCTAAACAATTATTTGTAGCTGGGAAAGTATCAAAGTCAATGGTGATAATTGAGCGCTGGTAAAACCAGTCTTAATCCCCATCACTTTTTCCAATTGGTCGTTTTAAGGTGGTCTTTATATTGCAGTTCCTCCCCGTTTTATTCGTTTTGTAATCTTGGTATGATGTTAGATAAAGCTATTTATGATACAAGTAAAAAATAGATCGATTTGACTGGCTCAAAGCCGCTATGAGCCCAGTCCATAGATCATGATATACACTGGCTTGCGCGCGCCTTCCAGTGTGTATTAGTTGCAAAAAAGAGAAGTCAAATTTTAGTGATGTCGCCAGTAGTGGCGCCAACGTCTACGCGCGCGCTTTTTATATAAATGGGACCTGGTTTTGATTTTTATTGCTTGCCGAAGTTATGAAGAGAAAAAACAAGCTATATAATAAAACAGATGTTGACTATTGAGGTATTGGATATGACGTTATATCGCCGTGATCAATATTGGTATTCTCCGGGTTGATATCACGTCATATCCAAGACCTGAATAGTCAATAACTGTATAATAACTGTGAGTGTACTTTTGTTCCATTTTCTCGTTTCAATCTCATGTTTAGTACTGTATCTGATTATTTTAGTTGTATATACACATAAGCTATAAGATGGAACTACTAGATGGAATCCTGATCGGTTTTCAACTTTAAACCTAAACACATAATTATCTACTTTCACAATCTGGTTTGCGCATCCGCACAGGCTGATCTGAGCCTTTGTTGGGTGCACATGCAATTCTGTAAGAAATGCTGTGCCAAGGCACAAAATAATCATTTTCGTATATGCGGGCATCACAGGCCCCCGTTCAACTTCTGATCAGGTCCTTTACTATCCGCTTATAACAAAATCATTGGATACCATTAAATATATAGCAAAGGCCCCCTTCAGACTGGCTGACGTTATTGGCTACTCATGCTATTTACATGTACTGTCGAACCTCGTTATCTCGAACTCGCTTATTTCGAATAACCTCTTATCTCGAAGTGAAAATCTAGTCCCTGTTTTAACATGAAACTATGACAACAGGTAACAAAATAATGTGGAAAAGAGGAGATATTGCTCCTGAGGAGCAATTTCTCCTCTTTTCCACATTATTATATATATATATTTCTAACTTCAGGAGTCAAATTACATATTCATTTGTTAAATGTGGTTGTATTTATTGTTTTCCTCACTCTCTCAACTCTGATATGTCGAGGTACGGATATCTCGAAGTGTTTCAGTGAGACCCTTGGAATTCGAGATAACGAGAGTCGTCTGTATTTCATATGACCCGATGACACATTTTCTCAGATGCCACAGAACACGTGTTCACTGCTTCTAATAAGCTAAAACAAACATTTTGAAGACAAAAAAGGAATCAATTAAAGTCCTTTAGTACCCCTGCAAACTGCTTATTGGCAAAATGGTTGTCAAAATTAATAGATGCAAATACATGTGAACAAGAGCTGCTCATTAACAAAATTATGCCTAGCGTCCTATAAAAGAGACATTAGCAAACAGTGAAGACCTAGACCAGACGCTGCAGAGCGTGGCGTCTGGTCAGGGTCTACACTGATTGCATTAAGTTTAAAAACATCTACATCATATCAATAAAAACTAACCAGACACCTTATACAGCAAATTTATCCGTCCAACGAGATAAAGCAGAAGAGTCCATTTGGCATAAATGGGTTAAAATCCTTCCTGTTATTTTCATTTATTTGATGAGTTTTATGCTCCCAAAGGACAACTGTTTTCAAACCCTTAACCCATTTATGCCGCATGGATTCTTGTACTTTAACTTTTCAGACTGGTCCATTTCCAATATAAGGGGTGCCTAGTTAGCTTTTATTTATAATACCATTTTCTAGATAAAATTCTTGTTCTTAATGCAAACCGTGTAGACCCTGATCTTATACCGCGTTCTACGGTGTCTGATCTTTGTCTGCACTGTTTGCCAATGTCCCTTTTATGGGACGCTATGCATAGAAGGGTTAATTATTTTGTATAGTATTGTGTCCTTCTCCTGGTGCTTAAGAAACTTCTTCCTTTTGGAAATGATACCTTTAACTCTTTCACAGCCATAGGCGATAACAATCGTTTTTGAAAAGAGCGTAGATCCAGATGAGACGGCTTATAAAGAGCCGTCTCATCAGGAGCTACGCTATTTGATATTCAAACTTCAACATTACATATAAACTTCTTTCCAAGTGATAGTTTGAAAAAAACAACAACAAAAAAACAAAAAAACAAAAACAAAAAAAAAAAACAGACGACAAATGTCGTCTGAAATCTGGCAATGAAAAAGTTAACCGTGTTCCTATTTGTAAAATGAATGAGTAATGCGGGTCAGTTTCAGGTAGTCTTAGTGACCTTGTGTCATACAACCGGTATACATTGACAATGTCTGACGATTTGCATGCCTTGAACATCTCGTTCTCCTTATCGCGCGCGCTTCGTTTTGAATAGAAAGCTATGTGACCGGTAAATGGAATCTAAGAAATCTAAGAGGAAATTAAACCAACTGAACTGTAATCATCAATTCCAAAGTATACATTTGAATGACATGGATGATTGACACTTCATTAAAGATGCTTCCGTTTGTACATGCCCCCAGCTAAGAATCTTTATCTTTATTTTTAACCTTTACCGCACTTTGGGCTAGTTCAACAGATGACAAATTGGTAATATTTTCTTATTTTTCTCTAAAACCAGGATTTACAATTTCATGCAAAGTGTCTAATGTTTTCTTTGAAAAATAAGAAATATATTTTAGAACGTTGTCGTCTGAACCCTGCACCCACAGTGTTTTTACAGTTAACCAATCAAGCAGCTGCAGTGTGAGCGTAATTAAAAAACAAATGGCCGCCGCTGTATTGTGCGTAGCGTGCTACAATTATAGTATGTCATTGATATAGGATAATATGTTATTTAAGAGTACGACACGCCATGTTTTATTTCTTTTCTTTAATCTCACACATAACATCTTTATAGACAGCGCAATGATCAAAGAATAAATACCGAATAAACAAGACAGAACAAAAGATGAATGATAAGCAAACGGCCACACTGAAGTGTTGACATTGAAAATGAATGCTTCATTGGTAATGAGACATGGTGTAATGATAACAGAGTCTAATATAGGAATGACAGAGATCAATGTTTGCGTTGCAATGTACTTTAATTAAGATACCAGACAACCCGATTGCACTGCATGAACAAACGTGAAGCTGCCTTGTGTTGTTCTATGTATAACAGATTTACAGTCTGTACGGGTAAGTGCTCCTAAATCCAAACAAGCATGTGAAATTGTTTCATGGTTTTATATCATACAAGTTATACTTACCAACAGCACACATGCAGTGAGCAAGACGAAGTCCCAGAGGTAGTTTCCGCCTGACTTCTGACGTCTTTGATGATTATCACGTCTAGTAAAACAATAGAGCTGACGACATTTTTAAATGATGTTGTTATTTTTCTCCACAAATAGTTTCTGGCCCCGAGGTTATTATTTTTTTTCATACTCAACTCAGCTGAGCATGAAATTTTGTCCTGCTTAAAACCTCATATTTCTAACAATTGCAAATTCTTTCTTACTAAACATGGCTGAGCATGAAAATTTATCTGCTAATAAATATGAAAATGCCAACTTTTGTTGGCATTTTCATACCTATTAGCAGAGAAAAGTTCATGCTCAGCTGAGTTTAGCATGAAAAAATGTTTTATAACCTCGAGGCCTGGCATTCATTCAAATCGTCTCAGGAGACAATTTGCATGAAATTTCAAAGCCTATTTTCTGGGAAAGAAGAAAATTATCAACAGTTTGCTGTCTGTTTAATTAGCCTAGCAAGTGAAGGTTAATAGGACACCATCGTAATCCTGCTAGTTGATCCCTATATTATGGGGCGGCTTCAGAATAAAGATTTCGGTTGTTGCTACGAAAGATTGATGTGCACCCCAGCTATACTCGCGCACGAATGCGCGTGCGTACTCACTCCTCCCAAATCTCGACTGTTATTGCTTCAAGGCTGATGGTTTGAAGGAGCCTCGTCCATTGTTGACGCTGACGATGCCTATTTAGCCAAAAACACGCATGTCTCTTATAGCTATAATATGTTACAAGTACACCCACCATTTGTTCTTTAGATAAAATTTAGTCGTTTTGCAGTAGTATATGGCTGACTGACCTTTGAATTCCTAATGTTAAATTGCTTTCTAAACTTACCATTTTGCTATATTATTTTATTAGTTCAAACTTTAATAGTTTCGACCGGGCAGCTAAGTTCGTAGAGCTCTGAATTTCTAACCCGCTTTAGAAAAACATCCTCCCCGCCAAACGTTAGACAAAACAACCACTCAAGGGGAGATAAGCAAAAGTAAACAGTTCATATAGAAGAGAACACCTAGAAGTAAGTAACCATGTTCGGAGCAGCTGGCAAGCTACAATAACTGATGCATGAGTCAGTATTGTTTTATGCGTTTTCATGCACATAGCTACTCTGCTATATGTACAATATACACTCATAAGACATGTCTGGGCAACCATGAATTCAGACGCAAAGGCAAGTAGGAATGCAACGAATATTGGACATTCTGAGATCTCTATCATCACATACTCCTCCTTAACAAGTCCTCTGATGCTTTGTTACCGATGCTCTATTTTGTTGCAAAAGTACCTTCATTTCTATGGCGTATGTCCGTGTATGTTTGTCCGTGTGTATGTGTATATGTATAGTGTTTAACCAGGAACGTCTACATTTAGAAAACAAAACATCCAATGGAGCGCTTGAGCGTCTGCTTTTAGTTTAATCAATGTTTCATTCTTCCAGTTACATAGATATCAATTTCAAAACATACTTTGTGTCAGGATCAGACGGTAAGCTTAAACCTTATTTCCTGATTAATAGACTAATAAAAACTGCATATGTAAACGGTAGATAGTGTTATAAATTAAACTAGTGTGTGTGTGTGTGTGTGTGTGTGTGTGTGTGTGTGTGTGTGTGTGTGTTAAAGAGGAGTCTCCACCGGTGCATTTTCATTTACAAATAGTAACTCGTAAACAGTATTTGTTGGTAGTAATTTGGGCATGTATTAGAAAAGCGGCAAGCATTTTCGAATCCACCCCGTGAACACGAGGACTAGGTACGATGTTTTGGAGGAAAAGATCCAAATTGAGTGGGATGCTTTCCATGCGGTCTGCCCTGAAGTATCTGCCCTACTCTGGATACAGTATTGCAATACAGTCGACTCTCGTTATCTCGAATTCCAAGGGACTCTCTGAAATACTTCGAGATATCCGTACCTCGACACATCAGATTTGCAGAATTGAGGAAAAAATAATTCGAACAACCCCATTTAGCAAATCTATATGTAATTTGACTCTTGAAGTTAGAGATATATTGAAAACATTGTGGAAAAGAGGAGAGCGATTTCTCCTCTTTTCCACAATATTTTTTAACTGTTGTTAGATTTTCATGTTTAAGCAGGGACAAGATTTTCACTTCGAGATAAGCGGTTATTCGAGATAAGCGAGGTCGAGATAACGAGAGTCAATTGTATATCAGATCACTATTCAGTCGATACTCGGAAGAGGAAAGGGTGGTAGCTTCTTTAATGTTATCTGGAATGTCGTTGTATGCTCTAATGGCACAAGAAAAGAGTTGAAGAAAGAGTTGAAGAAAAAATATGTATTTGCATGTATAGACCGGATATCGTTAGCGTTTCTGAGACTATAATAGTACGTTCTTGTACAAGACGAGGTAAGCTTTTCAAAAGCTAGCTTGCCTATGTAAACGTAAGTGCTAGTATACGACTAAGTCTTTTCCAAGCTGTTTTAGTACTATTTTTAGTATGATCGGACCAGGTACATGAGCTAGAAAAGGTAATGCCTAGATATTTATGGTTAGGAGTATCATTTAATGTAACACTATTCATTTCAAAAGGTGGATTAAGTAAAGTCTACAATTTTCTAGTTATGAGAACGGAGATTGTCTGTAGGATTGACGTTAACTAACCAATCAGCTGCCCATTTTCTTGTAGTGTCTAGATAAGTATTCAGAAGGAAAGCAGCAAACGGATGGAAAAAAAAGGTAAAAGAAAAATCCAGGGAGTGCCTAAATCATAAACCGCAGCCCTTCCCAGACACTAAGAGGAAGAGGAAACCGACAAATCAAAACGTAATGCCGTTGGCAGTGTCATTTATAAAGATGCTAAAAAGAAGGGGCCAGTGATATATCTTTGCTAGGACAGAGGCCCAGTTAGAGGTTACACCGTTCAAGACGACTCGCTGTCGTCTATCAGAGAGACAACTTTTGACTCACTGCAGGAGCTCTCCAGAACTCCAGTATGCGAAAGTTTGTGTAAAAGTCTTTTATGCCGGACTCTGTTGAAGTATTTTTTATATCACAGAAGATAACTCTGACTTCTTTTCCACTGTCACCCGCTTCAATAAAAGTATGATAGTAATGCACTTACTAGTCAATAGTAGAATTACCTGCAACAAAAAATCAGACTGGAAAGGATTCGGAAGCTGATGATCGACTAGGTAATTATAAAGATGTTTGTGTACGGAACTTCCCGTAGTTTTACTACTAGGTCTTGCGTGTGGGGTGGTGTGTGTGTGTGGGGGGGGGGGGGTGCGGAACAGGTCTGTAATTTTTGCAAGAGAATGGGAAGAAACTATGGCTAAATTATCTGTTAAAAACAATGGAGAGAGGAGTCGAGAGGACTCCAGTTCAAAGACATCTTGATATGCTATTACGATAGAGGATAGAGTGGTTTGTTGGGGTCGGGGTAGAGATGGAACATGTTTATTGTCGTCGTCAAATCTTGTTTGTGTGGAAAAGTAGTTGTTTAACATATTGGCTTTTCCAGTATCGCTTTCGGTATATTCGTTTTTAAGTGTCAAAATTGGGAACGTTTGTTAAATTATGAACTGTTCTGAGGATTTGTTGGGACGCCTTCCAACACAATTTCGATTTTAAACTTTTACTAGATAGTAAACCTTCCAGTTTGTCAAAATACTCTCTTTTTTATTGTTTGTAGTTCATGTGCCTTGTATTTTCCAAAAGAATTATTTTAGATGTTTTCTTATATTTTTGGAGGTGCTTTTTCGTTTTCTTATAAGGCGTTTTATATGGCATGTTATCCACGGATTCTGATTTGGTCAGATAGTAACTACTTTGTTGGGTACATAGATTCTTGACTTGCTTTCATAATGATATTTGCTATACACAAGACATTGTCAGCAATATTTGTGCTTAATGCAAGATTCTTTTGGAAACCATATTTAGTTAACTGTTCTCGATATTTACTAAATTCACGCCTTTTATACGATTCAACTGATGGGCGTAAAAGTTTTGAAGAGCACAAGCATAGGGCAATGAAGTCTTATCTGGTCATAAATGAATCTGCAACTACACTAGTTACGATGTTACTTGTGTTGCGTACCAATATTAAGTCGATCGACGAAGATAAATGTTCGGTAAAAAGGGTAGCTTCGTGCATTAACTAATTGTTTATCTAATTGTTTTCGATAGGGAACATATTAAATTAAAAGAAAAGGTAAGAGAATAGTCCAGGGAGTGCCACAATCACAAGCCGCAGCCTCCCGTGATAAAAATATCTACTATATTTGTTTTCTAGACATTGTCAGTGCCTTCATTTATCTTGTTAAAGTAGTCTGTATTGCTGTATGGAGTGCGATTCAATCCGTCGATTAATATCGTTTTTTATTTTAACAGTTATTTCTATCCAAACAGCTTCTAAGTCATGAATTTCTATGTAAATAAGAGCTCCCAGGAATTGATACAATAAGATCCACATCAATCCCCTAACACTAAAGGAAAGGCAGACAAATACAATAAAGCAGCCATAAAATGAACAGATGGTAAGCAGAGCTGAAACACCTCCTTCAGGAGGATCACACCTGTCTTTTCTGAAAGGCGACTTAAAATTATCAATACTAGGCGACTTAAAATTATCAATACTATTTTCTTTTTTGTTTCCATTTGGTGTGTCCGGTTTCAGCCACTCAGTAAAGACACGTATGTCGTATGTATGCTATTGGCTCGCATTTTATCATGTAACGTTTAGGAAGTATACTCTAGACGTTAAGATGTATGAGGCTGAGGTAGTTGACCAGATAGCTAAAAGAACTATCTGAGCTGGTGGTTGACATGGAATCTGCTACTGCATTGACAGAGTCTGGGCCAGGGTTTCCCACGCAGCAAAATAAGTGAAATTACAAAGAGAATTGAAACGTTTGTTGTCAAGCAAAATAAACAAAAAAAAATGGTGAATTTGAAATCTACATTTAAAGGATGTTGTGTACGCCGGCGTGAATACCTGATATACCTTATTGCTTCGTCTACATTTTGTTCAATCCCACCTAGGATACTGCTTAAAGCCATATAAGACCATTATCGGCCCGACAGGAAAACAAAGTGTACCATGTAGATTTTAAGTTCAATGCTTACTGAGATTGGAACGGTTTGTTAGCTCACCTGAGCCGAAGGCTCATGGTGAGCTATTGTGATCACTCACCGTCCGTCGTCGTCGTCGTCGTCGTCCGGATGTCCGTCCGTCCACAATCCTTAAACAACATCTCCTCCTAAACCACTGGTAGGAATTTGACTAATCTTCATAGGAATGATTCTTGGTTGGTCCTCTTTCAAAGTTGTTCAAATGGTTCCGGTTCATTGCATATCTAGGTCATAGGAGCTAAAAATAGATTTTTTAATTAAAAAATCTTCTTGTCCAAAACCACTGGACCGATTTCAATGTAATTTTGCAAAAATGTTTATTTTGTGATCCTCTACCAAGATTGTCCAAGCCATCTGGATTCGTCAAAAAACATGGCCGCCAGGAGGCGGGGCTTATTTTCGTATATATCTATATAGAAAACTTTAAAATTCTTCTTGTCAGAAACCACTGGACCGAATTCAATATAATTTTGCAAAAATGTTCCTTTGGTAATCCTCTACCAAGATTGTTTAAGCCATTAGGATTCGTCAAAAACCATGGCCGCCGGAGGGCGGGGCTTATTTTCCCTATATATCTATATATTGAAAACTTTAAAAATCTTCTTGTCAAAAACCATTGAACCGATTTCCATATAATTTTGCAGAAATATTGTTCAAACTATTTGGATTCGTCATAAAACATGGCCGCCAGGGGCCGGGGCTTATTTTCCCTATATATCTATATAGAAAACTTTAAAAATCTTCTTGTTAGAAACCACTGGACCGATTTCAGTATAATTTTGCAGAAATGTTTCTTTGTTGATCCTTTACCAAGATTGTTCAGGCTATTTGGATTCATCAAAAAAACATGGCCGCCAGTAAGCGGAGCTTATTTTCCCTGTACAGCTACATAGAAAACTTAAAAAATCGCCTTGTCAGAAACCACTAGACCGATTTCCATATAATTTTGCAGAAATGTTTCTTTGGTGATCCTCTACCAAGATTGTTCAAGCCATTTGGATTCGTCAAAAAACATAGCCGCCAGGGGATCGGGGCTTATTTTCCCTATATAGCTATATAGAAAACTTAAAAAATCTTCTTGTCAGAAACCAGTGGAACGATTGCAATATAATGTGGCAGAAATAGTCCTTTGGTGATTCTCTACTAAGATTGTTCAAGCCATTTGGATTCGTCAAAAAACATGGCCGCCAAGGGGCGGGGCTTCTTTTCCCTATATATCTATCTAGAAAAACTTCAAAAATCTTCTTGTCAGAAACCACTGGACCGATTTCATTATAATTTGGCAAAAATGTTTCCTTGGTGACCCTCTACCAAGATTGTTCAAGTAATGGTGATTTGTCAAAAAACATGGCCGCTAGGGGGTGGAGCTTATTTTCCCTATATATCTATATAGAAAACTTGAAAAAATCTTCTTGTCAGAAACCACTGGACCGATTTCAATATACCTTGGCAGAAATGTTTTCTTGGTGACTCTTTACCAAGATTGTTCAAGCCGTCATGATTTGTCAAAAAACATGGCTGGTAGGGACGGGGCTTATTTTCCCTATATATATCTATATAGAAAACTTGAAAAAATCTTCTTGTCAGAAACCACTGGATCGATTTTGAATACAACTTGGCAGATATGTTTCCTTGGTGACCCTTTACCAAGATTGTTCAAGCTATCATGATTTATCAAAAAACATGGCTGGTAGGGGCCGGGGCTTATTTTCCCCGTATATCTACATAGAAAACTTTAATGATCTTCTTGTCAGAAACCACTAGACTGATTTCAATTTAACATTACAGAAATGTTTCTTATGTAACCCTCTATCAAGGGTATGCAAGCCGTCATAATTCATCAAAAAACAGGCCGCCAGGGGGCGGGGCTTATTTTCCCTATATATCTATATAGAAAACTTTAAAAGTCTTCTTTTCAGAAACCACTGGACCGATTTCATTACAACTTGGCAAAAATGTTTCCTGGGTGACCCTCTACCAAGATTGTTCAAGTAATCATGATTTGTCAAAAAACATGGCTGCTAGTGGGTGGGGCTTATTTTCCCTATATATCTATATAGAAAACTAAAAAATCTTCTTGTCAGAAACAAATGGATTGATTTCAATATAACTTGGCAGGAATGTTTCTTTGGTGACCCTCTACCAAGGTTGTTCCAGCTGTCATGATCATCAAAAAACATGGCCGCTAGGGGGCTTATTTTTCCCTATATGTCTATATAAAAAACTTTAAAAATATTCTCGTAAGAAACCGTTGGACTTAGCTCAATGTAGCTTGGCAAGAATGTTGCTTTTGTGACCCTCTACCAGGATGGTTCAAGCCTTCATGATACGTCAAAAAACATGGGGGCGGGGCTTATTTTCGGTATATATCTGTATAGAAAACTTTAAAATGCTTCTTGTCAAATACTTCATGACCAATTTCAATAATGCTTTGGTGACCCTCTACCAAGAATGTTCAAGCAATCCTGATTTGTCAAAAAACATGCCTGCTAGGGGGTGGGGCTTATTTTCCCTCTATATCTAAATAGAAAACTTTAAAAATCATCTTGTCAGAAACCACTGAACCGATTTCAGTTTAACTTGGCAGGAATGTCCCTTTTGGTCACCCTCTACCAAGTTTGTTCAAGCTGTCATGATTCGTCGTGGTTATAAAATTTATGCATAAATCTAAAAGCAGTGAACTTGGCTGAAACTTCAACATTAAGTATGCAAATCTGTTTGCTCAGGTGAGCGATATAGGACCATCATGGTCCTCTTGTTTTCTAATTGTAGCCGTTCCTGGCAAAACACTGTCTTTTTATGAAAGTCATTTTACATCATTATTCATTGAACGTGGTGGCTCCCTTCTCACCATGTTTTGTAGTATTTTACACGCGACTGCAAAACTTTTGATGCCAAATTAATACCTTTTGTGTCAGCACCAAAAATCGAAACCGCAATCTTTATAATCCTGTATTAAGGAAACAGATGAACGCAAATGCGATATACGGTGTGCGTATCGAAATAGTTAGTATTCAGTTGAGCCGATCTATAAATTAAGCTGTAAATATATTTCCCCGTTGACTCAATCGAATTAGAGGAACACTATTTTTTCTTTGAGAGAGACCAAAGGTTACGACCACGGCACTAGTTTTGCAGTGATCACATTCCCGGAAATAAGTATTAAGTGAATTGGGTCAGTCAGCAGACAGGCGATCTTGTGTTCTTTATCAATCGCTAAGCTGTAATGACTGGCCAAAATCTAGGATAAAAATGGATAACGCTGTATAAATAATGAACGATCAGTTTTAGGTATGCTTTTTCTTTTTTTTTTTTTTTTTTTTTTTGTTTTTTTTTTTTTTTTTTTTTGCATGCGTTTATTGATGATAGTTTTTCGAAATAGATGATTGTTTATATTTGGATAGGGAATACATTGTCGCAGGAATATGGTCAACCTTCTACCCCTAAAACAGAAAACTATGTCCTTACATTTCCAGTTATCACCCATGGGAGACAGATAGATATAATATAATTTTTCTACTTAATGAGAGAATGATAAAACAATGATGTTTTTTTATCAGAATTTGTTCCTCAGTCAACCCTCTTTATACCAATACTCGATCAAACGTCAAAATTATCGTGATAATAGTAATGACTGACATGACACCAGAGTGACGCGTAATCAGAAACAAAAATGCTCGACTACTGTATGTAATACTTCAAGAAGCATATGTTTTCGATATCTGTTAGAATCGCCACTGAGGCGATTCTGATAAAATCCAAAACATACGCTGTATGAGGAAATACGAATAAAATAAGTTCTCTTTCACATTCGTCTGAGTTTAAAGATTTATTATACCAGCAAATTAATTTTAATGTCAACATCTATGGAAATAAATGCAATCTTGTAAAGAGGGGGCTAGTGTATTCGATCGTTTCCTACGGAGTGTTTCTTTGCGAAAATATTGCGCCGCCGGTTTACGTCGTCACGTGACTAGCGAACTACCGGCTTAACTAAGTCAATAAAATAGAAACGGGTTGAAGCCTTGGAAACAAATGACACAACAAATATCAAAATTGTCTGCTAATTCTGCGCAACAATAGCTCTCATTATCAGCGAAAAATACATGCATTACTTGTATTTAATTAAATTTTCAAAACAACAGAACAGGCACAAATCAAATATTTTCATATATGTAGCATCATACAGCCATTCGAATAACGTTTCAGCTGAAAAGCGCATTTGTTTTATGACATTAACATTTACTGAACTATTTAATTGTTAAATTTTAATTGCACTCGAAAATTACTATTTTCATATGCATTTCTTTATATTTCATGAAGACGCACACGAAATCAGGAACACAGAATGACTAGAGGAAATATTTTCAGGAGAAGAAATAGTTGACGCGCAGAATTAACCCTCATGGCTGTACCTTGCCGTTTCACTGGTTGTTCGTATATCGATAAATTCGGCGAGAAGCGATGAACGCCACAGATGTAATCTATAAAATGATTTGCCCCTCGTCGTTCGCCGGTGGCGCACTGCCTGAGCAGCGAAAAAACTCACCCAGATCTGTGGAAATTCAGATAAATTGTTGGTATAAGCACCGGTCGATAAACATTTGTAAATGGGAAGTTTTCACAGACAGCTTTCTAACGGTTCCCATGTTGCTGTTAGCATAATGATCCCTACACATTTATTTCTACAGTATAATGGATATACTTATCCTTTAACAATGTTAGCGTGTGCTACAGGCATTCCCAAGAGAATATAAACTATATAAACAAATATACATTCATTATATATATGAAACAAATACATGGATGATACATAAATGGCCATTAAACGAACGGTAATACTCTCTGTGTTTATTGCAATAGCATTTTGTAATAAACTATTGTATTACATTCATGATTAGCAAGTGGCACCTTAGCCAGAAGGTCAGCATCCTGTGATTTATTCGAAATCGAAAGCTTGTTTTATCAGTGCTTATAAAGTAAACGAGATGTTCTTGATACAGCTTCGACACATTTTCCTCTAAGCCGTCTATCTCTCTAGATATTGTCTGGACACGAGCTGCAATGTAAAAGTTATTTTCTGACATGTTGAGCCCAGTGAAGAGTCACATCAAACATCTGGCTGCCAGAGGAAATGAAAACCACTTTTAGTTGAGCCCAGGAAGGCCCGAACAAAGACATTTCATTCAGCATCAACCTTCTAATGAAATGATAATCTCGGCAGATCCAAAGAGCCATGCTAAGGAACAGACCTGATAGAAGCCGGATTTATAATTTTGTAATGCAAAGGTCCTGTTTTTTTTTTTTTTTGTGTGTGTGTGTGTTTTTTTTTTTTTTTTTTGTTTTTTTTTTTTTTGTGTTTTTTTTGTTTTTTTCTTTTTATCTCCGATGGGAGAACTCGGTGGATATTTTCTTTACATATTTATCTCCTCTTACTATTCGGTTGTTTTTCTGGCGAAAGAATGTGCACAATACTGGTTAACCGCTTAGAGGACTAAGCCTGCCCTGTAAAACGTGTGGTTAGGTAAACTGACCGCGCTTGACATGACCCCATTGGGTTGACTGGGCCGTAAAACCTGAGCACAAACAAACTATTCGGTTGTTGTCGAAAAGCGACTATCGCCCTTAGTTATGAAACAGTTCCAGCTGCACATAAAAACAACAACAGGACAACGCAATGTTGAGAATCATTATGAGTGTGATACAACGTCGAAATACCTTTTGCATTTTAGCAGTCAGTAGAGTCCGAATCGAAAGTATGATCAATTTCAAGTTCACAAGAGTAGGCAAAATACAAATACTCGGATTATTTAGATTTGGCTAGAGAAATGCTACTTAATATGAGCATAATCTTGATTCAGGTGTATAGCAATAAGAGAGAGACAGAGAGACAGAGAGACAGAGAGAGACAGAGAGAGAGATGAGGGTATGAATTTGGATGAACAAAAATATAAGTGAAGAAGATACCCTTGAAATGTTACAGACACAACCCACAGCCTTCCGGAGACACCAAAAGTAAGAGTAATGACAAAATAATTGCCACATATAAACCACTTACGTACAAAAAAGTACAGCAACAGAAGCAGTTTGTGACTGTTTTTTTTTTTTTTTTTTTTTTTTTTTTTTTTTTTAATGAATATCTATTTCAATTGCCAATATGCACGAGAAATAAAACGCTTACTTTTTGATCATTATGCACGATCAGAAGCGATATGCATTTCCCTTTCTATCACAAAGGAAATTGAGATTATAGAATTGCAAATATCTAAAACAGTGAACAGCATAAATACCCAGTATACACAGGATGATAAACGAAACGCTACATCAGAATACTAAATCTATAAAATACACGAAGAAGTATCCTTGTGGATATTTGAGAGAATGTATTGCGTACAGTACAAACCATAACTGCATGTGCAGTTTAATTGCATCTACACAGTTTGCTTACGCCATTCTGTTTGGATACAATGTTTATATTTTAAAGGGATTAAAATGGTGTCACCTTTGCAAGTAAACGTATTTCTTTCTCTCAGTGCAAGTCGGCATATTGGGTTAGGTCTGGAGTAGACTGACATCTGTTACATGTCGCTGATAAAACATCGCGCTTGACAGCACACCGATTATGCCGCACGGTTAATAATTTTAGGTAGAAGAAATATCTGTATCAAGAAACCTTGTAGCATACATATGATGTTATTGCTTAAAACACCGAACATAAAACTAATTCGATACCTATTAGAACAAAGAGAATATTATTTTACAGGCAAGGATAGAGATGTAGCAGCAGTGTTTCCAATATCTAACAGAATAAAGTTTCTCACTCAGTTTTTTCAATAGTAAAACAATCCACGTTTTGTTCTTAGAAGTCTTCTAGCAATATTGTAAAACATGTTTGTTTCACTGAGAATTTGTTAGCCCTTTAACTCCTGAATTACTTAAGTGGACTCTCCCATCTTTTATTTTGGACACATTTACTTTTGCAAATAGGGATGTTAGTCAAAATCAAAATTAAAATGCCAAATATTTTAGACCTGACGAGAGGGCTCATTATGAGCCATCTTATCTAACTCTACACCTTTTGCAAAGAGACTAGCGTTGGTCTATAGGGCTGAAAGGGTAATGGTACCATTTCGAATCACCAGTCCGATGTTTACTACAGCTCTCAGAGGAACGTTAGTCTCTCAGTCCCAGTCAGCATTCTACGTAAATCTATATCGGGCCGTCATCGGCCCGTCAGGGTAGCTGACGGGCCGATGACGGCCCGATGTAGATTTACGTAGAATGCTAGCTGGGGTATACCTTTCAAACTGATACAAAAGGTTCTTAGCAAGGAACAGTTTACCTTATTACTAAAGTTTAGATATACAGGAACCTATGTACATGTTTACTTAACATTCACTAGATCATAAAAAAATTAGTAACAATCTTTTTTCTGTTAAACATGGTGATAACATCGTTACGAAATAGTAGTTTAATCACCACTGTTTATAATCTGATAAATTCTATTTACAAAACTAAATAGACATTCAATGCAAATCATCCCATATATGTAACACTGAATAACATGGTTACAACACATAAAGAATGCAATCGAAGTTTAAAGTTGTTGTCTTCGTTTAGAAATGCATACAATTTTAGTTGAAACATATAGAATCTCTGGAAAAAAAGGCATAAACAAAAGCATTGAACTTAATAGCTGACTGGGTTTCACTGAATCTGATCTTTACAATAGTGCCCATGCCTGTGTGATTGTCGCCTACACCAAATATCACCTCCTGTACATGCACTAATCTTTAATGTGTATTTTGCATGTAATTGCATATTTAATATTTATCAATAGAATTATTGTTCTACGAGCTGACTTATAGGAATAGCAGTTGTCGCTGCTGTAATTACTAATCGATAGATTACCTTAAATTCGGCAGAATATTCTGTAAATACCCTATTCTAACCATTACGAAAACACGCCTATTCAAATATACTGAAAATTTTACCTCCAAAAACTGAAAATTTTCAGATAAAAAACTCTGATATTTTTCATATTTCTGCTCAAAACATAGATTGTGGGTACTCGTTAGAACCGCCTCGGTGAGGCGGTTCTAACGAGTACCCACAATCTGTGTTTTGAGCAAAAATAAGAAAAATAATGTATACCCCTGTAAACCCCAATTTTGCTATATAAAAGTGGGGTTTAAGGGGGTCAAAATTATATAGGCATGTTTTCGTGATGTTAGAGGCCCCAAGTCGGCCAGAAATCGCTCGGATTAGGCTGGTCATGATATGTTTCATTGTGCCATGGTGGTCATCTTGCCTATCAGATCAGATTGTCTTTAGCAATTCAGAATCTCTTGTTGTTTTTTTTTTTTTCAAGATTGTCACCATGGCTGCCATATTGGATATTGGAACTGAACGATCTAGCAATTCTGAATCTCTATGTCAACCGCATGCCTCCGATCAGGTTTCGGCTCAACCTGACTTACTGTTTGGGAGGAGATGTGGTTTAAAGAATTTCAAGATGGCGGCCATCTTGGACATTGGAACAGAATGATTTTAGCAATTCTGAATCTCCATAACACCCCAATGCCTTCCACCCTATTTAAGCTCAATCAGACTTACCGTCCGGTAGCAGATGTGATTTGAAGATTTTCAAGATAGCTGCCATGGTGGCCATCTTGGATATCAGAACGGAACCATTTTAGCAATTCTAAATCTCCATGCTGCCTCGATGCCTTCCACATAGTTTCCGCTCCATCTGACTTACTGTTCGGGAGCGGATAACAATTGAAGACTTACATGGCGGCAGTCATGGATACGATTCTGATGGAGACATCAAAAATGTGAAAAGTTACTGACGGACATACGGATGAGGGAAGAACGATGGTCAACAGACTATGGTATAAGCTGACCTGATGCAGAGCTCCAGGTGAGCTAACAATAGAAGCTCTTCAAGATGGCTGCTGTGGCAGCCACCATGGATATTTAACAAAATGTTTTGAGCAATTCTGAATCTCCATGTCACCTCAATGCCTCCCACCATGTTTTGGCTAAATGTGACTTACCATTCAGGAGAAGATGAGGTTTGAGTGAGTATTAAAGAAAAGCAAGACAGACTTCCTACGTTATATTGGTTACCGAAACTTCATAAACGACCTTATAAAGCACGTTTCATTGCTAATTCTAGTTCTTGTACGACTACCGTGTTGTCCAAACTGCTAACTTCATGCCTTACTGCTGTTAAAAAACATTGGATTAGATACTATGATACTGTTTACGAAAGGGACGGAATTAACTATTTTTGGTCAATTAAAAATTCTAATGATGTTCTCAATAAATTTAAATATAAAAACTTCCAGGCTTCTAAATTGTCTACATATGATTTTTCTACACTGTATACTACGTTACCTCATCATCTTATAAAAGATAAACGTATTGATTTAATTAACCTAGCGTTTATTCGGGAAAATACCCAATATTTAGCTTGCAACGAAGAATGTGCTTTTTTCACGTCTGATGTATATAATAATCACAATTTATGGTCGTGTCAAAAAGTCTGTGATACCCTTGTTTATCTTTTGGATAATATTTTTATTAGATTTGGAACTAAACTTTATAGACAAACTATTGGTATTCCGATGGGAACTAATTGTGCTCCTCTTGTTGCAGATTTGTTTCTTTTTTGTTATGAGAGAGATTTCATGAAGTCTCTCTCACGTGAAAATCAGGCTGACATTATTGAGGCTTTCAATTCAACTTCAAGCTACCTCGACGATTTATTAAATATTGACAATATTTACTTTGACAAAATGGTGGACCGGATATACCCTACAGAACTCCAATTAAATAGAGCAAATTCTTACGATACCGAGGCACCTTTTTTGGATTTGAATCTTTGTATATCTAATGGTACAGTTTCCACCAAAATTTATGATAAACGGGACGATTTTGATTTTGATATAGTCAATTTCCCTTTTCTGGATGGCGATGTCCCCCGGCGTACCTCATATGGGGTATACATATCTCAACTTATAAGATTCGCCAGAGCTTCTTCAAATCTTAATGATTTTAACTACCGTAATAAAGCCCTACTGCCATACTTCTTAGGCAGGGCTATCCTTGTTTTAAACTTCGTAAGGCGTTTTCGAAATTTTATCACAGACACAGTGCCTTGTTAGAAAAATATAGCGTCAGTCTGAAAACACTTCTGCAACAAGGTATATCGGAACCCGAAATTTTACGGTGACTTAGTGTACAGATTTAGAAAAATTGTAGGTAAATCTAACTTTTCGGAGCAATTCAGAAAACTTATTAACCGTTATAAAAAGAATTGGCTATAGCCTGGATATTATGCGGCAAACTGCATGCCTAGTTGTCAACCCAATCATTGTTGATGGCTATGCTTTACTCTTTAATTGCACGACGGCGGTTCGGGCCTCAGACACAATGACGGCCTCTTCGTAAAACTTTTACCAGTGGGTTGGGGCTTGACGATATGTCTTTCGCTTGGCCCGCCGTGGTTCAACTATTGGTTTTCATTTACTCTGGCATACAGTAGAATTAGCCATGAGTACTCGTCTTTGTTTATTATAGTGATTAATTTGATTTTTATGTTTTCGCTTTGATGCATTGACTGAGTTGGGAGCCTTTATGCGAACCGAATTTTTTATGTATTTCTGTATTAAGAGTAGCATCGGGACCCAGGGTGAAGTTAGCTAGCTGTAAAAGTGCTTTAAACCCCCCGGTGGTTTGCTCTACCGACTGTTCTAAGGCGGTGGTCCCGGTGTTAGTCTTACTCTTTGTTGCTTTGTGGTTTATTCTTCGAGGCGATTTGTTGTATGTCTTTCCGTGTGTCATTTTGTTCTTGTGTTTTTCAGTCCTTTTAGTATTGCGACTACCTCGCTTGGGGAAGAGAGAGCTAATCTTAGTGCTTTTCGTACGTTTGTTCGGTTTGTGCTTGTTTAGATTTGTCGGTTTCCTCTTCCCCTTGGGGTCTGGGAAGGGCTGCGGTTTGTGATTGTGGCACTCCCTGGACTTTTCTCTTACCTTTTTTGAAGATTTCAAGATTGCCACCTTGAGGGCCATCTCAGATATCTGACCATAACTATTTAAGCACTTCTGAATCTCTATGTCACTCCGATGGCTCCCATCAAGTTGGGCTCAAATCCGCATTATGATTTGGGAGGAGATGTCTTCTGAAGAATTTTAAGATGGCCCCGATGGTGGCCATCTTTTTTGTCGGAATGGAACAAATTTAGCAGTTCTGAATCTCCATGTCTCCCCAACGCCTCCCACCAAGTTACTGCTAAATCCTCTTCCTGAGCAAATGTCGTTTCAAGATTTTCAAGCTGACCACCATGGCGGCAATCTTGAATATTAGAATAGAACTAATTTAGCGATTCTAAATTACCGTGTTACCCCAATGCCTCCCACCAAGGCTAGGCTCAATCCAACTTAACGTTCGGGAGCAGACATGGTTTGAAGATTTTCGAAAGGGCTACCTTGAATATCAGAACGGAACGATTATAGCTATTCTGAATCTCTATGTTGCTCCGATGCCTCCCATCAAGTTTCAGCTGAATCCAACACAGGTTGGGAGGAGATGTTGTTTAAAGATGTTCAAGATTGCTGACATGGCGACCATCTTGGATATCGGAACGGAATGATTTTAGCAATTATAAATCTCCATGTGGCCCCAATGCCTCCCACCAAGTTTGGGCTTAATCTGACTAAGGTTTCGGGAGCAGATGTGGTTTCAAGATTTTCAAGACGGCCGCCCAGACGGCCATCTTGAATAGCCAAACGGAACGATTTAAGCAATTCTGACTCTCTATGCTCCGATGCTAACCATCAAGTTTCGGCTCAGTCCAACAAGGTTTGGGAGATGTCATTTGAAGAATTTTGGATATCGAAACTAAATGAGTTTAGCAATTCTGAATCGCTATGTCGCTCCGATGCCCCCTCCCCCCCCCTCGCCCCCACCCCCACCCCAGTCAAGTTTCGGCTCGATCCGACATGGTTTTGGATGAGATCTTGTTTGATGAATTTCAAGGTGGCCGCATGGCGGCTATCTTGGATATTGGAACGGAACGACTTCAGCAGTTCTGAATCTCTGTGTCCCTGTGATGCCTCACATCAAGTTTTGGCTCAATCCGACTTATGGTTTGGGAGGAGATATTGTTTGAAGAATTTCAAGGTGGCCGCATGGCGGCCATCTTGGATATCGGAACGGAACGATTTTAGCAATTCTGAATCTCTCTTTTACTGTGATGCATCCCATTAAGCTTAAGCTCAATCGGACTTGTGAATTAGGAGGAGATATCGTTTGTAGAATTAGACATCAGAACGGAACGATTTTAGCAATTCTGAATCTCCATATTGCCACAATGCCTCCCACTAAGTTTCAACTGAACCCTACTTATGGTTCTGGAGGAGATGTCAAATATTTGAAAAGCTAACGACGAACGAACGGACGACGGAAAGATGACGGACAACAGGCCATGGCACAAGCTGACCAGGAGCAAAGCTCCAGGTTAGCTAAGACTGCACATACTGACGTTTGTTTACGAGACAAAATGAATGTCAGTGTCAGACAAGTCTCAAGAGCACCATTTAATTCGCAGCCTGATTAATCTGTCTCATCACATTAGGCGCATTTAAATAAGCCTTGAAGCTCCTTCTAAGCAATGTAATCGGAAACTCGATAAGTTGTCATAATAGTATTGAATAAGTCAGTGTCTTTGATCACGATACGGCCTGTCGCATCCTCCGAAAGAGTCTTTAGAAATAGTGTTTATCTTAGGACATTGTCTGCATTCTGACCAAATACCGGTTCAGTAGCATCATGATATATTGAATTCCAATTTATATGTCCTTGCTAATCTATATGCATATCTGCTTGCTGTATTAGTACTAAAACCAACATTTTTTAATCATCCGCATCCGCGCAGTCTGATTAGTCTTCGCTGAGCGTTCTTGGGAAAGATAAGGATTCACACCATCTTCATGGGATCAGTAAAGACAGATCAGACTGCGCGAATACATAGGCTGATCATAGTCTTCGCTGAGCGCACATGTAAATTATAAGAATTGCTGAGCCCCGGCCTATTTTGTTTTTATAACCGCCGGTTTTTAAGGTCTTTTTAATCTAACCCATTTATGACGAATGGATTCTTCTACATTAACTCTTCGGAGTGATCCATTTCCAATAATAGGGGTATTTGGTTAGTTTAATTATAACATGTTTTATAGAAATTCCTGAATTTAATGCAAACAGTGTAGACCCTGATCAGACGCCGCCTGATCTGGGTCTACATTGTTTGCTAACGTTCCTTTTTATGGGACGATAGGCTTAAATAGGTTAATATGACTGTGTAAATTTGAATTTTAATGCTAGCATATGCGTTCATTTTAAATATTATCGGAAATATGGAGATCAGGTTTGGCTGCATGAATAGTAAACGTCCAAGTCCGATGTCATCAATCAAGTTTCAAGTTCATAGGCGTATGTAGTATTATTGGAGTTAATCTTAATCATGAGCATGGTTTTTCAAGAGCTGTTCCGTGCGGGTGCTAGCTATGAATCATAATAAGAGGCTGTTATATCTAAAAGCAAGGATCTTTTTTGAAACTGTAACCGAACCTAGCGGGTACATTCCTAATGAGACACAGCGACTGTTAAATCTCATGTACTCGGTCGGATGGGTTACATTACGGAAACACGCCTATTCAAATATATTGAAAATTTTACAACCAAAAAAAGGATTTTTTTTTTTTATATAAAAAAATTCAGATATTTTTCATATTTCTGTTCAAAACGTAGATTGTGGGTACTCGTTAGAACCGCCTTGGCGAGGCGGTTCTAACGAGTACCCACAATCTATGTTTTTGAGAAGAATTAAGAAAAATAATGTATACCCCTGTAAACCCCAGTTTTACTATATAAAAGTTGGGTTTGAGGGAGTCAAAATTATATAGGTATGTTTTCGTGATGAATAACAATATTAACACGTTAAAGCTTTTTTCAAAATCGCCTACCACCTTTTCAGCCCTTCTTTCAATGTAGCTTTTTTTCTTCTTTTTTTCTTTTTTTTTTTTTTTTTTTTTTTTTTTTGTTGTTGTTGTTTTGTTGTTTTAGCTCAGCTGAGCTGAAGGGTCGAGCGGAGCTATTGTATTCACTCACTGTTTATCCTCGTCGTCGTCGGTGGCGGCGTCATCATCGTCAATCTGTCCGTCTGTTCGTCCACAATTGCTTTAAACAACAGCTCCTCCTAAACCACTGAGTCAATTTTTAACCAAATTTCACAAGAATGATCCACGAGTGGTACTGACTACAAACTGTTTAAAGTTTTGGAATCCATTAGGATTCTGGAGGTCATGGCAACCAAGAAAAATATTTCAAAAATCTTCTTGTCAGAAATCACACGACCGATTTCAAAATAATTTGGCACAAATGTTCCGTTGATGACCCTCAATCTAAATTGTTCACACCATCATGATTTATCAAAAGACATTACCACCAGGGACGGGGTTTATTTTCCCTATACATCTATATAGAAAACTTAAAAACGTTCTTCTCAGAAACCACTGAACCGAGTTCAATATAATTTGACATAAAGGTTTCTTTGTTGACCCTTTATCAAGATTGGTCAAACCATCATAACTCGTCAAAACACATGACCGCCCGGGGCAGGGGCTTACTTTCCCTATATATCTATGAAGAAAATTTTAAAAAAATCTTCTCGTCAGAAACGACTGGTCCTATTACAATATGATTTGGCAGAAATATACTCTACCAAGATTTTACTCGTAAAACATATGGCCGCCAGGAGCGGGGCATATATTCATACCTGGGACTATTTTTTGATCACTAGACCATTAAGGTTCCCAATATCCGAGTTCCCACAAACCAGGTACTTACGGAATATATATATATATATATATATATATATATATATATATATATATATATATATATATATATATATATATATATATATATATATATATGGTCAAAAAACATGGCTGCCAGGAAGCGGGTCTTGGTTTCCCTATATATGTTGTTTTTTTTTGTTTTTTTGTTTTTTCGTTTTTTTTTTTTTTTGTTTTTTTTTTTTTGAAAGTTTTATTGCTCATCTTTTCAGAATAAAAGTCAAAAAGGATTGCCTTTGGAAACAAAGAACACACAAAATCACGAAAATCGGAGACTCGGTTTGACTGAGTCTCTTCTTGAGCAACACTATATATTGCGAGGCTGCATACGCCCCCTAGCGCCGGTTTAAGCGGTATTCGATTTTCAAAATAAACAAGATGAGCTCAATGATCCTAAAGGAAATCAAATATAGCCTGCACTATAGGGATACTTTTTACGGCCGCCGCACGGCACAACACCAGCTACAGTAGATAAAAACCACTAGACCGATTTCAATATATTTAGATAGAAATGTTCCTTTGGTGACATTCAACGCAGATTGTGGAAAATGTCATGGTCCATCAAAAATATGGCCGCCATGTCTACATAGAAAAAGTTAAAACGTTTGTGGTCAGAAAGTACTGGAACTATTTCAAGATAATTTGGCAGAAGTGTTCCTTTTTTGAATTTCTACCAAGATTGTTCAAGCCATTATGATTAGTCAAAAACAAGGCCGACAGGGGTTGGGGCTTATTTGCATATATATATTGAAATTTTGACGACCGGATAATCAAAAAATGAGGCACTGATTGCCATATACTTCTTCTTATGGGACCATCATGTGTTTCTTGAAAATAAATATATCAGGAGACATTCTTTCCAAGGCAAAGGGGTTAAGTGGAAAATACATAGAAATGAACGATGCCAAGTAAATTAAATGCTTGTAAATAAACTACCAAACTTGCTAAAATAACACAATAGTAACAGTTTAATTGGTTTAATCATAAATCTTAACAATCATACTTCAAAATATTCAAGGATGTGGCACACAAAAATATTACATCAGGAAAACATGCCTATATAATTTTGACCCTCTTAAACCCCACTTTTATATAGTAAAACTGGGGTTTACAGGGGTATACGTTTTTTTCTTATTTCTGCTCAAAAACATGGATTCTGGTACTCGTTAGAACCGCCTCGCCGAGGCGGTTCTAACGAGTACCCACAATCTATGTTTTGAGCAGAAATATGAAGAATTTCAGATTTTTTTATCTGAAAATTTACATATTTTGGCGGTTAAATTTTCAGTATATTTGAAAAGGCATGTTTTCGTAATGAACTGTTATACTTAAATATATACGATTAAAACCTTGCAAAAAAACCTATATAAATACCATATAAACTGAAAGTTTGTAGCTTGGTAATTACTGTTTTGAACGCGCTTGTATGCTTGACATAAACTGCAGTGAAATAATCTTTTATAGCACTTATATTTCACTGCTCCAGTCTAATCCTGTACTGCAGCACGGTTATAATTTTCGTGTTTTACTAAATTTTTGTTGCAAGTCATACGAATGCTTATCATAAACTGCTACTAGGTAAAGTTTTATAATGTGTTATTATTTCCTTCTAAAAGCCGTACGATGTTTGTTTGCTATTATTGCATACAAAGCAGTGTCGCACGTTATTAACAGCCATGCATTAACCAGCGAAAAGCCGTGTATTAACAAAGCAATTCACGCGCTATTAATGCACGGCTACGCAACTTTCAATATGATCGTACCGGGGATAGGGATTTACTGCCGTTACGGAATGTGTACTGCCTGGCTCTAGAACAAGCAGAGTCCGTGGAAATTGTGTTCGCGAGACATTGATGAAAAGGCGAAACAAGATAGTGCACGAAATAACGCGAACTGTAGTAAATATGTTCAGTTTTTATGCAATAATAGCTATCGAACATGTTTTTTTTCAATGCATTAACATTCGCCAGGTCCCTTAGGAGGTGTTGAAAACCGAGATCGGGATCTGGCGAATGTTAATGCATGAAAAACCATGTTTAATCCCTATATTCATCAACGGCCGCAAGGTAATCTTACGTCATGCGCTAATACTTCCCAGCTGCAAGCCATACGCAGACGACACCTTACTTAGTCTATACATCTTAACACTTTGCATGCTGGGTAAAAATTACAGTAGACGACATTTTGAAACATTTTCTTATTTTTACTTGAAAATAGGATTTGACCCTTCATTCATGTGTGTGTCGCTTACATCTTTTTGTTTAGGATAGTCATTTGACCACTTCATGGGAAAGTAACTGCCCGTTTGGCTTTCTGCTAGTGATGTTTCCATTAGGGTCTATTTATTTCGTGTTTGTGTTTCTTTCCCTTTGATGTATCTGATGGGAGGTGTGGGATAATAGTATCGATTCCTGATCATTGTCTTTCCTTCTATTTTTCAGATCCTAATTTCTAGGAAAAATAAGAAAAAAAATCATCAATTTTTTGTCTGCTGAATCTGCCCATAGCGTGGTAAGTGTTAACTTTTCATCCAGTATGTCCATTAATGAATTCAATCGGCGGTTTAAAAAATTGGCCGAAAACCTCGACCAAATAATTGACTTAGGGCAAAAACAAAAAAGAACGTGTTAGTATAAGCTTTTACCCAATGTGCCGGTAATGCTTTCCTGCTGATAGCGGTACGTTCGTGTTTCCTAATCATATATTGCAGCAAAGTAAGATTTTATCGTGTGCTAATATTTCCCTTCTGATAACCATACGATGCTGTATGCTACATACACTACATCATGGTAATATTTTATCGTGTGCTAAGATTTCCCTGCTAATAGCCATACGTTGTTGTATATTAATCATAAACTGCAGCAAGGTTATATACCATCGTGTACAACATTTCTCTGTTGATAGCCATACGCTGTTGTATGCTAACCGTATACTTCAGGAAATTAATCTTTTATTGTGTGATTATATTTCCCTGCTGCAGGCCATATGTTGCCATATGCGAACCATATACTGCAGCAAGTTAATTCGCTTATCGTGTACTAGTATTCTCCTACTGCAAACGAGTTGTTGCTACCTGCTATTATTTCTCTGCTTTTCTTTTGCATGCAAATCATGTGCTGCAGCAAAGTTATCTTTGATTGAGTGTTTATACGTCTCTGCTGCAAGACATACATTGTTTATGCAAATATTGTACTACAGCAAGGTAATCTTCTACTGTGTGCTTATATTTTCTTGCTGTAAGCCATACTCTGTGTGCTAACCATAAAGTGCAGCAAGTTAACCTTATACCATGCTCTAATCATCACGAAAACACGCTTATTCAAATATACTGAAAATTTTACCACCAAAAAATGAAAATTTTCAGAAAAAAACATCTTCGGCGAGGCGGTCCTTACGAGTACCCACAATCTATGTTTTTGAGCAGAAATAAGAAAAATAATGTGTACCCCTATAAACCCAAGTTTTGCCATATAAAAGTGGGGTTTAAGGGGGTCAGCATTATATTGTCATGTTTTCATGATGATGTCCCAGCTGCTAGCCACTCGCAGACGCCATCTTCCTTAGTCCATACATCCAAACTTCCCACCCAGTGCATCCATAAGTGAATTCTATCGGGGTTTAAATATTTGGCGGAAAACCTCAACCAAATAATTGACTTTGGGCCGAAACAAAACAGAACTTGTTGGTATAAGCTTATTACCCATTATGTAGGCGTTGTTTAAGTACAAATGTCAAAAGCTATACGTTATATAGTGTAAGACGGCAAAAATGTAAGTTTTCTTTTTTTTTTTTTTTTTTTTCTTCTATTTTTCTTTTTATTTTTACTTTGTAAATGATTTGAAGTGCGTATTGCAAGATTGTCAGACTAAACAAAATATTGCATCAAAGTATTTATGGAAGATCGCGATTATAGGGTTGCGAAAATTGGATAGGGCTGTTTTTGTTTTCTGACTTGCGACATTGGATTGCCGTGATGGTATCATAACGAGTAATAAAAGCACCATCCAGGGTGTTAAGAGTGCTTTGGCCATCCCTATATACGTGTCTCTATATTCATACTTATTGTTTACAGTGTCGGTTTGCTGGCATCTGCATCTTACATCAAATAGGACACTTCATTTTATTAGCATACGGTACATCATGAAAACATGCCTATATAATTTTGACCCCCTTAAACCCCACTTTTATATAGAAAAACTGGGGTTTACAGGGGTATACATTATTTTTCTTATTTCTGCTCAAAAACATAGATTGTGGGTACTCGTTAGAACCGTCTCGTCGAGGCGGTTCTAACGAGTACCCACAATCTATGTTTTGATCAGAAATATGAAAAAATATCAGAATTTTTATCTGAAAATTTTCAGTTTTTGGTGGTAAAATTTTTCAGTATTTGAATAGGCTTGTTTTCGTAATGATAAGAAGATGATCCTATAATTATTGAGTAATGTCCTATGTTGTTGCACAATAAGCCAGCATTGAATGATATTCTCTAATCTCTCTCAGATACGTTTTTGAAAACTACAAGTTGAATGCAATTTTGATTAGAAACTTAATCATCTAATGAGTTTATAATTACATTGGCGCGATGCCCAGTGCTTTCTATTACAGCATTCCATTACACGATAATAGAGGTTTAATAATTTGATAATTCAATAACTTAATATCAAGAATTAATCTTGTTCTGTAACACTGATTACTGGATTTTGACCTCGCCAAGTGAAAAAGTGCCTTAGAGTATGCGCAAAATGTGCGAATTCACATCATCCTGAACATGCAAAAAGTGTGATCGGGGGCCTTAACTCTCCATTCCATTACGAAAACACGCCTGTTCAAATATATTGAACATTTTACCACCAAAAATGAAAATTTTCATATAAAAAAAATTCTGATATTCTTCATATTTCTGCTCAAAATATAGATTGTAGGTACTCGTTAGAACCGCCTCGACGAGGCGGTTCTAACGAGTACCCACAATTTATGTTTTTGGGCAGAAATAAGAAAATATTGTATACCCCTGTGAACCCCAGTTTTACTATATAAAAGTGGGGTATAAGGGGGTCAAAATTATATAGGCATGTTTTCGTGATGACATATTTTGTAGTATCCAATGATTCTGTTAGCGAACAGCAAAGACTAACCAGACTTGCTGATGCACGGGCTGATCGGGACCTTCGCTGCCCAAAGACCCATTTCCCATGGTGCGGTCCATCTAATGACTCAGCTGATTAAAAGTTTTTTAACAGCTGTCTTATTAATACCATAAAGTCTCATTGAAACATTTGCTATTTCATTTGAATGATTAAAACTGAAACTGTAGCAGCATTTCTGCATTATCCCTGCTTTTTTATATCGCAGGATTATATTGTTAACAGTCTTACTTCCGGAATACAAAATGGCATAATGCGCATGCATATTTTTCAGTCAGTCTGGCTTCTAAACTAGGTTCGCACGAGCAATGTGAACATAGATAGATAGATAGATAGATAGATAGATAGATAGATAGACAGATAGATAGACAGATAGAACGGAACAGAAGTTTTATTGTAAATTGATACACACAATTCCATCATTTATATAGCATATATATATATATATATATATATACAAAACGTAATGACATGGGATCTGACAGCCATACACTACTCCGCGATAATTCAATAACAAACAGAGACACAGAGAGAGAGAATGAGATATATAGAGAAAGAGAGAGAGAGTCAAACATCTTTGTTTGATTTGATTTGGCCTTTACCTCCGATTGCGAGCTCTTCCATGAACACAGTAGCCATAATGTAGGTTCAACGGATCTAATTCAAGGAAAAGCATAAACAGTCAAATTCCACCATTAAGACCAAACCAAATTAGGACCACTCCGTTATTATGAGCAGCTTTTTGCCAGTCCAAAATTGTTACTTTCTTATTTTTCCATATTCAATATTAAAGGCTACATATTCCTCAAAAATGCACATTTTATTATCCAAGAAAGGTTTAATAAATTGCTATATGGTGTTTATACAATCACAAACTGTGGCACCTGACAGCCTCTAAAATTTCATTTAGTCTCTCGTTCTTGAAATGGATCAAAAATGAAATGATTTTTATCGTATCTCTGAATTAATGTTGACATTTATTAAGAGATACGTTAAAAACATTTCTTTTTCAATACAGTTCAAGAACGAGAGACTAACTTTATTTTATACGCTGTCAGATGCCACATTTTATGATCGTATTAATACCATATATCAATTTATTAAACCTTTCTTGGATAAAAAAAAAATATATATATATATATATATATATATCTAATTTGCTTTAGGATTATGGAACCTATAAGACCATCACATTAATAAGACCACTTTTAGGCAATCCCAAAGATGGTCTTCATGGTGGAGTTTTACGTATATGCATGTCAAATTCTGTTTTAGATTGTCTTTGTAAGTGCCTATCAAAATAAACGTTGAATACCCTTCTATATACAGTGTAAGGTCTGATCTTATACATTTGCTTTATAAGAGATCCCGATGTCAGTTGTTTGGATAACATTCAACCAGTGAAGACTGCAATCATCTTAGGCATCAAAGAGGGTTGTTATGAGCCACAACGTCAGAAAACGTACCTTCGAACATGTGCGTCGAACGGAGACTCCAATCAGCCTGCCCATCCGCACAGTCTGATCGGAGTCTTTGAAGAAACTTTGCATCCTTAGCTAGCCAAAATGCACCCAGTGAAGATTCTGATCAGGCTGCACGAATGTGCAGGTTGATTTAAATCTTCGCTGGAAATATATGTTCGAAGATACACTTTCTGACATTGCTGCTCATATATATCTGCATAAATACCAGACCGCATAGCTGTTGAACCTATTTACATCGAGTGGATCTTCTACCTTAACTCTTTGGACAGGTCAACTTCCTGTATAAGGGGTGTCTGGTTAAATTTTATTTTCATCATGTTTTGCAGAAATTTCTGAACTTAATGCAAACAGTGCAGACCCTGATCAGACGCCGCGTTCGGCGGCGTCTGATCTGGGTCTACACTGTTTAGCAATGTTTTTTATTTATTTTTTTTAGTTTATTTTTTTATTTTTTTTTTTTATGGAACGCTAGGCTTAAATGGGTTAACTCTTTGCATGCTGGGTAATTTTGCATGCTTTTGTTTTTCGTCTGTGGATTTTTTTAGAATTAACTTTTTTTTTAAAACAATCTATCATGAATGCCATCAGAGTGTCAAACAGTTTGGATCCAGATCAGACCCTGATCTGGGTATAAAATGTTTGCAAATGTTATCAGCAGACAACAAAAGTCGCCACTAGCGGAGGAAGAGTAAATGTTACTGTCAAAAAAAAAAAAAAAAAAAACAAAAAAAAACACCATTTTCAAATATTGGCATATTGGATGAAATTGATTGACAAAAACATCTAAACAGACCATAGTTCCTTTACATTAACATCATGTAATACAATGTTGTCGCGTTGGACTTAAGCAGTTTTGTCGACACTTTTCTTGGTCTCAACGTTATCATTGTTTTAGAGTAACAGCGGCTTTGTTCACAGTGAATCATATAAGGCATCCTCTTGATTTTAGGAATTTTCTATTAGAGTTCTAAATGCAATCATACGTTCATGCAGCTGTGTGTGATTGTAAATTTTAATTATAATTTGTTCGTTTCACTGCATTAACATTTGCTGTGCATAAGCGATTCCAATATCATTGGGAACCGCGTACATCCTAATATATATATATACTTAAGTCGGGTTTCTCAAATCCTGTAGCTTGCAAAAAGTAACCTACAATCGGAAAGATATACGGCTCAGTTTTTGTGCAATTGGTTCATACACAACAGCTGTATAGCAATTTGAAACTTATTACATTTTGGAAAATAACATGCATTTTGCATGATATTGGTTCAGAGTTTTGCCAAGCTGCTGTTAGTTCTATGAAGCGTATACTACACAGATATAGGTATATATATATATATATATATATATATATATATATATATATATATATATATATATATATATATATATATATATATATATATACATATATATATGTTGAGAGTTAATCATTAACAGTGCAAATGATTTGTTTACCTGAGGCCTTTTGGCTTTCGCCTTCTTCAAAGGTTTTCTATTTTAAAAAATGACATAAAAATGTAAAATTTACGAATAAAAGATATTGCCCTTTTTCGGGCCCATGTTATCTGGCCCGCTGCGACTTGATAACTGATCGTGTTTAGATATATGTGAAATGTAAACAATATGCGTAAACACAACGTGCAAAAAGTATAAAGCTTATCTTCAAAACGTATAAAGCTTATCTTTACTATCAACACAACTGTGCCCATATGCGCAATGTATACAATGCACATAAACCTTACATCGAAAGGGATCTACACCAAACTGAGTGTTTTTCACCAGTATGTAACTTATTATGTTTGGTTTTCAAACATTCTTACCGAGTAAAGTTCTTCAACAAAAGATTTGAAATTATGGACATTAAGAAATGCGCGGTGATTTCCCTCAACGTGTATCTTTAAGACGTACGCATAATAACAGTGTAGATCCTGATGGGACAGCTCGTTATGAACCATCCCATGTGGATCTACAAATTTTGCTCTAATATCTGTTTTGGTTTGCAGGGACGAAAGGTTTAATCCATTAGTACAATATAAATGAAGCTACTCATGAAGGCCACAACCAGAGGCACAGATAGAGAACGACATCAGAAACAAACAATGTAAAGACACAACGGCTCATTCTAACCCAAGGGCTATAATGTGAACAATCTTGGTGAAGGTCCACTGGATAAAACTAAGTACCAAATGTCAAGGCCTAGGCCTTCTAAAATATTTTTAAAGGTTTTCCCCATATGAATCTATGCGAGACAAGTGGCCTTGAGGACGGTTCCATTTTGACCATACGGCCATAATTTGACAGATTTTGGAAAAGGCCTTCTAGCTTGAGCTACGTATCAAATATCAAAGGTCTGGGCCGTCCAAATTTTAGACAAGATTTTTTTAAAGCTTTCCTTAAATGAGACTATGTATAAAAAAGTGGTCCTGTGGTCCAACACGGCACTTTTAAGCCCATGGCTACGATTTGAACAATCGGGGAAATCAGTTATAATTGGGTTAACAACCATGCTCGCAGTTTGCCGCATAACATTCATCGACAAGTTGTAACCCCAAGCAAACCAAGACTGATACCTGTGCAAATATTGTAGATCCTGATGAGACGGCTCAAACTAGCCGTCGCATCAGGATCTACATTACCTGTTATTTTTTTGACTGAAACCCCGATTTGCAAATGTGAACAAGTCCAAATTCAAAAGATTAAAAATCAATTTCAGAAAATCAGGCGTGACACGTTGTAATCTATTTCAGAAAATCAGGGTGATACGTTGTAACCCATCTCATATAATAGTTATTAATAGCGGTTTACGGTCTTCCATTTGTTGGTTTTATTTCGTACAACCACGGATGCACTCTGTGATGAAATTCTTCTGCATGGAGTCTGCAACTGCCTTGCCTCGCGGTTTATAGTAGTTGGGGCCGAGGCGCAGGAATGGGGAAGAAACTGGCACATAATTTCTTATTTAAGACTCGGTATCCCACATAAGAACACATTGTATTTCATAAATAGTAAGGTTTGGGTTTTGTTCGGTAATTATTTTGAATGTCATTTAAAATAATATGAAAATCCGCGAGCGTTGTCACTGTTGTCTATGTGTCTGATTACATAATTTCACCAATTTCTTTACACGCGACACTTTCATTAAGTATATGGTATTCCAATGCATACTTCAGCGGTGTGTAACAAAATAAGCGTACCAATTTCCGTTTGAGGATTACTTCAAATATTAAAGGTGAATAAATACACTGTCAAATCCTTTTTGCCTCCCTTCTGAAAAGAAGTCTACTCTAAAAGGAAAGAAATTGCTCCTTTTCTCTCAAAGATGCAACTGACTTCCTTTTAGAGCATACCCCTTTCCAAAAGTGGATCGACATGCAGGACGACAAACAGGAGGGCACAAAAAGCTATGTCCCCTGTTAACAATGGCATAAAACTTCCAAAGCGTAAGAATTTCTTTCAGCCTTTAGCATACATGTATAAATTGAACGAATGGATACGTTACTGCTGCTACAACTACTACTACTACTTCTACTGTTATTACTAAACTTTAGTACTACTACATCTGCTGTTGCTACTACTACTACAACTATTATTTATAATAGTCAAACCCCAATAGCTCGAACACCGATGGCTCGTTTATCATAATTAATTCAAACTCGTTTTCGAGTCCCTAAGAAATTCTTCCGATCGTTCCAGCAAACAAATATTTAAAAGGAAATTTTCTGACTTTATCATGAAACTGTATGTTGTGTGCTCTCATTAGAATCGCCTCGTAGAGGCGATTCTAATGAGTACACTCAACACACCATTATTCTTCAGAAGATCGAAAACTTCTCAGAATTATCCATTTGCTTCCTGACCTGGCTCTATGATTAACCCTCAGAGGCTCAAACTACCCAAGTCCCGAACAAGTATCCATAATCCCAATGATGTTTGAGCCACTGAAGTTCGACTGTACAACAACTACTACTTCTATTCTATGAATATTAATATTTTAGTAGTAGTAGTAGTAATATCAGAAATAGTTATATTTTATTCATAAACTGTAAAGAAAATCTAAGAATCTATCGCCTCTAATCAGCCGCTTCTACCGCCTTTTATAACTCCTTTTACATTTGTTATGTAAATCACGTGAGATTAAGTACTTATGCTTTGTTAATATTGCATTATACTGGTTTTATTTACTGTCATTAAATGTTCATTGCTTTTTGTTCCATATGTACGGAAGAGCATATAAATAGCATTCTACATATTCAAACTGCACAACTACATGCCTTGTTTCTGTTATTGCTTCTGTTAATGTCTTCGTTCATTGCACACAAATCACTATACATTAACCCTTGTCCTGCTGACTAAATTGAGTGCCACGCCCTTTTCAAATTTTCAGCCAATCAGATAATTTGATCCAGATTGGTGATTTAAATTCACATACTGAATAGCAAACAGTGTAGATCCAGATCAGTTGGCTTCTTACTGATCTGGATCTACATTGTTTGCAAGGAAGGGTATATCCGGGTTCAGCAGGACCAGGGTTAAAACAATGACTAAGCCGATGGTTTTTGAGTACTTAGGACATTTTCCGAGAAGTCAAACACTATTATATTTAGAAATATTTTAGGGACATTTTCTTATTTTATTATGAAAATGTATGTTGTGTGTACCCCTTGAAGCGATTTTATAGACGATCAAAAAGATATTCCTAAATTATTTCCACTTGTTTCCTAACCTGACGCTATGATTAACCCTCGATGGCTCGAATTAACCATGTTTAGAACAAATTTTATGGTTGGTCCAAAGAGTGTTCGAGCCGTTGAAATTCGATAGTATATCAGAAATCATCGTCTAAGACAAAAAAAAATATAAGTGATTGCCCAGAATTGGCTACGATCACCAAGCACAGCCTTCCATGGAAAAGTGTTCTTTACTATCATATCCAAATAACAAGGTAACAAGGACATGCATAAAATTCCAGACGATTTCAAATTTCGGCCAGGACGGGCCACTGACTACGGAAAGGGCTGCCTTGAGAGTCTAAGAAATTCCCAATATACTTATAATGGGAAAATGGTGTCTCCGTGCTAGTTCGTTCAATTTTAATTGGCTCATCATCAAAGTTGCTGGCAACCAGGATAGACATAAACGCTGGACCGCATCAGGCTACTGACTTTGGAGCTATTTGCCCATGAATGACGAAAATTTGACACTTTTAAACTTCAATACCTCTGAAGCCAGTACGTCGATCTTTATCAAATTCTATGTGTAGCATTATTTCGGCGCGGGAAAGACTGCATTAGGTTTTGGGAAAGATAGGATCAAAACGCTGGTTTCTACAGCAAAAGAAAGCCCCCATTGATTTATAATGGAGAAAATTATGTCTCCTTGTCTTGGTTGCTTTTGATCCGATCCCTTTTAAACTTGCAAGTAATGGAGTCATGCATTAAATCTCTGATGAGTATTAATTACGGCCAGATCGGAGCACTGACTACGGAGTAAGCTGCTCATGAGTTAAAAAAAAACATAGACATAATGGGAAAATGGCGTTTCCATGCCAGCTCCTTAATTTTTGGTCGAATCATCATTTAAGTTTCTGGTAACCAGGACAGGTATAGAAGCGCGCACGAGTTTGATTTCGGGCCGGATCAGACTACTCACTTAGGAGTTAATTGCCCTTGCGTGACGAAAATGTCACACGTTTGAACTAAAATACCTCTAAAGCCAATTGACCAGTCTTGATAAACTTTTGTGTGTTGGGGAAAGTCTGAGAACGGTTTTGGCGCAGACTGGATCAAAACGCTGGTTTCCATGGCAACGGAATGCCCCGATTGACTTATAATGTAGAAAATGATTTTTCCACCTTTTCTCAGTTGCTTTTGATCCGATCCTTTTATGCTTGCAGGTAATGAGGACATGCATAAAATTTTGAATAAGTTTGAATTTCATCCAGATCGAACCATTGACCACGAAGCTAGCTGCCTTTGAGCAGCTAAAAATTCAATGGAGATAATGAGAAAAATAGCGTCTCCATGCTATCGTAGCGCGATCATTTTTCATTATCAAAATTGGTGGTTATCAGGACAGGCATTACAGCTCGGGCAAGATCGATTTTGGGCCTGTGGTTTCCACGGCCCATTTATATGTCAAATCCCATATATGATGAAGTGTGGAGCAGGTCAGCCAATTCTATATTGTCAGTCTGGCATTTGTAAATTTTCGAATGCCTTTGCAGCACGAAAACATGCCTATATAATTTTGACCCCCTTAACCCCCACTTTTATAAAGTAAAACAGGGGTTTACAGGGTATACATTATTTTTCTCTTTTTTTTTCAAAACCAACATAGATTGGAGTACTCGTTAGAACCGCCTTGCCGAGGCGGTTCTAACGAGTACCCACAATCTTTGTTTTTAGCAGAAATATGAAAAATGTCAGATTTTTTTTTTAATCTTGACACTTTTCCTTTTCTAGTTGTAAAAGTTTTAATATATTTGAATAGGCGTGTTTTCTTAATGAATTCAACCAGGCTAGCCTGTTTACTTTGGACTTACTCTGCTCGAGTGTCTCTCCAATCAATTAAGGACATTTCTAAAACAAATCTGCCAATGGATGCGTTTGGTTTGTGTTATTTTTGTGTGCATAGGATTAGATCTATGGCAAAAGCATGAATGATGGTGGCTTGGAGTGCATACCTTCATCTAACTGTTCCTCAGGCGAGCGATCGTTGCCCTCTTGGGCGCTTTGTTTTATATTCAACACATATGAGCACAAAAAAATATCCTGCTGATAAATTTCAAACTACTAACAATTGCTGAGCATGAAAATTTATCTAATAAATAAAATAATGCCAAATATTGTTGGCATTTTCATATTTATTAGCAGAGAAAATTATATGATCAGCTGAGTTGAGAATGAAAATGTTTGATCAACCCGGGGCCAGGTCTAGCTAAAATGGATTATGCAGAGTTACCACTAAAACGCACATAGATCTGTTCTTGTAATTTACTGGATGGCGTCATTCTGATTATACCAAAATAATACGCAGACTGTATAAATCAAGAAGAAACAGCGCTGTCTTGTCAGGAAATTAAAATGTTCTCTTTTCTATTCGTGACTGTTGCAATCTTGCGAAATTAATTAGTTGTCTGAAAGGAAAGGTGGAAAAAATCCATTTGTAGATACTTAGGAATGAAAGGTTTTCAGATAGTTGAAAACAAAACAAATCGCATTCATTCGTAAGGCCACAATATATCAAACAACCTAGATAGAAAATTGTCTTTGGAGACACACTTGAGACCTTTTCTTCTGTATATACAAAGTACGGAACTAAAATGCACCTAAGTTGTATTTCATAAAATAATAAAAAGAAAGAAAGCAACTCATACCGTTTTCTTCCTAAGGCCTCTGATATCCTCGTCTTAAATCACACTTTTTTGTAACTCCGATGCAGTTTGAAAATAAAGCATCCTTTTTTTCACATTTTAAGTCATGTATCTGTACATCTGTCTATTGTTTATTGGGCCATGGAGCTGATGTAAAGTATGTAAGAAAGTCAGACAAGACACTGTTATCTTTGTTAATAATATCAGTTACAATTATTGTTTGTTTTACATTGTTTTCTAACGAGGAAACTCGCAGTATCGGTATGACGCAAGAGATCAATATAAAATACGATCTCTGCAGGTGATAGGCTGGGCAGACGTAGCACGACAAAACATTCTAGCTAAGACAAATATCTAGTCAAATATTTATTCTCCACGAAAACATAAGTTGTGGATACCCATTAGAAGCGCTATTGCGACACATACATACATCGTTATTATCTTCCAACTTAAAATAACAGACAACGTCCACATTTAATACTCGGAAAAGGTTGACGGTCAGTAACTCGTATTTGTTTCTTTATGTCTTTGAAATAGGTTTAGTACCTAATAAGCATTGTATCTATTTGTTTCAGTGAGTAATGGTCTGCTTTTCATTACGTTAAGATGCATGTGTGACATTTGTACATCTCAACTGTAGCTCCAGATAATGTGTTTCTTCTTCAACTAGAAATAGTTTTTTTCTTGTTTCTCCATGGACACATATGTTGTGAGTACTCATTAGAAGCGCCTCTGCGCCTCACATTTGTTTATGTTGAAATATAGCGGCGCTTCTAATGGGTACCCACTACTCAGGCAACTCACTTTTTCCTCAGTCTCCTGATATAGTTCATACATCATTATATAACGCACAAACAAAACAAAAATCCGGAAGATAAAGGTTACCAAACCGCCGTACAAATAAATAAATAAACACATTGAAAAAAAAAACACCCCATGAATTTCTTGGAGTGCGTAATCACGAATGTTTTGAATGAAGATTTTATATGGCTGATCACCAATTGTTATGTCTCTAGCAGAAAAAAAAGCATTTTAAGTATGGAGCTGCTGAGTTTATTAGTCACGTTAAGGTGGCTCTTATAGATTACAAAATGTCACTTTTTTGTACCTAGAAGGCACTAATAGTGTAAAGGTTCAGTACCTGGTGTAGCCTCCCTGTCTCCGGATGACGGCTTCAGCCTTGCGTCTCATCCCTCATGTGTAATGTCGGAGCTAAGCAATGGTCAATGTTGCCGCTCCCAGTGTAATGCTGCTTCCAGATCTTGCCAATTCTTTACAGGAGGGTCCAAAGCCTGTACATGACGACTAGTGAGATCCAATATATGTTCCAGAGGATTTAATTCCGGACTAATGGCTGGTCATGGCAAAGTCGTCACAGCAATGGTTTGGAGATAGGCTTGTACTATGCGGAAACGATGCGGTCTGGCGTTGTCGTCCGTGTATTCTGACCTTGAGGCAAATGCGTGATTGTCAAAATGACAACCGCTTGCAGGACATTGTCATTGAACTGTTTGGCCATCAGAACCACTCATGTGAGAGACACCCCTACACCATGACTGAGGAATAGTTGGCAGGATGTTCCTGGGTATATACGCCGTGCGTCTGTGCCTCCATACCCTAAGTCGTCTATCCTATCGTTGATATGGAACAGGAGCCTGCTTTCATCCGACCAATGAATGCGGCTTCATGTTCTCAGATGCAGGTTTCATCTGGCTAAACACCGTCTCTGATGGCGGGCTATCAGAAAAGTGTGTTTGATGACCCGTCTGGAGGCAAATTTTGCTGTTTTTAGCCGGTTTTTCTCAAAGTCCTGATGGTAGAACGACGACTGGATAACCTTTCTCTTTTAAGTGGGGAACTCGTTGCAAAGGGATAAAGTCGTACTAGGCAATTTAGCGCCTTGTCCTCGGATTATGACAGTGCTGTAGAGCACCCCAAACATTATCGGTCCTTTACTCCATTGGTTTCCCTATGCTTCCGAACCAAGCGGTTGATAACTGTGTGATGGAACCAAAGTTAACGACCAATAGCTTTGAATGACATTCCTGTCGAATGCATTCTAATTATCTTTGTACTTCTGACAATCTCTTTTGCGCCGTATTTGCATACCATGAACCGATATGGCAAGAAAATGGCTTTCAATAACCCATATGCACCCTATTTCTCTGCTGCACAAACTGAATTTTAAAACAAGGCGAGGAAGGCATGATGCATGTACCAGGTGCTAATATGTGGAGCAGTGCAGTCATGCTTGGAGTATTACATCATTTGTATGGAAGACCATTATTTTTAAAACCCCTATCGACATATAACTTCAAAAGTACCTGTGAAAAAAATATGATTCATTTTTCCAAGTGGTACTAAATTTATTTCCATGTGTATAGATAATTTAAGCCAACAGAAACCTGTTAGTTCTAATACGATGGCGACAACGCAACAAGTCCACAAAAAATCTCCTCTGGTATTCGAACGTAAATAAGCTATACATATGTTTTATTTTGTAATCTGTTCAATTTCACATATTTATGCTTTCAGCATTATGTTAGTTTGATTGTAGCACAATCAATATACACTTAGACTGTTCATTTTCACATCTGCATGTCTTAATTACAAGAAACTGTGCAAATCTTACACAGCAGCAGATACATGCTAGATAATTAAGCGAGGTCGGTGTTAGTACGGTGTTGGTACGATGTAATCAGAAGAGTTGCAATTAGTATCAATAATAAGCCTAGTACTTTAAAAATGAGTTATTGCCCTCTTTAAAAAATCGTTACATTTTCAGGATAAGTAACTTTTTTAAAACAAAATTGATTTTCCTGTCTACTGAAAATAGGTCTACTCTTAAAAAGAACTTGCTCCTACAGGGAGCAATTTTTTTTTCTTGTAGATTACATTCCTTTTCAGAATGGACTTGACGTGCAGTGAGGCAAATAAAAAATCGTAAAATCTGGAACACCTGTCAAAGATGAAGACAATCCTACCAAATATGGCAAGTTTATTTAAGTACCGTAAGTACGTACATTAAGTGTATCATTGTCCTGAAAAACCGTTATGACGGGTAGTTGTTGAACGTCTTTTTGAACATTTTAGTTAAATCGATACCGGAAAGTAATAGTGGTGAAACGCTCTCTGTACACTGCATTGCCGTGGAATTTTGACCGAAACTTATTCTGACATGTGCTTACAACAACTATTTCAAATCAGCTGATCAGATTCTTTGTTTTCCACTTGAAGAAACTTCAAAGCATTAATGTAACCATGACATTCCTTAATGTACAAAGATACTTGGTACATTTTCCACCCTTTTGGTTTAAACATATTTATTTCAGAAGCAATATTAAGTAAACAAGCAAGTAAATACAAACAAATCATAGGATAAGAACGAAAGTACAAGTACTTTTAGAGTTCTTCTCCTAATAGAGTTCCACCCTTCTGACAAGAGAGACAACTTTCATGACTTCCCGTTTGCTTTTCTGTGCACCAAGTTCCTTATAAAAAGGTTCTATTCTAAAAGGAAAGGACTTGCCATAAAAGAGAGCATTGTTTGTTTTTCTTTTTTAGAACAGACCCTCTTTCAGAAGGAACAAAAACAACTTTGAAAATAATCCCGCTTGAAATACCATTTTCCCCTTCATAATCACTTTATACGATATCTCATATAACAAATAACGTTGCATAGAGCAAACTGGTTTCATTCTCAATCATTATATTAAACAGCATGCATATATATTCAATGCATTCAATGATAGAGTGATTACACAACCAAACATACTACTGCAAAGTTAATTCCTTTCTGTATAACATGTTTACAAAGAAATAGACAGTAGAATGCGTGTCACATGTGTCACATGAATCAAATGATATTGTTTTCTCCTCTTTCTTACATGGAATAATTATTGAATGTATTTTTGTTAGTTTACTAATATTTTGGTTCTGGATATATGCTCAACATCGTTCCACTGTTTGTGGTGCTGATGGTGGTGATGTAAGTGTATGGAAATCCGTCCCCGAGGTTATATATAAAAACGCTTTTCGCCCTCAGCTCAGCTGAGCATGAATTGTCCTGCTAATGAATCTCAAATAACATGTACTAACAATTTCTAATTCTTTCTTGCTAAACAATGCTGAGCATGAAAATTTCTCTGCTATTATATATGAAAATACCATTTATTTTGGCATTTTCGTATCTATTAGCAGAGAAAATTTCATGCTCATTGAGTTGAACACAACAATATTTATATAACCTCGGACCAGACAACTGCCTGCTGTTGAATGGTTCTAAAAGAAAATTACTTAGCATGCGTGATTTATATATGTTATGAGGAAACTGCGCTAGCTTCTCTCATATATAATTCTCTCATGCATAATTCCTACTCGACACTGGCCGTTCCAAGGCGGTTCTTCTGTCATGGTTTATTTTTGTTATAGTTCGTCTTTGAATGTGTGTGTCGCTTATATCTTTTTGTTTTGGATAGCCATTTGGCCACTTTGTGGGAAAGTAACTGTCCGTTTGGCTTTCTGCTAGTGATGTTTCCATTAGGGTCCAGTTATTTCGTGTTTGCGTTTCTTTCCCTTTGATGTCTCTGATGGGAGGTGTGGAATAATTGTATCGATTCCTGATCATTGCCTTCCTTTCTAGTTTACACTAATTTAGTGATCGGTCGAGAAAAAATACATGTATATAAAACATGTATGCATTAAAATCCATTTAGCAAGAATCTAAAGTAAACAGATTAAATATATACAACATTTATGTGTTTACTTTAATCACCTTGTCATTCTCACGGACTTGAACGTAAAGGTCATACAACTATGAGAGCTGTTAGCAGAAAACTTCACAGGTACATAAAAAACCATCTAAGAATGAACTATCAGTTACTTTACCGCCAAAATATGAAGTTCATAAATCTTACGTGTAGAATATGGTTTAATCCGTAATATATTTAGGGGATAACTGCATTCAAATTTGGCATTTGGGGAGGTAAATCGGCGGTTTTACGGTCGGAAATTTCGTTTTACGGCGACGCGTCAGCGGAGCCCAAAAACGTAATTTGCGACCGTAAAACCGCCGATTTACCTCCCCAAATGACAAATTTAATGCAGTTATCCCCATTCTAATGCATTTATTCATTTTTTTCTATTGAAAAAATGTACTATTTGCACAAAACGGCAAGTGCTGTGAGCTGCAGTAAAACCAAACGCCAGCCAATGAGATGCGACGTTACGTGATGACGTCGGATTTGCGACAGTATATCGCAGAATATACCGTCGCAAATTTTTGACGTTATCCAATCAGACGTCGCGTTACATACGCGAGTGCATTAGAATTGGCATGATATGCTATGGCAATATGATGTCATCATACCATATCGTATTATGATATAGCATAATATATAATGATATGAGACTTATATAAATATGATACGACACATTATGTTAACAATTGTCAGAAGTTTTCTGTTTGTTTTTATAAAACATAAATAAAATTGATTTATGATGAAGCACGAAGACACGGGTAACGCCATCCCTGTACCTCACCCCTACGAGCTGGTTACCTCTCAACCCGCCCCACATCTTCACATACATAACACTGAATAATTTAAATATATTTTGTAAATATGGATTCTTTGAAAGCAGGGAAATAAAACAGCATAGTCTGTTTTACTGGTGCTGCTCCTGAAAAAGCGGTGTAAAGTACAAAATATAAGTGAAAATACCAGGAAATGCACATTCACGAAGCAAAGCCTTCCGGATGCTCAGAAAGACGGAGTGAGGAGGAACAAGCTATGGCAATACAAATGCCACAATTAACATTACGAAAACATGCCTATTCAAATATATAGAAACTTTCACCTCCAAAAACTGAAAATTTTTAGATAAAAAACTGACATTTTTTTTTTCATATTTCTGCTCAAAACATAGATTGTGGGTACTCATTAGAACCGCCTCGGTGAGGCGGTTCTAACGAGTACCCACAATCTATGTTTTGAGCAGAAATAAGAAAAATAATGTATACGCCTGTAAACCCCAGTTTCACTATATAAAAGTGGGGTTTAAGGGGGTCAAAATTACATAGGCGTGTTTTCGTGATGAAAACCACAGTCCCACAAAAGAAAAACTGCAACAGAGGAACCGTCTTGGAACGGTCAGTAGAAAAATTACTGAGGGAGACCTAAACCAGTTTTATTCGCACGAAACATCACCCTTAATTCTGACGCAGCTCCAAATACAAACTTATATTCGATCCGCTTAGGGGTCTTGTTTGTTTGTGTTTGTTTTGAGGTTTTACGGCCCAGTCAACCCAATGGGGTCATGTCCAGGCTGGCTTTAGGGGTCCTGTACCTCATCTGTGAAACATCACAGTGAAACTCATAATATCGCAAACACTATGATGAAACAAATTTAAATGTTCAATGGCGATCTGAAATCAGAACACAAGAACAATGCAAACAGGGCCATGATGGGCCCGACCGCAGACGTGATAGCCTGGCACCAACCATAATCTTCTTAGACCTTCTAGATGTAGTAATCAAAATTTTAGTTTAATTTCAAAAATGCACAAAACGGATAATGATCCAAGATGATCAGACAATATAGTTTAACCATTTATGCCGAGTGGATTCTTCTACTTTAACTCTTTGGACTGGTCCATTTCCAGTAAAAGGAGTGTCTAGTTAGTTATTATTACCATGGATTACAGAAATTCCTGTAATTAATGAAACAGTGTAGACTCTGATCAGACGCCACGTTTTGCGGCATCTGATCTGGGTCTACACTATTTGCCAATGTCCCTTTTATCTGACACCAGGCATAAATGTTAAAGTCCGCGATATTTGAAAAAATACGCTTTCGAGGCAAATGCAGACAACGAAGGCCCAAACAATTTTGCGCATTCGCGTAGTCTGATCAGGGCCTTCGTTGTCCGCTTACAACATGATTAGATGATATGAGTCAGGGCCCAGCAATTCCTATGCAATTACATGGAGACCAGCGAAGACAACGCCAGCCTACGCATTCGAGTAAGCTGATCAGAGTCCGCGCTTGCCATATGAAGAAGGATTGAGTCTTTAGCTATCCACAGAACGCACAGGAAAGACTCTTTTTATTGGGCGCACAGACAACTTTAGCTCATTTAGAAGACGCCTTTAATTGTGTACACACGCATATTGATACTTCATTGTCAGATGGTATGTATAAAGTATGAAATTAAAATTTTACCCTTCTCATTCCACACATTTCTACTGCAAAGTATGAAGAATGGAGGTAATTTGAAAGTATGGGTGGCAATTCAATTATCTTACTTAATACAATCATGATAACATGTCTATGTAATTTTGACCCTCTCAAATCCCACTTTTATTTAGAAACAAAATGGGGTATGCAGGGGTATACAATATGGTTTTCTTATTTCTGCTATAAAACATAGATTGAGGGTACCCGTTAGAACCACCTCGATGAGGCGGTTCTAACGAGTACCCACAATCTCTGTTTCGAGCAAAAATAACAAACAGATAACATTATTTTCATCTGAAACTTCATTTTTTGCAGTCATAAAAAGTGCTTTTATGTTGAATGGGCGTATTTTCGTAATTCTGCGTATTCATATCAAAACTTCCACATAACCATGTATCTACATGAACCCTAGGTGCTCATTTCACACTTTTCAACTGCAAAATATGAAGTATGAATTGGTATTATCGAAATATGGATAGTGATACAATTATCTTACTCAATACTGGGTATTCATATAAAAACAAAACAGAAAATAAACAGGGTAAACCACCATAAGCCCCACAGCGAGCAGATATGACACCACAACCAACAACACTGGAACCTTTGCATAGGAACGGTCAGTAGTAAAAACTACAGAGATGGGGCCACCAAATTGTCACCTTAGGTTCAAATGTTGTAAAGCATACAAAATAACTGGTCTGCTAACTCAGTTAATGAAACTGTTGATGTCTCTGTACCTCTTTCTGTGGCATCTGAACTAACTCTTCACTATTCTCTCTGGGTAAATATGATATATTCATTTTTATTCAGAGCCTTCTACACAATTTTCGTGAGACAGAAACCAAAATTTGTGGTCAGAATACTTCTTATTGCTGAAATGTACTGTCGTGTGCCCGCAGGCATAAACTACTAAAAGATAATTCCTGCAAATAATGATGCGTCTTTGTCATAAATATCAATTTCCGTTGGAGATAATTGGGCATGCATTACGAAATATGACCCGCTTCGTCAGAAAACGTACCTTCAGACATGTGCGCCAAGCGGATATTCAGATAAGCCTGTGCATTCGCGCAATCTCATCAGAATCTTCAGTGGGTAGAATCTGGAATGCCAAAGATGCAAGGTTTTTGCAAAAAAACTCTAAGACTACTCGGGTTTGATTTGAGTCTTCGTCGGGCGTACAAACGTTTTCTCACGTTTCGGCTCGTATACAGAGAGGCATTTCCTGACACGACGGATGAAAACAACAACATTCTGAACAGTTTTGACTTGAGGATTTACGTAAATACGCGCTCAACCTCGATCATTGTCGCGTCTGAAGGAGTATATTAATACATCATTAATATATTTCATAAAGGAGACCACTGGTGAATGAAGAAGTCTAAACTAATTAAGGTGCTCCGTGGATCAATTAATGACTCTCAAAAGATGTTACATTCTTACATTTAAGTCCTTCTATGCGTGTAGCAGTTGACAAGCTGTCTGAAGTAAAAATTAATGACTACACTAATTTGCAGATCTGAAGTAGTTTATGCTGAACATATTGATAAGACTTGAGAAACGCATAAGATTCAGAAACCTCTTAAATCTCTTACATACAAAAAAATAGAATTAAAGATACAGTCGACTCTCGTTATCTCGAACTCCAAGGGACTCTATGAAACACTTCGAGATATCCGTACTTCGACATATCAGATTTGCGGAACTGAGGAAAACAATTAATCGAACAACCACCTTTAACAGAATGAATATGTAATTTGACTCCTAAGTTAGAGATATATTGAAAATATTGTGGAAAAGAGGAGAAATTGCTCCTAAGGAGCAATTTCTCCTCTTTTCCACAATATTTTGTTGCCTGTTGGTAGATCTCTGTGTTATAACAGGGACCAGATTTTCACTTCGAGATAAGCGGTTATTCGAGATAAGCGAGTTCGAGATAACGAGAGTCGACTGTACCAAGGAAATGCCACAATTTCGAACCAGAGCCGTCCCGTGGCTACAAAAGAAAGGGAGACAAGGAACAAATAATGACAAAACTAATGTCACATATGAAACCAGCGACGCAAAAACAACGACAACGACGAACGGCAACAGAGGAACCCGCCTTTAAACGAAACAAGTCATTTTTAATTCGGTGTTGCTTTTTGTGCATAGTCCAAATCGTCACAATTCATTTTTTTTTATTTATTTATCGTTTTCATCGTCAATTTTACACAACCGAAATTTTTAGGTGTCGATTTCTTTGTTTTGTTGATTTTGTCCCCATTTACCCGGTTTACAAACAAATGAATAAATAAATAAAAATAAAATAAAAAAAAAAAAAAAAAAACAGATAAATAAAACGAAGTTACCCAGGAAATGCCACAATCACGAAGCACAGCACTCTCTAGGCACTGGCAGAAAAAGAGATGAGGAACACTCGATGAAAAGACGCAAGAGCGCATTCGCAATAACTGGCATCCAAGGAAAGAGGAACCACAACAGTGGAACCACCTTGGAATGAGCAGCAGACACAACTACCATGGCCCAGTTAATCAAAAGCATCGTTAGCTTAACGAGCTCGTTAGTGGTCAGAATGTTGACTGTTCTAGTAAGTACAATATCTAATTTACAGATATTGTTGCTGGAAAAAATGTGAGTAGCTTTTGCAAAAGCTAAGGCTACTCACATTTTTTTCAGCAAAAATATTAGCATATATGCCCTATTTGATGATCAAAGATTTAACGATACGTTAACTAATTACATCGTTAGCAGAACAACTGGGCCTAGGCTTTTAAACTAGTTTACTCGATCCAAACCGCGCCCTTAATTTTAATGCAACCCGTAATTACAAATACCGTATTCGCTTCCACCAACTTACTGGAAACAACCTTTTTAGTAAAATATGTACATTATAAGGGCACACCTTAAAGAAAGATTAGCAGAGGATTTCATGAGAGGATTATTTATGATGCTAACGCGATATTCGTTTTTGATTTTCGTTGTAACAGCATACGTCGTGGGTAATTATTTGATTACCTCGACTTAATTAGACCTCTAAAATCGTAGATTTTGGCAAAACATCCATGTTAAGGCCTATCCTTCTTAAACGTGTAATATTGTTTTTAATTTGATTTCCTAATAATAAATGTCCTAAGTTTATACATTGGGTTACTGTGAATTTTTCTTCTGACATCCCTTGCTGCAGTAATGTTTTCAATATCACTTTAAATGTATCAATAATTTGGACTGCGATAACATTTTGAAAAAAAAAAAAGAAAAATACGAACGAAGTCTGTGATACAAATAGCCTTGCGTACGAGGATTAACAGTCACGACATTAAAATAATTAAAATGAGATGATATCTTGCAAAACAAATAAATACGAGGGAGCTCGGAGAATATTACCATTAAAATGAAAATTGACAATATCAAAATCAAAATCATCATATTTGTCATAAACACGTGAAGATATGATGTCATTTGATATGATATTCAAATGGCATAATATCTTCTTATATTTAAGACAAACGCAATAATTTTGATTTTGCATCATCACTTTTGTCATAAAAGTATGATAATATTACGTCATTTCATATAATATTAAATGGCATAATGTCTTTATATATTTAAAAAAAAAACGTGATAATTTTGATTTTTATATTCTCATTACAGGCTAAACAAAACAAGTCTTCCGGAGTAAATATCCAGTCAGTTAAGCGAATCAGTAATCAGCTTATGACGTTATGAAGTATAAAGTACATGTATAAAGCCTAGAAAAATCATATGTGCATTTTTTTTCTTGCCTAACAGTTTGTCAGTTTTACCCTTAAAATGATTTTCTGGACCTTCAAACGTTTGGGGGAAGGTTCCTGAGTGATGGATATATGATCAATCTACATTTAGCTTTGTATTAAAATCTATGTTTGATTTAAAGGACAAGAATTGTCTGTATTTGGGGGTTCCTTAATCTCTTCAAAACAACAAATCCCTAAATCATATTAAATTGCTCTGCTGTCTTTTTGTTTCGCTCTGTATTTCTAAAGGCGTTTCTTTTCAGATTATTCCAAACCTACAGACGCGACTTCCACGTTGAGACTTCTACCTGTCAGGCAGGTCAGTTGGCTACATGCGAAGAAGACACTATATTGCCCAAACGGAGAGAAACTATGTTACCAAGGTAACACCCTAAAGAACTTAAAGTTTCTGCTAAAACATTTCTGCTGCTAACCTCTAGCGATTTTAACGTTCGTTGCTGTATCATATATATAAATGTGATGCAACAAGATAAAGAGGCAAGACTACAATTTCTGGCTACAAAGGCGCGGATCAGTCTTTGAATATGCTCTTTTGGATCATAGTCGTATTAGCCGCCTTACACTATGTAAGGCGGCTTACAGCCGCCTTACATAGTGTAAGGCGGCTTACACCGCAGGGATTGTTTGACAGACAGAAACGGCCAAAACAAGTTTTGACAGACAGAAACGGCCAAAACAAGAGAGCCAGGATATGCTTGGTGGTCAAGGCTTGTATCTACCTAGCTATAAAGGCGGTTTTCTCAGGTTCTGCACCAAAAGTAATTACTCCTATGCAAATGCCAGATTTGCGTGAGAACATTTAGTTCTTTTAATGTAAAATAAAGCATTAAAACATTTTCTGTGATTGTGACTGACAAGTAAGTTCCTTTAATTTCGAACGTTGCAAATGAAAACGATTGACCATCTACGCCAGTAATTGTGTTGTCTTAGTAAAAAATAATGAAACAAGAATCAATACGAACCGTAACGTGAGAAACGTACCTTCTTGCCATTACGAAAACACGCCTATTCAGATATATTGAAAATTTCACCTCAAAAACTGACAATTTTCTGATAAAAAAATTCTGATATTTTTCATATTTCTGCTCAAAACATAGATTGAGGACACTCGTTACAACCGCCTCGGCGATGCGGTTCTAACGAGTACCCACAATCTATGTTTTTGAGCAGAATTAAGAAAAATATTGTATACCCCTGTAAACCCCAGTTTTACTGTATAAAAGTGGGGTTTAAGGAGGTCAAAATTATATAGGAATGTTTTCCTGATGTTATGCGCGCAACACAAGCTCAAATCAGTCTTTGTTGCCCGCATTAAAAACTTTACATCTTTGGTTATCAATTCGCACAGTATGATCAAAATCTTCACTGGGCGCATCATTCTGATCAGACTGCTCAAATACACAGGCTGATCTGAATCAGCGGCGTCTGATCTGGGTCTGCACTGTTTGCTAATGTCCTAGTCCAGGTTTTACAGATAACCCTCATTATATCACGAAAACATACCTATATAATTTTGACCACCTTAAACCCCAATTCTATATAGTAAAACTGGGGTTTACAGGGGTATATATTATTTTTCTTATTTCTGCTCAAAAACATAGATTGTGAGTACTCGTTAGAACCGCCTCGCCGAGGCGGTTCTAACGAGTACCCATAATCTATGTTTTGAGCAGAAATAAGAAAAATATCAGAATTTTTTATCTGATTTTTTCTCCTGTTTTGGTTGTTAACTTTTCAATATATTTGAATAGGCGTGTTTTCGTAATGCACACGGCGGCACACTGACGTCACAGTGACAAGAATAGACACGAATTGCGCGGCTATGAACAACCGTTACCTGGAATTCGTACAAACGCGCGATTTGATTTCATTGTCAATGATACTCACATGAACAACAACCTTAAGGGAATTTTGGTGTTAACGACCAAAAACGTAATGTGTTGCCAGATTAATATATGAATTACGAATACCAGATTATTTCGTGTTTCGGTGTGCATTCTTGCACGCACAGTCACATAACATTGCACGGATGTCTATCCTACTGGAACGCACGAAGTCGAGAACATTCCTTTTCTTTATAATACTATATTTCATACTTCATGAACTGAACTTAAATACTAAATGAAATGTATACAGCAGTAGAAAGACAAACTATTAGACTACCTATCTAACTTCGGAATCTGTTTTACATTATGAAAACACGCCTATTCAGATATATAGAAAATTTCACCTCCAAAAACTGAAAACTTTCAGATAAGAAAAGGTAAGAGAAAAGTCCAGGGAGTGCCACAATCACAAACCGCAGCCCTTCCCAGACCCCAAGAGGAAGAGGAAACCGACAAATCTAAACAAGCACAAACCGAACAAACGTACGAAAAGCACTAAGATTAGCTCTCTCTTCCCCAAGCGAAGTAATCGCAATACTAAAAGGACTGAAAAACACAAGAACAAAATGACACGGAAAGACATACAACAAATCGCCTCGTAGAATAAACGACAAAGCAACAAAGAGTAAGACTAACACCGGGACCACCGCCTTAGAACGGTCGGTAGAGCAAACCACCGGGGGTTTAAAGCACTTCTAGCCAACTTCACCCTGAAAACTCTGATATTTTTCATACATTGTATTTCTGCCCTGAACATAGATTGTGGATAACCGTTGGAACCGCCTCGGCGATGCGGTTCTAACGAGTACCCACAATCTATGTTCTAAAGAGTACCCACAACTTATGTTTTTTAGCAGAAATAAGAAAAAAATAATGTATACCCCTGTAAATCCCATTTTACTTTATATAAGTGTGGGTTAAAGGGGGTCAAAATTATATAGGCTAGTTTTCGTGATAAGTGCCTTCTTTGAATTACATTAAACATGTTATCGGGTTGGAAATTCAACACTCTTTGAAGGTAGGAATATGATGGATATGAACAGATGTTCCGATTTTCATCTGAATTATTCTTTTTCCATCTATAATGGCTTCTTAGTATACTTAGAAACTTCATTAAGAGGTGCATGTCACATGAGCAGTGTGAACTTTGAAAATTCATTCGAGCTTTTATAAAACCAGAAAAAAGACTCGGTTCATATGATTATCTCATTAAAGGGTTAACGTACTTGTGTCGACAAGTACGAGTAGAGTACATTACGAAAACATGCCTATTCAAACATACTGATAATTTTACTACCAAAAACATGAAAATTTTCAGATAAAAAATTCTGATATTTTTCATGTTTCAGCTCAAAATATAGATTGTGGGTACTCATTAGAACCGCCTCGACGAGGCGGTTCTAACGAGTATCCACAATCTATGATTTTGAGCAGAAATAAGAAAAATAATGTATACCCCTGTAAACCCCAGTTTTACTATATAAAAGTGGGGTTTAAGAGGGTCAAATTTATATAGGCATGTTTTCGTGATGAAACACTACCGAACAATTTGTGTAAATATGGCATAGAACTGTAACAATATTTTCTTCAGGCAGAGCGCAAAGCCCCGAAAATTCTTCAGGAACGCGTAATATATTATATTAATCAAACCCATTAAACTCATTTGGCTCAAGAATTGGAGTTTCTAATAATCCTTATTACGGAACCTTTGGTATGCGCCATGCATTCTACGAGGCCTCTTTCTACTATTTTAGTGTACGCTGTTAACAAAGTTAGGGAACAACAAATTAGTTACAGTATTTCTTATTTCACCAAGAAAGTAGGATTTGACATGTCATGCGTTTCGTTACCCAAGTGGCGATTCGATGGAATGTTATACATCACGAAAACATGCTTATATAATGTTGACCCCCTTAAACATACATTATTTTTCTTATGTCTGCTTAAAACATAGATTGTGGGTACTCGTTAGAACCGCCTCGTCGAGGCGGTTCTAACGAGTACCACAATCTATGTTTTGAGCAGAAATATGAAAAAATATCAAAATTTTTATCTGAAAATTTACCTTTTTTTGGTGGTAAAATTTTAGTATATTTGAATAGGCGTGTTTTCGTAATGTCTTATTTTCTGGAAAAAAAAAGAACATTATATTAAATTTTCTAATATAATTTGCTGTCACGTCCCTATTTTATCTTGAATATATTTTACATGTACATAGTATAAAAAGAAGTTTGTATCGATTTTTATTAACCAGGTTAGATTAATGCATTTGTAACTGGAGCGCTGATTATGATGACAGTTTTACTTTTTAAGCAAGTAGGTACACTTCAGCTTTCAAGTTACGGTATTACGGTAATCACGAGATAGTTATGCTGAGGGTGTATTTGATTATTCACGTCTATATACTTGAGCGGTTACCAGAACACTATATATTCCGAGTGAACCTAGGTTTGGTGATCAATATCTTCACTGTTCTGGGATTGATTTTCGTCTCAAGGCTATCTTTTGAAAGGGGAGACAATTTTCTGTCGTAATTTTGCAGTTTTGTAGCGTTCCGAGAGAAAAATGTTTTTTGCTTCATAGTTTTAGCAGTTGCTGTATGAAACTTTGCACCGTTCGGACAATCGAACAGGTTATTTTAAATCTTGACTATCACGGTATTCTTGTGAATATTATTTTTAGATCTTGAATTTCACGGATTACTTGTGGACATATGTTTCAAAACGTGCCACATTACTATAAAAGTTCCCTAGTTGAATAGAACGATACACACTACAAATTCATTTCATCGAAGACTGATCCTTGTCTTCCTTTTATTAATCTTCATGTTGTGTTGTATCTGGGGAATCTGACCATGGTAAGTCAATAATTTATTTTAATTTTATTCTTGCAATATTCTTGCTCGTCTTTACCGCAGCTAAAATTCGAGTAGGTAAATTTATTGCTTTACTACGTTGCGATTTTATGTATCATTCGTACTTACAAACCCGGCATGATAAGTAGATAGACCCTGATCAGATGTGTATACTTTGGTTATATGTGTAGACCCTGATCAGACGAATAAGCCGTGTCGGGTGTGTAAACTATAAACCCAATAGGGAGGTTAAGTTTGATCGATTCTATGGATCCTGATCAGTCTGGTGAGTCTGATAGGTTCTGTAGACCCTGATCAGAATGCAATCATTAATATTTTTATTTGAATAAGATAAATGGATATTACATATTCTCATCTGACATGTACATACCAGACATATACGCTTAAATGTAAGACGCAGTTAGGCGTTATGTTATTATGTTAACCGCATACACCGTACGCGTAAAAGTACGCTACCGTTAGGCGTTATGTTAACTGCATACACATTCATTAGTTAGCGCGATTTACACAAATGACAAAGACTATATTCACCTTGAATACATATACAGAGGTCCTTTTTATTTTAATCACAAGTCTGTTTACTAGAATATTTTACGGTGAAATGGCTCAAGCAGCGAGGAGTCATGTTTGAGGCTATGACGATGGCATGTTGATATTGTACTCAATGATTACGTGGGGACGATGTGTGATCGTGTAATCATTGTGGTATAATGGCAGTTATAATTTATTTTAGCCTTTAGCGTTCTAAAGGGATTCTTACAGTGGAAGGCGCATGGGTTCTTCCTGTAAGAATGTGTAATCGTCGAGATGCCATTCCTCCGATTAATATGAATGTCAGATATATTCTGACTGTGTGTCTGCCTGTGTTTAATTGTTTTTACAATATTATATGTCATTAACAGCGTCCATGTGGTTTTAGGATCTGATTTTGCTATATAATAATCAATTGCAACGGACTTGTCGCATTTATAACATTTGGCGTACACACTCTGTATATTTAGTGGAAATTGATAAGGAAATATCTTGTCATGTTTGATATCGAGAGTTCTAGGACATGGTACTTATTTTCAGGTCCCGTATCCGTATCTGTATCCGTATCAATATCCATATCCGTATCATGTATCTGTTTCACCACTGTTATCGTCACTATGATTGACCATCAAATGTTTTCCGGCAAGCTTTGTTCAAAGTGCTATGGGAAAAAGTGTTAGTGATAACCGGAAATATCATGAAGGATACATCAGTGGACAAGTTTCTTCAAGTTACGTAAATTTATATTATATTTAATTATGTAAATATAATTAATTAGATTTTTCAGAATATGAAGTTTAACAGTACCTATGGATTATGGAATCTTCGGAACATAGAAATTAGAACATGGAAATTTGAACTTTTAATTATAGTTTTTTTTTTTTTGAACTTTTTAAATACATGCTTGTTTTTATTTTACAAAGTGTTTGTGTTTATCCTCTGATTGCTTGTGATTGCGTCTAGTCCATCGTCACCGTGCCCAACGCTCGTCCGATCACGTGACAATGGTGTCAGAAGTGGGATCATGGTGACTTTGGACACGTTATTTTAGCAAATAGAGGATCAGATGTATTGTGTTAAATACAGTTTGTTGTTTATGTTTTGTATGTAGTTATATATAGTTATGTGGAATTAGTTACTGTCAAATTATGTATATTCCAGAAGGTAATGACAAGCGGGACCATGGTCAATCATGTTGTGTAGTGTGTCACATGGTGAGATAAACAGATACAGCACAGCAGGCGTGAAGAAAGGATAAGGTCGGAAAAGCTTTGTTTATTTTCCAGTGGTCACTTTTTATCTGACCGTGAATGCCCTTTATATTTTATTGTGGATAAGCTAACGCGCAGGGTTGTGTATGTTCCATTGATAACTCGGAGAGGTGTGATATTAACATAGTTAAAGAGTAATTTTGTGTGGATATATTATGATATAGGCAACGAGGAGTGATGAATGGGTTTATTTTGTAGTATGGATGCCGTTGGCCTATGATCATTTTTGAGCATTGTTATTGTCCTCTTCTAGAGTTAGTGGATATTGTATTCATATTAGTGGAATGCTTTATTTCGTGTTAGACTTCAGTGTAAACTAAGAGTTAATTTTAGTTTTAGGGCATTTAATAGTGATTTTTTCTGAGACTTATCCTATGAAACTTGTGCATAATTGAAACAAACTTCTTACTATAATTGTTTCACTGAGACTTAGAGAAATGGAGACCTTAGAAAATTTAAAAGCTCAAGGGGAGGCTTTAGGGTACGAAGGCGATGCACTTCGAGCTTTTATTAAGGATCAGCAAGATAGGTTGCGCGACGAGAGAAAGGCACAGCGTGAGGCGCAAGCACGCGAACGTGAACTCGCGGAGGCTAAGGAAGCACGCGAGCGTGAATTAGCAGAAACGGCGGCAGCGCGTGAGTTAAAAGAACGCGAACTCGCGGAGGCTAAGGCCGAGGCTAAGGCAGCACATGAACGCGAGATACAAAGAATGCAGTTACAACAAGACATTGAGCAAAAGAAACATATATTTGAAATGGAAAGGTTAGCCGCAGAGCAAAATATAAAGCCGGCAGTGCAGCATAAGGAAGATAAAACTTATGTCACTGCTAAGACTCCAAAAATACCAGCATTTGATGAAGGTAAAGATGAAATGGATTCTTATTTGCTTAGGTCTGAAAGGTATGTCTAATATAGACAATTTTGTTGATGATATCATCATATTCACATCTACTTGGGAACATCATATGCAAGTATTCGAGGAATTATTGAAGCGACTAAGAGATGCCAATTTGACTGTGAAACCAAGTAAATGTTTCGTTGGTTTTCAAAATTTAGAATGTCTTGGTCATTTGGTTGGTGGTACACTTATTAGGCCCTGCCCTGATAAGATTCTAGCAATTGAAAAAGCAGAAAGACCTGTTACCAAGAAACAAGTACGTTCATTCTTGGGACTTGTAGGATTTTATAGATCTTTTATTCCTAATTTTTCTCATATTGCCGCACCTTTGACGGAACTTACAAAAAAAGGTGAGTCCAATAAAGTACACTGGGATGAACCACAACAGAGAGCATTTGATTCATTGAAGAAGGCGTTGACAGTTCAACCTATTCTTAAAATGGCCGATCTGTCAAAACCATTTACTTTACAAGTAGATGCCTCTAATGAGGGATTAGGAGCTGTCCTTTTGCAAGACGAAGAAGGTAAGAAAAGTCCTATTGCATATGCAAGTAGAAAACTGAAACCTAGTGAAAAATCATATGCAGTAATAGAGAAAGAATGTCTTGCGCTAGTATGGGCAGTACAAAAGTTCCATAGATATTTGTATGGCACAGCATTTACGATAGAAACCGATCATCAGCCATTAAGCTATTTAAATAAAGCAAAGCTTACAAATTCTAGACTGATGCGATGGGCTTTGGCATTACAGCCATATAGATTTCATATAGTGGCAATACGTGGTGCAGAAAATGTGGGCGCAGATTATTTAAGCCGTGTGTGACGTAATATATTCGGCGATATAAAGTGACGTAATACTCTAGTGCTACGCACTTCTGTAAGAGGGGAGATATGTCACGTCCCTATTTTATCTTGAATATATTTTACATGTACATAGTATAAAAAGAAGTTTGTATCGATTTTTATTAACCAGGTTAGATTAATGCATTTGTAACTGGAGCGCTGATTATGATGACAGTTTTACTTTTTAAGCAAGTAGGTACACTTCAGCTTTCAAGTTACGGTATTACGGTAATCACGAGATAGTTATGCTGAGGGTGTATTTGATTATTCACGTCTATATACTTGAGCGGTTACCAGAACACTATATATTCCGAGTGAACCTAGGTTTGGTGATCAATATCTTCACTGTTCTGGGATTGATTTTCGTCTCAAGGCTATCTTTTGAAAGGGGAGACAATTTTCTGTCGTAATTTTGCAGTTTTGTAGCGTTCCGAGAGAAAAATGTTTTTTGCTTCATAGTTTTAGCAGTTGCTGTATGAAACTTTGCACCGTTCGGACAATCGAACAGGTTATTTTAAATCTTGACTATCACGGTATTCTTGTGAATATTATTTTTAGATCTTGAATTTCACGGATTACTTGTGGACATATGTTTCAAAACGTGCCACATTACTATAAAAGTTCCCTAGTTGAATAGAACGATACACACTACAAATTCATTTCATCGAAGACTGATCCTTGTCTTCCTTTTATTAATCTTCATGTTGTGTTGTATCTGGGGAATCTGACCATGGTAAGTCAATAATTTATTTTAATTTTATTCTTGCAATATTCTTGCTCGTCTTTACCGCAGCTAAAATTCGAGTAGGTAAATTTATTGCTTTACTACGTTGCGATTTTATGTATCATTCGTACTTACAAACCCGGCATGATAAGTAGATAGACCCTGATCAGATGTGTATACTTTGGTTATATGTGTAGACCCTGATCAGACGAATAAGCCGTGTCGGGTGTGTAAACTATAAACCCAATAGGGAGGTTAAGTTTGATCGATTCTATGGATCCTGATCAGTCTGGTGAGTCTGATAGGTTCTGTAGACCCTGATCAGAATGCAATCATTAATATTTTTATTTGAATAAGATAAATGGATATTACATATTCTCATCTGACATGTACATACCAGACATATACGCTTAAATGTAAGACGCAGTTAGGCGTTATGTTATTATGTTAACCGCATACACCGTACGCGTAAAAGTACGCTACCGTTAGGCGTTATGTTAACTGCATACACATTCATTAGTTAGCGCGATTTACACAAATGACAAAGACTATATTCACCTTGAATACATATACAGAGGTCCTTTTTATTTTAATCACAAGTCTGTTTACTAGAATATTTTACGGTGAAATGGCTCAAGCAGCGAGGAGTCATGTTTGAGGCTATGACGATGGCATGTTGATATTGTACTCAATGATTACGTGGGGACGATGTGTGATCGTGTAATCATTGTGGTATAATGGCAGTTATAATTTATTTTAGCCTTTAGCGTTCTAAAGGGATTCTTACAGTGGAAGGCGCATGGGTTCTTCCTGTAAGAATGTGTAATCGTCGAGATGCCATTCCTCCGATTAATATGAATGTCAGATATATTCTGACTGTGTGTCTGCCTGTGTTTAATTGTTTTTACAATATTATATGTCATTAACAGCGTCCATGTGGTTTTAGGATCTGATTTTGCTATATAATAATCAATTGCAACGGACTTGTCGCATTTATAACATTTGGCGTACACACTCTGTATATTTAGTGGAAATTGATAAGGAAATATCTTGTCATGTTTGATATCGAGAGTTCTAGGACATGGTACTTATTTTCAGGTCCCGTATCCGTATCTGTATCCGTATCCATATCCATATCCGTATCATGTATCTGTTTCACCACTGTTATCGTCACTATGATTGACCATCAAATGTTTTCCGGCAAGCTTTGTTCAAAGTGCTATGGGAAAAAGTGTTAGTGATAACCGGAAATATCATGAAGGATACATCAGTGGACAAGTTTCTTCAAGTTACGTAAATTTATATTATATTTAATTATGTAAATATAATTAATTAGATTTTTCAGAATATGAAGTTTAACAGTACCTATGGATTATGGAATCTTCGGAACATAGAAATTAGAACATGGAAATTTGAACTTTTAATTATAGTTTTTTTTTTTTGAACTTTTTAAATACATGCTTGTTTTTATTTTACAAAGTGTTTGTGTTTATCCTCTGATTGCTTGTGATTGCGTCTAGTCCATCGTCACCGTGCCCAACGCTCGTCCGATCACGTGACATTTGCTTATATCAAAATTTAGTGTGTAAAGTGTTAAAAACAAGGAACTCATCTTCTTTACCTTTTTCTTCACTACATTCCATTAATCATCACTAATTTAACAGGATTACTCTCTTATCATTAATCTTTTACAAATAAACATTTTGCGTGCCGACACTTCAGCCCGAATATGATTTTGAAGTCCTTACCATGAAATTTATTTTGATCTTTGTATTTATGCTAGGGTTCGTGTTTATCGTTATGGAACGTAAATGAACATATACGATAATTGTGTTTCTTTTATCAGGGGAGTGCTTCTGATGCTGTGATGAATTGGCTTTTGTGTCTGTTCAGCGTTACAAAACTGTAAACATGTAATCCTGCATGAACTACTTTGAACGACTTCCATTTTATTTCTGCTGTTTTTATGCCAATCCTAAATTCTTCAGACGAATTAAGGTTGGGAAGATGTTGGACATAAGAATGCAATTCCAAGTTATTGCATTGGCGAAGTGTCATTTCGTAAAACCCTGTATAGCAAACATATTGCTGCATCTTTATACCGTTCAATGCTTGCCTTAAAAATCGAAAACGTCTATTAACTGCTGTAAGAGCATCACGAATACATGCCTATATAGATTTGAGCCCCTTAAACCCCACTTTTATACAGTAAAACTGGGGTTTACAGGGGTATACATTAATTTTCTTATTTCTGCTCAAAAACATAGATTGTGGGTACTCGTTAGAACCGCCGAGGCGGTTCTAACGAGTACCCACAACCTATGTTTTGCGCGGAAATATGAAAAATATCAGAAATTTATCTGAAAATTTTCATTTTTTGGTGGTAAAATTTTCAGTATATTTAAATAGGCGTGTTTTCGTAATGGTAACAGTTTAGAACCTGATCAGACATGTGCGCCAACGAAGATTTAGATCAGCCTGCGCATTCGCATTCGTACAGGCTGATCAGAATCTTCGTTGTGCGCATTTTTGAGAGCTACATATACAAATTTTCTTTATGCGGGCAACAAAGACTGATCAGACTGTGCGGATGCGCAGGCTGATTTGAGTTTTCGTTGAGCACACATGTCAGAAAGTACGTAAACTGTCTCACGTGGCGGCTTATATATTAACCCAGTAAGCATTCTTTATAAATCTATAGCGGGCTGTTATAGGCCCACCAGGGTAGCTGACGGGCCGATAACGGCCCGCTATTGATTTATAAAGAATGCTAGCTGGGTAAAAGCCAAATATACGACTTGGATTACGAGTATATAGGAAGGCCTACATAGATACTGTCAAAGTTCCCTTTAGGAAGTTAAACTAGCAACTGGATTTTGGGCAGGAGCTGTCTACGTACAAACGAATCATCGCTTCCTCTTACTTAAGCACAAAAAGATACGACAACAACAACAAAAACAACAACAAAAATAGATGCGGAAATTTGAGTAACGCAAAACCAAAGCTCAGTTTGGTTCCCCTTCTCCCCTACATCCGGTATAGACGGTTTACTAACTACCGATAGCCACCTCAACATTAACTTCTTATATCACAGAACATACTTGTTTCGGGGCATAACTGAATACATCCAGTTGAGACGGTTTTTTAATCTCTATGTCTCTCTGTGTCTGTTGTAACGGTAATCTGAATGTCTCAGGTTCGAGTTCCGGTACGGCGGTATATATTTCTCACCTTGTGACATCTGGTATCGGAGACAAATGGCGATCTGTGATTGTGGCACATCATGGACTTCTTCATTAGTTTTGGTTTTTAGGTCGGTTGTTTACAATCGAGCCGTAGTAAAAAAACGCCAAAATTTCCTAAAAGCAGTTGTCCGTATGATTATCATTGACCAGTGTAATCAAATCACGCGTTAGACGACAATGTCCAGGTGACGGTTATTTATCTGTCTGTCTGTCTGTCTGACTCTCTCTCTCTCTCTGAAAAAAATTTAAGACATTTTAATTGGCTTTGTCGGACGGAAGACAAATAGTATATGTCAGACGGAAGACAAATAGCATGTCCCGTAATCGTATCATCATATCCCTTCTTTGCTTCCAAATTAAATATATTTTAATAGTTCTCTGCAGTATATTCCTTTGACAATATAAAATGATGCATTTCCATCCTGTTTAATTTCTTACACCATTTACATGTATTTCAACAAAACACATACTTGTGTTATCTAATTGCATTTTCAAGAACCATCAAACAGTAAAACTAGACTTAGCTGCAGGAAACGTAAACTGGATGTTCTTTTGTTTCTGTCATAACAACAATTGTGAAGATAAAGATTTAAGAGGAATTTAAAGTACTTTCAGTTGAGGCAATCTGTCAAATCGTTTTGCCTTCCTTCTGGAAAAAGGATCGACTCTAAAAGGAAAGCGTTTGCTCCCCTTGGGAGCAAATGCGTTCCTTTTTGAGTCGATCCACTTTTTAGAAGGGGCTTGTTGGACAGGGAAACAGGAAGTTACAAATGTTGGCTCCTTTGTTCAACATTACGAAAACACGGCCATTCAAATATATAGAAAATTTCACCTAAAAAAAAAAAAACTGAAAAATTTCAGATAAAAACTCTGATATTTTTCATGTTTCTGCTCAAAACATAGATTGTGGGTACTCGTTAGAATTGCCTCGTCGAGGCGGTTCTAACAAGTACCCACAATCTATGTTTTGAGCAGAAATAAGAAAAATAATGTATACCCCTGTAAACACCAGTTTTACTATATAAAAGTGGGGTTTCAGAGGGTCAAAATTATATAGGCGTGTTTTCGTGATGAATATGGCAGAATATTGACTGAGTGTTTCTGTCCCCTTAAGTATTAAATATGCATCAAGATAAAAATTAAAGGAATTCGCATTTTCAGTGGACTTGAAACACTTGGTTTAGTTTCTAATACGCCCTATAAGGGACAAACTTGTGACTTTCTGTTTGCTTCTCTGCAGAACAAACCCCTTTAAATAAAAAGGGATCAGTTCTAAAAAGGACAGTATTTGCTCCCATGGGGAACATTTGTTTTCGTTTTAGACTGACTCCTTTTAGAAAGGAGAAAAGAAATTTTGAGGGTTACCTCTCTCTAAAGTGCACGCCTTTCCTTAATTGCCTTTATGTATATTTCGGTAGATATTTAAACATATTCAATCAGTCTATGTATATATCAATTTTTGAGTACATATTTGTCAAAAGTACTGCATCTCAAATGTAGAATAAAACATTTGGCACATTCTAAATACCTCTTACTACAGATATGTTGGTCGTCATTACTAGAAAATCTTAACAGTTGATGCAATTCTGTCAGAATCGTTTTACTTCACACCCAATGCTGCGTCATAAACGGTTGATCACTCTAAGGCGGTGATTCTGGTATTGTTCCTATTACTCTATGGACTCTGGCTGCAGGCTACTTTATTCGTTATTCTGTCCTATCTTTTTTCTTTGTGTTTGTTCTGTCTTAAATAGCCCTGCGACCATCTCACATGGGAAAAAAGGGAGCTGGTCGCTTGGGTATTTCGTTAAAACTACAATCGACTCTCGTTATCTCGAGGTCCCGTGGACTCGGAAATAATTCGAGATATTCGTACCTCGACATATCAGATTCACTGAATAGAGAAAAAAAATCTAACATCCACATTTTACAAATTATTATGTAATTTGACTCCTGAAGTTAGAGATATATTGAAAATATTGTGGACAAGAGGAGAAATTGCTCCTTAGGGGCAATTTATCCTCTTCTCCACAATATATTGTCGTTAGATTTCTATGTTAAACAGGGACCAGATTTGTACCGACATAAGCGAATATATAAGCAAAGTCGAGATAACGAGTGTCGACTCTATATGATGCCATCGCACGAAAAAGGACCTTACACAATTCGCGGGCAACGTAGCTCTAGATCAGCATGCGCATCCATGAAGTCTGATCTGAGCAGTCATTGTTCGCCGACATATACTACAGTAGCCATTGATTCTGTAAGCGGACAATGAAGACCCTTATCAATCTACGCGTATGCGCAGGCTAATCTGGGCTTGCGTTGTCCGCAAATTGCATAAGGTCTGGCCATGGATGTCCCTAGTTCGTTTGCTCTTCTTCTTTGTGACAATGCCGACTGGATAGCTCAGTCGGTAGAGCATCGGAAAGGAAACCCGAGTTCACGAGTTTAATGTCCATGTACAATTTTTCACCCTGAGATATTTGGTGGTCATTTGGCCTCCAAGACCGCGTCTGATAGCATGAAAGTTTGTGCAAATAAGTCTCTCAACTGGCCTGGAAAGGGCTTACAGGTTTGGGACGAACGAAAAAAAAAAAAAAAAAAAAAAAAAAAAAGCAGGAAAAAGTGACTGCGGTCGGATATAGCCCAGTCTTTACATGTAAAGCATCGGAACGGTAATCTGAATGTCTCGGGTTCGAGTTCCTGTACAGCGGTATATACTTCTCACCTTGTGACATTTGGTATCGGAGGCAGACGGCGATCTGTGATTGTGGCACATCATGGACTTCTTCATTAGTTTTGTTTTTAGGTCGATTGTTTACAATCGAGCCAAAGTATACAAACGCCAAAATTTCCTAAAGACAGTTGTCCGTATGATTATCATTGACCAGTATAATCAAATCACGCGTTAGACGAAATCCCGGTGACGGTTATTTATAGCCGCGCTATTCTTGTCGCTCTGACGTCAGAGTGCTGTTGATACATGGTTATCTGGACTGGGACATTTGGGAATTTGCAAACAATGCAGACCCAGATCAAACGCCGCATTATGCGGCGTCTGATCAGGGTCTGCCTTGTTTGCTTAGATTACAGGAAGTTAGGAGTTTTAGGAAACAGTCTTGAGTCCTTGTTCAAGCCCATTTTCCCAGCCTACACTCAGACAATCGATACTTCAGTGCTTTCAGTGCTTTCATTACTAGACACTCTGAATGAAAACTTAGTTCCTGCTGTCTTATAAGAGCTAAAATCAATGTAGATGCAGATCCAGGATAATTTCTGACGGGGGAGGGGCATGGAGGGATGGGGGAATGATCAAATATCGTACTTACTCTAAGTATTCTGGCAGACAGGCCTGAGCAAACAGTGTAGACCCAGATCAGACGCCGCAGAACGCGGCGTCTCTCGTCCAGCAATTTTACAAACATTCATAGGTAATAAATTTGTTGAAGAGAAGTATGAGGTAAAGAGTTAGGGGTATGAAGATTTACGGTATATACGGTATCCCAAATTTATCAAATTTATCAAAGAATCCCATGAAAATGAAATTTCGAGTTAAAAGGGGTTTCAGTCGAACTCCTCAAACCCCCTCTGAATCCGCCCCTGCAATGTGTCGCTATCTGATTTGAGTGCAAAGCTGAAAATGTATAAGAGACAGCAAATAAAGCATTCCGTGTTACAAATCGCAATTCAATAGCTGGACTGCTTTCGACACAACATTAATAGCACAAACCTATCAAGCTTTTAATTGAATTCCATACGCCGACAGACTTGGAGGGCTAGAATTACCATAGATTAATGAAGCGGTACTATCGAGACGACACAAGTGCAATTCTGAGATTTAAGCAGTGCAAAGTAGATTTGTGCCACCTCATGACAAAACCAACAAAATGGATGTGCGCCCAGCAAAGACTCGGATCACACTGAGCATCTGCCTTGTTTGATCAGTCTTCGTTGCGCGCTCAATGGGTAACTAAGAATCTCGGCTTTCTCCATGCAGACAGCGAAGACTCTGATCAGTCTGGGCGGATGCCCAGGCTGATCAGAGTCTTCGCTTGGCGTACATGCCATTTTGTTGGTTTTGTCATGAAGTGGCTCATTTGCTTTTCCTGGTCTCTTTTTTCTACCTTTCACAGTATCGGCTAGATTATTTCCGCATATTGTAAAGACGAAGTTATTTTAGTCAATTCGACAAGTTATATGAAGACTCCAGTTATAGTCTTTCGTAACACGGAGGCGTGTTAAAGAGGAAACGGTTTCAGTCTCAGTGTCAGTTAACTGTCATTATGTTATTTACGAGAACAGTGCATTCACGCGGTCTGATAAAAAAAATGCAAGTCAACATAACCAAGACATGCAACAATCACGAAAGCACAGTCCTCCCAGTGCACTGAAAGAAAGACAGGTTAGAACAAATGAAGACGGAACAAAACCACATATGAAACATCTGACGCACACATCACGAAAACATGCCTGTATAATTTTGAACCCCTTTAAACACCACTTTTATGTAGTAAAACTGGGGTTTACAGGGGTATACATTATTTTTCTTATTTCTGCGAAAAACATAGATTGTGGGTACCCGTTAGAACCGCCTTGTCGTTTGAGCAGAAATAGGAAAAATATCGGATTTTTTTATCTGAAAATTTTTATTTTTTGGTGGTAAAATTTTCAGTATATTTAAATAGGCGTGTTTTCGTAATGAACAAATAGGGACTGCAGCAGAGGAACCGCCTTGGAACAGTCAATAGAAAAAACTGCTCACGTGAAACGTCATCCTTAATTCTGATTTAGCTCCAAATTACAAACATGTGTTCGGTCACCATAGAGGGCTTCTACCTCATATGTGAAACATCACAGAGAAACATATAATTATAACCACAAACATTGTGATGAAACAAAGCAAAGGGCTCAGTGGCAATCTGAGGCCAGAACACATGAACACCACAAACAGGACCCAGGCTGCTCTTTTTGCGATTATTTTTCATATCATCTATCAGTAAATGTCCTGAACTAACTGTTACATTTGCAACTCATTTATCCCTGGAGTCCTATAAAAGTGACATTAGCAAACATTGTAGAACGCGGCGTCCGATCAGGCTCTAGGTCGTTTGCAAAAAATACAGACAACCCTCTTTATAACGACACTCGATACAACGACAAAATTCGTTATAATGACAATTTGACTGTCACGCAACCTTCGCTTAAGAGGTAACAATTAGTCACAAATTATGCACGAATATTGTATTTAATACTTTAAAGAACCATATGTTTTGGATATTTGACAGAATCGCCTCGGCGATTCTGACAAATATCAAAAACATGATTTCTATGAGGAAATATGAACAAAACAAGACCATTCTTACATATTGATCTGCTCATTAAGGAGTCTTTACAAGAGCAAATTCATTTCAATAGCAACGTCCATGGAAACAAATACTGTCTTTATAACGAGGGTTCACTGTACATGGTTCCCGTATAAAGATAATAACACATACAATAAACCAGACACCCCTTAACATAAGGATGGACCTTACTTAAGAGTTGAGTAGAAGAATCTACTCAACATAAATGGGTTAATTAATGATACGAAAGGTACGAAAAGAGTTTTTGTTTCCTACATAAACAGCACAGGCGCTGATCAGTACATTTTCTATTTGCCGCTACATTCAACATTATCCAATTATTATATAAGCGGACAAAATGTCCTGATAATTTCTTTTCGAATACACAATGAAGCTCAATTTAGCTTCTCACCAATTCCGCTACAGGCGTAGTGTTATAGTACATTTGCACCGTATTAATCCTCAAGATTCGGATATTTTCTCTCTTTACAGTACTTGCCCAACTATCTGAACAAAATATAAGTGAAGGTACCAAGAAATATCGCAATCACGAAGCTCAGACTATCACGAAAACATGCCTATATAATTTGACACCCTTAAACCTCTTTTTTATATAGTAAAACTGGGGTTAACAGAGGTATACATCTTATTTCTGCTCAAAAACATAGATTGTGGGTACTCGTTAGAACCGCCTCGGCGAGGCGGTTTTAACATGTACCCACAATCTATGTTTTGAGCAGAAATATGAAAAATATCAGCATTTTTATCTGAAAATTTTCATTTTTTGATGGTAAAATTTTTAGTATATTTGAATAGGCATGTTTTTGTAATGCATTCTGAGGCACCAAAACAATGATAAAACAAGCGCCACATATGAAGCCACTGCTATGGCTTGTCGGTCCGTACATTAATGGTACAGGGCCTAGTTGTTCAAAACATTGTTAGCTTAACGAGCTTCTTAATGACGTTGTTGCTAAGGTATTTTCAAATACATTGATTTTTTTTTTTTTTTTTTTTTTTTTTTTTTTTTTTGCTGCAAAAATGTGAGAATGCGAAAGCAAAGCTACTCACATTGTTTTCAGCCAAACATTTAAATGTATTTGCCATATTTCCAGATAGAACTTTTAACGTCTGGCTAGCTAATAATTTCGTTCAGATTTGAACAACTGGGCCCAGATAGTGAGAGAAACATATATGCCCGGAACAGGCTGCAGTCAAATAACACAGTCTTACCAAGGCAACGAAAACATGTGGAAGAGAAATAATCCGTTTTGTGGTAACATTCAAGAGACTTGATAGACTTGGTAGATATTCTGCCTTCTTTACAAGGGGGGAACATTTTGAGACTTCCTGATTGCTTTCATGCATACCAACAATAATAGTGAAGTTACCCAGGAAGTGACGTCATCACAGAGCACAACCTTCCCGTAGCACCAAAGGAAGAATAGACAGGGAACCAATAATGATAAAACAAATGCCACAATTGAAAACCGTCTGAAAAGATATCTACTCCAAAAGAAAAACATCGATTTTGCTGAATAACTCTTTCGGCGCCAAATTTCAGACGACATTTGTCGTCTGCTTTTTATTTTAAGAAACTATCATATGAAAAGACGTTTATCTGTAAAGTTGAGAAAAAAAGTCAAACAGCATAGATCCAGATGAGACGGCTCATTGAGCCGTCTCATCTGGATCTATGATGTTTGCAAAAAGCCTATCATTATCGCCTGTGGCAGTGAAAGAGTTAATGATGTGTCATTACTGCACTGTAAAATTGTCAGTAGGGTTTTAGGTTAAATAACTGGCTCTCAGCGGCTGGTACATGTATCCGTACAGTTATTTTAACGCGGGCCCATATAACGTTTGCAAGAATTATCTCTTAGGATAGGTCAAGGATGAGTAGCCTTATTATACGATATGGTAGCCCATAACCCTATCTTGGCCTGCCTATCACATTTTACCCCAACCTGTCAATTACTGCGAAACGATTTTTAAAAATAGTGTACATGTATGAGCGTCCGTAAAACATAACGGGTCATGCGCTGGCAGTAGAACCCACGGAATTAGTTTACAGTGTGTTGGACGAGTGTAACTCGTGTAGACTCTGATCTGACGCCGCGTAACACTATTTACTCAAACCTATCTGTACGAATACGTAGGATAAAATCAGTCAGTCGGACAGTCATTCTCTGCGTGTCAGATGGACGTCACGACAACATTGCTTTTATTATATACAAAGTAATGAAATATAGAGAATTATTAATGAAATAAAATGCATATTTTCACTAGTGAAATATAAGTTTTATGTTTTCACTAGTGAAAATATAAAACTTATATTTTCACTCCTCTGAGCAGTGAAAAATATAAGATCTGGATCTACTGTTTTCTTATTTACATTAATGTTTTCATTACACTAGATGAAAATTTTTATGGTATTCACTGAAAAAGAGTAAATTTTCTTTTTATTTTATTTTTATACGCCAATGCGCGTTTCTGACGTCATATCTAACGTCACCAAACAAAACAAAACATGAACGTCATGGCGCCAAGGGACAAAACTGCGTGTCAGACTTTCCCTTGCAAATGCAAGATTTGCATCTCTTCTATCGAAAGTGATGTATATAATAAAAAGAAAATTCAAATGTTTGTCGTGAATATGACTTTTATTTCATCTCGTGAAGTGAAAAAATGTATATTTCATTCGTGCCTTCGGCACTCATGAAATATACATTTTTTCACTACACTCGATGAAATAAAAGTCATATTCACTCCAAACATTTGAATATCCTCTATATATTGACGACATCTAAATGCCCTGCTCATATGCACTGAGATATTAGTTTATACATGTTTTTATCGTTGTTGGACATTTCAATATTTTAGGACAAAATATATCTGTGACTTAACCGTATTTGCCAAAATAGTGGGACACAAATGCCTGACAAAACTATAGACCAAGTCAAGCCACTGAAGTGGGTCTAAATTGCTGCTCTTTCAGCAATGTTTATACACATCGATATGCGTTTATTTATTGATTATTTTTTTAGCAAAAGTATGGTAAGGAGTTACGTCCCTCATTATTTGGACTTAAAAAAAAGAACAACGATGCTAAAGAGCGTATATGAGTTCTTGACAAACTGTGCAGTTCGATGCAATTTTGATCACAATCGGATGAAAAATAAGAAAGTTATCAATATTTGAAGAGCTAAAAATAACTTTTAAAGAATGTCACCATTTTGAATATTTAATGCGATTTTATGTCGTCATTAAGCCTAAATTAAATATGCAAAATCTAAAAAGAGATACTAATGTAGATAATGATTTCATTACGTAAACACACCTATATAATTTTGACCCCCTTCAGCCCCACTTTTATATAGTAAAACTGGGGTTTACAGAACAGCCTCACCGAGGCGCTTCTAACGAATATCCACAATCTATGTTTTTGAGCAGAAATATGAAAAATATCAGATTTTTTTTATCTGAAAATTTTGCTTTTTTTGGTTTTAAAATTTTCGATACATTTGAATAGGCGTGTTTTCGTAATGTTGGGTATTTCCAGCACTCCTATTAAATACGGTATATTGATGTAATTCCTTACATATTAATTGTTTATCCACGCATACAGATCGGCTCTTATTTCTCATTACGAAATTATGCCTGTTCAAATATGTTGAAAATTTATCACCAAAAAATGAAAATTTTCAGATAAAAAATTCTTATATTTTTCATATTTATGCTAAAAACATAGATTGTGGGTACACGTTAGAACCGCTTTGACAAGGCGGTTCTAACGAGTAACCACAATCTATGTTTTGAGCAGATATAAGAAAAATAATGTATACCCTTGTAAATCCCAGTTTTACTATATAAAAGTGGAGTTTGAGGGGTCAACATATTATAGGTATGTTTTCGTGATGTTTAATAATGTTATTCTGGTATGCGGATTTGTCAGGCCGACGGTGCGATTATGTAGTTTACGTAAAAAAAACGTCCTGCAATAACAAAAATTGAAGTTGCTAAGTTTAATATACCAGGAAAAGAGTGAAGGGCTCTTAAATAAACTTCTTTTTGCATTTTTATGTCATTCAGCATGGGCTTATTTTTCTCCCGTTTATTCTATGGGTTCATGATAATGAAGACATTGGAAATAAATGACTTATTCACCACATTTTTGTTTCTGTTCTTATGGTATCTTTAACGCAAACTCAGCAGGCTTTACCAGCTTTCAGGAACATCAAGGGAGCAATAATCCTACTGCTTTGACAGGTGACAAGGTGATGGGACCGTTAAAATGGTGTTGCATTTAAAAGGCAGTTGCATTTGTCTCAGTTGGCGTCCTGCTTGTGTGATGGAGAAGACACAAAGTACTATTGCATCTAAGGTCAATCTCTAAAGTTGTGTACACAGATTCTTTGCTGGAGCGTGCATTCATTTTACTCGAAAATTGCACTGTTCTCTGTCAAAAGCAACTTTTTATTTAATATTTTAATATGTCTAGACCCCCAGTAACATCACGAAAACATGCCTATATAATTTTGACTCACATCTATATAGTAAAACTGGGGTTTACAGGGGTATACATTATTTTTCTTATTCCTGCTCAAAAACATGGATTGTGGGTACTCGTTAGAACCGCCTCGCCGATCTATGTTTTGAGCAGAAATATGAAGCATATCAGGGTTTCTAATCTAAACATTTTCAGTTTTTGGAGGTGAAATTTTCTACATATTTGAATAGGTGTGTTTTCCCCAATTGTTATCCTATTTTGATGAAAATAGCATTAAAATGCATTATTTGTCAGGATTTCCTTTCATCTTCTTTTATCACAAATACACTCTTCACCAACCTTGCTTTTCCTTTCAGCATATAATACGAAATACGCATGAGGTGCATGTCGAGACGAGACTGTCTGTTTCTTTCATATAATATTTAAGCATTGCGGATTGAAAATAACAAACTGTGTTGTACATACATTTTTCAGGCACTTTGTTTGACTTTCAGTTTGCTTTTCTGCACACCAAGTCCCTTCCAAAATGAGGTCTACTCTAAAATAAGAAAGAATTTGCTCCAAGAGTGTGCGTTTGTTTTTTTGTTTTTTTTTTTTTGTTTTTTTTTTTTTATTTTTTGTTTGTTTGTTTTTAGAGTAGACCCTTTTTCAGGAGACAATAGTTTTTTTTACAGACTTACTTTCTCGTTTCTAATGAACACCTGCAACATATGTTTTTATTTAGAGAACTTACGAAAATTATCCCTATTTTTTTTTTTTTTTTTTTTTTTTTTCCTTTTAGGTAGACCCTTTTTCAGTAGACAATAGTTTTTTTTACAGACTTACTTTCCCTGAAAGAGCATCCTTTCTTCTGAAGAGGCTAGGTTTTGCTGAGGCGCAATATATTTATAGCTTTTTTTATATATATATTTATTCCGCAACCAATTTCCATTATACGATTCCTCTAGTTATCGGTATACAATTCCATGTAATTTTACAGTTTGTTTTAATCTCAGACGATAATGGTATACACAAATATTGATTCATAATTGGGCCAAGCCACGCGAAAACGTGACTTCGGTCATATGCGGACAGCAAAGGCCCAGATCAGCCTGCGCATCCGCGCAGTCTGATCAGGACCTTCTCTATCCGCTAACAGAATCATAGGCCACTACAGAAACTATAAATGGAGAACGAAGCCCGATTGATACTTTGCACATGCGCAGGACGATCTGAATTTGCCTTTTTTGCCTTAGTTCGAAGGCACATTTTTCGCTTGACGCGGCCCAGTGTATAACTGATTTAAAACGGTCTTAGATAGCACGCAAGTGAGATATCAGGGATATTAGAAATCGGATTTGAAGATTTGCAACAGGTTTTATCATAATTATTACGAAGCACTCAGACTTCTGTGGAGAATATATCCAGTAAAATCACACCTCCAGCGCAAATTGTTAGATTTGTAATAGACCCTCTCTGCAAGTATCTCCCTTCGGAGTTACATAACGGTCATTTGGAACCAGACTCTCAATCAGAATATTAGATTAACCTCACCATACTAAAAAGGAGCCATGTACATATGTGGGAAGGGAATCACTGTATCAGCAAGCACATCCTATCTCATTCCTATTATGTCTATAAGTCTTAGTAATGGATACTACCAGGAATTATGAGGAATTTACATGTGTTGCCAACTGTCTTTCGCGAGCCGTCGGCTGAATGTCAATGTGAATAGCTCAAGCAATGCCGGTATCATTCTACGCCATTCATTGGCTACGTATAATGATGAGGAGAAACATTGAAGTGAATCCATTGTTGTTTCTCAATGCATCATTGACATTATGCTTTGTTGTCTACAACTCAAACTCGGGACGGGCTACAGCACTGAATATAACAGAATAGGATTGAATGATATTATTGAAAACCCTACTTATACTGAGATGTTCTTCATTCATATGCGTTGTTTCACACTTATGTAGATATTCTAAAAGGTTATCATTGTAGCACTTTATCAACGGTTATGGGATATGCATGAAATTTTGACCAAGTGGGTACAATGGTGCTGCTTAACGCAGTTTATACTCTGTTGCACAGAGATTTGCGAACTCATTTTTTTTGTAGACAAACTCTGTTTTATCTGCCACCATTTCATTGATAATTGCAGCTGTTTATAATCAGAGGTGTCCCCTTCAGCTGAAGATCCAATCAGAGTACCTGTTACAACAAAACCACTTAGCTACCATGTGATACAAACACACATCATACAAACACAGCTTGAAACTTGAAGCCGTTTATGTTACGTAGAGCAACAAATCAGGTAGGTATTTGGTGATAATTTAAGGATAATTTTTGTAAGTTCTCTATAAAAACATATGTTGCAGGTATTCATTAGATACGAGGCCATTCTAATGAATGGCGAAATAGATAGTCTTAAGGCGAAACAGATAGAATTATCAAAAAAGAAACAAAAAAAAAACCAAAAAAAAAAAACGCTTTATCGGTTTCTCTGATACCGTGTTGATATAATGTTCTTACATTAACCCTAGTCCTGCTGTAGCCGGCCTCGGTGGCCCAATTTGGATGCGCCGTCCGACTAGAGACCAGGAGGTCGTGGGTTCAACCCCCGCTGAGGTCGGCAACATTCTTTCGTGGAGATTGATCATGAAATATTTTCTACGGTCATTCTCTCCCTTGTTCTGATTCAAGAAGGGCAGTTGTCAGTTACTGGCGAAAGAATGTGCACGATACTGGTTAACCGCTTAGAGGACTAAGCCTGCCCAGTAAACGTGTTGCAAAGTCGCGCCCGATATGACCCCAATGGGTTGACTGGGCCGTAAAACCTCAATAGTCCTGCTGAACCCGGATATGCCCCGACTTTGCAAACATTGCAGATCCAGATCTGTTAGCTTCTTCAGAATCTGAACAGGCTAGTTATTGTTTTATTTCGCAGAACAAACTGCAGACATATTGTAAATATCAGATTTCAAGACACACACAACAAAAAAAGCCCCCGGTTAAATTTAACAACAACGTTTGTTTGGGAGAAAATCAGCCAATACCTAATTGTGTTACGGAACGTTCGTCTGAGAGCGATACAAAGCGATTATTGGTGAAATACTGACATATAAAGGTCATTACAGAGTTCAAATATCGTAATGAATGGGGTGAAAACTCAGCGCGTAATTGAAACGATGTGAAAATTGTAAGCGCTGATAGTTGAGCGTACGCAATTTACAGCATTGCCGGGACAGAGGCACAAAAATGATATTCTCAACTACTTATTTTAATTTTTAGCTGGTAAGCCTAAAAGGCGAAGTAAAATGAGCTGGTTTTTTTTTTTGTTTTTATATGGGGTCTTTCTTGTACGGCCAATGGGACGAGAGCTCACTTAGACCCCTCAAATTCGCCTTTGCATTATGGAATTCAGCCAATTTAGCCAAGATTTGCAAAAGAATCCAATACTATTCCATATAAAAAAAAACAAAAAAAAAAAAAAAAAAAAAAAAAAAAAAAACGCTTAAATAGTTAGTGTATGCTAAATAAAGACCAAGCTGTTTCTGAAAGCTAACACTTACATTGAATCACATCTAAGACCGTTTCACTGTGCATGTCTTAACAGATACACGACAGTAAAGAACCATATTTTATAGATCGAGTATCTAAAAAATAGGTCACATTGACCCTCGGTTCAGGTTGAGAAAAATGGTCCGCTTACATCTACCTATATACACAGAATATATACTCCTGATAAGTAAAAGCTGTTTTAATGGGAAACATATGTTGTGGAAACTCATTAGAAGCTCCTCAGCGAGGCACGTCTTACGAGTACCTATAAAATATGTTTTATGGTGAAATACGAAAAAAGATACCCAAGACTGATCACCAAATAGTCCTCCTTAACAAGTCCCCTGTTACACTGCTTACCATACCTCGAACAACAGAAATACCAACATGTAACAAACTGGACTCGTTCAGGGTTTTAGGGTAGGTCCAGTATTTAGAGTAAATACGGTTGATTTGCTCCGACAATTACTAGTGTGATAAGGTGGGCTAATGTTTATAGGGCCAGCTCTAGCTCTTGCTAATGTGATAAGGTACACGAAGATTAAGAGTTACTACGCTTAGCTTGTACGGTAATTGCTACTGTGATAAGGTGCACGAGCATTTAGAGTAATTACGCTTGGTTTGCTCCGGCATAAGGTGCACGAATATTTTGAATAAACGTGGTTGACTAGCCCGGCAATTACCGAACCATCTCATTAACCCATTTACGCCTGGATGTTTTCAATAAACTCTCCCATCATGAACGTTGGAAGGGACCATGGTATAGTAAAGTCAAAGGGGTATTAGACAGAAATCGTGATAGTTGCTTTTATTATAGTAACTTTTTAATGATAGTTGCTTTTATTACATTTTCAGCAGTGATTTACTGAGATTTCTCAGTGAATTATAATCGATAATTCACCGAGTGAATTATTTCATTTCGAACGTTTTGACGTCATAATTGCTAGGCGACGGTGTTTATGTTGTGGTAACAACAATAACAGTAGTTGACGTTTCGCGGAAAATTTGATAAAATCTTGATTATCAGACTGCAATTTTTACGTCCAATTGGCTTTTTCAGGAAAGACCTGCAACGCAAATATAAAGTATGATTTTCTTGATAATCCAGTTCAACTTTCATGACATTGTTTTGTCTGTATCCAAGCACATGATGATTTTTGCATTAAAGTGAAAACAAGATGGCGACTGATTTTCTAACTAAACCACGCCTCCTGAAATTCATGCCCTGACTGGGACTATTTTGGTAGGAAATCATAACGGCTGATTGTGAAAATTCAAAGGTACAACAAGAATGAAAATATATGTAATAAAAAGTTTATTTGGTTGTTTTGATCGATTACGGAGAAATAATTCACGTGTGGTCTAAGGCTTTCATGTAAAAAACTCGTTCGCTTCACTCACTCGTTTTTACGCCAGCCTTAGAACACTAGTGAATTATTTCTCCGTAATCGATCAAAACAAACAAATAAACTCTATACATTATTGAAACTTTTATTATTGAAACTTTTTAATGTTATTACAAACAGTGTAGATCCTGATCAAGCGGCGTCTTATCTGTGTCTACACTGTTTGTCAATGTCCCTTATTGGGACGCTAGGCTTAAATGGGTTAATCGGCACCATGGAGGATACGTCAGTTGCCAACCAGACTACACACTCTTTTGTATGACCTTCAGCACGGAGCACCTATTAGATACATTTATCACAGTCATTCCCTTGCTTTGCATCAGGCACACAATTCTTATCCTATCTGAACTTTATATGCATTTCTTTCCAGCTGCCATTTTATACTGAAACAGATTACCTACAGATGTTGCCATGTTACCACCACTTCATCGGTTCAGCGTGGCTTAGCAGAATCGAATCCAATAATTAACCAACGCACTAATTATGCTGTTGCATCATGCATAAAGTCTTGTTGTTTTATATTTTAATATTTGAAAACTGTCATCTGTTCTTTCATTACGTTCACAATTCTATAACTAATGGCTTTTATGCAGTTAGGCGCTTTCCAAGCTGATCGTCATCCTGTGAAGTGATGTGGCAGATACATACATACATACGTACATACATACATAGGATCACATGATAGGTCGTTTAAATTTGCTCTGACACCTTCTTTTATTAACTCTTAGCACTCTGTTAAAATTCTCAGCAGACGACATTAGGAAATATATTTCTCCTATTTTTTTCCAGAAAACAGAAACAAATCGTCTCCACTGGGGACAGTTTGCATGAAATGTCATATCCTGTTTTCTAGGGGAAAAATAGAAAAAAAATATCACCAATTTGTCATCTTCTGAATTAGCCCAGAGAGTGATAAAGGATTAGCAAACGGACTGTTTTTCCTGTAACACAATCTTATATAAAATGAATACCCTGCAGATGTAATGCATTATTACGGAATCGAATGTTTTGTCACTTAACGTGCAAGAACTGTGGTTAATGAGTCTTCATTAGCGTTAATGGATACATCCTGGTCCAATTCATGAAGATATGCTGTTCTTTGAATTTACAAGAAAAGCAGCATATTTTCATTATAGCATTTAGAAATTCATGACGCAGTAAACTGATACCACTCATCATCCAAACGATTAAAATAATGCAGTTGTTTTCAATTGCTTCATAAGTATCGGTGAAACATGTACTGAGAACACTAGTCTTTATGGGTCCTCTGTGATGCCATATTTAAGTTAAGAGTTGCCAGTGTCATATATAATAACCAACAAAACAGTGAAGCTAATGAAAAATTAAAAAAAAGAGATGCCAAGGAAATGATGCAATCACAGAACATTACGAAAACACGCATATTCAAATATATTAAAAATTTCACCACCAAATACTGAAAATTTCCTGACAAAAAAATCTGATATTTTTCATATTTCTGTTCAAAAAACAGATTGTGGGTACTTGTTAGAACCGCCTTGCAGAGGCGGTTCTAACGAGTACCCACAATCAATGTTTTTGAGCAGAAATAAGAAAAAATGTATACCCCTGAAAACCGCAGTTTTACTGAATAAAATTGGAGTTTAAGGGCGTCAAAATTATATAGGTATGTTTTCGTGTTGATGCCATCGGATAAGCATTTGACACTTACTATGTGCTATGGGCAAAGGCAGCATACCACAAGTTAGTGATAATTTTCCCCAGAAATAAGATTTGACATTCCATGCTAATTGTCTCCCAAGGAGACAATTTGCATGAAATATCACATCATATTTTCTGGGAAAAGTAAGACAAATGTTTCAAAATTTCTGCTGTGTGTGTGTGTTTTTTTACCCAGAATGCCAAGCGTTAATTATATGACATACAATAACAAACAAAGAAACGAACGCAGAAAGACAAGTTGCAAAAGAATTTTGCATTAGAAATACTGTTCTAGTATGGTAAACAGTAATACTTTTGGAGCACTTCAGACATTACGAAAACATGCCTATATAATTTTGACCCCCTTAAACCCCACTTTTATATAGCAAAACTGGGGTTAACAGGGATATACATTATTTTTCTTATTTTGCTAAACAAACAAAGATTGTGGGTACTTATTAAAATTTTCCCTTTTTGATTGCAAAACCATGTTAATATATTTGAATATGCGTGTTTTCGTAATAAATACAAGTGAAGATACCCATGAAATGATACTATCACGACACACAGCCTTCCCAAGGTACCGAAACAAAGATACACGAGGAACAAATAACGACAAAACAGACGCAACCTGTTAAACCACCACCGATATGCACTTACAAAGAAGAACTGCAACAGAGCAACCGTAGAAAAAGAGAAACATGATGTGGGGTGCATCTGAACCAGTTTTGCTCTCGCGAAACCTCACTCTTAATTCCGATGCAGGTTTTAAACCTGGTTTTAATTCGCAAAACCTCACTATAATTACGGATACAGCTTCAACTACATATAAACGTTCGGTCGCGTAGAGTTTTCCTAATTCATCAGTGAATCAACACAGAAAGGCATAGATATTAATTCAGTTCTCAACACTACGATGGACCAACAAAGCTAGCACGACAAAAACGTCAGCGCAAAAGCAAACCACTATTTTTTGTCGTTTTTTTTTTTTCTTTTTCTTTTTTGTTATTGTTGTTGTTTTGTGTGTATGTGTTATTATTATTATTTATTTATTTATTCATTTATTTATATTTATTTGTTTTTAAACCAATCATGTTTCTAAATTAATTCTCAGCATTGACAGTAAATATTTAGAAAATGTTTAAAGGAGTCTGATGAACCCAGCTCCAGAATCATATGATACTGATACCAGAATGAGAATTACATTAATACAAATAAACAGAGAGGTGTTCTAAACTCATGTATATGGAAGCCACAGTCTACTCAAAGCAGCCCGTTATTTTCAAATCTATTTGACTCGAGTGTCCATACAGCGGCTCGATAAGGCTCAAGCTACAGGGCTAACAGAAGTGAAAGCGCTATCTAAAACAAAACAACCAGAAAACAGAAAAGTGCATTTTTCGTCTCTTTTGACGGTATATATTATACAGTAGGTAGCATTTAAGGCAATTATTTGTCTCGGCCACGTCCATACTATGTAGTATGTAGATAATAACCCTTAGTTATCTGGGTGTTTCTCCTTGGAGAGTACTGCTCCTCAAAAAACATGCATACTGTGCACTTTCTTAAACATTTATAGTTGCTTTTCACTTTACTAGGTTCTGATTTACATGTCCCCCTTAACATGACATCGGGTAGGTGATTTATCGTCATTTGATTCTCGTGAAGCATAATTTAAATGTGTTTGATCTATGTGTTACATGTAATGAACATAAAATACTGAAGTCGAACTTTTATGGCTCGAACATATTTGGAACCATGGTAATTTGTTCCAGACATGGGTAGTTTTAGGTCATTTAGGATTAATCATAGCACCATGTTAGGAGCAAACGGGGATAATTTATGGATGTCTTTTCAATCTTCTATAAAATACTACAGTAGAACTTCAATGGCTCGAATCCCGATGGCCCGTTTACCATGAATGAGTCGAACACGTTCTTGAGTCCACAGGGATTTCCTCCAAATACGATATACGGATAATTTAGGGAGATTTTCTTCTTTTATCTTGCAAATATATCCTGTGTGCTCTCATTAGAATCGCCTCGATGGGAGATTCTTATGAGTACAAACAACATACGTTTATAATATAGAACACAATACTGGTTAACCGCTTGGAGGACTAAGCCTGCCCAGTAAACGTGTGGTTAGGTAAACTGACCGCGCTCGACATGACCCCATTGGGTTGACTGGGCCGTAAAACCTCAACACAAACAAAGAACACCAAAAAGATATCCCACAATTATCTCCATTATGCCTCCTGGTATGGCACGAATAGTAACCCTCCGTTGCTCGAACTACCGCTGTCTCAAACAAATTTTCGTGGTCCCAAAGGGGTTCGAGCCATCGAAGTTCGACTGTAGTATGTTGAGTGCAAGCATTAGAATCGCCTCGATCATGCGATTTTTATAAGTACAAACAAGATACATTTTCATGATAAAATAAGGACATTTCCTGTAATATCCCTTAATATTTGTTTTCTTGAGCTGTTGTAAGAATTTCCATAGCGACTCAAAAACGAGTGCGAATCAGTCACTGTATACGAGTGATCGGTGCTCGAGTCATTGAAAGTTTACTGTATGTGGTCTCCTACTCCTTTTCACACTGTAGAAAGGTTATGGGCCTATCCCTCTTATCATTACGAAAACATGCCTATTCAAATATACTGATAATTTTACCACCAAAAAATGAAAATTTTCAGATAAAAAATTCTGATATTTTTCAAATTTCTCCTTAAAACATAGATTGTGGGTACTCGTTAGAACCGCCTCGACGAGGCGGTTCTAACGAGTACCACAATCTATGTTTAAAGCAGACATAAGAAAAATAATGTATACCCCTGTAAACCCCAATTTTGCTATATAAAAGTGGGGTTTAAGGGGGTCAGAATTATATAGGCAAGCTTTCGTGATGTAGTTTAGAAAGGTTGTGGTTTACAAGAGGTCATTACAAATCGGTGTTTAACATAATACCCATACGCGGCAATCTGTTATCAAAAAACTACAAAAGACATAACTATATTGTTCTCATAGACATAAAGCAGCAGTAGTAATAGAGTCTGTTATGGGGAAGACAGCTTACCACGAGGCATCATGATCTTATTAATCCCAACAATGTGACTTTTTCCAGACTAATATCTGATGCTTTTGCCACAGCGAAGCCATAAACAGACATCCAAAAGCCCGGGTATGAATTCCAATATTTTTCTAAATGTCATTTAGGGCTGATAGGCATGGTGGGTGAAACGTGCTAGCTTACCAAACAAAGCTTACTTTCCATGGATGCTTGATTACACCCTATTTATTGTGGGTCCATGTCTGTCTCTCAGTGGGCTGTTCTCTACTCTGAATGAGTTGCGAATGTTCATATATTGTATTACATATATCTAGTGCCCTGATATGTTTTTTATTAGATGTTGTCAGTTCTAACCTGATTGTTTGAATATGTGGAAACCATATCAAAACGAAGATATCTGTATAATATGTATTTACATCTGTCGCCATTTCAAGACACAGGAAAATGTCATAAAGCTGGCCTATTTTTTCTTGATATGTCATCTGTTTTGGCTCAGTTTGACATTTATATGCAGTCGACTCTCGTTATCTCGACCGCTTATCTATAACAAACCCGTTTATCGCGAAGTGAAAATCTGGTCCCTGTTTAAATCTGAAAACCCAACACCAAGTAACAAAATATTGTGGAAAAAAGGAGAAATTGTTCCCCAGGAGCATTTTCACCTCTTTTCCGCAATATTTATAATATATCTCTAACTTTAGGAGTCAAATTACATATTCATTTGTGAAATGTGGTTGTTCGGTTTATTTTTTCCTCCATTCTACAAATCTGATATGTTGAAATATGGATATCTCGAAGTATTTCAGAGAGTTCTTTGGACTTCGAGATAAAGAGAGTCGACTGTATCTTGTACATGTAAAAATGACAATAATGAGCCGTAACGAATATCACTTACCGGAGTGTTTCTTGAAAGCTTCTTTCTACATCTACATGAACCGGGTCATAGCATTTCCGCGCAGGCAGATCAGAGTCTGGGCTGTGCGCATAAAGACACTTCGGATTCTTGAGCTGAATTCACCACCAGAGTTCTGGTGCTTGAAAGATGTACCCCTTAGGCATTTTTCTTCAAAGTTGTTCTAGGCCCTAGTTGTACTGAGAAAATCATTCTAACGCAATAATTGGCACCAATGAGATACTTTCAATTAATGCAACAGAATGGCATTAGAATATGCAAAGTGCAGGAAAGTCTAAAGGATGTAAAGCAAACTTTAATGTACCCAATAATCAACATTTTTCTGCATAATTTTGTGTGAAAATTCTCTGTAGTTTTAACTGAAATTACTAAATATTCAAATAGACACCTATAAACAATAAATTTCCATCGAACATTCTAACGTTGATCACTCTTGTTCAGTATTAGTTTGAAATGATATAAAATTTTACCACCATTGAAACGAGAAAATGCTTGATAAATAACCCTATCACCAAAATAGCAAAATTCTATTATTTTTCTAAATAAATGTAAAGTTTTGATAAATTAAATTGATTCAAAAGGTCAGTACTTCTTTAAGATGGTATGTTGTTATAATCTAGATATATAGAGACACTCTGAAGGATAATGTACACCAAAATGATAATTTGTCTTAGCAAATAGTTATGACCTATTACCCCAACCCCTGTTTTCTAGGAGCATACACCCAACATGATAAAATGAGATTAAAATGGTTCAAATAGCCACATAAATATAATTATTATTTGTAATAAATACATCATATTGCAGGATTCGTCTAATAAATCAAAACTTATACCGAATCATATGTATGCGTTGTACATTTGGAAGACTGGATGAGTTTAAAGGGTAATTTTACCACCTAAAAGTGCTAAACCAAGGGCAATAACGCATGCCATTCACACCGATTTATATAAATCGGTGTACTAGTTGTGAGGATTTATCAAATGGATACTACAATACATATTTTATTCTAACCTAATCTCCAGTATGAAAAATATTGAATTGAAACATGACGTTTACCCATTTTTCCACATAAGTGCTATAATTCAGGGACAATAACTCCCACAAGAATGTAAACACTGTATGTCAGAAGCATCTATGGTGTGCAGTTTATTATAACAAGGTTTCATAATAAGTTTCGTCACGGCCTTAGAAATAGACTATTAAGATATTGCATGATAACTAATTAAGCACAGTTTTTCCCATATGGTACAATAGTAAACACAGTAATCAGGGACAATAACATAGAACAAAAACACTTTTTTATCCTAGTATAATTGCAGTTCAAATGTCAAGTCAATGTATAATATATGCAAGTTTCAGATGAATAGTGTAGTAGGTACTCACGTTATAAGGTAAAATATGATTTTGTCTTGTAAGATTTATCCTTTCTGATACCAGTAGTGACCGTAATGTGATCAGCTTGTTGTATGAACTATGGAATGATACAGCAAAATTCGTATTTACTGTATATTACATTCATAACCAAGAAATACCATGATTTCTACCAGACATAAAACTGGTATTTTCCTTGTTTTCTAAGAAGAAATATTTCCTCTTAGCCGGGGAAATAAATCTCTTTAACCGGAACTACTTTTTTTTGTAACATGAACAGCCTAGATTTTGTCCCTGCTGTCAATATCATTTATGATAAAAACAAAAGCTATCCTAAATATACTATTTATTACTACGCCGACCCTAAATAGAAATGACAGCGTAAACAAACTGGCAGACTAGACTTGCCACAAAAGCCTCTTAAATGGTGCACTCTATTGCGGCGAAATGCATGTAATATACAGTTTATTCATTTCTCCTATTTTAAATATGGATTTATAAACCGAGAGAGGTAAAAAAAAATCTGATAAAAAAACGAGTGCGAAAATGTGGGATTTATAAACCGAGGGAGGTTTATAAATCCCATATTTAAAACAGGAGAATGAATAAACTCTATTTAACTATTGGGACGTCGTGTTTGTCATACTTCCATGAAACAATTGACTCTCGTGGCGACGTCATGATGCAGTTCCGCTGTTAAAAGGAAAACTGTGTCCAATTGTTTACTTGTTTCAATTTTAGCCATCGAACCAGATGTTTTCGTCAAATAACGGATCCGATGTAAAATAATATAAATATAAGTAATAAAGGCAATTTAATTAACTGTCATTGAAGTATGAACAACACTGAGTCGCGAGCAAAGTTTACATGAGCCCCTATGTTTTTCCTACTTCAATGAACGTTAACAATTACTTTCATTTCTTAATTAAAAAAAGGTAAGAGAAATTAAAAAAAGGTAAGAGAAAAGTCCAGGGAGTGCCACAATCACAAACCGCAGTCCTTCCCAGACACCAAGGGGAAGAGGAAACCGACAAATCCAAACAAGCAAGCATAAATCGAACAAACGTACGAAAAGCACTAAGATAAGCCCTCTCTTCCCTAAGCGAGGACTGAAAAACACAAGAACAAAATGACACAAGGTAAGATATAAAACATATCGCCTCGTAGAATAAACCACAAAGCAACAAAGAGTAAGACTAACACCGGGACCACCGCCTTAGAACGTTCAGTAGAGTAAACCACAGGGGGTGGGGACGGGGGGGGGGGCTGGTTAAAGCAACTCTTAGGCCACATGTAAATCAATCATAGTGACTTTATCTGTAGTACTGGAGAATACAAGCTGTACAGGCGCTGCCTCTATGTGACTCGGTGGCCTGGTAGCGTTAAAAATCTACTGTCTGTCTATCTGACATGCTGTAAATAAGGATTCGATGATTTAATATTCAGAAGTAGGTATCCTTTGGAAACACAGAGTAAACCAAAAATAGAAAAGTGCAGACACTGTTTGTAGGAGTCTTTCGATGAAGAATAATAAAACATGCAACGCTATGAAATTCAATTTCAACATATAATGCATGAGCCAAGTAGTCCTATAGAACCCGAAAACTTAATAGTATGACATACCAAACTAAGAAAGTAAAAATAACAACTGAATTGATAAATCCTGATTTAACCATTTTATCCCTTAAGATCAAAGTAGATACCTTTGCAAACCGTGTAGATCCAGATGAAATGGCTGATAATGAGCGTCTTATCAGGATTTCTCTATTTGATTTTTTTTTTTGACAGACACCCCTATTTGCAAAAACGGACATATCCAAATTCAGTGATGGAAAAATCCATTTCATAAATTCAGGGTGGGAAAGGTTCAATAAAATGCCTAAATCTATTTCAGTTATAATCATTCATTTTTGACCTGAGTTGTTAAATCAGAGTCCCTCGTCATATTTTCTATTCATCTGTTTTGAATACGATATGATGTATTACTAAAACATGCACGAGTTAAGGCATACATTTTTTATCTATATAATACACCGTTGACATTTAACGCTTCAAATAAGCAAGATGATTCTTGTTCGTTATTGATGAAATGAACAGCGCTATGATAAAAGATATGCGAACGAGAATGCAGATCAGGACAGTGATTGTATGCAATAAGTTTTTTTTCAATACCAATCGTTGCTTGCCGACAGTGAACCTAGATACTGATATGTCTATTAGAGACAAGAAAAACCCTGCTGAAACTTTGCAGGGTATGCATTGTTATCGGCGCCTACTGTGATGCATGTGTAGTATGGCAGTTTTAATGTGACAGCGCTCCATGTATCTCGTATACATAGTAGCAATTCTAAGCCTTCAATGCATGTGTATAAACAATTGTTGTCAAACAGCCAATATAGAGGAGTGTAATACATGTTGAGATTGAATTTCAAACAAACTGATACAAATGCGTCTTTGCGTTCCTTGAAATTAATTAAAACTCTAAACAGCAAATGCGGATTCTGGAATCGTTCAGTGTCAATTATTTCAAGACGCCTGGAGATAGCAGACAAACACTTGTTTTCCATGAATTAGAATAATATATAATGCAAGACCCTTCCTGAGGCAAGCTTAGCTTGTATCGGAGATAGATTGCAATCTGCAGATTGTGGTACTTCCTGCAATTCCTACTTTATAACAAATATGGTCTGCGTAGTTAACACACTAGTAAGATTTGTTCAAACAATTACGATCCGATTAACCCTTCTCTTGCTGAACACGAATGCCCTGTCTAAGCAAACAGTGTAGATCCAGATCAGTTAGCTGCCTGTCACCTGGAATACATACCCGAATACGGGTTAGTGACAAAGTATACGAATACCTGTCAGCTACACTGTTACCCAGTATTAGTCTGTACAGTGGTCTGTCACCTGGAGTGTATACCGGAATATCGGTCAGCGACAAAGAATATGAAGCCCCGTAAGCTATACTGCTCCCTGGTATATGTCAGTAACCTGGTGTAAAGTGGCCTGTCACCTAATGTGTAAACCAGTGAATATCGGTCAGTGACAACTAAGAAATATTCCGGGTGACAGGCTGTTATATCCCGGGCTACTGACTGATACACCGGGGAACAGTGTAGCTGACAGGCCTTCGTATACTTTGTCGCTGACCGATATTTCGGTAGATATATACACCCCAGGTTACTAACTGATACATCGGGGGTACAATGTAGCTGGCAGGTCTTCAAATACTTTGTCGCTGACAGATATTCGGGTATACACTTCAAGTGACAGGCCACCATACCCTGGGTTACTGACTGATATACCGGGTAACAGTGTAGCTGACACTGGTCTTCGTATACTTTGTCGCTGACAGACATTTCGGTATACAATCAAGGTGACAGGTCGCTATACCCCGCGTTGCTGACTGACACAGGGGTGCAGTGTAGCTGACAGGTCTTCATATACTTTGTCGCTGACTGATATTCCGGTATAGACTCTAAGTGACAGGCCGCTACTCGTACTTTGTCGTTGACCGATATTCACTGGTGTGCATTTTAGGTGACAGGCCGCTATACACCAGTTTACTGGCTGATATACCAGGGTGCTGTGTAGCTTACAGATCTTCATATACTTTGTCGCTGACCGGTATTCCGGAATACACTCCAGGTGACAGTCTGCTGTACCCAGGTTACAGACCAATATTCTGGGTAACAGTGTAGCTGACAGGTATTTGTATACTTTGTCGCTGACCGGTATTCGGGTATGTACTCCAGGTGACAGGCGGCTATATCTGGGTATAGTGTAGCTTACATATCTTATTATACTTTGTCGCTGACCAACATTCTCGTCCAGGTGAGAGGTTGCTATACCCTAAGTTACAGACTGATACTTTGGGGTACAGTGTAGCTAACAGCTCTGTGTATACTATGTCTCCGACTGATATTCCGGTATTCACTTAAGGTGACAGGCCGCTATACCCTGGGTTACTGACTGATATACTGATGTTCAGTGTAGCTAATTACAGGTCTTGGTTTACACTGACCAATATTTCGGTATACTCTCCATGTGACAGACCACTATACCCCGGGTTACGGACTGATACACTGGGTAACAGTGTAGCTGACAGGTCTTTGTATACTTTGTTGCTTATACAGGTGTATTTGTAACTATCAACTATCAACAAACCATTAATCCCGTCCCTGTCACATCGAGAAGAACATAATGTACTTTTTATGCTGCGCATCGTGTTTGCAAATCAATCAATCAATTAGTCAATCACTCACTCAATCAATCAATCAATCAATCAATTAATCAATCAATCAGTGATATGAAGTTCTCTAATACGATGTTAGATTGTGTGTTTATTTTTAAGTTTTCATTTGCTGTTTTGTCAACAAAAATGCCAGTCACTGGCTTATAGTGTAATTCTCTGCTTATATATTAACGTCTGTTCATAAAGGGTAAAGTTTACTAAAAATTATATCGGGGAATTAAATATTTTTTTTATCTCATAGAGTGAAAATATAGACTTTCCAAACAATTCTAAACGGCGGGTATAAATTGAGTGATGTCGGGATTTAGTCATAAGTGACAATAACCTTGCACTTGTTTTTCCTGGTGAATATTGCAAGGATAAAAGAAAGAAACTAAGCCCACTGGTCGGTATTGTTTAATTCCCATTTAAACTATTAGCTTAAAAGTATTCCGATTGTTGATTTTAATGTAAAATCTTGAAAATAATTCATCTTAAGTAAAACAAAAAGCGGTCATCATAACACTAACAGTATTGTTTTTTCTACTTTCAGTTAAACCGAACGTCACGTTCGCGCAAGGCATTATGGTCTTCTGGAATATCACGAATTGCTATTAGAAGGCATAAAGTGAATTACTGCTGCAAACAGGTAAAACTTTAGTTGCGTCAATATCGAGGTTCGTTGAGTTAAAATTTCGGAAGAACGACATGTCGATCGATCAACAGCTCCATATAGTTGACATGGTTGGCAGGTCGACAGGTTGGACAGCATAGCTGTAGAGATATCAGACCTGTCAACATTTCGTCAAGATCCTAACGTGCGCATGTGTGCCTCAATTTTTTTTATAACCGTTTATAATCGTTCATTGGGTGTTTATAATAGTTCATTGGGTAAAAAAAATATATATATATATATATGCTGTTGTTTTCCATATATATATATGCAAGTTCTCATGCCAATTCTAGTGTGTAATTAATGAAATATCAAATTGTCTGTATGGACTCATTTTTCACTCTATTTTTCTTCACTCTGGAGACTTTAACGATAGAGGGGATTTATAAACAGCAAAAGTATCATAATCTTTAATCTAATAGTCAGGAACTTCAACTGAAATGTATACATGTATATGTGCATTTACACATCCTTATCTGGACCCGAATGGATATGCATGTATATGAGAATTTGTTCATCCCCGCGAACATGCTGCATGTGAACTCGTGTGCACATGTATATCTCCCGATTGCCTGTAGTTTTCTTTAGTTTGTGCGACATGAAATATTCACAACGGATGAGCATGTGCTTTGAGTTGAACAGGTACAAACTATTCATCATACGTTTTAAATCAGTGTGTTCGTATTTTCCAGGCTTTGTAGGGATACCATTTTCTCTCTTTCACAATTATTTCAATTATCTTCTTCTCTATCCTGCTGTTGTTTTCCAGGCCGTCCATATATCAATGAAATGAAAGCTATTTCTTTTCATGACATTGGGTCGCAGTTCAATGGCTGTTTCTGAAAGTTGCACTTCTGCATTCTCTCGAATGCAGAAGTGCAACTTTCAGAAACAGCCATTGAACTGCGACCCAAATTCCTAGGAATTTCATTAGTAAATTATGTTTTCAAGAAATTCGAAATTTCCAACTTACTGCATAACCCTTTCGGCACTGCAGGATAAAACGTTTTTGCAAACAGTGTAGATCTTGATGAGATGGCTTATAATGAGCGATCTCATCAGTAGCAACACTGTTTGCCGTTCTGTTTTGAAATTTGACTGAATAAGACCCCTATTTAGAATAAGGGTTCTGCCTAGATTCATAGATTGAAGAGCTCTGTTCTGAACTAAGGGATGTTAGAATTAAACGACACTAATAATTTAAAAAAATCAAATACGATTGATGTTATTGATGCAAATGTTATTCTGCGATAGTATATTACTTGAGTTTCCGTTTGAGTGGTTCTTTGAGAAATGCCATTTCTTTTCTCTTCAAAAGACAATGCCGTCTTCCAGGTATGATTTCACTCAAGATGAATTTGCTTTTGCGAATGTGACAATATGCCAAATGGAAATATCTTTAAAGTTAAAAATAAATCAAAATGTATTAACGCTTTATTTTAAAACTTCAATAGCGAATATGTATGTATGTCGATTGATTACAATTGAGCCATAATGTACAAACACCAAAATTTCCTTAAGGTAGTTGTTCACGTGATTATCATTGACCAATGAAATTCAACCATGCGTTTGTACAAAATTCAGCAAACGGTTATTAATAGCCGCTATTCTTGTTGCTGTGACATCATAGTGCTGTTGATCCGGTGATCTGTAAAACCTGGACTGGGCTATTTGAAACATTGGCAAACAGTGCAGACCAAGACCAGAACGTGGCGCCTTATCAGGGTCCTCACTGTTTGCTTAAATAACCGGAAGTTAAGGATTGAAGGGAACAGTCTTAAATCTCCGTTCAGTACTATTTTCTCAGTCTACAGCCCGAGACAATCGACATACCAGTACTGTCAGTGCTTGGATTTTTTGCGTGCAATTGATGGTGGTTTAAGAGGATTCTACACCCAAAGTAGATGTTTGGTCGTTTTATATGGGTGGCATTCTTTATGCTTTGATTCTTTGTGATTTCTACACAAAATCACATTGTGAGAAAGAGTTTACTATAAAAGTATAAACGTTTGCTCATAAGGGGAGTTAATGCTTTCCTTTTAAATTTCAGACTTTACTCCTGGCGAGTTCATACCTGTGACAAAAGATGTTTTTTTTTTTTTTTGTTTTTTTTTTTCAGAAAGCACGCAAACCTACTATACAGTGTACCCATTCCTCTTCTTTGCTTAGTGCGTTTTTTTTTTTTTTTTTTTTTTTTTTTTTTTTTACAGAAATGGTACGACTTTTTACACACACACACACACACACACGCACACGTACACACACACACACATACACACAAATAGAAATAAAGATCAAACTCCCTGTCTCTACAGAAGGGCAAAGTCAGTAGTTGCGTTTTGAGCGACAGGCGCATTGTTTCAACGGTTTTTGCCTGCTGGAAGACATATTGCTATCTGCCTCTATGCCAGCCGAATTTTTACAACATTAGAACCTAGAAAGACGATTTGGTACCAGTAAATCGATTTAAAAACCCCAGTAGTTTTTACAACTGACAGTTCTAAGGCAGCGATTCTATTGATATTTATTATTCGTGTGGCCTTGTGGCTGCTCGGTGCGGGGATTCATTCATGTTTTGCATTACGAAAACACGCCTATCCAAATATATTGAAAATTTCACCACCAAAAAACTGAAAGTTTTCAGATAAAAATTCTGATATTTTTCATATGTCTGCTCAAAACATAGATTGTGGGTACTCGTTATAACCCCTCGCCGAGGCGGTTCTAACGAGTACCCACAATCTATGTTTTTGAGCAGAAATACGAAAAATAATGTATACACCTGTAAACCCCAGTTTTACTATATAAAAGTGGGGTTTCAGGAGGTCAGAATTATATAGGCATGTTTTCGTGATGGTGTTTGTTGTTGTCTTGGTGTTTTGTTTTGTTATCATCTCGTTGAGGAAGATGGGACTAGTTTCTTTGTTTTACTTTTGTTTGTGGCATGTGAGCTGTCTGTCGTGTCTTTGTTCTGATATTTGGTAGGCTATGTTCTGATTTTATGTCTTTTCCTCGATATCTTCTATACTATTTTTGGAAGAAAACACAATTAGGTATCCATTACTACAACATGCCTATTCAAATATACTGAAAATTTTACAACCAAAAAATGAAAATTTCCAGATAAAAAAAAATTGATATGTTCTTTTTTATATTTCTGCTCCAAACATAGATTGTGGGTACTCGACGAGGCGGTTCTAACAAGTACCCACAATTAATGTTTTGAGCAGAAATACGAAAAATAATGTATACCTCTGTAAACCCCAGTTTTACTAAATAAAAAGGGGTTTAAGGGTCATAATTATATAGGCATGTTTTCTTGATGCACATATTTAAACATATACAAGGAAATCGCAGAGAACTCGGTACTTGTCAGGATATGTGGTAAATACAACCTGCATTTACGTGAACAATTTCCTGATAGGTTCCGATACTCAAATATGCATGTATACTATCAGGCATATAAATGATGCGTTTAGCCCGCAAGAAAACAATCCGCAGATCACACAATGGCCGAAAACAAGCAGATGTGTTTGTGGCATATGTATGCAACTATTCGCAGTAACAGAAAACTGCTGAAGGACTTAGTTTACTTTTACTGGATCGAAATCTCGCCCATAATATTCTTATGTAGCTCCAAGTGTCAAATGTCTGTTAGGTCTGCTTAGAGATCTTCACTGCAGAACATCAATAACAACAAATCTGCTGCGAAACAAGACAGCAGGCCCAATGGAGATCTGAAGCCATGGCAAACAAAAACAATAGGTTGGCCACACGATGGACCAACCACAAAAAGAAGATAATTGTCATCCGACAACTATGCAAGCCATGCCTCCGCACATACACATAATCGCATGGCTACATGTATACATAAATTAAAACAAAAAACACTTTCTATTATCCCTGCTCTGTGCTATATTTTCTTTCTGAACAGAAATGTGAGCCATGCTGTGGTAAAGGCGGTCTTAGGGCTTATGATGACCACCAAAGCTCATATAAGCCTGCACCACTGCGCAGTCTGATCTGAGACTTTCCTATCCGCTTTCAGAATTATTAACAGTGTACACTACACAGGTGTATAGTAAAGTTCTTCATCATGTTTTGTGGCTTCACAAGCTTATCTGAATCTTCACTTTTCGCACGTACCCCCTATCTCATGGCGGGGATCTTTTAAAACCGATATGTGTTACATGATATGAGACGCAATGTCATAAAAAAGTACCTGGATATGTTCCTAATCAATTTGCGCAGTCTGGTCAGAATCTTCACTGGACACATTTTGAATGGCCAAGAACGCAAATTTGTTACATGCGAACAAAATCGAATCTTATGAGACTATGCGGATGTACAGGCTGATTTTAATCTTCGTTGGACACGTTGTTTCAGAAGGTACGTTGTCGCAAATTGCGGCTCATATATTCAAGACCAGTGGTTCACATTTCACTTACAGAGGATGGGTAATGTATATTTTTGGACTCGAATTTGCATTACCATCAAAATAAATAAAATCTACCTTGACGTTAATACCATCATATATCGTGGCAGCTTTCGAAAGTTGCATTGATGAGGTGATTATACGCCTTTAATGATATACTTAAATATGTCTGTACAGGAAACGCGTTCAATTATTTATCTCGTTGTGAGACGGAACGATACATTTTTATTAGTCTTTATTTTATAGCTTTGCGAAATTACCGCCTTTGTCATATGATATCTAGCAGTATTAATAAACGAACCGCAACGTTCTAAAATGTACCCTTTTACATTTGAGCCTAACATAGACGCTGATCAGGCTGCGCATCCGCGCAGCCTGGTCAGAGCCTTTGTTGTCCGCATGAAGCAACGTTGCATCCTTGGCGATCCGAAATGCGCCCAGTAAAATGTTGACCAGACTGCACAAATTTACAGGCTTACACGAAATTTCGCAATGTGCTCATATTCGGAATCACGTTTTCTGGCGTTGTCGAGCAAATGGATTATGTTATAGAAGCTTACTAATGATCACACTCGTTTACATTCACATTTCGCCATCCATTGTGATACTATAGGTTCCAGCGCAAGACAAAACCTACACTATTGCATAAAAAGCAGTTCCGCACGTTATTAACAGCCGTGCATTAACCGGCAGAAAGCCGTGTATTAACCAGGCAATTCACGCGCTGTTAATGCACGGCTACGCAACTTTCAATATGGTTGTACCGGGGCCACAGATTTGCTGCCGTTACGAGATTGCCCGGCCCTATAACGAGCATAGTCCGTGGAAATTGCGTTCGCGAGACATCGGCAAAAAGGCGAAACAAAATAGTGCAAGAAATAACGCGAAATGTAGCAAATGTTTTCTGTTTTTATGCAATAACAGCGATCGAACATGTTTTTTCAACGCATTAGCATTCGCCAGGTCCCTTGGGAGGTGTTGAAAACCGCGGCCTCCGGCCTCGGTTTTCAACACCTCCAACGGGACCTGGCGAATATTAATGCATGGAAAACCATGTTTGATCCCTATAATAAGACCTTTGCGACCAGCAAAGAATCAGATCAGCCTCTACATCCACCCAGTATAGCGATGCTTCTCGTTTATTCCTTCTTGAATAGCCTGAAGGCTGTAGAAGGCACATGCAATCAACGAAGAGTCTGATCAGACTGCGCGGTAGCGCAGGCTTATCTGAGTCTTCGGTGGTCACACAAGTCATATTGTTGGTTTTGTTTGTGCGCTGGCTCATATTATAATTTGTTAAACAGGTATGGTCACTGATTATAACAGCTACAATGCAGTACATTAAAATTTGGATATGCTAACCAGACTGTGATTATTCTATATCTTGAAGAATACTTTGTAGTCTGTAGCATCAACAGACTCCACAAAATAGATATAAGCCGGTTCACTAACATCACCCGTATTTCTTAAAGTAACAACATATATGACCCTAAAATACAAAACAAATAAAACAAATCAAAGAAAACGGTGAAATTAGGCATGTGACAAAAACGGGTTCGTAGAATGATACTCGTAAGTCTTTAAAGGCATCAGAATAAGATGGGTCTTTGTCATTAGTCTTATCATTGATAAAAGGCTAGGCACAACAAAACCTAGTATACAGTCATTAAATGCTAGACAGATAAATGCCTAATAGGGAAATTAAGTATTGGCTTATTTATCTGTTGCATCTAGGTAATATTATATGAGCCGAGGAACAACAGTGGTTCTACAAAATTTATTACCCTTCAAAATGCCTTTTTACAACCACATGCTGGGATATCATAATCGTATCTTTATGACGTGCCTTTGACATCATTTTGCATTGCCTCAAGGTAGGAGCAATAAAATCGTTAGTGAGAGGTACCACATTTTGTCCCACTTTAGCTATGCCTTTAAAAGGGAACGCAATGTAAATTGTAAGTATGTTTAGAGTGCTTAACAAGCCATTTATTTTGCTGCAAGAGTTTTCAAAAATCGGCGTAGAAATAAGGAAGTTATGATGGTTTGAATATATTAAAAGTGGCTGTCATGGATGCCGCCATATTGTAGGCTTTGTGACGTCACACAGCCCCAATTAAATATGCAAAACCAAATTATAAAGGGTGTTAAGAATAATTTTGCTACAGATTTTTTATAATCTTTTAATTTTAGTGACAAGCATTCATTTCCCCCAAAATAAACCAACTTTATGAGAATAACTACCTTTATGAAAGGAATTTTAATTTTTATGAAACCTCATTAAATATTCAAAAGGCGGCGCCCATTTCACCAATGTTAAAATATTTAATTGTCTATAACACTTATTTTTCCACCGATTTTGATCAAATTTGTGTCAAAATTCATTGTTTGTAAAGTTCTTTATTTTAAAGCACAAAGCCTTTTTAAGGTTGCGTTCCCCTTTAAGCCTTTGTATATTTTATTTGATTTCACTGTAGCAGGTGTGTGTGGTCGTGTGACGGCCGTAAAAAGTTTCTTCATACTTTATCTTAATGGGTTTTATTTTTATTTTCCTTACAACCACTGAACCGATTCTAATGTCTTTGAATGTCGTGTTCTGTTAAGGCCGGTGCTAGTTTACGTATGCTGCCCTGCAAACTACAATGCTGATTTTCGTTCCTTTATGTGTTCTTTTCTTCAAAGGGCAATCTTTATAGATTTTATTTAAAACTTGGAGAGGGCTTTCATGTTGCAATGTAACACGCTTTTATCTGCTAGCTGTGGTAATCAACTTTTGACTTTCTCAGAGACAATGAAAACTTTTTAATTATCATGTTTCAGGTCTCCTCAAATTAAAACTGGATACATGCGCAGCTCATGAGAAAAGATTAGCATACCTCATTAATAATCATTAGCATTGGCTATGGGAGAATTCTCAGTGGTTGACAGCATATCAGATCAGGATACCTTGTAATATAACCTTAACCTCGACGTTAAACCGCGTATATTACCAACACCATGACGTCATTATAAGGCATCGTCGTAACTTAACACAGCGTCTATTATCATTTTTTCACATGGGGTGGTCGGGTGGTGCGAAGGTGCTGTGTATCTTACATCACTGAGGCGTCCAACTGATAGTGGCTTACAGTTGGGCAAGGCCTGCTATCCTTGTAGTGGGTAAGGGTAGAGGGGGAATGTTTTTATTTCTTCTGTTTCTTCACTTTCATTCCTGTTCCTCTTTCTTCCCTGTCCCTCTCTTTCATCTCCTCTACTCTCTCTTTTATCTCTTTTCTCCCTTTCTCTGGGAGACGACACAAAATGACCCTCAAGGGTTGACGTGTCGTTAAACCCCAACACAATCAATCAATCAATCATTTTTTCACGTTTCTTTATTGGTTCAGTTATATTAAAGGATCAGTATAATAAATCAATTGTTGCACTTGTGCGCGGATAATATGACGATTTGTTTACCCTCGACATTTAACATTATCTGCCTCTGATAAACAAATCGTCATATTACCCTCGCACAAGGGCAAATACTGTAAAACATACAGTACTGTTTGAATTCCGAAACATTAAAGGTCGATCTGCTGTCACACGTCCTGCAAGAATTTCAAATAAAACTAATACGTCTGAAACCAAATATACCAATACCTAATAATATAATCTCATAATCTCGACTAAAGTATATGACAAAAGGGACGGCTTTGAATTTGTACATTTTTCTTTCTTTTTTTTTTTTTTTTTTGGAATGAGATGTTTCCTCGTGCTACGTTCTATAGTGTATACATCCTCAGCTAATGCGTTTTGCTAGAGCATCTAGTCAGCGGCTTTAAAAATCGAAATAAATAAAAGTTTAACTGCTTAACTGGCAGGGGTAAAATGTCTTACTTTAGAAAGGTATCAAGATACACATTACGTATAACGAAAAGGCAAAAGACAACACTACAACCATTTCTTCTCTCATTTGAATAGGTATAGAGTGAGCTTATTGTTCTGTATGTATTCGCTGCTTTAAAGAGAGCTGCACTTACATCTGCAATTTCTCGTTGAAGCATTAAACGTCTAGAACTCCTTTGTTGTGTTCACATGAGAGGTTAGGTTTTTATGGCCAAAGACAGACAGTTAAATCTGATCAGGCAACAGTCCCTAACAATATTTCAAGTTACATATTTGTATTGCGCAGGCGCTTAGCAGTCTGTAACATTTCGTTGTGTGCTGACACATTGTTTGGGTCTTTATCACAAAATCGCAATAACATTTCATGTCAGTGAACGACATTGATAGTATAAATAATATTATTTAAGTATGTTCAGTAGAGAGCGTTATAAGCATGTATCTATACAAGTCAAGATAAGGGACTAGCCTCATATATTAAACTCTTTCAACCATGTAGATTGGTATAGATACCTATGCAAAAAGTGTAGTTCCAGATGAGACAGCTCCAACCGAGCTGTCTCATCAGGATCTACACTGTTTGCAATTCTATTTTGATTTTTTTACCGAGACCTCTATTTGGAACAATGGTTCTGACCAGATTCAAATATGGAAGAGTCTACTTCAGAAACTTAGGAATTAATAGGTTACGGAACATATTTTGCTACGCTTCACCAAAGCATATGTCGTGCGTATTCTATAAGGCGGGTTTCCCATGAATTATATTTCCTGCATATAAAAATACATTCCAATTACCCTCTATTCTGGAAATGTGCAAGACATCAGGTGCGAACTGATAATTAAATGCCATCAATGTGAGAATCACAAGACGATTACAATTTGAAACTATCTATAGAACTGCTGTCGAAGCTTTTGGGGTAGAAAATAACATCACTCAACTGGTAATTGTATCTGTTTAGAGCAATTTAGAATCCATTAACTAGATATTTGCATTACGTGTGCATGTAGACTTATACAAATGAGCCGTGCAGTGTACCAATATACATTTAGTAGATATGCGAACAGTTTAGACCCAGATCAATTAGCTCTTCTGCACAGTATGATCAGGGGCCATGAAGAAATGTACAAAGTACCTAATGAGAAAGGGTGGGTGTATAGGCTTTCCTTATAAGGCAATCCTTTTTTACTTTTATTTTTCCGCTGTTCCGCATATGGCCCGAACGCTCAATGACACTGATTGTATTAACAATTGTGTTACATAAACTTCTCATGAAATACATGATACAAGCAGCTGAGCCGATTGATCAAATCCATCACAATTTATTACTGTCTGTCTAGTATGCAGGAGGTCCGGGGTTCGATTTTGCGGAACGACCACATTATGCTTTACTTTGTTTCCCATACAATCCCTCCGCTGCAGTAAAGCATTATAATAAATCTAACATTACGAAAACACGCCTATTCAAATATACTGAAAATTTTACCACCGAAAATGAAAATTTTCAGATAGAAAATTCCCTATATTTTACATATTTCTGATCACAACATAGATTGTGGGTACTCGTTAGAAACGCCTCGACGAGGCGGTTCTAACGTGTACCCACAATCAATGTTTTTGAGCAGAAATAAGAAAAATATTTTATACCCCTGTAAACCCCAGTTTTACTATATAAAAGTGGGGTTTAAGGGGGTCAAAATTATATAGGCATGTTTTCGTGATGAAACAAAAATATTAGATACTTAAATGACTGAAAATGATAGGTCAGTTATGGCAGTAAAGAAAGTGCGGCTACGAAACAGTGACGTTAGATTTATAACTGAGCTAGCGCACGACAAAACCTACGATAAGATGTGTACCCAGCAAAGACTCAGATCAGATTCAGATCCCAGCAAAGACTCAGATCCTTTATGCCAGAGCCTGTTCAAATTATCAGGACTTCATGGAGCGTTGGAAAGTGCTCACTACAAAGTTGTTGAGCCAGGGGTATCAAAAAACCAAACTGGTAGAAACACTTAAGAAGTTCTATGGGAGACATCATGATCTCGTCAATCCAAACAGTGTGGCAGTTTCCAGAATTGTTTCTGATGTTTTTGCCAATGACGAGCCATAAGTAGACTTTCGAAATCCCGGACATACGCTTCTACTTACATTTCCTTCATTCAGGCATATGGGCATGGTGGGCGAAGCTTGCTTACCAAGTAATGCTTACTATCTGCGGAAACTGTATGCAAACGACAAAAGATAGGCCCAGAAATGGAATTTTTCATGTCAAGACACTTCGACAGGACCGATTCATACGACTCATCCACCTAAGTAACCGGTTCGTACAACCGTCGAAACTACCCAGGCGATGCCAGGAACGCATAGCAATCGGATAAGCCCTGATACTCTAAGGAACTGCCTACGAGAGTTTTGGGCCGGCCTCGACGGCGCAGTAGGATGCGCGTCCGACTTGGTGATCAGGTCGCGGGTTTGATCTCGGCCGGATCCGGCAACATTCTTACGTGTAGATTGATCATTAAATATTATCTACGTTCATTTTCTCCATTCCGCTGATTCAAGGAGGACAGTTGTCCGTTTCTGGCCAAAGAATTTGCACAAGTACTAGTTAACCGCTAAGTTTGCCCAGAAATACAGTGGTTATGTAAACTGACCGTCTCGACATGACCTTAATAGTGTTGACTAAGCCATTAACCAAGTCAGCATTCTACGTAAATCTATATCGGGCCGTCATCGGCCCGTCAGGGTAGCTGACGGGCCGATGACGGCCCGATGTAGATTTACGTAGAATGCTAGCTGGGAAACTCTTAACCATACCATTCGAGAAATTGGGATACGGTCTTGTCGGACATACGTTGGCATGTCGTTAACACCACTTCATCAATAAGTGTGAATGGCTTAGCTCACTGAAAACAGACCGAACCTTTCCCCTTCGTCAGTGGCGAACCGTCATGTTTTCTGATGAATCCAGGTACTATCTTTTTATAGAGCTGGCGGCCGTCAACGGGTGTACAATGTATAGGCGTGTTAATGAGCATTATAATGACAACTGCGTGTAAAATTGTGTTAAAAAATGATTGATTGAGGTTGATGTGCGGGCAGGCATATTGTATGGATTTAGAACACCTGTGATATTCATCGATGACAGTTTGACGGCTCAGTCTTACGTAGACGTCATTTTACGATCTGTTGTTGTCCGAATTGTACGCCGGCCCGTCACATATCAACAGCAGGATAACACCAGGGTGCATGGAGCAGATTTAGCATGGCTTTTATTCATCAAAACAATGTCGACGCCATGTGGTAGCCTCCATACAATCTTGAACTCTCTCCTATCGAGCACAAATGGACCATTCTGTACAGTCGTATACGAAGACGCCCACAGCCAATACGAAAACACGCCTATTAAAATATACTGAAAATTTTACTATCAAAAAATGAAAATTTTCAAATAAAAATTCATATAGTTATTATTTCTGCTCGAAACATGGATTGTGGGTACTCGTTAGAACCGCCTCGACGAGGCGGTTCTAACGAGTACCACAATCTATGTTTTTGAGCAGAAATAAGGAAAATAATGTATACCCCTGTAAACCCCAGTTTTACTATATAAAAGTGGGGTTTAAGGGGGTCAAAGTTATATAGGCATGTTTTCGTGATGCCTAGCGACGCTTCAAACATTATGCCTCACACTCAAGCAGGAATAGACCGCTTTTTCACAAGCCCAGACTGATCGTCTAGTCCAGTCTATGGCCATACATTTTCAGGACTCAGTGCAAACGGAGGTCATACATACTATAAATTGCTAGAGTTCTGAATTATTTAAATGGTCATCATACTGACAAAAATGACTCTTTGTGGCTACACCGTTGACTAAAAATTAACATCCCTGTAGCGGTTACATCCAGAGAAAGAAAACAGAATTATGCCGTTATTTTGGTTTTCTGCTAAATGGATTTGTTGATCGATTTCAATTTCAGTATATACTTCCCGCTGAAGAGACACAAAAAATCCGTTGATGGATATTTGATTGTGACAGAAAGCCTTGACCACTTCAAACAGGTTTTGTAAGCTCCAGTAAAATACTTATAAAGAAAATAATTAAACTAGTAATGTGTTGCTTATAGATTTTGAATAATATACAGACCTCAAGGGATATTTTATACCACATTAAGATTTTGTCATTTAAATCATCTGTTGCATTTTTCCAGAAAATTACTAAAGGCAGGTTTTATGTCGTAAATTAATGATTATGTACTTATAATTATAAAGCTCGAGGGTTAAAGCAGGCACGACCCGAGGTTTCACTTTTAGCTGTGAGAGAAAGCTTTGGTCTTTTCCATTATTTTTTGTAAAATCAGGAAAATCACTGCAGTCAACTTAAGTTTAATACGGCATTTTTACAAATTTATTCACGTAGGAAGCCAAGAGGTAGGACCAGACAACCCCGATGAAACCTTTATGTGTCATTACAGCAAACGTCTGTCACCTAAATCATTTGTTGTAAGTTAAAGGAAGATCACCTTTTCTATGAATAAATGAAAGAAATATCACTTGTGATTCCCATTGCAAAAGGAGTTTTTCATGATTTTTTTTTTTTTTTTTTTTTTTTTTTTTTGCATCCATATAGGCTCGAGGTAGGGACCAACAATACACGCTAGACCAAAGTTTCGCATTACCAAAATGTTTGATCCTTTCGGCCAGTTTTAAATAAGATTCATAAAAACATCATTTTCAAATGTGATTTTATACAGACTTATCAATGATTTTATATATAGTCCAGGGGCAGCGGCAGATAATTTCCGAAGGGCTGACATTGTGTTGCAGTTGAATGCTTATATTACTTAGATTATTCTGTTATTTTCAAAGCAGATTGAAACTCGACCTTCGAACATTTACTCAAATAAATGTATAGGGAAGAAAATTTGACCTTGCGTAAGAGTTCATATGTCAACCTATGACTAGGAGATTATCAAATCTGGCCAATTTTACACCTCCAGATTTTCATACAAGGATTTAGCATCAACGCTGAGCGCTCTGAAAGCCTATCTTTTAATAATTTTGCAATATATGGGCATTGTGGCAATCTTGATAGACGGGCTGCCAGACGGCTCTGCATGAAAGAAAATTATAACAAAATGGTCCAGTAGTTAGAGAGAAGTTGTTAAAAAAAATGGACAGACGATCTACGGAATGTGATATAGCAGCTCGTTCTGCACGCCCGTCTTTAGCAGGCTGAACAAGTTTTTAAATTTTGAATTCTACCACCTTACATCCTTTAAACAGTGGTTATGCAACAATTCATTTACGTAGCTATACAAACCCGTTTCGACTTGCACTCCTGGGTCTCAGATTATACTTAAATGGCCTACTGAAAAGGTAAATCACTGGTAGAGAAGAACATATCTAGAGTGATATTTGTTGCTTGGTCGTATTTATTCAAACTATTTGAATATTAGAAAAAAAATGCCGTTTTGAAAAATGTAACTTTCAATTTCATGCGGACCTGCATGTAAACAAATATTACCGCATCCGACACCTGATCGAGTTGGGGTTATGTTGAATTTGTAAATGAAATACAGTCGACTCTCGTTATCTCAACTTCGCTTATTTCGAATAACCACTTATCCCGAAATGAAAATCTGGTCCCTGTTTTAACATGGAAATATAACAACAGGTAACAAATTATTGTGGAAAAGAGGAAAAAATGCTCCTTAGGACAATTTTCCTCTTCCACAATATTTCCATATATAACTACATATTCATTTGTGAAATGTGGTTGTTCGATTTAATTTTTTTTTCTCAATTCTGCGAATCTGAAATGTCGAGGTACGAATATCTCGTAGTATTTGAGGGAGTCCCTTGGACTTCGAGATAACGAGAGTCGACTGTAATAAGGAGGGTAAAGTATTACAGTTTGCAAAAGAGAATGTAAAAGGTTACTATTGAGGGCTGTATGAAATATTTAATTGAAGTTGTCTTATACAATCCTCTTAAGAGAAGACGATTTAGACATTCAGATGGCGAAGCTCAAAACTGCTTCCTTGTAATTGAATGAAAACTCCATTTATCACTGCCGATCGTCCTGTTCCAATCCTGGTCAACAGAATTTATTGAATCCTTGTTAATGATTAAAACCACAATGTGCGATAATGTGCCTTTGGACACGTGCTTCCAGCCAAGACTCAGATCAAAATGCGCATATCCGTAGTCTGATCAGAGTCTGCGCTGTCCGTATAAATAAAATTTGGATATCCATATAGCGTCGGCCTAAGACTGTGATCACACTGCTTAGATGTGCATTCTGATCTGTTCTGTCGCTGAGTGCTCATGTCTGAAAGTGCATTATTTCAAGTAGTGGCCCAATCTGTTCAGTGTCATTAACTGAGTCGTGTCAAGTAAAAATTGCTTGCGAACACGTACAAAAAATGCGCAGATTCAGATCATCCTGCGCATGCGCAAAATCTCATCCGGGCATTTGCTCGGAAATATTCTATAGTAACAAGCAATTCTGTAAGCGGACAGCAAAGGCCTTGATCAGACTGCGCAGATGCGGAGGCTGACCTGCACGTCCGCTGTCCGCATATACCCGAAGACACATTTTCGCATGGCGTGGCCCAACTGAAAACTATCGCTTTTGGAGAAATGATTGCTTGTGCCATTACAAAGCCATACGATGTTTCTTTTGTAGCATTAGTGCTGAATGACGTTAAGTCACCACTGACCCCAGGCTTTGGATGTTTTGCAAGGTTTTATTTTATACTCAAAGCAGGAAACGAAATGGGCAATGGACAATGTGAACCTGTTTTCGTGTGTCAAATAATAGCAAACCTAGGCTCATTGAGCCAATTCTAGTAGCTTTGAAAAACTAGTTCCACTCCAATCGGTGATAGGAGGGGTGTGGGGTTGTATTCAGCCCTGTAAACTACAATGCTGTCATTTCAATAATATCAATGAAACTGAGATTCTCGTTGTTTGTTTTTTTAATGCGTTCTTTGTTTCCGAGGGCAACTTCACTGCAGCTGATGTCGCGTGGAGGCCGTAAAAAGTACAGTGAAACCTCGATGAGTAGAACACCGATGGCTCGTTCACCTTGGATGAGTCGAACTCGTTTTCAATCCGTACAAAATTTCCGATAGCTCAATAAAACAGGAAAATAAAAATGTTCTTACTTCGTCATGCAATTGTATGCTGTGTGTACTCATTAAAATCGACTCATCGAGGCGATTCTAATAAGTACATTCAACATGCCATGCTTGTATAGAAGATCAAAATGACTTCCCTAAATTGTCACCATTTGCTTGGCGGCATGATCAACCCTGATTGGCTCGAACCACCCATGTCTCGAATAAATTTCCATGGTCCCAAAGATGTTCGAACTATTGTGATTATACTGTATCTCCATACTTAACTATATTGCCGTTTTTAATTTTATTGTCCTTGGAATCATTGCGCCCATTCGGTTAGTTTCGAAAATCAAATTCCGCTTAAGCCGATGCTAGGGAGCGTATGTAGTCCTGCAAACTACAGTTGAACCTCAATAACTGGAACATCTTTGGAACAATGTAAATTTGTTCGAGACATGGGTACTTCGAGCCACTGAGGGTAAATCATAAAGACAAATCAGGAGGCAAATAGATAGGAGTTAGGGATGTTTTTTTTTTCTTTTACCTTTTATATACATGTAATAATGGTATGTTGAGTGTACTCATTAGTATTGCCTCAGTGTGGCGATTGTAATGAGTACACTCAACATACATTTCATGATAAAATAAGAAATTTATCGTAAAATCTCTATAAATATTTGCTTTCTTGGGCGGTCAAGAGAATTTTCTAGGACTAAAAAACGAGTTCGAATTAGCCATGGTAAACGAGCCATCGCATCGGTGGTCGAGTCATTTATTTATTTTATTTTTTCTATACAATGGCGTCACATAAAGAGTATCAATTAAACTATGACTCGGACATATTTTTTTTTCTTTTTTATGTGTTCTTTGATTTCAAGAGCAACATTTATAGATTTTATTACTTGTACAGTAAAACATCGATGACTCGAACACCGATGTCTCGTTTACCATGGCTGATTCGAACACGTTTTGAATCCCTACAAAATTCTTCCGATAGCTCAAAAAAAGGAAATGTTCTTATTTTATCATGAATTTGTATTTTTGTGTACTCATTTGAATCGCCTCGTCAAGGCAATTCTAATTATACTCAACATATGATAATTGTGTAAAAGCTCAAAAAGAATTCCCTTAATTATCATCATTTCCTTCCTGACCTTGCGCCATAATTAACCATCATTGGCTCGAACTACCCATATCTCGAATAAATTTCTATGGTCCGAAAGATGTTCGAGCCAAAGAGGTTGACTGTACTTACGTAAGTACGTACACAGATACAGACAAAATTAGCTTCCTATTTATTTTCTTTTAGTAGTCAAGGTTACTTGAAATACTTCGTTAAGATAAAGCTGGTTGATAACTTATAGGAGGAGAATAATTGAAGCCTAAACTATGCAGAATCCTATTACCCATATGTCATTTTTATGGCATCGTGACTTTTCGAGCTTACAGAAATAGAAATGATGTTATTCATGAAAAAGAAAAAGCTTTCTAAAGGCATCCAAAGTAGCACTAATGACTACGATGGATGTAAGCTCAACATACATTACGATAACACGCCTATTCAAATATATTGAAAATTTACCACCAAAAACTGAAAGTTTTCTAATAAAAAATTCTGGTATTTTTTCATATTTCTGCTCAAAACATAGATTGTGGGTATTCGTTAGAACCGCCTCGCCGAGGCGGTTCTAACGAGTACCCACAATCTATGTTTTTGAACAGAAATAAGAAGAATAATGTATACCCCTGTAAACGCCAGTTTTACTATAAAAAAGTTGGGTTTCACAATTATATAGGTATGTTTTCGTGATGGACTCCGAAGTTATAGAACTGTGTTCATGCTCAACTCAGCTGAGCAGGAAATTTGTACTTAGTCGGGCTTCCCAATTCCTGTGTCTTGCAAAACACCGTAACCGTAGCATCGGAAAGATGTACGGCTTATTTTTTGTATATATACAGTTGTAAAGCTTAGTTATTGGTTCATACAAAACCGCTGCATAGCAATGCGAAATCAATTGCATTTTTGAAAAACGCATGCATCTTGCATGATAGTGGTTTAGAGTTTTGCCAAGCAACTGTACGTTCTTTAAAGCGTATAGTATACATGTATATACTAACAAGTAAAATGCACCCAATATACACCCAACTTGCGATAAATTACAGTTTATAAATTAGCACTCGTTGTTAGGAAATTTGGTGAACATTTTGGTTTATGGAAATTACGTCAGTTATTGTATTTGGCCTTTAGACATTCTTAGCCAGTATGGTTCGTCAACAAAGTTTTTGAAATTATGGACATGAGGAAGTGCGTGGCAACTCCTCTCAACATACATGCTTAAGACTTACTTTAGTACAATACAGTGTTTTATATGAATATTTTTATTCAAAACCGTAAGCTAGAACGCCCGAAAGATGTCTGGGTAAAATTTAAAACGTGTCAACCAAAATGGTGTCATAAAATTTGTAATCAAACGTGCTGTTTCCGGTTTATTGTAGCGACCATATTGGGCGAATAATCGAACATTTTTGGTAATAATCCATTTTTGTATACCTTCTTATAAGGCTGTAGAAAACGGTCGAAGGTTTATATGAAACGCAGTTTGCATGCGAAACTTAAAAATTGATGTCACACACGAAAACGGGTACTCTCCCTTAAATGCGGAATACAATATGGGTGTCACTAATGACGTCAGTTTTGCATATGTGCATACAAAAATGAAAGTTCTACTTTTGGTTTGATCATTTTTTATGACTTTAACCTGAATAAACAAGTTTACTTAGAATTTGTTAAGTATCAACTGGGCCTCCATAGAAACGTGCAAGTTTTCGCAAAATGCAATGTGTGCATATCTGTTGTACAGTTGTTTTATATACAGACATGCCAAGACTTTCTTCCTATATCCAAATAAATCGTATATCTTTCCGATGCTATGGTTACCCAAACTTGAGTACTAGAGTCCGTACTACCTGCAAATAAATCTCAAATTATTAACAACTGCAAATGCTTTCTGGCTAAACATAGCTGAGCATGAAATTTTCTCTGCTTCGAAATATGATTTCATATTTATTATCATAGAAAAGTTCATGCTCAGCTAAGTTGAGCATGACAAAGGTTTTATAACCTCGGGGTCAGACACACATCATGGGTACAGTAACCGAACAAATGTACGGCTATTGTTAGACAAAGTGTCTGTATAATCGGCGAGGCCTGGCTTTAAGATTACAAAACTTTTCTCATGCTCAACTCATCTAAGCATGAAATTTTCTCTGCTACTAATGTATATGTTAAAACATGAGAAACATACCAGTACTTTTCGTTTGAATAATTGTGCCTTATCTGGAACTATGATGCAATGTTTGCTTAATACGACATACATCTTCCTTAATATAATGTTCCATTTTCCTGACAAGAACGTAGTCCTTAGCCATGGGGATTGTCAAAATGTAATGAAATCAATAAAGGCTGGTTTGCATAATTGAATTTTCATGTACTTGTAATACAAATAGATTTTTATAGCGTACAACAAGGCAAACTTGTGCCTCTCTTCACGGAAGTGCACTCATGTGATTAATGAATGTTTGCATTGCTCAAATCCATGTTAAACTTAACTGCTCACGCATGGATGCTACTAATCTGATTTCGCCGTGCAAATTTTAGATTCGAGATTCTGAATGTCAGTATTAACCCTAGTCCTTCTGAACCCGGATATGTCCTGTCTTTGCAAACGGTGTAGATCCAGATCAGTTGCTTCTAAACTGATCTAGATCTGCACTGTTTGCCATTCAGTATGTGAATTTATATCAACAATCTGGATCAAATAATCTGATTGGCTAAAAATTTGAAAAGGGTGTGGCATCTTAATCTATTCAGCAGGACAAGGGTTAAGAGGACTTGATCTACGTGGTAGATTTCTGTCAAGGCCGTAACAAAGTTGATAACTTTGATGACTTCCTACTTACGCTCACGTACATCAATCCAGTCCCCTTTCATAAAGAAGTCTACTCTGAAAGCAAATGTGATCCAAAGTGGAGACGTTGACCATCTAAAACAGAATGGGAAGGGCATCGTAAGTTAGTCTGAGGACCGACCCACCGATGAACCAAACCATGACAGGATGTCGCGTTCTGTGACCATTACGAAAACACGCCTATGTAAAAAAATATGAAAATTTCACCACCAAAAACTGAATGTTTTCAGATAAAAATTCTGATATTTTCATATTTCTGCTCAAAACAGAGATTGTGGGTACTCTTTAGAACCGACTCGGCGAGGCGGTTCTAACGAGTACCCACAATCTATGGTTTTGAGCAGAAATAAGAAAAATAATGTATACCACTATAAACCCCAGTTTTACTATATAAAAGTGGGGTTTAAGGGGGTCAAAATTATATAGGTATGTTTTCGTGATGCGTCTGACCTGGGTAAACACTGTTTGCAAAGGACCGTGTTTTTTTTTTTTTTTTTTTTTTTTTTTTTTTTGTTGTTGTTTTGTTTTTTTATCTTAGTCGTGTATGGATTAAAGGAATATGTATATGCTCACCATTAATAATGCCTCACATGAAGGGAAGTGCGTGTAAACAGGTGAAACTTAGTTATCAAACTGACATTTTATGTACTACATATGATACAAAATTCCATACAAAATGAAACAGGTGTACATATTTTCCTGCAAGCAGTTTGCACGTATAAAAAATGACAGACGTTACTAGGTTGTAGTTTAATTAGAGACTCCTTTTTATTTACTTTAGAGCGGTTCTCATGTCTTGATGTGGTGCGCCTGTCCTTGTTTAAGGAAAATACCCGAAGATCCACTTTCAAGGGAGCCAACTCTGTCATAATTGTTTTGGCTTACTTATGTAAAGAGGTCTACTCTGAAAGGAAAGAATTTGCTTTCTTTGGATGCAAATTCTTTCATTTTCGAGTTGACTCGAAAGGAGCACTTTTTTTCTGTTTTGAGTTGACGCTTTTCAAAAGGGCTTCATGTGCAGGAAATCAAATAGGATTTCATAGAATATGCCTTCCTTGTAAGGCAAGGCGAAACACTATCAATTGTACCAAGTCACCTTAAGTATATTACTTCCCAGACAAATTGGTGTAAATATTACTCAAGCTTTTAGCGCCTATCATATTGAGGGTTGCAGCAGTGTAAATGTGTTCCGCTTTGGGCGATCTGTAATTTCGTATTATTTCATTTAATTCTAAATACCTTAAAATAGTTTATGCCCCATTTCTGCTGGCTGATATCTTCTAAAATATTCATTGGGGCAGTAAGAGAACAACAAAGGCATTGATTAGAATATGCAAATACTAGGTTTTATCTAGGCATATGCTGATTACACATGTGACAGGGACTCATTTACAAGATTGCGTCACAGATTGTTAAATCCCTGGGCCCAGTTTTTCAAAGCTAACGACGTCGTTAGTTAACGATTCGTTAAAATTTACATCGAGTGATACGCAAATATGCTGATTTTTTTTGCAGAAAATTGTATATTGAATCTGCTAAAATAGTTAACGAAATGACCCTTAACGAGCTCGTTAAGCTAACGACGCTTTGAACAACTGGGCCCAGATGTTTAAGTCGAAAAGGGAAAAGCTCAAACAGATCCCTACGAGGAACTAGAAAAGTGACGTTCTATGTGAGAAAATGCATCTTACGATACGTGTGTTTCGGGAAGACTCAGATTAGCCTGCACTTCCGCACAGTCTGATCGGAGTCGTTGTTGTCAAGAAGCATTAGATCCTCTACTATTCGCAGAGCTTTAAAAAGAAGACCTGTCAGATAGTGTGGGCGAATGGTGATGTGAGTGTTCGCTGGGCGCTTGTATCAGATGGTAAGTTATCTGACGACGGTAGATATATTTTTACTAAGAAATAGAATAACGAGTGCATGAAGTTCCCAGTCCTGCTTTATATCAGACAATTAAATTATCGCTGGCTAATGATTTTGTTTAGCCTTTCATGTGGAATGGATACTTTTTAAGGAGAGACATCTCTTTGAAAGCAAGCAGTTTCCCCCCCATTACGAAAACACGCCTGTTCAAATATATTGAAAATTTTACAACAAAAAAAGGAAATTTTTCAGATAAAACTTCTGATATTCTTCAAATTTCTGTTCAAAACATAGATTGTGGGTACTAGGCGGTTCTAACGAGTACCCACAATCTATGTTTTAGCACAGAAATAAGAAAAATAATGTATACCCCTGTAAATACCAGTTTTACTGTATACACGTGGGGTTTATGGGGGTCAGAATTAAATGGGTATGTTTGCGTGATGCCTTCTGAAAAGAAGTCTACTCTAAATTGAAATAATTTATTCACTTAGGAGCAAATTATATCCTTTAGAGTAGACGCCTTTTCAGAAGTGAGTTGGTATGCAGGCAAGCATTCAAGAAGTCGCAATAGCGATCTCCCTATTAAAAATTTCGGAGGTGTATCCCAATCCCTAACCCCTCAAAATAAGATGGGAGAATGTCTAAGACTTCAACGTGTACTGGCAATGCCATTCTGTCGGATACTGGTGCACCATCACGAAAACACGGCTATATAGTTTTTACCCACCCCCCCTTAAACGGTAAAATTTATACGGTAAAATTTATACGGTAAAATTGGGGTTTACAGGGGTATACATTAGTTTTCTTATTTCTGCTTAAAACATAGAGTGTGGGAACTCGTTAGAACAGACTCGCCGAGGCGGTTCTAACAAGTACCCACAATATATGTTTAGAACAGAAATATGAAAACTACAAGAATTGTTCATCTGAAAGTTTTCGTTGTTTGGTGGTAAAATTCTCTATATATTTGAATAGGTGTGTTTTCGTAATGCAGAGTTGATTTGTGCTTTAATTAAGGGGAATTGTACAATTTCTGGGAAGCAACGCTTTCAAAAATATTTGCCTTCCTTCTAAAATGAGGTTTACTCTACATGGAAAGAATTCTTAATATTCTTAATATCTAACATCAGGAGTCAAAAATAAATATTCATTTGTGAAATGTTGTTTTTCGATTTATTTTTCCTACATACTGCTAATCTTATATCTCGAGGAAAGAAATATTTCAGAATGTCCCTCGGACTTCGAAATAACAATAGTCGACTGTAAAACAAAATGGGCTTGGTGTGCCAAAAAAAAAGCAAACAGTTAGTTACAAACGTTGTGTATTCGGTTGTCTTAAAACTGTTATATAATATTCATAATCGCGTCTAAAAATCAGAAATTCAGAACAAACTAAGCCACGAAGAAATAAAAAGTGGATACCCAGAAAATGACACAGTCACGAAGCCTAGCCCTCCCGAGGCACCAAAAGAAGGAGACGTGAGAAACAAATAAGGAAACACAAACACCAGATGTGAAACCACGGACGCACTAACAAAAAAGAACTGCAACAAAAGAACTACCTTGAAATGGCCACAAGGAAACCACTGGATGCTAAAGCCAGTTTTATTCACGCGAAACCGCACCCTTAATTCTGATGCAGCTCCAAATTACTAATATATGTTCGTCGAAACATCATCGTGAAAAACATATAGTCAAAAACACTGTGATGAAACAAAGCAAAAGGGTCAATGGCAATCTGAAGCCAGAACACGAGAAAACCACAAAAAGAACCACGATGAGTCCGACCACAGACATTGATAGTCAGGCACCTACCATCTGAAACAGATTATGGAGGGAGCCGTCATTTATTCTGAGGATCGATCTACCATCAAGTCTAATTAAGATTGATTGTGCTCATGATGGATAATAAAACTGGATCGTCTCGCATCCCCAGCAAAACATTCAGCAGAATACCACTTTAAGGTTTAATGTATGGTTTCACTTGTCCCAAAGGCCAAGAAGATTTAAATGTCAGCATAAAATCAAAATAGGTGACCGCCAAGTTACTAATAACCGACAGCTGCGGCGACTTTAATATAAAGTTGCATCTGCCGTAGATTAGCACTGATTCGGTATATAAATAATTTATCCTGCCATATCTGTCTTTCCGGGCACTGCTTTGTTATTTTACATAGAGACATCATAAAGATATATTGCGTATGTTATAGAGATATAAAACTTTATCTTGGACATATCGTGTCTGTTCCATAGAATACGTATCAATGAACAAACGAAAGAGAACATAAAGGAACAAAAGTCTTGCATTTTTATATATAAACAGAACCTAATATTTTGCTTGTTTTATTCAAGTGTGCAGTGCTACCTTAAACACCCCGCACCCCATCCCATCCCACACCCATATCTCACACACACAGTATATATGTACACTGGATTGGAAAAATAAACCAATAATGTTTTTCTGTCTTCATTCATGCGTATCATTAGTTGTTCCTCGTGTCTCATTCATTAGGTACATATGTACCCATGGAAGGCTGTGCTTCATGATAACAGGGGTATTTCCCGGACATATTCACTTATATTTTAGTTAAGATGCATGTTTACTTTTAGTTTATTTGACTCCACCGCAGACTTTGCTGACAACCAATGAAAGCGAAGTCATCTGCGAAACTCTTACGACAAATGTTCGAAAAGCGTTGCGTACATGGGCTTGGGGAAATAACTTCTGCGGAAGATTAAATTGCTGTAAATACGTAATGTTTGCTTCTTGATTGTGGTGAGTTTTTGAATGAATGTGAATGTTGCTAGGTAATTAATAACGAAACACTATCCAGTTTGAATAATAGTTCAGCTGTTGAAAACACAAAGCTGTGCATTCACTTCTTAATTAAACGCTAGCGCAAATTACATGCTATTCAGATTTGCTTAATTTAAGAGTCACTGTATGTGATCCATTTTCGAGCTTTTAATCACAGAAAGAATAATTACTTGAACGAACACCAGTTGTGCCTTGCGCAATCATTAAACTTAGACACGAATGTAATCATCAAAACAGTGGCTGACCTACTTTAAGAGCGCACACATTCTTGTAAAACAATAACAATAAATAACAAGTTAGTTCAGCGAACAAGACTATAGCACATCTTCAGCAGATTAGTTTTCAATATTTTTTGTCTAACCTTATACAGGTTCGAATTATATAAGATGACCCACGGCTGAGAAAACAGTAATAAAAATTGCAGTGTTCCATAAACAGGGCCTAGCTTTAAGATCTATGAACAAGATTACATTACCTACCGGTATATAAAGTTTGAAAAATGCAGATAAATTCTTGTTCATTATAAAGTGACACGAAATATTAACTTCGAAATCTAGAGGGAAACTAATAAAAAAAACAAAGAATCGGTCAATCGTTCGATACAGATCATTGACCGTCTGTATGCTGAAACAAGTACGATGAATATTTCAATGTTCAAACATGTGGGGAGGGCAGTGGTGTGTTAGGGGGAGCGAGACAAATGCTAACTGCAGAAAGGCTGATGGTCATGAGACCAGTTTTCAGTTACACGACTCAAAATTTATAAATGTGGTTGCCCAGGAAAGTCACAGTTATAAAGCAGACACTATATTACGGACGCTGTCTCCTTTGTAAAATATATGGCAGGAAAGGCTACCAAGTTCATCCTGAGCCCATTATCACATATTCCAGTTACCATCTGAGTACATCTATACCGGACCGTTATCGGACCGACAGGAATCCTGTAAGACCGATAACGGTCCGATATATATTTAGGCAGAAAGCTGGCAGAGTTTAACGTTTAAAGGACGAAGGCTACGATAAATTTTACAAGCCCTCTTAAGGCACTGAATATGGTTAAAATGACAAGAAACGACAGCAAAGAATAACACGCTAATGAAAACATAACGGAAAAAATGAAAAAGAACTGCAAAAGAAATACCGCCTCAGGTGCGGATCAAGGAGGTTTTCAGAAGGGGGTTCGATTATATCAAATTACAGTACTTACTCTACGCATTAGGAAAGACGTGTTTCAGCAAACAGTGTAGATCGCAGAACGCGGCGTCTGATCAGGGTCTACACTAGTTTGCCGCTCATCTACATATGTAGCATTTTTACACTCATTCGTAGGTAGTAAAATTGCCTTGTAAAAGAGAAGTATAAGGTAAAGAGTAATTTCTGTCAATATTTTAGGGTCAATACAGTAGTCCAAGTTCATCAAATTGATCCAAACATTTACCATGAAAATGAAATTTTAAGTCAAAGGGGTGGGAGTCTAGTCGAACCCCCGAACCTGTTCTGAATCTGACCTTGCGCCTTGGAACGGTCAAACAAATTGAGGCTTAACCATGGCTTTTCAAATACTGAACCCCTTCTTCCTCAATCACGATACACTTCCAACTACATATATTTTTCCAGCTATATAACTTCAAGTCTCTTCTGTTTTATTGATTCAAATGATTGGCATTTGGTATTTTTCGGATACAACTTTTAATCATTTTTTACATCTAAGTTGTTGGTAAGAAATGCACAAATATGTGACTACTTATAATTCGGTATGACTATGAAAACGTAATAATGAATTCACTCAGGAAAGGCCACTTTCACGAAGTAGTGCCCTCCCTAGGCATCGAGAAAAGAAACCATGAGGAAGAACTAATGGTGAGTCATAACGAAATACAAACAAAAAAAACTTCAACACAGGAATGCCTTGAAGCGGTCAGCACAAACGCGTATTGAGGGGCTTAAACTCGATTTATTCGATCGTAACCCTGCACTTAATTTTAGAATCGTCATGATTTTAACATGTACTATTGATATGTGACACTATAATAAACAATAACTTACTTAACATTTATAGGAATCCATTTGAACCAAGCACAAAAAAAAAACGCGATATTGTTATACACAAGAAAAGATGACCCATCAGAGCAGTGTAATCCGGCTGCTCTCTAAGAAAAACGCAGATATACCGTTTTCGCCTCACAACTCGGTATTAAGCAAAGGCGTAACTTTTATTACGCAAAGTACGCGTTAGATTGGCTCTAGTCTCCAGTTATAATCCTGTTTGATATATCCCTAAAATAAAACCAATATAATATCTGGATTTTAAGGGGTGGTCACAACCAGAAAAGAAATTAGAAGAGAGCAGATTAGTTTCATTTACTCTATAGGTAAAATAAATGCATTTGTATGTTTTTCAATAGACTAATGCCAGTCTAATTACGCATGTGCGTAACATGTGTAAGAACAATAGTATTACAATCGACTCTCGTTATCTCGAATTCCAAGGGACCCTCTGAAACACTTCGAGATATCCGTACCTCGACATATCAGATTTTCAAAATTGAGGAAAAAATAATTCGAAAAACCACATTTAACAAATTTATATGTAATTGGACGCTTGACGTTAGAGATATATTGAAAATATTGTGAAAAAGAGGAGAAATTGCTCCTTAGGAGCAATTTCTCCTCTTTTCCGCAATATTTTTTACTTGTTGTTAGATTTTCATGTTTAGGCAGGGACCAGATTTTCACTTCGAGATAAGCGGTTATTCGAGATAATCGAGTTCGAGATAACGAGAGTCAACTGTATTTCCAATAAAGAGACACCAATAAACATTAAATAGTTTACTGCTTTACCACAGGGGCTGCTCTAAAAGGAAAAAAAAAAAACCCTTATCGCTTCCAACATAGGGGGCACTCTTTAAGGAAGCGAGCTAATTCTTTCGTTATGAGTAGCCCTTATTTTGGAAGCGCTACTAGGATGACATTTTCAAGATTTTCCAGATTTTACACTGAAAATTAGTTCCGGTCTGACTACGTCACTGTTTATTATGCGCAAGCTATGGTCTTACGCCCATTTCGTATGCTTTTTTCCTAGATGTCCCGCCTAATGTCCATAATAATTACTTTACCTAGAAAATGCGTACATGTACAACAATGCCAAATAAGAAACCTTATTTGCCTGATGGGCCACGCCATGCGAAAACATGTATTCGGGGATATGCGGACAGCAAAGGCCCAGATCAGCCGGCGCGTCTGCGCAGTCTAATCAGGCCCTTTTTTCTACCTGCTAACAGAATCATAGGATACTATAGAATGTTACAATGCAGAGCAAATGCCCGGATGAGACTTTGCGCATATGCATGATGATGTGATTTTGCACATTTTGCGCATGTTCGAAGGCACTTTTCGCTTGACGCGGACCATATTTCAAAAGTGATTAATCTATCTTAGAATCGCTATGGTTGCAAACTCAAAAGGAGAATTTAGCCTCCACCGCTTTCTGTTCAAATTTAGCAGACGACAAACTGATAATATTTTTTTTCTATTTTCCAAGAAAATAGGTTTTGATATTTCATGCAAATTGTCTCCTAAGGAAATGTCAAAACCTTTTTCCTGAAAAAAAAAGCATATATATATATATATGATAAACCTATCAATGATGATAGAAAGGTTCCAACAGTCTGCTCCGAACACTATATTAACTGTAAGGTGAGACTCTCGATATATCCAGCCCCAATATAACACTCTCTTAAAAGAGGTTTTATTTTTATTTTCTGAGAAAATAACCATTGGTAATTCAGGCAAATCGTCTTCTACCAAATTTTGTCTGAAACATGAAACGTATCTTTAAGAGAATCATCTGCTACAGTTGTAAATGATGCTTTAAAGATATATAATAAACACATAAAACAAAATATTTAGACGTAAACGTCTAAGTACCGGCGCAAATTTTGTTATGTTTACATAGAGATATGGGACAAGGGTATACTAAAGTTTAATGCATTTTCAATGTAACAGGTAAAAAAAAAGAACAACAATGTGAATCTTTAATATTTGCTTTTATTAAGCTTCATGAAATTTCTTGATTGAAATGAAAATACAATAGACATACATCTGTTAATAACAATTTGTTTTAAGATTTTTTTTTTTTTTATACCGACGATCCCGGCAAATATAAAAAGTCCTTAGTGATGAAATACATATGGGATGAGGAGCAAGTAGGGCAGTATCGCGATAGTCTTGAAGCGCAAAATGAAGAGTTTAGGGATCTAACGTCAAATTTAGCACGATTAACAACCAGTCAGGAAATAAACGAAAATTTGAAACAATTCTCTGATTTAATGTCAAAAATATGTGACCCATTATTCTCAAAAAATATTAATTTTTCCAAAAACTGTAGTAATACGCAGCATACATTTAAGTCTACCCAACCTTGGTTTGACGATGATTGTCAAAGGTACCGAAACTTATTTTATTCAGCACTGAATAATTACAGAAGTTGTAAGAACTTAGAAAATCAAGCTGATTTAGTAAATGCGAGGGCAAGTTATAAAAGGCTTATTCGTTTCAAGCGCTTAAACTTAGAAAAAGATAAAAGAGTTAAATTATTGGTGTCAAAGCACAAAAATGTGAAGGAATATTGGAAACTTCTCAAACAGGCAGCGAATTTAAAACCCAAAACTTCTATAAGCGCGAAAAAATTTGCGGAATATTTTCAGGCAATTAATGATCCAAATGACAAATTTTATCAAGCTGATGACGATATTTTACAGTTTAACGAATTTTATTTAAAGGGGGAACTACAGATAATGTTTGAAGAATTAAATGAGCCAATCTCAATGGAAGAAATTAAAACTGGGGTACATCAACTGAGAAATGGGGCGAGTTCGGGTCATGATCTTTTTTTAAACGAGTTTTTGAAAAATGGAACAAATAGTCTGAAGAATTACTTACATAATTTATACAATAAAATTTTTGAACTAGGATATTTTCCAGAAGATTGGTCCGAAGGTTTGATAGTACCTATCTTTAAAAAAGGTGAGAAAGATGACGTTTCAAATTATCGTGGGATCACACTACTTAGTATTATCGGTAAGTTGTTCACACGGATTCTAAACAATCGGTTGAACAACTGGGCAGAGGAATATAATATCTATGTTGAAGCTCAGGCTGGTTTTCGAAAAAGGATGGGTGCAATAGATAACATTTTTATTTTGAACAATATGATAACACACTGTATCAATAATAATGAATATTTATATTGCGCGTTTATCGATTTGACCAAGGCTTTTGATTTTGTAGTCAGGGATATATTATGGTTCAAATTGTTAAAGATTGGGGTTAGGGGGAAAATGTTGGATATCATAAAATCAATTTATACTATTGTAAAATCTAGGGTCAAACATAACAATGTCCTCAGCGAATCTTTCACATGTAATATAGGAGTTCGTCAAGGCGAATGTCTTTCTCCTTTCCTGTTTGCCATGTACCTGAACGATTTAGAGGAAGAACTGGTGACTAAAGGGGCATCCGGTATTAATATTGGTATGACAAATTTATATTTACTTTTATATGCCGATGATATAATACTTTTTGGAAAAACGTCTGAAGAGTTACAAAATGCATTAAAAATTTTTGAAGAATATTGTGCGAGATGGAAGTTAACAGTGAACACAAATAAAACCAAAATAATGATTTTCAGGAAAGGGGGTAGACTTCCAGATAATTTACAATTTAATTATAACAATTCAATTATAGAAATAGTTAATAAATTTTGCTATTTGGGTGTAGTGTTTACTACCGGGGGATCAAACTTTGAAACACAAAAGACCTTGTCAGGACAGGCAATGAAAGCAGTTTTTACATTAAATAAGTATTTATACAACTTTTTACCGCTGAAACCTTCACATATGCTTGAGTTATTTGATAAATTGGTAACGCCAATTTTAAATTATGGGAGCGAGTGTTGGGGGTTCTATAAGTCTACAGCTATCGAGACTGTTCATTTGCAATTTTGCAAGAAAATTCTCGGAGTAAAGCAGTCAACTCAAAATGACTTTGTTTATGGAGAACTAGGTAGGATCGATTATCAGTCACGCAGATATGTAACAATCATTAAATATTGGTTCAAGGTAATAACTAGTGAAGAAAATAAACTCATAAAACAGTCATATAATATGATGTTAAATGATATTGTAAAGCAACCTTTAAAACAAAATTGGGCATTGTCAGTGAAAAATTTGCTAAGCCGGTTAGGATTTATGGACGTTTGGGTGGCACAAGGGGTGGGTAATAAAGAGGCCTTTTTAGAGATATTTAAACTTAGAGTAAAAGATATATTTATTCAAGATTGGCATTCACGTTTAGATAATTCAACAAGGGCTAGATGTTTTATAACATTTGCAAAGTTTCAATACCAACAATATTTGGACATTTTAAATATAGAAAAATATAGAAAAAGTTTAAGTAAATTAAGACTTTCGTCTCATAGACTTGAGGTTGACGATGGGTAAGGCCGAATAAAATTCAATATGAAAATAGAAAATGCAAAATTTGTAAGGTGCTGGCGGACGAATTTCATTTTCTTTTCGAATGTCCAATCTACATGGAGTTACGAAACATGTATATCAGTAAATATTTTTGGCAGCGTCCTAATATGATAAAATTCGTTGAGCTTTTGACCACAGAACACAGGAAAACATTAGTAAAATTAGGTATCTTTGTCCAGAAAGCATTTCAAATAAGAAAACAAATAATGCCATTGTAATAGTCACAAGAAATCAAATGCAAAATTTGTGAAAAAAAAAAAAAATAAATAAATAAATAAAATAAATAAATGAATTTAAAAGTTGGCGAATAATTAATGCAGCACCTCTCCCATTTTCCATTTTCTAATTTCAGATCTCATTTAATATGGAACTTCTGTTTTCATTTCTAACCATACCTGATGTGTGGTTGCAATCATATATATATGTTGCTTGCTATCCTGCACTTTATATGTACTTTGTTATGTGTATACATGCTCATGGGCCTTAATGGCTTATTGCATTAATAAAGTATCTATCTATCTATCTGTAATCGTTTAGTCTACCATATATAAAAAAAAGAGACCGGCGCGACTCCGCACTATATCACGCCTCGTTGCTGTTCCCTTATCTCTGGATCACAATCGATGCAAGCGTCTCGTATCATACTGTGATCTGGGTGATCTGGGGAGAGGCATTTGACGTCATACCGAGCGTCAGAATAGATTACTGCATTAATTACGTGTCTTTATCATATAAACGTAAAACCGAAGTCTCAGATGAGCCCGCACATTCGCGCCGTCGGACCAATGCATTTGTTTTCAGCTTACAGAATTATTGGACACTGCAAAATATATTGACAGAAGGCCTGTGTTAAATGCTCAAGGTCGCACTTGTCCGACGGTAATGTATTTATCCTATTTAAAGTATTCAGACAGAGAGACGTGAAAACAGTGTAGACCCTGATCAGACGGCGTCTGATCTGGGTCTACATTGTTTGCCAGTCGCCCAGCTCTTTGTAAACTCCAATGGACTAGTTAAAGCCCCTTCAGTACTTTTTCTACTGACTGTTCAAATGCTGTTACTCTATAGTCTGGCACCACACGCTGTGAGTTTTACATTTCTTATCTAACAAAGGTAAAATACTCCTCCTTGACTATTTTTCTACACATATCATCTCCCTTACTAGTCAGAAACTGACAACTAATCAGAAAAATCAGAGAGAAGGACATCCCAAAAGATAGGACTTTTTTGTAAAATATAAATCGTTTTTATGCTGATTCATATATCAGTTAGACGGGAGCCAGTCTATCTACTCTGTTGCAGTTATTCTTTGTTCATGCGTCAGTAGTATTGTAGCTGACATTTGTTTTGTCATTGTTGGACCTCGTCTCTCCATCTTTTGGTGCCTCGGAAAGGCTTTGCTTCGTAAGTGTTGCCTGGGTACCGTCACAGTAATATTATTCAAAATTTAGGATACTTATAGTAAGGAGTTTGAATATTTAGGGTAAAATATGGTATGTGATTTTAAGTTGCAGCGTAGCTGAGTTTGACTAAAACATTTCAGGAGGCTTGGTTTTATTGTGCTTCCCCTCATGTTAGCATTGTATTTTCATAAATACCACATACCATATACAGTATAACCTCAATGGCTCGAACACGGATGGTTCGTTTAATGTGGATGACTCGAACTCTTTTTTCAGTTCCTACAAAATTCTTCCAATAGCTCAAGAAAACAAATATTTAGGGATTTTTTTTATTTTATCATGGAATTATATGTTGTGTGTACTCATTAGAATCGCCTCATCGAGGCGATTCTAATGAGTACACTCAACATACAATCATTGTGTAGAAAATCGAAAAGATTTCCCTAAATTATCGCTCTATGCTTCCTGAACTGGTGACATGATTAACCCTCAGTGGCTCGAACTACCCATGTCTCGAACGAAATTCCATGGTCCCAAAGATGTTCGAGCCATTGAGGTTCGACTGTACGTCCAGTAATCTGAAGAAACATGAAACATGAAAATAAATTGAGTGTTGTGATAAAATACGCCGGGTAAATGAAACCTTGTTAATAAAAAACAAAATCAACAAAAAAAGCTTTGCGTGTTAATGCCACTGTAAAAAAAATAGTTATCAAACAGAAGCAAGTAATCTTGATGAAACATAGCTTTGTGGCATTGTTCCCTTAAAGCCAGATTTAGTGTAACCGATGCACTTTCGGGGTGGGAAACTCTGTCAAATTGTCTTCTTCCACCTCTGCATTGTGGGAGCATATTATTTCCTTTCATTGCAGACCCTTTTATAGAAGGGGCCTGATGGAGGAAAGCAAACCGGAAGCTACAAAACTTGTATCCCTTGTTAAACATGACAGAATATCAACCATGCCTATCCTGTCCTCTTAACGTAACTTAATATACCTGGTAGATATTTAGCCATATTGTACAAGGGAGACGACTTTCGTCGCTTCCTGTTTGCTTTACTGCACGCCAGACCCCTTCTGAAAACGGGTCTTCTCTAAAAGGAAAGAATTTGCTCCCCTGGGGAGCAAATTCTTTCCTTTAAGAATAGACCCTTTTTCATAAATGAGTAAAAAACAATTTAGCAAAGTTGACTCCCAAAAAAGTGTACCCACGCCCCTTAATGGAAGGTTTATCCTCAGCGAAAAGAAATAAATTTGTGGTCACATCTTGCATAAACATCAATAAAACTCATACATTGCTGTCGGCACTAGAGCTGCAATACTGAGATTATTTCGTTATCTGCCCACACGGACGGTCCATGGAAACATTAAGTGTTTACCTCAAGTATACGGACAGAGACGCATGTGCAAACTGTACAGATACATATCAGACGTCTAACAGTCCTTCTTCTGACCAGGGTATAGTTGTTTGCCTCTCGTGCAGCATTTTCTAAATATTAACTAGCAATAGAATGACTTTGTTCCAGTTTTAGTATACTTGCAGTAAGGTTAGTGTAAACAAATATTTACGGTAAGTACGGTAAATTATGTGTTATGTGTTTACATAAAAAAGACGGCAAATTATTTTTGTGTACATAAGTTTATTGCCTCTTAGCGCTCGAAAAGTGAAAGCCGTCAACATTATTGACAACAGGAAAAAAAGGGTTTTAAGACCTGGACGTAAAGCGAAAACACAACACAGACTTCTTGAAAACAGAATAAAAGATCGAAGAGAAACTCATCAGAAGGGATGTCAAAAGAAAAAGAAGAGGTTTGAGACATAGACGTATAGCGAAAACATTAAATGATACTTCTTAACAGAAAAAGAAAAAAAACAATTGAAGAGGAACTCAATCTCAAGGAACACCTGGGAATATACTCGTACAACAGCACGACTATAGGCGAAGGGGAGGTTGCCATGTTTTCTCTATATATATCTGTCTACCTTAATCCTGCAGTTCCAATGGCACAGGCATGCTTGGTCAGCATAACTATATTATTGGAACTCCGATGAAACAAATATGAGGCAAAACTGTAAACCGCAAAGCATATCTACATAAAGGTAGAGTGAACCCTAGTTACAATGACAGCATTTGTTCCCAAAGATGTTGCCATTAAAATGAATTTGCTGTTGAACAGAATACTTAATAGATAGATATATAAGAAATGGTTTGTTTTGTTTTTATTTCATCATAGGACATATATTTTGGATATTGGTTAGTATCGCCTCAATGAGGCGATTCTAATATCAAAATATTTTTCTTTAAAGCATTTAATACCATATAATTGCATAATTTGTCAGTATATGTTACCTTTAAAGCGAAGGTTTGGTGACAGTCAAATTCTCATGATAATGAATTTTGTCGCTATATCGAGTGTCGGTATAAAGAGGGTTAACTGTATTTAGTTTAACGCTTAGCAAGTTGTATAAAATTTCAACAGTCGTCATTTTGAAATATGTTCTTATTTTTTGCAGAAAACACTTTGATGTTTCATGCAAATTAGTAAACAGGCTTTGGCGTTTCATGCAAATTATCTCCCTAATCTATTTATGGCATTAGAGTGTGGATTCTCCTAATAATCACGATGCACATCACACTATTAACACCTTGATTAGTATTTTATGGATATGCACATTGTTTCAGCCCGACTAAAAGCGATAACCGATTTTATATTCATTTGTATATCTGTTCAAAATCTGTTTACTGTTCATGTTGTCTCGAATTGTGAACGATTTACAGATGAACCTGGCTAGTCTTATGTACGACAAAACAGATGAACATATTGTATATCCTCATCTCATTTCAAATGGTCGGCGCCTGACTATCATTGTCTATGGTCGGGATAATCGTGGTCCTGTTTGTGGTCCTGTTTTGCGATGCTTCGTGATTATGTCAGTTCCTAGGTGTCTTCAGTTATATTTTTGCATCTCATAAGCACTGTGCATAACTAAAAAATACTCTATTATGTCGAAAAAAGGTAAGAGAAAAGCCCAGGGAGTGCCACAACCACAAACCGCAGCCCCTCCCAGACCCCAAGAGGAGGCGCAAAACCGACAAATCCAAACAAGCACAAATCGAACAAACGAACGAAAAGCACCAAGATTAGCTCTCTCTTCCCCAAGCGAGGTAATCGCAATACTAAAAGGACTGAAAAACACAAGAACAAAATGACACACGGAAAGACATACAACAAATCGCCTCGTAGAATAAACCACAAAGCAACAAAGAGTAAGAGTAACACCGGAACCACCGCCTTAGAACGGTCAGTAGAGTAAACCACCGGGGGTTTAAAGCACTTGTACAGCTAGCTAACTTCACCCTGGGTCCCGATGCTACTCTTAATACAGAAACACATAAACATTCGGTTCTCATAAAGACTCCCAACTCAGTCAGTGCATCAAAGCGAAAACATAAAAATCAAATTAATCACTATAATAGACAAAGACGAGTACTCATGGCTAATTCTACTGTATGCCAGAGTAATGAAAACCAATAGTTGAACCACGGCGGGCCAAGCCAAAGACGACCCGCATGGATACCCTTAGACTAATCTGTTTACACGAGAAAGCGTGGTTAAATCTTATCAACGTTGAACAGATTCTGCATTTTGTCTGGACAAATTATTAGTGACCAACACCAACGGACTTGTCTTTTTTTCTAAACAATAACGTTAGCAAAAGATTAGCGGCCACAAAAGCAATTACTTCTTACAGACCAAAAGAGCGCTATTAAATGGGCTGCGCCATGTGAAAACGTATCTCTGGGCTTATGTGGATAGCGAAGACCCAGATCAGCCTGCGCATCTGCGCAATCTGACCAGGGCCTTCACTGTCCGCTAACGGAATCATTGGACACTACAGAATTTATCAATGGAGAGCAAATGCCTGAGTGGGACTTTGCGCATGCGTGGGATAAATCTGAATATGTGCATTTTGCGCATGCTTGAAGGCATGTTTTTGCTTGGTGTGGTCCAAATGTCTCCAATCTTGAATTTTTTATATTTGGTAAGTCCCTGCGAGTAAGCATCAAAATGGTGACAGCATTGGTGGGTTTACTGTCTCTGAGTGTAGGTTAGAAAATGGTCTTAAGACTGATTCATTTGACCCTAAACCTGTAATTTGAGCCAACAGTGCAGACCCTGATTAGACGCCGCGTTCTTTTGCGTCTGATCTGGGTCTGCACTATTTGCCAATGTCTCATCATTACGCCCAGTACAGGTTTTACAGATACCCCTCTTTACACAGCACTCTGACGTCACAGCGAAATATTAGCGTGGCTATAAATAACAGTTACCAGTGCGGTTTGAGTTCATTGGTCAATGTTAATCACATGGACAACAACATTAAGGAAAAATTTTGATATATGTATACTTTGGATCGATTGTTAACCATGTAAATAAGCGACCCAAAAATGACAACGAATATTATTGCGGTTATTAAAATAGATACGCACAGGCACCTGGTTTCCCTAAATCAAAGTATTCCCATATACATATTTTGATTATTAGAAGGCGTCTAACTCTCCGCCACGGAAGTACAATTTTGCCAACCGGTCCCCGTCCATCTTAAATAAAAACCATCAAATCTGGGGAACCACCATGCACTCATCAACTTCCGTGTTGGGTGCATGTAAACGTACGGGTGATAAGCCTTTCTCATATTTAAAGACGAGGGTTTCGAGTTTTCATTTTAGGAAGAATTGATACTTTTTTTTCAGAAAGAAACTCTTTCAAAATTGGTTTTGTCTTATTCTGAAAAAGGGTCTGCTCTAAAATGAAATTCTTTCCTGTTAGAGAAAATCCAATTTCAGATAAGACTTGGATTGCAAGGAGCAAATCAAAAAATTTATATCCCTTGTACAAAACGCTTAATTTACAGTCGAACTTCATTGGCTCGAACATCTTTGGATCTGTGGAAATTCTTTCGAGATATGGGTAGTTGGAGCCACTGAGGAGTAGTATAGGGTGCCACTATGGGTACCCATAGTGGCACCCTATACTACTCTGAGGGTTAATTATGGCGCCAGGTAAGGAAGCAAATTGCGATAATTTAGGGAAATCTTTTCGATCTTCTACATAGTAATGGTATGTTGAGTGTATTTGTTAGAATCGCATCGATGAGGCGATTCTAATGAGTACACACAACATACTATTTCACGATAAAATAAGAAAATTTCCATAAATATTTGTTTTCTTGAGCTATCGGAAGAATTTCGTAGGAACTTAAAAATGAGTTCGAATTAGCCATGGTAAACGAGCCATCGGTGTTGGAGCTATTGAGGTTTGACTGTAATCAAGTGTATCCAGTCCCGTTATTAGTACCACTGCTATACTCGATTTCATGTTTGATACTATGCTGCTATGTAATTGTTTTATGAAACCAGGACCATTTATAAAACTTTTTTCATGCTCAACTCAACTGAGCAAAAAAATGAGCAAAAAAATTGTCCTGCTAATAAATCTCAAATTGCAACCAATTGCAAATTCTTTCTTACTAAACATAGCTGAGCATGAACTTCTCTGCTAATAAATATGAAAATGCCATCTATTGCTTAAAATGCCAACAATTCGTATGTGGCTCACAGCCGGCTGGCCCCGAGATCATAAAACTTTTTCATGCTCAACTCGGCTGATCATGAAATTTTCTCTGTTAATAAGTCTGAAAATGCCAACAATAATGCCAATAAAAAATTTTCATGCTCAACTCAGCTGAGAATGAAATTTTCTCTGCTAATAAATATGAAAATGCCAACAATAGTTGGCATTTTCTAGCATGAAATTTTCTCTGCTAATAAATATGAAAATGCCAACAATAGTTGGCATTTTCATATCTATTAGCAGAGAAATTTCATGCTAAGCTGAGTTGAGCATGGAAAAGTTTTATAACCTCGGGGCCAGGCGGTTGTGAGGCACATAAAGCTCATATTTTTTAAAATGTGCTGAAATAAAGTGTATGTAATTTATTGAATTTTGCCAAGTTCTAGAATATGAATCTTGTACTAGTTTCCTTCTTTGATCCATCAAGGAATCGCCTGCCATTCCCTAGCTCTTGATACGCCTTTCAAATTAATATATTTTTTTCTCTCATTTCTGTTTGTGAGGAAATAGAACAGATAGTTATTTGGGTATTCCGCTTAAATATAGCTATTGTATACGAGGGCTCTTTTTCTATACATAAGGGAAATGAGAAAGAGTTTAGCTGCAAGTGTTGGAAAATTCCCTTAAGAATGTAGACCATACACAGCCCTGTTTCTGGTATATATTATGGCGGAACATTAATATTACGAAAACACTCCTATTCAAATATATTGAAAATTTTACGACCAAAAATGGAAAATTTTTAGATAAAAAATTCCAAATATTTTTCCATATTTCTGCTCAAAAACATAGATTGTGGGTACTCGTTAGAACCGCCTCGGCGAGGCAGTTCTAACGAGTACCCACAATCTATGTTTTGAGCAGAAATATGAAAAATAATGTATACCCTTGTAAACCCCAGTTTTACTCTATAAAAATGGGGTTGTGGGGGGGGTCAAAATTATATAGGTATGTTTTCGTGATGCCTGTTTTTGGTATATATTATGGAGGAGCATGCAGTACACATTACATAAATTTGTTAATGTAATGAGAAGAACACTAAGCATTGTACCTCTACCTGCCAAACTATCTCAAGGTCGAATATCGAGTATAGTACACAGTTATTTCACGCCTGTTTGTGGAATAGTCAAAACTACTGTCTACGGTACCGATGGCAGTATTGTTTGACTATTCCAACAAAACTGCCATGAAATAACTGTTTTATTACCCAACTAAAGCTAAAACATTATTGATTTAGCTAATGAGAGCTGGTTTAATTGACACGCGATGTCGGCATGTCAACGTCATTCCCGTGGAAGTCGTGGTATAGTCAAAACTATTGTCCAGTGTTTTTGCATTGGGTTTAATTGGGTGACGTCATCAACTGTGGTATAGTCAAAACTATTGGCCGGCTTGTGACATCAACATTTCTTGATTTCGTTGACGCGGTTGCGGCGCGAGCCAATTAAGTAATAAACAGTCTAATAAACAGTGCATATAGCACGTCGGGTAATAATCATGACTAGAAGTGTAAAACATTTTATACTCCCATTCATGTCATTATGGTAATAAGCCTTTGAAACTGGAATCCCGTGTTTCAGCGTGACATAAAATGAAAATTGGGGTTAATTGGGGCCTACATTTAAAGGTTTTTTTCAGACTTATGCCTTTTCTTAAACAGCGTTTCAATGTGTTTATTACTTTCGACAACCCATATTGTACTACATCTTTACTGGCTTAATAACCACAGTCGTCCTCATTTTCATATAAAGTACAGTTGACTGTCGTTTTCTCGACCTCGCTTATCTCGAATAACCGCTTATCTCGAAGTGAAAATCTGGCCCCTGTTTAAAATGGATATCTAAAAGCAGGTAACAAAATATTGTGGAAAAGAGATATTGCTCCTAAGGAGCAATTTCTCTTCTTTTCCACAATATTTTTAATATATCTCTTACTTCAGGCGTCAAATTACATATTCATTTATAAATAATATGAAATGTGGTTGTTCGATTTATTTTTTCCTTCCTCAATTCTGCAAATCTGATATGTCGAGCTACGGATATCTTGAAGTATCTCGGAGAGTCCCTTGGACATCAGAGAGTCTCTTGGACTTTGAGATACAAGGGTCGACTGTAGTTATAATTACATGTCGTATACAGCTCTAATATTTTTTTTTCATTCATCACAAATGATATATTGTGGTACTCAGTAGGAATGTGTCCGTTAGGCGCTTCTAATGAGTGCATAGCATAATGTGGCGAAAAAATTAAAAAAAAAAAAAAAAAAAGTGCCGGCGCAAATTAAATTTTGTTCATGATTACATAGAGATAAGGTTAATAAATTTTTCAGTGTAATAGATAAAATCGAACAACAATGTGATTCTTTAACTTTCGCTGCCACAGGCGATAATGATAGGTTTTTGCGAACAGCATAGACCCAGATGAGACGGCTCGTATGAGCCGTCTCATCTGGATCTACGCTGTTTGACATTCAGTCTTTCAACTTTTCGTATAAACTTCTTTCCAAAGGATAATTTGTTAAAAAAGAAAAGCAGAGGACAAAAATTTTAGTCTGAAATTTGGCACCAAAAGAGTTAATGTTTGCTTTTATTAAACTTTATGAAATTTCTTGATTGAAATGAAAATAAAATAGACATTAATCTGTTTATAACACAGTTTGTTTTATTTTTTTTATATTTGCCGGGATCGCCACAAACCGACGTCCCGGCAAATATAAAACGTCCTTAATAAGCTAATCGAATAGTCTTTCATATGTGAAAATCCAAAGCTATATTAAGAGATCGGCGCGATTCGCGCGCCACTCAGTAATAGTGGATACAAATGACAGCGCTTTGGAGTAGATTTTTTATATAGCGGTATTAAAGTAATTATACTCGGTGTATAGACTTTCAGAAAAGTACAAAAGACTACATTAGAAAGCGAGCCTGAATACATTTTTTTATATAACATTTTAGCATAGAGTAATCATTTTTAAAAAGTATTTGAGCTGATGCCGAACACTTCATTCAAGCCCAATATTGCATGTGCACCCAGCTAAGACTCAGGTCAGCCTGTGCATCCGCTCAGTATAATCGGAGTCTTCTTAGTGCAATCTGTAGAGCACCAAGGGTACAAAGTGTTTTCAAGCGGACTGCAGAGTCTGTAATCAGCCAACAGTCTTGTAGAAAATATTGTGTCCCCGGGCGCATTTATTACAGTAGACATTTATTGTACTTACCTTAAAGTTTACGGACACGATAATTTTTACCATACTTCTCATTTTTAACTGGTCCATTTTACTTCTTTAGGTCCCTTTTACCTACCTGTCGATGTGTCTAAAATCAGCTTGATCACTGGAAATACTGAAGCAATTGATCTGGCGCCGCTGTGTTATCTGCTCTTGGTCTGCCCTGTTTGGTCCGATCTGAATTTATATGTTAAATACTGCATATATCGTACTTAGTTTGTAGAATAAGAATCAACGACTAAATTAGTATGAATAATGTTATTCATCTGGGATATGCATCTTGTTTTAATGTAATATTTCACAGAGCAATATTACATAACAATTCAGTGAGGAAATAAATCATCTCAGACTGTCCATATCTTTGTCATATCCACTTACCTTTATGCCTATAATACTCGAACTGTCTGGAAAGGCGGAAAGAGAATGTAAACATGGGAAGAAAGATGTACCGCAAACTACTTTTAAAGTAGATTTCCGTACGTCTTTTCATGTTTAGACTTCTACATTAGAAATTATATATGGACCATATTACTAATAGTAAGGAAGTACACAACAAAATCGAAAAGGATAATGGTATGATCATTTCTACAGTTTACGGTTGACAAATCAAAAAGATATAGACATCAGACATCTGTCATCTGTAGGACCTCGTGCAAATCACTTGTTCCCACCTGTCACGTTATATCGTTCACTGCGCCTTCGTTATGGTCACTTCTGTTGACTCGTGTCTTTTCAACAAATCTAATCCTTTAACATGGGAAGCAGCCAGAAGTAACAAATGGTCTGGTCTGGCCTATAGAAAGAATAAAGAAGAATCTGAGTGAAGTGGCTGTGTAGAGGAAACAAAAGCAACTCTCACTTGCTTATTTTTTAGTTTTTATTTATTTATTTATTTTATTTTTTTTTCCATTATATCCTCTTTCAATATTTGAAAATCAAACATCATGTGCTCCATGGTTCCTATATCCATAGGCATATTTTAATGATGCTGCATAGCAATGTAGTATTCAGTAATTTTCGTTTTGTTTTGTATATGTCTTCATTTGTACAAGGGTCATTAACACTTTCATAATTTATGTATAAAAAGTAGCCAGTTAATGTTCCTGGGTGCTGTCTGTGCACTAGGCCAATTAATTGAATTCCTCAGATTTTATCATTGGCATCTCTTTTAAGGTTTGCTGTATTTTCCTAAAGTTATCTTACTTAAAAATGGACATATATCAAAAAAGCTTCCAAAATAACAAAACGATTTTTTTTTTTTTATTTTTCTGTGCAATACAATGTAAAGTGTTTGTTAATCTTTCATATGGCTATGGCAATTTTAAAGGTAAAAACCAGTTAAATATCCCTAAGGATCTATGATAAAAACAGAAGATTCCAATTACAAGGACCTAATTAATATTTGGTCTACCTTGCACTTTATATATGAAGGGAGAAAACAGAAAAACTACTGCTAACTCTAACTCTCATTATGGCTGTTTTAACCACCACATGGCGGTAGCAAAACATCACTCACCACGCAGTACTTCACTGTAGTGAAGGCTATATTTTCTGGTTCTAAGTGGTCAATGACCATGTTCCAGAATTTTAAAATGTCATCAACTTGACCTAACTGGCCGAAACTAGTATGTGTAACCAAGAAAGATATCAATACTTCTTTGTTATGTAGGTGTATTACGCAACAGAATAATAACCCTCCACCTAGCATTCTTTATAAATCTACAGCAGGCCGTTATCGGCCCGTCAGCTACCCTGACGGGCCGATAACGGCCCACTATAGATTTATGTAGAATGCTTACTGGGTAATAACTATCCCCTACTAATTTGTTTTTGAATAAGTTGACTAATACCCTCGGTAGAGTTCCCTCCACGTTTGGCTAGGCAGGCATTTTGTGATTCCCAGGCGTGGCAAATTCTTAACTTTCAAAGTTGACCCTGTTTCAGAAGGGAACAATCAATTTTGATGGGTTCATTACGAAAACACGCCTATTCAAATATATTGCAAATTTCACCCCCAAAATCTGAAAGTTTTAAGATGAAAAGTCTGATTTTTTTTTCATATTTCTGCTCAAAACATACCTTGTGGGTCTTCGATAGAACTACCTCTCCGAGGAAGTTCTAACGAGTACCCACAGTCTATGTTTTTGAGCAGATATATGAAAAATAATGTATACACCTATAAACCACAGTTTTCCTATATATAGGTTGGATTTAAGAAGTTCAAAATTATATTGGTATGTTTTCGTGATAGGCAGGCATTTTTGCGATTCCCAGGCGATGCAAATTTTTAACTTTCAAAATAAACCCCGGTTCAGAAGCGAACAATCAATTTTGATGGCTTGTCTCCACTAAACGCGTATTCCCTAAATTTCACTTCAAATATTTGATAACTAAACCTCGTGTCGTACAGAATTCCTACGCCCCTGTGTATACTTTGAAGATACTTGGTAACAATGTGGGATATACTGAGTAAATGCGTCGTGTAAAGCAATGACAATCTCTTCCTGATTATTTAAGGTATATCTAATTGTATTATTTGATCATTAATTACATGCATCTAGTTATAGTTTGATGATACGTGAAGGAAATGCTAGTTAGAATGAGTATATGTCACGTTCGTAAACAGCAACTATTATATACTTATTTTCATACTTGGTCATTAAACTGAGGATGATCATAAGAAGCCATGGCGGTACTCAAGCTGAACCAAGGTATACGAATTGTAGTCATTTGCCATTTGTCCGTCTGTCTACAGCCATCGATTCTTTATTACTTAATCTATTGTCAAGGAACCTTAAGCCGATGGCATATTTATTGTATTTTATTCTTTATTATTCCTTCGTCTTAAAACAGCTAATTCCGTAGTTTATTATAAAATAATTACATGGGCTTAAAATAGTTCCATGAAAGTTTAATTAAACGTAACCAATTCGATTAGAAAAACGACTTATATTTACATTTTACTGGGATAGGATATTTATATACTAATATAAATTGTCCGCCATTTATTACAACACAGACATCGTTTGTGATAATTTGTTTACTTTTCTACACACATAGAGCATCTACGCTAAACACAGTTACAGTGTAGCATTAAACTTCAGTCTATAGGGTTCGATATAGATTTTAAAGCAGAATGTTTTCACGGAAAGGACGTAATTTGCTTCAGAACTTAAACGTTTTTGACAGAGCTGACATACCCAAGTATATCTCCATGACCGTCCAAAGGTAGAAAGCGTTTCCTAGGTAAACCAAGAAAAGCTAAAAATCCATGTTCAAACTTATTTGAAGGATTTATGCACTCTGGTTCCTGTGAGAGAACCAGACAATTAAGATTATTCAGAATGTACTAGAATGAACCCATTCCCATTTGAAGAGCAGTTAGCTCGTACACACTAGCGGTAACGAGAAGTCGATCTGAAAAGGAACACAAGACGTATTACCGACCCAGAGCACATTTAAAGCTGTATCCTACTCGACCTGTGGCCGAAATGTGGACCTGTGGCTGAGTTTTGTCCTGTGTACCCTAATTAAAATAGCTGTAAGCACAGATGTTCAACCTTGTAATGTTCAAAAGTTCTGACAATAGGAAATTTAAAGATGGCGGTGCATCTAATTGGTTCCAGTGAATAACGTCCACAGTAAACAATAAAGAAACTACTAATTGTAGATCTTTATTTAGATTATATAGCACAGGTATAATTGTCTGAATATTTAGAGGTATGCTATAATATATTACAGCAAATGGCGTCATATAACAGCAGATCTGATCCTTGAGCCAGCCATGAAAACATAGAACACCAGATATAATGGACATAGTCCGCCAATTATACCTTTCGCTGTTTGGAATACCGAGTTTACACTAAGTGATCGGAAACTTAACTTTATATCATACTTCTCCCAAAAGTTTTCAACAATTTCATTTTCATTGACAATGAATGTGTCTAGAAATAATGCAGACCCTGATCACACGCAACGTTCTGCGGAATCTGATCTGGGTATTCACTGCTTGCTCCGTCCTCCCTATCTAAACACTTAGGATAAAACACGGTACTTATGTATTTTACTCTATAAAAGTAATTCGTGCCTATTGAATCTAATCATTGATTGTGATTTATAGCTGTTCAAGAAAGTTACAGAACGTAAAAATATTGGAAAACATTTTTTCTCTACAATGGGAAAATTTGCTAACTCAAAAGCCACTGGGAAATATTTAATGATATATTACAGTACATGTAGGACAAAATGATTGAATTGCTGTCGACGAAGTTCTAAGAACTTCACTGATCCATTTAACAATTTGAATGCCTTATATAAATTTATCTCCATCTATTTAGGCCGTTACACGGTATAAAGTACACACTAAAACGTCAAATAAAACTACCGCCATACACTAAGTACTGGAATAGACAGGCTTGAGCAAACAATGTAAACCCAGATCTGACGCCGCAGAATGTCGGCACAAGGTAACACCTTTTGCCACTTTTACAGGAATTGTAAACACATCAAAATGCAGTCACATATACTTTGTTACAATTTTGTGACAAGCATGGTATTTTCCCTATTTCCTACCGTTCGTCTGTGGCACAATGAAGAACAGTGGAGTTTAGAACGATTACGAAACGCGAATATCTATACCTGTCTGTGCAGTGCAAGATGGTTTTGTCCTTTATATATATATAAATGTATATATTAACTCCACTCTTGACTTAATATATTCAACGAAGAAACATTCCCGTCAAAGCTATTCTTAGGAAACCGTCATGAAATTGAAGTCAACAGTGAATGAATAATTATTTCGGTTAAAAGAACTGACAAGGGCAGATAAGAAGAAAAATTTTGTCTATTTATGACCGAGATATAATTTTCTAGACAGTGGTATTGGTGAGCGATTTCCCACAAGATATACACTGACACACAATGTTAATGTTTTACATTACAAAAATGTACATTATGATAACACGCCTAAATATATTGAAAATTTTACACCAATAAAGGAATATTTTCAGATAAAAAATTCAAATATTTTTCATATTTCTGCTCAAAACATAGAGTGTGGTACTCGTTAGAAATGCCTTTGCGAGGCGGTTCTAACGAGTACCCACAATCTATGCTTTTTAGCAAAATAAGAAAAATGATGTATACCCTGTAAACCCCAGTTTTATTTTATAAAAGTAAGGTTTAAGGGAGTCAAAATTATATAGGCGTGTTTTCGTGATGAAATAAAACGTGTTAGCTTATTATACAATTTTGACCATTAAAGCACTAATCACGGCTACAGTAGAGGACATTCGTGATTTAATTTTGTTAATTTTCAGAGTAATTAAGGCCTGACATTGTGAATCATCTGTCTGGGTATTTTTACTTGTATGTTTTGAATATAATGACCTTTACGATACTTAAATCCTAATGACTACATTTTCATTCTGCTAAGGAAATGTTATGAAATCCCGATTGCTTTAATAGTCTGTAAAATTGCCAAATGTGTTCACTGCAACGTATCATTTGGCGGCTGTCTAGACAAATGGTACTAAATAACTTAAAATGAAGCTACATTAGAAACGTAATACTCTCACACACCATATCAAAGTAGTTAATATAAATGTATTGGTCTACATACAGCCAAATGACCTTCAGTCTGACACATACATTTTGTGAATTTAATTGAAAAACAATATTTCATTGTTTTTACCGTTCTGTGTTGGCTGACCCTTGCAAAGCGTATGTTATGCTGTTTGTCGTTTTTGTATGTCGGTAACTACAACCATCTCCTTATCACTTCTTTCGGAGCTCCGGGAAAATGCGCATCGTGATATTTTTTTTTCTAATGACCAAGCACTACGTACTTGAAGCAGCCACCCTAGACAAAGGTGATAATGAGTTTATAGGGACCACATTTTCTAAGAAAAAGTTATATATTTGTGTTCCTATTACTAAACTGCCAACAGTGAAAACTAAAAGGAAAATTCGTTATTAACTTCACTGACCGGCGCCCGAATCGCGCCGGTCTCAATATAGCGTCTCAATATAGCTTCGGATTTTTACACTTGGTAGACTATTCGATTAGTTCACTAAGGCCGTTTTATATTTGCCGGGATGTCGGTTTGTGACGATCCCGGAAAATGTAAAAAATCTTAAAACAAACTGTGTTATAAGCTGAATAATGTCTATTTTATTTTCATTTCAATCAAGAAATTTCATAAAGCTTAATAAAAAAAAAACATTAACTCTTTCGGTGCTAAATTTCAGACGACATTTGTCGTCTGCTTTTCTTTTTTAACAAACTATCACTTGAAAAGAAAAGTTTATACGTAAAGTTGACAGACTGAATGTCAACTGCGTAGATCCAGATGAGACGGCTCATATGAGCCGTCTCATCTGGATCTATCCTGTTTGCAAAAGCTTATTATTATCGCCTGTGGCAGTGAAAGTTAAAGAATCACATTGTAGTTCGATTTTACCTGTTACTTTGAAAATTCATTAAGTTATAGATAAACCATGGTTATTGTCGAGGTTTTGGGTATGCTGTAAATTATACCATAGTTTGGTGACCTTTCACTGTCTGACCCCAAACTAGGCGGAGCCGAGTTTTGGTCAGACAGTGAAAGGTCACCAAATTATGATATAATTTACAGTATTCACAAAACCGAGACAATAACATGGTTTATCTGTTTTAACCAATGTATGGGACTGTTTTTGTTTTTGTTTTTTTTTTCTTACAAAAACTATACTTTTATTTATTTAGTATATCTTTTTCTACTTTTTTACTCTTATTTCTCTTTTTTTTTTTTTTTTTTTTTCATATTTTTATTGTAAAGTGGTAACAGGCAGTCTGATGTAATGCTGGACCTATTGACCTTGTGTACTAAAAAGGATGCAACACCCCACCTCTTTTTTAATTAAACTAACTGAGGCACTACTGCTAAAATCTGATTGGTTGCAATCTTGTCAATCAAAAGAAATTACATCAGCATCTTAATTTGGTCAAACTTTGGTGCAATCTGGTTGGTCAGCTATAGCTTTGGTCATTATTATATACTCCAGACAGACTGTCTGGTTTCATGTGTTTTATTCAACAAAAAATGTCATTTTTAAATAGAAAGTTCCTCAGTGCAGAAGTATATTTGAAGTTCCTCTAACCCTTACCACTCTCTGGACATTATCAGCAGACAATATATTTGATGATGCTTTCTTATTTTTTCCAGCCAACAGAATTTGACATTTCATGCAAACTGTCTCTAGCTGAGACAATGTACATGAAATGTCAAATTCAGTTTCCTGAGGAAAAAATAAGAAAAGTATTTAAAAAATGTCATCTGCTGAAAATTGATGGTTAGCACTCTGGGCATTTTCAGCAGACAACATATTGGTGATACGTTTATTTTTTTCCAATAAATATTTGACATTTGGAGACAATTTGCATGAAATGTCAAATTCTGTTTTCTAGGAAAAATACAAAAATGTTCATGCTGAAACAAAATTCAACATACAACATTTTAAAATATTTTTCTTTTTTTTCCCAGAAAACAAAAACTTGTTTTTTGGGGGGAAAATATCAACTTGTCATCGCCTGCGGAATTAGCCCAGAGAGTGAAAAAAGTTAAGGTGCACTGATAAGTTGACAGTCATTCTAAAGTACACCTGTGAGATCTATAAATAAAACCATGGGTTAATTTTCAAAACTGAAAATTATCCCATGGTCCAGCTATGGTATAAGTCTTAGTTATACCATGGTTCGTGCGCATGTACGATGCGATAATGCACGAGCGTGAGCGAGTGCATTATCGCACGTACATGCGCAGAACCATGGTATAACTGATTTATCACATTTGCATGTATGTAGACCATCTACATCGCGAGATATTTCATGCTGAATGTTGGGAATTTAGGCCACCATGTGATAAACTTTAGTATATACTTGTCCCGTATATCTCTAAGTAATCAAGAACAAACTTTGCGCCGGTACTTAGACGTTTACGTCTAAATATTTTGTCTTGTTTCGATAGATATTTCTCAAAATTTGTCTCTTACAGTCAAAGATCACAGTCCTCCCAAAAAATGCTGTTTTGTGTAGTCTTTCAAATGAGCCCGCGCACGACAGAACCTACAATAAGACCTGTGTGACCAGCAAACACTCAGATCATCTACCCAGTATGGCAAGAGTTCTCATTTATCTCTCTTTGGAAAGCCGGGAGGTTGTAGAAGGCACATGCGATCAGCGGACAGATCAGACTGTGCGGATGCGCAAGCTGATCTGTAGCTTCACTGGTCGCACGAGTCTTATTGTAGGTTTCCTCGTGCGCTGGCTCATATGAAAGACTACACAAAACAGCATTTTTTGACTTTTTTTTTTTTTTTTTTTTTTTTAAATTCGTCCTTTAAAATACGATGTCCTGGTGGGCAGGCGTCGGGCGTCGTCCGAGGTTAACCCTTTTGGTTGATCTGTTGGTTAACCTTCTTGCAAAGTTGTATATTACCTTTCTTCAGCGGATTGCTTTCATATTTGGTAGGGATGACGCGGAGGACCAGTAGGTGTGTCATATGCAAGTGAGACAATTCTCACTTTGTTCGTTGTGTACTTATCTCCCCTGACGTCCGAGGTTTACCTTTTGGTTAACCTTTTTACAAAGTTATATGTCACCTTTATTCTTAATTGGATTGCTTTCATATTTGGTAGAGATGATGATGAAGACCAGTAGGCGTGTGATGTGCAAGAGAGACAACTCTCACTTTCCCCGTTATGTACTTATCTCCCTTGACATCCGAGGTTTACCTTTTGGTTAACCTTTCTTCAAAGTTGTATGTTACCTTTATTCTTCAGTGGATTGCTTTCATATTTGGTAGATATAAAAATGAGGACCAGTAGGTGTGTAGGGTGCAAGAGGAACAACTCTCACTTTCTTTGTTATGTACTTATCTCTCCTGAAATTGAAATCGTGCAGGCCATAACTCATATACGGTTTGAGATAATCTGATAATATTTGGTAGGTACATGTATTAGATCAAGTAAAAGTGGTGCATGCAGAAAGGACAACTCTTACTTTATGTACTTATCTCCCCTGAAACCAAACTCTTGTGCAAGCCATAACTCCCATACGGTTTGAGATAAGTTGATAATATTTGGTGGGGGCATACATCAGGTCAAGTAAGAGTGTCACATGCAAGACGGACAATATCGTTGTTAAGTTAACTCCCCTGAATGAATTTCTAAGCCAAATTCTTGAGCACTTCATAACTTCTTAATGGTTTGAAATATTTTGATAATATTTGGTAGAGGCATAGATAAGGACCAGTAGTCATGCCCCGTGTAAGAGAGACAACTCTGACTTTCTTTTTAGGTACTTATCACCCCTGAAGCCGAAAGCTTGTGCCACCAGAATTGAATTTTGGACGGATTTTTTTTTTTTAAAAAAACATGTCCTTTAAAATAGCGATGCCATGACCGGCGGGCATTGGGTCTCCCAAGGTTTACCTTTTCATTGACCTTTTGAAAAACCTCGTCCATAATGGCGTTAGGCACTTTTCCTGTTTTAAACAAACAAGGGAGATGAGAACTGCAGCAAACATACCTTGGAATCTTCATGAATAAACCGTTGTGGGGCTTAAACTCGGTTTTATGGATACCCCAACCCTCGCGTTTAATACTGGTACAGTTTTTATCTACAAATATCTGTATGGTCCGGGTATGGATTCCCTAAATCATAAGTGAATCAACACAAAAAAAATTACACTACGATGCAAAAAAGACTGCAATTCATAAGTCAGAGCAAAACCAAACCACTAGTTAATTACGAGTAACGCAGAGACTGATCACCGACGAATAGGGTCAGACACAAGCCTTCTAGAAAACAATTAAGATTGAGCCGTCATAGAGTCTGCGACCCGACTCACCGTGTGCAGCTAAAGAAGGCAGCAACGTCGTTCACCTTAATTTGGGTTAACTACTACGCATGTAATTTGTCGCAGATGCAATGTTTTTCGCTTCCATTCCTCCTACCGGACAAGTTGTTCATTTAGTGAAAGAGGTAAGGAATTATAAGAGAAAACATACATGTATGTTGGAGGCAATTACTTAAAATGAGATTAGTTAGGAGCTAATCATATTATATTGCCAATTTTGATGGACATGCCTTTCACGTTTCTACAGCAAACATTAGCAAAATAGTAATTGAGGCGTCCAGGAAGCGTCACAGCACAGAACGTAGCCAAACAGAAGCACCAAGAGGAAACAATGAACAAACTACAGTCGAACCTCAATAGCTCGAACACCGATGGCTCGTTTACCATGTCTAATTCGAACTCATTTTTGAGTCCCTACGAAATTCTTCCGCTAGCTCAAGAAAACAAATATTTAGGGAATTTTCTTATTTTATCATGAAATTGTATTTGTGTGTACTCATTAGAATCGCCTCATTGCGTAGGTCGGACAGTACACGTATTAACAATTAATGAAAACAATGCTTGTCGCGGCGTTGAAATAGAGTTGCTGTACCGAATTATGTGTTCGGTCCCCCTTTATGAGTCTTTTTTGACCGAACATATACTTTTGTATTTGTAATTTGAAGATGCATCAGAATTAAGGGTAAGGTTTTGTGCGAGTAAAACTGTTTTAAGCCCCAACAGTGTCCTACTGACCGTTGCAATGCAGTCAAATTGTTTCAGTCCTTCCTTCTTTGTACGTAGGTGGTTTCATATGGGCGTTTGTTTTGCTATTATTTCTTACTCACTTCTCCTTGTTTGGTGCCCCGTGAAGGCTGTGCTTTGCATTACGAAAACATGCCTATATAATTTTGATCCCCTTAAATCCCACTTTTATACGGTAAAACTGGGGTTTATAGGGGTATACATTATTGTTTTTTTTTTATTTCTGCTCAAAACATAAATTGTGGATACTCGTTAGAACCGCCTCGTCGAGGCGGTTCTAATGAGCACCACAATCTCTTTTTTGAGCAGTTGAATAATATAAGAGTGTTTTTTTTTTCTTTTTTTTTTATCTGAATTTTTTTCAGTTTTTGATGGTGAAGTTTTCTATATATTTGAATAGGCGTGGTTTCGTAATAGTCACTGTGGCATTACCTGGGTGTAGTCATTCATATTTTTGGAGTCCTGTTCAAAAAGTTCTTGTCTAAAAAGCAATAAAATTTTTAGTCAAAAAGTTAGCTTTGAAAAGTGTGTTTAGCATTTAATACATTTGCTGCCACAAACAAATTGTTTTTCCTTCTGTTTACATATTTACGTTTATACAATCATTTCTGCGTCTGAGTGGATTAGATTAACGCTCACCATGCAGAAACAAAACTCAGCATCAGATCATACTCTGAAATTTTCTTATTTTTTCAGAAACAGGCTTTGGCATTTCATGCACATTGTCTCCAGGAGACAATATACACGAAATATCAAAGCATATTTCCGGAAACAATAAGAAAATATCATCAATTTGTCGTTTGCTGAATAAGCCCAGAGAAAGGTTAAGGATAAGTATATGTTCAGTCGATGATTAGCAAAACAGATCATACGTGATGGTTCTGTCGTGGTTCTATCAATATATCGGGATACCGGTAATATGTCTCTTTTTACAGATCTGAAATTCGTGATTCTAAGGAATCAGAAAATACCGCTTGAGAAATAACCGATAATATTTTATATTCCTATTACGCTGCAAACAGTGGCATTATGTTGCAAATAGTTACAAAATTTCTTGCGAACATAAATGACATTGTCCTAGGTGGTGGCCGCTTGTGTAAATCATGTCAAAGTAGCATTGCTCCAAAAATGGAACACAGTCAAAATGTGTACCCAGATTAGACGAAACGGAACGCGGTGTCTGATCTTGGTCTACAATGTTTGAGTTCAACATAAGGATGTCTGTTAAAGAAAAAAATTAAATTGAAATAAACTAGACTCCTTTAAACCATGCTCGATTTCATTACGAAAACACGCCTATTCAAATATACACAAAATTTTACCAACAAAAAAATGATAATTTTCAGATAAAAATTCTGATAGTGTTCATATTTCTGCTCCAAACAAAGATTGTGGGTACTCGTTAGAACTGCCTCGGCGAGGCGGTTCTAACGGGTACCGACAGTCTATGTTTTGACAAGAAATAAGAAAAATAAAGTATACCCCTGTAAACCCCAGTTTTACTATATAAAAATGGGGTTTAAGGGGGTCAATATTATATAGGCATGTTTTCGTGATGTAATTTGAAAATGGGTATTTGCATAGCATGCGATAGAAGAGACCATTTGCAATTAATGGGTTAATATTGATATGACTATCCATACCAGCAGGAGTGAGAGAATGTGCCTACGAAAACACGCCTATTCAAATATATAAAAAATTTCACTCCAAAAACCGAAAAGTTTCAGATAAAAGAAACTCTGATACTGAGCTTTCATATTTCTTTTCAAAACAAAGATTTTGCATACTCGTTAGAACCGCCTCGACGAGTACCCACAATCTATGATGTGAGCAGAAATAAAACAAATAATGGATACCCCTGTGAATCCCAGTTTTACTATGTAAAAGTTGGGTTTAAGGGGGTCAAAATTATATAGGCGTGTTTTCGTGATGCTTTTATTATATACACCTACCGACGGCTCCATCACGAAAACATTCCTATATAACTTTGACCCCCTTAAACCCCACTTTTATATAGTAAAACTGGGGTTTACAGGGGTATACATTTTTTTTCTTATTTCTGCTCAAAAACATAGATTGTGGGTACTCATTAGAACCGCCTCGCCGAGGCAGTTCTAACGAGTACTCACAATCTACGTTTTGAGCAGAAATATGAAAAATATCAGAGTTTATTTTTATCTGAAAATTTTCTATATATTTGAATAGGCGTGCTTTCGTAATGCACTCGAAATTTTCTATATATTTGAATAGGCGTGTTTTCGTAATGCACTCGACAAATTTCGCACAGTCCGAGCAGGACATTTTCTGTCCCTCAGCATCTTCGGTGGGTAGGAAACTAGTGGCCTCATCATGAAAAATGCCTATATAATTTTGACCACCTTAAACCCCACTTTTATGTAGTAAAACTGTGGTTTACAGGGGTATACATTATTTTTCTTATTTCTGCTCAAAACATAGATTGTGGGTACTCGTTAGAACCGCCTCGTCGAGGCGGTTCTAACGAGTACCTACAATCTATGTTTTGAGCTGAAATTTGAAAAATATCAGAATTTTTTATTTGAAAATTATCAGTTTTTGGTGGTAAAATTTTCAGTATATTTGAATAGGCGTGTTTTCGTAATGTAATCAAACTGCGTAAATACTTATTTAGTAAAGGCAATGGTGTGCTGGCTCATATTTCTATACTTTTTCTATTTCTTCCACAGAGCATACCATACTTCTGATATTTTAATATAGTATGCATTCAGTTGTATTGTAAAAACCTAATGGATCAAGCATCAAGTACGCAATGCTATTAACGTGACGTTATTAGCGCTATAACCTAGCAAAAATGGTCACCAAATTGAATTTCTCCCTGGTGATCTGTTAAAGCAGTGCCGGTAAAAGAAAATAATGATGTGTGTGTGTGTGTGTGAGAGAGAGAGAGAGAGAGAGAGAGAGAGAGAGAGAGAGAGGTTTGTCAGTGTATCCATCCTTTATTCTAGACCCTGATAACGTTCGACAACATTAAACAGCTAGTCTTATGAATGTGACCAATGCTTTTAAAGTAAATCAACCGTTCTAATTTAGACAAGGAAATGTGTGTAAATATTTTAGCATATACGATCACCTCAATCTTAAGCACTCGCAAGATAAATCAGCCGATAACAAATTATAGGAAGTCTCACATTACGAAAACATGCCTATATATATTGAAATTTTTACCACCAAAAATTAAAAATTTTCAGATAAAAATTCTATTCTCGACGAGGCGGTTCTAACGAGTACCAATAGTCTATATTTTTGAGCAGAAATAAGAAAAATAATGTACACCCCTGTAAGCCCCAGTTTTACTATATAAAAGTGAGGTTTAAGGGGGTCAAAATTATATAGGCATGTTTTCGTGATGGTACTTTTTTTAGGAAATTTCCTAGCCAATATTCTCCATAAATCTTTATCAGATCGTAATCGGTCAGACAGGAATCCTGGGCCGAAACTGGTCCTATATGAAATTAAGCAGTATGCTAGCTGGTAGGGTTTCAAATTTAATCCAAATTGTCTCCACGAGACAATTCATATAAACCGTAAATCATTAGTTTCTGCAAGAAATAATAAAATGATAATTATCAATTGTCATTTGTTGTTTCTTCAGTCTAATACATAAAGCTATACAGGGCGAATTGTGAGAAAAATTGTGAAGAAAATGAGAAAAAAGACACTGCTACTGTCGGGCACTAACGTATCCAAGGTGAACGAGACATCTTTCATGCTTTTTGCAGAAAAGTAAACATGGCGAGTACGTGACAAGTGACAAGTAATAAGACCCGATTATTGTTTTGCTGCGTACAAAGCAATAGAAATAAAAGAATGATGTTTAAGTGACTTGGTGAATTCTGTTAGATATTATTGTCAAATGTAATGCACCTGACATGCGTTTATTCTCTGTTTCTTTGTACGAAACTTAGTATTACAGATTATCGATAGAATTTTTGTTATAAGATGTCATAGGGGACTACCTGAAATGTAGTTTTGCCCTCTTCATTACTATAAAAGATTATCGATAGATTTTTTGTTATGACCTGTCATACGGGAATCAATCCCTGAAATGTATTTTGACTGCTTTATTACTAAAACAGATTATCGATATTTTTTTTTTTTTTTTTTTTTTTTTTGTTTTTTTTTGTTTTGTTTTAAAGTGACATGTAGAAATTAATCCCCTAAAATGTAATTTGCATGCTTCATAAATAAAGTAGAACATCGAAATGTTTTTGACCGGCGCGCGAATCGCGGAGAATGCTCGTATGAGCAACTAGCAAAGGTTCTGGCGAGATTGCACAATTGCGCAATGAGTTTAGAAGATCGATCAACGAGCCGTACAAATAAGTATTTTGAATCATTGTGAAAGCTGAGGGCGAGAATTATAACTGACCGTTCCAAGTCGGCTCTTTTGTTGTGGTTTATAACTGTTTTGTGTATGTTATTGGTAATTTATTTCATTTTCCGGTTTTACAACAGCAGACTTGGGTCCAACTAAAGGCTCCTATATCGGCAAACAATGGCAGAAATAAAACCGTGATATGCATTTCAATGTTAAGTGTCTAAAGAATAAGCATACAAAAATGATAAACAAATTTCGTGTTTAAGACTCACGGCTCGGGTGGTGGGGGAGTATCTACTGGTGATTTTGATATAGATTTGTATGCTAAAATCTGAAAACCCACTCCATTTATATACTTGGACTTTGAAAAAAAGGACCCACCATATACTTAAAAAGTTCAAACATATTCATATCATGCTAAAATAAGCTTGTAGATAAGGTCTGATAATTTATTTAAGTTCTGACATGTTTTTTTTTTTTTTTTTTTTTTATTATTAAATAATAATGTATAAAATAGATCTCGTGGAAATCCATCCCAAAATGACTAGGATTCGCATATTGCTTGATCAAGAAATTTCATAAAGCTTAATAAAAGCATACATTAAAGAATCACATTGTTGTTCTTTTTTACCTGTACATTGAAAATTTATAAAACTTTAGTATACTCCTGCCCCATATCTCTAAGTAAACAAGAACACAATTTGAGTCGATACTTAGACGTTTACGTCTAAATATTTTGTCTTGTTTGTTATAAGATGTTATGTGCAAATCAATCCCTAAAACAAATTATGGATAGATTCTTTTATGAGATGTCATGTGGGAATGTATACTGCCTGCTTCGTTACTAAAACATATTATCGATATATTTTTTGTTATGAGATGACTTATGGGAATCACGCCCTGAAATGTATTTTTCCCACTTCATTACTAAAACAGATTATCGATAGGTATTTTTTTAGATGTCATGTGGGTAATCATCGCTGAAATGTATTTTGTCTACTTCACTACTAAAATAGATTATCCACAGCTTTTTTTTTTATGAAGTGACATGAAGAAATCAATCCCTGAAATGTATTTTGCCTTCTTCATTACTAAAATAGATTTGTGTAAATTATTCCCTGAAATGTATTTTGCTTACTTATTAGTATAGATTTGTTTTAGACGACATGTGGGAATCAATCCCTGAAATGTATTTTGCCTACATCATTACTGGGAAATGAAAGGTGAAGTAGCGTATATGTTCCATGCATCGGAATCTTATGAGATATAATTGCTCAATCAACATTTGAATTTTGACTATAACAGACAAAGGTACCCCTTTCTCAAATAAACTCTGCCATCCTAGACTATGGAGATATCCATTGTTGCAAATAAGGATGCGAGTCAAATAAAACATGAACGGACTGACAGTGTAGCTCCAAATGAGATGGCTCATTGTCAGCTGCTGGGTTGAAAGGCTTACTGTAGATAACTGAAAATAATAATTATAAGCTTGGACATAAATGCTAACAACGTAGTCTGAGCTATACTTTATGCGTAGTCTGTGGTTTTCTGTTAGCACGAGTAACTTGTTCAGTAAACATTACGAAAACATGCCTATATAATGTTGACCTCCTTTAACCCCACTTTTATATAGTAAAACTGAGGTTTACAGGGGTATACATTATTTTATTTTTTCTGCTCAAAAACATAGATTATGGGTACTCGTTAGAACCGCCTCGCCGAGGCGGTTCTAACGAATACCCACAATCTATGTTTTGAGCAGAAATATGAAAGATATCAGAATTTTTATCTGAAAAAAAATTCATTTCTTGGTGGTAAAATTTTCAGTATATTTGAATAGGCATGTTTTCGTAATGAACATGTAGCGTATATAGCCATGTACGTTATGTATGTGGAAGAAAATACCTGAAGAACTTTTTTCTTTTCTGTCAGTTTTGAAAGGCAGAAACTGTTACATCACGAAAACATGCCTATATAATTTTGACCCCCTTAAACCCCACTTTTATATAGTAAAACTGGGGTTTACAGGGGTATACATTATTTTTCTTACTTCTGTTCAAAACATAGATTGTGGGTACTCGTTAGAACCGCCTCCGCGAGGCAGTTCTAACGAGTACCCACAATCTATGTTTTGAGCAGAAATATGAAAAATATCAGAATTTTTAATCTGAAATTTTTCATTTTCTGATGGGGAATATTTTCAGTATATTTGAATAAGCATGTGTTCGTAATGTATATGTTTGAGGTGACCTGCTTATTAGAACAAATAATCCCGAACACTCCAGAGCTGACTCTGTTATACAAGAATTCTGGAGTAGTTTTTTTTTTTTTTTTTTTTTTTTTTTTTTTTTTGGTTTTAGAGACTACTTTTTATTTAGAATTCACGGCATAACTGTACAGCTGACTCTCGTTATCTCGACTCTGCATATAAATCCCGAATAACCGCTTATCTCAAAGTGAAAATCTGATCCTATTTTAACATGGAAATCTAACAACAGGTAAACAAACATGTGGAAAAGAGGAGAAATTGCTCCTGAGGAGTAAATTCTCCTCTTTTCAGCAATATATCTCTAACTTCAGGAGTCAAATCACATATTCATTTTGTAAAATGTGGTTGTGTTCGATTTAATTGTTCCTCAGTCGACTGCATATATGTTATATAGGTAGGAGTCTCTAATAGCTAGCCTGACATACGTTCACACACTACCCTTAATACGCATAAAAAAAACAACGATTTACTAATATTTATTTTAAATTTTGAAATATATCAAAATTATGACTGTCCTTAGTGTCAGAATGGGTGAGTTTGCTGTCATTTTAACCGGTTGTTTAGAAAGACACCAATTCAGTTTCAGTTTCGTATCGGCGATTATACCTTAGTTGGTAAGTGTTATTTGTAATTTTAAAACAAACAAGAGAACGACACACCAGAACTCGACAGTTTTAGAACAATTCGAACTGTGCACTCATAAAACGCTGTAAATTAAGTCATGAAGTGTTGGTTTACAGTCATAGTAATCAATATGTTACAAATTTATAGCTTCAAACTGAGCCAGCGCACGACAAAACCTACAATAAGACCTTTGTGACTAGCAAATACTAAAATCAGCCTGAGCATACACCAAGTATGGCAAGGGTTCTCATTTATTCCTCTTTGGATAGCCCGTAGACTGTACAGGGCACATGTGATCAGCGAAGACTCTGACCAGACTGCGCGGATGTGCAGGCTGATCTGAGTCTTCGTAGGTTTTGTCGTGCGCTGGCTCAGTTATTGATATAATCTCGTGCCTACTGACACTTCCTTGTTTTAATGCCACATTTTATAACGGGAAGCACATATTATTATGCATTATGGCAATAAGCAACATGTAAGAAACGAAATTTAAGGCATGTGTACAAATGGCAAGTTTTCTGATTTTTTGTTTGTCAAAAAGACACTTTTTTGACTTCCTGTTTGCTTTCTTGCACATCAAGCCTCTTCTGAAAAGGGGTCTACTCTAAAAAGAAGCATTTGCACCCAAGAGAAGGAAATTTAATCCTTAAAGTACAGGCCTTTTCCAGAATGGAGGAAACTTAATTGCAGTTGCCTCTCAGAAAGCGTATCTATGCCATTTTGTAGGTCATGCGCTGACTGATTTCTCTTTGAAATATTTCCCTTCGCCTTAATCAGGTGTCACAGGTCATTTTCTGCCTATGTTCAGAAACATTAGAGGATTACCCCATTTATGCCGAATGGATTCTTCTACCTTTACTCTTTGGACTAGTTCATTTCCAGTAAAAGTCACAATATTTCATTACTAGTTAAAATTCTATTTTTCATGAAAATATGGATTCGTCTCTATTTTAGAAATGTATCCACATTTTTATTTTTATTTTCAAATGAAATGCAACCCTATATAGGAATGTGGATACATATTTTGGGCTTTACATATAAATGATGGGTTTACATTAAGATCTGGATACATCCCTATGTAGATAAAGTATTTGTTTTGGTTTTACATATAACTTATGGGTGGATACTCACTGTACACGGAGAGGATTTCCAGATGTACGATTGTTGCTAATGAAGGATATATCTGTATACATGTATAATATTAATGGAATAAGGCAAATTCCAGTTGTTGTATTTTTTTCTCATAAAATACTACTAATTCCGTTATCTTTCTTTATTTTTGATTTATTTTTTTTAATACTAATTTTTCTTAACCTAATTTTCCCCTTAATGTACCCCATAATTTTGCACATGGCATCCAAAAAACTTGTCAACAACATTTGCAAAAAAAAAAAAATAAATAAAAAAATAAATAAATAAATAAATAAAAAAGTCTGACATCGAGATGGATTTCAACTCCAGGGCCCAGTTGTTCAAAGCTAACGACGTCGTTAGTTAACGATTCGTTAAAATTTACATCGAGCTGAAATTTTTGCTGAAAAAATGTGAGTAGCTTTTGCAGTGCAAGAGCTACTCACATTTTTTCAGCAAAAAATATCAGAATACTGTGTATTGAATCCGCTAAAAGAGTTAACGAAATGACACTTAACGAGCTCGTTAAAATAAACGACGTTTCGAACAACTGGGCCCTGGTCAAATTAAAATGCCATCAGAAGCACATTTTGTGTCAAACCAGAATACTTTGCGCTGTAAACGTAGTCATTATGAAAACATGCCATTTCAAATAAATTGAAATTTTTACCACCAAAAAATGAAAGTTTTCAGATAAAAAATTCTAATATTTTTCATATTTCTGCTCATAACATAGACTGCGGGTACTCGTTAGAACCACCTCGACAAAGCGGTTCTAACGAGTACCCACAATCTATGTTTTTGAGCAGAAATAAGAAAAACTAATATATACCCATGTAAACCCCAGTTTTACTGTATAAAAGTGGGGTTAAAAGGGGTCAAAATTATATACTCATGTTTTCATGATGTGTTATTTTCTAAATTCATTTTGCGCCAGGTTTGGTCTGACATTCTCTTAAATAAGCGTGTCTCCAAAAACGGTCTGCTCTTTTCGTTCTTTACCAAAATTTGTTCGAGATATCGGTAGTTCGAGCCACTGGGGGTTAACCATGGCGCCAGGACAGAAAGCAAATGATGATAATTTAAGGAAATCATTCCGATCTTCTACAAACTTATTGTATGTTGAGCGTACTCCTTAGAATCTCCTCGATTAGGCGATTCTAATGAGTACACACAACATACAAATTCATGATAAAATAAGAACATTTCCCTTAATATTTGCTTTCTTGTGCTTTCGGAAGAATTTTGTAGTGACTCAAAAACGAATTCGAATCATCCAGGGTAAACGAGCCATCGGTGTTCGAGTCATCGAGGTTTTACTGTACAGTGGTGTATAATTAATTCGCGTGACATGTCATCCCTAATTGTGATGCAGGTCTAAATTACACTAAGATCATGTGTGTTTTTGTCGAAAGGCGCAAACATTTGATTCACAGTCGTTTGCGAAAGTCAAGTCTTGTTAGCACGTGTGCCTAGATTCATGTACTTATCTGCTGATAGCATATGGCGTTTCGTGCCTTTTATAGTTTAAGGCTCATCTAAGTATAATGAAGATAAATCTAAACATGCGCTTTGCACTTCAGTTTTCTAATTATTCGTCATTTGTAAGATTTGACACAACAAAGTACTTAAACACCGTTAAAGGCATTCCTTAATGGTTTCGGTATTACAGTATAACGGATTTGTATGGCTTAACTACATATTGACGTCTGTCAATAGCTGTTAATACGCAAAAGTAGAAATTGTATACAAAGACCGATGTGAACGAACAGTCATCTACTTGTTTAAAGCAATTTACGTTTTATTCATTTTTTTGAGCTAGGGCACAGCTTTTCTTACAAAATTGCTTGTTCGCCCAGAGAAGTCTCCGATCAGCCTTCGAAGCTACACATTCTAAACAGAACCTTTACGTCTGTCTGCTGAAAATTTAGATGTTTCGCTGCTCATAGAGCCGATGCGAAGCAATGATTGCATTACGCGGGCATACCTGAGTCATTGCTTAGCGGATACTCGATCTTATAGGAAATACTTTGCCCCTGCTAATTTAGTCTTTGGCCCAATCAACGGTAAAAGCCAGCGTAAAGCATATCACTCATAGCATAAGGACTCAGTGTTGTCATTACGAAAACACGCCTATTCAAATATATAGAAAATTTTATCTCCAAAAACTGAAAATTTTTAGATAAAAAACTTAAAATATTTTTTATATTTCTGCACAAAACATAGATTGTGGGTACTCGTTAGAACCGCCTCGTCGAGGCGGTTCTAACGAGTACCCACAATCTATGTTTTGAGCAGAAATAAAAAAAAATATAATGTATACCCCTGTAAACCCCAGTTTTACTATATAAAGGTGGGGTTTAAGGGGGTCAAAATTATATAGGTATGTTTTCGTGATGAATATTCTGGGCTCTCGAATACAAACAAAGCAGACGGAACAGACTTTGGTGTTCAAAAGAACTCCTTATCACCATTGCAGACGACATACACAGCTCAAAACGTTTACATGATCAGAAGTTTAGAAACATGAAAGCATATGCGCAAAAAGATTTTGTGAAACTCGGAATCTATACATATATGTCTACCAGCATTATGGCGTTGATAATATACAGCATACAAGTTTAAACAAATAGCGCGTAGGCACTGGGACAGAATGATTTGTCAAATATGAACCATTGTTTAATAAAAAGACCCGCAACGTACCTTAGGAAAGTGTGCGCTTAGCTAAATAAACGTCAAAAAGATTGCCTTTGGAAACAAAGAACACACTACAGATCAGAAAATGGGAGTCTCGGTTTTATTGAGACTCTTCATAAGCAGTAATGAAGATTGCAACACTGCTTACGCCCTCTAGCGTATACATAAGCAGAACTCCATTTTCAAATATACCACAATAGGCCCCATGACCCCAAAGGAAATGAAATATAATCTGCACTATAGTAAGACTCAGATCAGCCTGTGCATTCAAGCAGTCTGATCAGAATTTTCCCTGGGGGCATTTTCGGATAGCCATGGATGCGAAGTTTCTTCATGCAAAGAACAAAGACTCTAGTCAGACGTCGTTGGGCGCACATGTTAGAGGGTATGTTTTCACAAGTTGCGGCTCAATTTATATCCAAGTGGCCAAATAGAGGAGAGCCGACACATACAGTCGGATATAGTCCAGCGGGCACACATCGTTGAAACAACGTCGATTCAACGTTATTCAACCTCTTGACATTCTATAGACGTTTTTTAACGTTGTGTGCCTGCTGGGTAAGTTATCAGGAAAAGGTAAACGACTACGCGCTTTGAATATATTTCCTAGCTATCGACTGTTTCAAGCGCCATCCGAGCAGTTTTTCTGAAAGCCCTTCGTCTCGAATCAAAAGGTATTCACTAAAGAGTTGACATCTCTGATAATCCCAGCACGTTTCATTACGAAAACACGCCTATTCAAATATATAGAAAATTTTACCTCCAAAAATTAAAAAAAATTCAGATAAAAAAACTCTGATATTTTTCATATTTCTGCTCAAAACATAGATTGTGGGTACTCGTTACAACCGCCTCGGTGAGGCGGTTCTAACGAGTACCCACAATCTATGTTTTGAGCAGAAATAAGAAAAATAATGCATACACCTGTAAACCCCAGTTTTACTATATAAAAGTGGGGTTTAAGAGGATCAAAATTATACAGGCATGTTTTCGTGATGGACCAGATCAAGAGTTGTTGATGATGAGATGTCCAAACCTCCGAAATGAATATTTTATAACGTCGCAATCGGCTAGTCTTGCTGTTGAGACTGATCGAAATAGTATCAATGTGAATCAGGAAATCATAATCTTGGCAGAGCCAATGAGCATAAATCGGCGATAGTAATAAAAAGCAATATAGTTACGTCTGTAAATGATAACGACATTTGAGCCGCCTCATCACAAAAAGAACAGAATGGGATCTGCGCCCAGCTATGACTCCGCCGAGTCTGATCAGAGACTTTGCTGTCCGCATGAAGAAAGCTTGAATCCTCAGCTACCCATTGAGCGCACAACAAATACTCTGATCAGACTGAGCGGATGCTTAGGTTGATCTGAGTCTTCGCTTGGCGCACCTGCCATTTTGTTGGTTTTGTCATCGGGTGTTTTTTTAGCCGTAAAAACCCATCAGAAGGACTGAATACGTCTCATTATGGTATTGGAAAAGATAATATAAGCCTCGCCACGAGAAAACGGTTTTTCAGATTTTTCGTTGAGTAAATATTTTAGGGCGTTTACCTGCTCTTAAGCGAGGTAACATGTCTAGTTCTTTGGGTGAAGTTTCTCCCCGGCCTACCGCTTATGTGAGCGAACAGCATAGGATCCCATCAGACTGTGCAGATACGCGGGCTTGCCTGAATCTTTGCTATTCGCATATACTATAATGACTCTTCAACTACGAGAAGACATATTTTAAAACATATGTGGGATGATGGAAATGGTTTCGGTAGCTTGGTAGACCACTGCAGCTGCATTGTGAAGCAGATTTTGAATTACTCAAACATATCCTTTTTCATCCAGCAGGCAGCAGGATCTAGAGAATTAAATGCAAGATAACATTCAACAATTTTAATAAAAATAATTAATTCTACTACAAATCTTTGCTTTGAATTTGCTAGGGCCTCTAGTGCTGACCTAGCCCGTCAAACAAGACAATGATATAATAGCAAAATGTTATGTTGTTCAATCACATTTTTTGGCACAGAAATACATATATCACAAAGCGCAAATCAGACAACCTGTGGAATATTGAACTGGCAGTTTAAACACAGACGGTCTTCTTTCAATAATGTTATACATGTATTATGAAAGGCCAGGACAAGCACTAAAGAGCATTACAATCCCAAGTTCTAAACATAAAACGAGAAATAACAATAGAAGGTTTAAGTGTAAAACATAGGTTCAATCTTTTTTGTATTAACGAGAAATCCGTACAAACTAGGTTAATCCTATGTACTGCACTTAATATTTCCTATTGTTATATTTCCTTAACCCATATAAGCCTAGCGTCCCATAAAAGCGACATTGGCAAACAGTGTAGACCCAGATCAGACGCCACTGAACGCGGCGTCTGATCAGGGTCTACACTGTTTGCATTAAGTGCAGATATTTCTATAAAACAGAACAATAATAAAAACTAACCCGACACCTCTTATATAGGACATGAATTTGTCCAAAGTTAAAGTAAGAGAATCCACTCGGCATAAATGGGATAACATGATTTATAAATTATCACAGCAATGTTGGCGCAACCTTTCCAAACTAAATATATTTGAGTTGCAACGCCAGAACACCTATCATCGGACATATGCGCCCGGCGAAGATTCAGATCAGCTTGTGCATTCGCACAGTCCTATCATGATCTACACAGGGCTCATTTTGGACATCCTAGAATGCAAAGTTTCTTCATGCGGACAACGAGGATCTGTCCAAACTGCGCAAACGCGCAGACTAATTAGAGCCTTTGTTTGGAGCACACGTCGAAAGGTATGTTTTCTCACGTTGCGGCTCTATTTCTTCCATCAAGTGGTTTCTCCTTCTGTACAGCAAGTGCGTGTACATTCAAGCTTGGTTTCAATGGTCGTTACGCAGTTAACGTTTGTGTCGTGTCTATGTTGATAGCACTTGTACCAAATGTTGAATGGATGGGATAGCGTTGATATTTCCAAAATCAGCAAAAATATATTAACCTGTGAAGAAGAGAAAAAAAGATAGTTACACGGACCTTGTCTTGTTACATCTGCTGTTTATATGTAAAACTGTGACAGCCAAAGTAAATTAGGTCGATTTCGTTTCTGGCTTTTGCACAAGCTATTGCTGTTATGTCTCCAACCGAACACATGATCTCTAGTCACAGCCATTGCTGGACCATGTTTTTGCATGGTCGGAGCTTTTGGTCGAAAATACTTGGATGTTAGGTATTTGACCAATCAGTACTGGTGACACGAAATTCACGGGAACCGTTAAATTAACTTTGGTTAGCATTACGAAAACATGCCTATTTAAATATATAGAAGATTTCACCTCCAAAAACTCAAAAATTTTCAGATAAAACCCCCGATATTTTTTCATATTTCTGTTCAAAACATAGATTGTGGGTACTCGTTAGAACCGCCTCGCCGAGGCGGTTCTAACGGGTACCCACAATCTATGTTATTTAGCAAAATAAGAAAAAATAATGTATACCCCTGTAAACCCCAGTTTTACTTTATAAAAGTGGGGGTGAATGGGGTCAAATTTATATAGGCATGTTTTCATGATGGATATTTTACGCGGAATGAACTAGATTTATAGAGCAGCGGCTATAAATGAAATCGGCCTTAGTGTATCCACTTCCTCTCGTGATGTCATTACTGGTCGTCGTGTGTATATTTTCAGTATCATTCTCATAAAATTTGTAGGTTGTTGGAAAATAGGAAACAAAATGTCCAGGAATAGATACAATCACAGAACATAGCCTGATAATGACACCAAATGAAAGGGAAAACAATTCATGACTGATAGTATGCAAGCTACAAACCAATGAAAAGCAAAGCAACCAGTTCCACTTTCCAAAAAGGGTTAACATAACGCTAGACAGGATTCACTAAACATAATAATAAGCATCACGAAAACACGCCTATATAGTTTTGACCCTATAAAAACCCCACTTTTATAATAGTTAAACTGGGGTTTACAGGGGTATACAATATTTTTCTTATGTCTGCTCAAAAACATAGATTGTGGGTACTCGTTAGAACCGCCTCGGCGAGGCGGTTCTAACGAGTACCCACAATCTATATTTTAAACAGAAATATGAAAAATATCAGAGTTTTTTACCTGAAAATTTTTAGTTTTTGGAGGTAAAATTTTCTATATATTTGCATAGGCGTGTTTTCGTAATGATAATAAACATGACAGACCATGAACCAAGCCCCGTTTTGAGCAGCCACAAGCCCATTACAGATTTACGGCAAACATAATTCTTCTAAAGCTAGGTCTACACGATGTGTACAGTGTTGTATTACTTTACATGGACATACTCAAGAAAAGAGGTCTGTAATAGGAAATGTTTTGCTCTCCTAGGGAGCAAATCATTTCCTTTTAGAGCATATCCCTTTTTAGAAAGGAGGCGCTAAAAGGAAACCAGGGAGCTACATAAGCTGTCTGCCTTCTAAAAAAATAATAAATTGTGGAAAATATGCAAAATGTATTCAGTCCTCTTTATTCTATTTCTACATGATATTCATATTGGTTTTAATTTATCAAAGAGTGATGTAGTATACTTTTTATATTAAAAATATTTTATGTTAAAAATAACTCCACCTTACGCCAAAACAGTTGATCTAGAGTTATTTTGTAATTTACATATAGAAATATTGTCGAAGAAAATGGGAAGATTGACAAAAGGGTGGTATCTTATGTAGCATTTGTTTTGTCATTGTTTGCTCCTCACCTGGTCATGTTTCGCTGTCCAGGGAAGGCTTGCTTCGAGAATTTGGCATTTTCTGGGTGTCTTTAATTACATTTTTTTGAATTCATTCTGTTTTCCAAACAATTTCATGTCTTAGGGTTTTTGTGTTCACGTTTTAGGCATTATTTTCAAGCAAGATCCAAGTCAGTTATTATCCCCTATGATCAATTTGTATCTCTTGATATAAAATGACCAAATACATATGTCAGACGGGCAACTGTTTGTCTAATATGATTATTACAAACTACATATGTCACGCGCAGCTCATAATGCATGTTTGTCCAATTCGATTATTACAAACTACATATGTCACGCGCTGCTTATAATGCATGTTTGTCCAATATGATTATTACAAACTACATATGTCACGCGCAGCTTATAATGCATGTTTGTCCAATATGATTATTACAAACTACATATGTCACGCGCAGCTTATAATGCATGTGGTCATCATGGTCTAGACCATTACGAAAACATGCCTATTCAAAAGTACTGAAAATTTTACCACCAAAATTTTCAGACAAAATATCCTGAAATTTTTTATACTTCTACTCAAAACATAGATTGTGGGTACTCGTTAGAACCGCCTCGTCGAGGCGGTTCTAACAAGTACCCACAATCTATGTTTTGAGCAGAAATAAGAAAAATAATGCATATCCCTGTAAACCCCAGTTTTACTATATAAAAGTGGGGTTTAAGGGGGTCAAAATTTTATAGGCGTGTTTTCGTGATGCTTAAGACAAAACACGCTATTGAAAGGTTGAACAGCGGGTAGCCACATTGCCACACAAAAACCACACAACACAAGAACCACCGCTTCTCTCCTTCCTTTGGTACCTCGGGAGGACAGTGCTTCGTGATTGTAGCATTTCCTGGGTATCGTCACATATATGTTTCAATAATTATACATTATTTCTCAAAGTGATAATTCTTGTTTATTCCAATTATGAATTGGGCGTAAGCACGTTTTCGATGCGAAGGGAGGTTATATATTTTCTGACTTTCGTTGCTTCCAATACCGATTTAATACACTTGGTTAAACATTTATACTGACTAAGATATTCGCCATGAGCAAAGGTGTCATCATAACGACTTCAAAAACAAAGATAATGAGGAGTGCGCATCCGCCAACAACGAAGGCCCCTACAAGATTGTGCACATGATATATAATGACCCTGCTGTCAATATGCTGATCACCAGTAGTTCAGATGTTCTTTCTCTTTCACTTACCTTTAATATACATATTGTACATAAGCAACGGGAGTTGTTTGTATCAACAATAATTGATACATCTCTATTTTAACCCATTTATACTAGTGAACACTTCCACCTCTCTCTTTGGACAGATTCATTTTCAGTTCAAGGGGTGTCTGGTTTGCTTTTGAGTATTATCATTTATCATAAAAAATTCTGTACTTAATGCAAACAGTGTAGACACTGATCAGACGCCGCGTTCTGCGGCGTCTGATCTGGGTCTACAGTGTTTGCCAATGTCACTTTTATTGGACGCTAGGCAAAAATGGTTTAAATTTGTTAATACCTCCCTTCTAGAAAGGCATAGACTATAAAAGACACGTTTGTTTCCCTTTGGGTGCAGACACTTTCCTTTTTAAACAGAACCTTTTCAGAAGGATATTGATGTAGAGGAGAGCAAACATTCACAAAAAATCTTTTCTTGTAAAAAATTGAAACAGGAAGCTCCTTCAGAAAGGAGGTCTACTCTAAAATGAACGAATTGGGTTCCAGGAAAAAATAAATCAATTGACAATCCCTGAAAGTGTGTCATCCTTGAAAGTATGTTACTTCGACTTAAAATAAACAGTACTCCCTTCGTCGATATATTCTGTAGTATTCTCGGTATATTCTAGAGTAGACAATGAGTCTGTAATGAAGACCTTGATCAGACGGCGTGGATGTGCATGCTACCGTGCGACTTCGCATATGCCGTAAGTATGATTATCTCGTTATGTGAGTCATAGTAAGGTGGCTATAAACTATAAGTGAAATGTAAAGGTTTACTCAATCAACGCATCTTTACTTTTGTTGCTTCTCACATGGCCCTCCCGGGCCTCGATGTTATTTTTTTTTCGTGCTCAACTCAACTGAGCATGAACTTTTCTCTTCTAATAAAAGTGATATGCCAACAATAGGTTAATTTATTACCAGAGATAATATTCATGATCAGCTATGTTTAGCAAGACAATATTTGCAGTTGTTAGTAATTTGAGATTTATTGGCAGGACAAATTTCTTGCTCAGATGAGCTGAGCACGTAAAAAAAAAAAAAAAAAAAAAAAAAAAAAAAAAAAAAAAACATTTTACAATCTCGGAGCCGGTATATAAGAGTAACATTTAACACCATTATAGTAGGGTGTGAAAATAGCGTTAAGAAAAGACAAATCAAAGTAGAAACTGCAATGAGATATTTTATAATGATGTTCGGAATATTTAAGAGACAATAACAAGGTCGATTGTAGGTTAAAAAATGTCTTGTGTAAGAAAACAATACATTATACTGTTCTGACCGTTTGAGAACCGCATGATGAGTATTTAAAGTTATGGAGAGTTATTCAGGACATTACGAAAACACGCCTATTCAAATATATTGAAAATTTCACCACCAAAAACTGAAAGTTTCAGATAAAAATTCTGATATTTTTTCATATTTCTGCTTAAAACATAGATTGTGGGTACTTGTTAGATCCGCCTCGGCGAGGCGGTTCTAACAAGTATCCACAATCTATTTTTTGAAAAAAAATATAAGAAAAATAATGTATACCCCTGTAAACCCCATTTTACTACATAAAAGTGGGGTTTAAGGGTAAGGGGGTCAAATCATATAGGTATGTTTTCGTGATGGGTTGTCCTTGTAAACGTTGACGAAAACAAGTGAGGGATTTCTTATATATTGAGAATGACTACCATGAATAGAATAATTCGTTTCATTCCAGACAAACTTTAAACTTAAGCATTTATAAATGCTTAGAATATATCTATCCCGTTTAAGCTATTTATAAATGCCAAACTCAAGTGTCCTTTAGACTATCTAAATTACTACATAGCCATAGCGAATCAGTTTGCAGCAAAATACGCACTTTGTTAAAATGTACAAACACATTCTAGAAACTGATAAATATGAAGTGAAATGCAGCATATTTAACAATAAATAGGAGATTATTAATTTCCGTGAATTGACTTTTCTTAAAAGTGACTAAAACTGTTTTAAAATAAATCGTATATTCTTACATGTATAGGTGCAAGACTGTATGCCTCGAACCATTCAAACAGGCCATATTGCAACATACCGCCTAGACCTGCTATTGCCTGCAAAATTCCATACAGCTCAGTGAAGTGAATCATAGGAAATCTGAAACAACATATGTTATAAATGATATATTTGAATGTTGTTATGACTGTAGTTTGTCGCGCATTATTTTTAAGTGAACACCAAGAGCACGGACAGCAAACTAAATAATTGAAGCTACTGCTTCTAGCATTATGAAAACATGCCTATTCAAATATACTGAAAAATTTACCCCTCAAAAAATGAAAATTTTCAGATAAAAATTCTGATAGTTTTCACAATTCTGCTAAAAAAAATAGATTGTGGTACTCGTTAGAACCGCCTCGCTGAGGCGGTTCTAACGAGTACCCACAAACTATGTTTTTTCGCAGAAGTAAGAAAAATAATGTATAACCCTGTAAACCCCAGTTTTACTATATAAAAATGGGGTTTAAGGGGGTCAAAATTATATAGGTATGTTTTCGTGATGGCCAGTAAATATATCAGTAGGTGCGCCTCGGCGGATGAAGGCCATCTGAAAAAGTAGGTTTGTAAACTGTCATATTTGCTTTTAAATTCTTATTATCAATGCAGGGAAGGAAATATCCAATTTTGAACAGGGCCAATCCTACACCAACACAAAAGGGTTGTACTAATTCATTCGTTATCTAAACTGTAAATACTGAAAACAGTGCTGCCGCATGACACATTTATACCCTGATCTATTTCGTACGTTGTGCTTTGTTCAATATATATCAGGTATTGTAGACACTCTTCGCTAAATCTGGATAGTGTCCATTTAGGCAGCAAGTTGCAAACTAACGCCTCTGAATAGGCAGGCGATAATCAGTTCATACGATGATCAACTTATTTCTCTTTTCTCCATATTTTCAAATTTCAGTTACAGTCGAACTTCAATGGCTCGAATATCTTTGGAACCATAGAAAATTGTTTGAGACATGGGTAGTTCGAGCCACTGAGGGTTAATCATGGTGCCAGGTCAGGAAGCAAATAGCGATATTTCCTTGACAACAATTGTATGTCGGGTGTACTTATTAGAATTGCCTCAATAAGGCGATTCTAATGAGTACACGCAACATACAATTTCATTATAAAATTAGAAAATTTCCCTAAATATTTGTTTTCTTAAGCTAGCGGAAGAATTTCGTAGGGACTCGAAAATGAGTTCGAATTAGCCATGGTAAACGAGCCATCGGTGTTCGAGCTATTGAGATTCGACTGTATTATGAGCCGCAAGGTCAGACATCTTAGGGCGTGAGCCAAGCGAAGGTTAGGATCAGTCTGCACATTCGTGCAGGCTGACCAGAATTTTCACTGGGTGCATTTTAGATAACCAAGGATGCAAAGTTTCATGTGGTAAACGAAGTCTCTGGTTAGATTGTGTGGATGCACATGCTGATTTGAGTCTTCGTTGATCGCATATGTCCGCAGTTACGTTTTCTCACGTTGCTCTCATGTGTCCTTGACGGTTCTGTAATTATGCAGATATTCCATTTCATCTCTAAAAGCGTTGTTTGACTACTCTTGGCAATCACGAAGAAGAAAGTGCATAAAAAGGTAATTAATTCCACAAACCACATAAAGTTTGAATCTCCTGTTGTTCGGTAAAGCCCTGCAGTCAGACGAAGCCAATTTAGTTATATTCGAAGAGGTACAAAAATACATAATCGACACTAAGCGGTTTGGATAAAACTATCAGAAATGTCTGTTGTGCAGCAATATTAACAAATAGCTTGTCTCCGGTTCCTTTCTCATGGTCCGAGTATGTGCATCCCGTCTACGTCTTAATGTCTTTTTTCCTCCCCCCCTTTAGGTATGAACGTTTGCTCTTTTTTAGTTATGACTGTTATTTACTTTTTCTTACTTTATAGAAACGTCTTCAAAATTTGAAATATTGTCTGATACTGATTAATGCAGTACTCATGTATCTCTACTTTCAGGGAATCTGACACAGATCAGTATCACACAAAAGCCACTAGTGTGAAAAGCATGGCAGATAATCTATGAGACGTCTCAGGTGTCTGTATTTCTGTGTTTGTCTTTCCTCAACTTAATTGTGAAATGTAACACAACTTACATTGCACTCAACAAACTAGTATATCTGCAGTATTTAAGTCACAGTTTCATGATTTATAAGGAGAAGAACCATAAAAGCATTTTGCTTTCGTTCATATCCGTTTTCATCTTCATATTGATTACATGTATGATTGTATGTTTTACAAAGAGTTATTGAAATAAAATACAGTTGACTCTCGTTATCTCGAATTCCATACTTCGAGATATCCGTACCTCGACCTTACAGATTTGCAGAATTGAAGGAAAAATAATTCGAACAACCACATTTGACAAATATATGTGTATTTGGACTCTTGAAGTTAGAGATATATTGAAAATATTCTGGAAGAGAGGAGAAATTGCTCCTTAGGAGCAATTTCTCCTCTTTTCCACAATATTTTTTTACCTGTTGTTAGATTTTCATGTTTAAGCAGAGACCAGATTTTCACTTCGAGATAAGCGGTTATTCGGGATAAGCGAGTTTGAGATAACGAGAGTCAACTGTATGTTTAAACCAAGCTCGAAGATAGTGTGCAAAATGTTGCCAAATGTTCTACTTACGCATCATTTACGAATGTAACTTCATATGAATAGACGTATGATCTGAAGAAGGTGAAGAGAATAAAGGTGATGTAAAGACATGCCTCATATGGCAGAAAGGTCAAGACTGTACACAATATTGAGAGCAATGTTGTCATTACAAGAGGAAGAATAATCGGCATATTTGCTCTTCTGTAGTCAATATTATCTGAAAAGATATAACAAATATAGGTGAAGATATGCAATGCAGTGAATGCCACAATCACAAAGCATAGTCTTTTCCGAGGCACCGGAAGTAGGAGAATGATGGAAATATTTACAGCGTTTTTGCAATACGTAGACTCAAAAACGGAAGAGAAGATACCCAGACAATTTCAAAATCACGAAACACATCCCTCCCGCGGCACCAAAATTAGAAGAGGAAATGAGGAGCAAATAATGACAAATCAAACGTCACACATAAAAGCACCGACGCACGAACAAAGAACAAACTGCAACAGAGAAACCGCGTAGGAACGGTCAGTAGAAGCCCTACCAGAATCGCGGATTAATTCATTAGTTTACAACAAATCGATTCATTTAAGGGGAATTGATACACTTTTAGAAAAGTCGATTTTTTCAAAATGTCCTTGCCTCCCTTCTGAAAAAAGGCTCTACTCTAAAAAAAATGAATTTGCTCCAAGCGGGAGGAAAAATACAATTGAGATACCCAGGAAATGCCACAATCACGAAGCGTAGTCTTCCAGATTCACCAAAACAAACGCCACATATGAAACCGCCGTCACACGAAAAAAATCGTTTTGTTTTGAGTAGACACTCTTCAGAAGGGTCCCAGTATACAGAAAAGCAACACAGGAAGTAATAAAAATTGTCTCCTCAGCAAAAATGGCAGAAAAGCTATCACGTATTTCCATTCTTCTTAACTATATCCGTATTAGCTATTTATTCTAAATTAACTGGAATATTTCGTTGACGTCGCCAATTTGAAATAAAGGACTACCCTATTATGAAAACACGCCTATTCAAATATACTGAACATTTTACCACCAAAAAAAATGAAAATTTTCAGACAAAAAATTCTGATATTTAAGTTTTCGCAGTAACGTTTTTACTTTTTATTTTAGCGAAACATGTTCAGTCGGACAAAGTTGTAGCTCGCGACCTCCGCAGACTTCTCCAAAAGGTCCCAGATTCCTATATTCAAAAGCATTGCCCAATTAGATTGGCATTTTTCATTTTGCAAGATTCGTCAAGAAAATATACATTATAAGATCCTCGTTACCTCGAAATATTTGACTTGTTCAATCAAGCAAATATGAGGGTAGATAAAATGTGTACAGCCTGTTATTATCGGTAAAACGTTGATTTATTTATTTACTTATTTATTTATTTATTTATTTTTATTTAAAGTTCTGGTAACTGTTCCCTGAAGTTAGTTTTAAACAACCCTCTAGTAATACGGTACGATCATTTTATTGATAGCCGTGTACGGCTCGCGTTTACCTATCTTTTTACATCACAATGGCATAACTGACAGATGCGGACTTTAGAAAAACGAGATCTTGTAATGTTAGAATTTCGATATCTTATTACCAGAAATTCTATAATTAATTTGAAGCTACAACCTTTTGGAGACGGTTTAGGAGGTTGCTCACCACAACTTTGTCGCTGAACATCTTTCGCTAAAATAAAAAATATTAACAAACAAAGTTATTCCGAAACATTAAGCGAAAGCACATGAAAATTAAAGTTCAGCTGCGTATATCTTTAAGCTGATATATCGTTTTGTTCGACTATACATCAATCGATGTACATCTAAATGTTACATTTTATACTTGCATGTGCATCATTAGATGATGCTGTATTTCAAACGCAATTACCGAATACATACAGTTTGTATAGAATAATGAGGATTTTCCACAAACCTTGTCGACTGATATACGCTCGGAACATTCATAGTAAAGCACTGACAACACTGGTTGATTGTCTCTGAGTTCAGGCCTGGAAAATGCTCCTGAATGCGGACTTAGACTGTTTCATTTAATCCTTAACTTCCTGTAAGTTAAGCCAACAGTGCAGACCCTGATAAGACTCTCTGTTCTATTTGCACTGTTTGCCAATGTTCCAGTCCAGGTTTTACAGATAACCCTCTTTACACGGCACTCCAACGTCATAGTGAAAAGAATAAGACAATCGATCTAAAATAGGGATTTTACAGATACCATATTTAAGCACAGAACAACTCGAAAAGAGACAGTATCAACGCGAAATGTCATTGAATGTGAGTCTGAGACATTTAAGTGGTAGTTTGGATACAGCCAAATTCTACAACGAACCCTTTAGCCCTAGGAAACAGTGACTTATCTGGTAATCCGCCGTTACCTAGGCCGCCTAGAACTGCCTGTCAAATAACGGGAGGTTTTGCAGTACTTCTTTTAATCGTATAACTATATAATAAAATAAAATAAACCACAACGTAAGAAAACGTACCGTCTGACAGGTGTGACCAAACGAAGACTCAAATCAGCCTGAGCACTCGCGCAAACTCATCAGAGTCTTCGATGTCTGCTTGAAGAAATGTTGATTCCTTGGCTATCTAAAATGCGCCCAATGAAGAATCTTATAAGACTGCGCTTATGTGCAGACTGATGTGAAACTTCGCTGGACCGAATCTACGTTTTCTGAAGTTTGCGGCTCGTATATGCTCATTACGAAAACACGCCTATTCAAATATATTGAAAATTTTACCACCAAAAAAGGAAAATTTTCAGAAGAAAAATTCTGATATTTTCTCACATTTCTTCTCAAAACACTGATTGTGGGTATTCGTTAGAACCGCCTCGATGAGGCTAACGAGTACCTACAATCAATGTTTTGAGAAGAAATATGAAAAATGATGTTTACCCCTGTAAACCCCAGTTTTACTATATAAAAGTGGGTTTAAGGGGGTCAAAATTATATAGGCGTGTTTTCGTGATGTTATTAGGACTGTCAGGTACCTGCGTATTTCCATCTTTGAGAGTCGTGGATCAAGCCTGCAGTGATAGCAGTACCAATGGTACCCAAAGTGATATAGGAAAACACACCCAGGTAGTAATTTTCTGAAAATAAAAAAAATCAGTACCTAAGTACCTTAAAATACACGCTCACACAAACTCATTTCTGCATGCGGAAAATTTCATCATAGTACAGGTTATATTTTATTTCCTTTGTGATCATTGAGCCCATCCTAGTTATTTTGAAAATCGAATATCGCTTAAGCCGGCTCTAGGGGCCGTATGCAGCCTCGCAAACTACAGTGTTGCATATGAAGAGGCTCAATTAATTCGAGTGTCCGATTTTCGTGCTTTTATGGGTTCTTTGTTTCCAAAGACAAGCTTTCTGGACTTTTTTAACACATATACTTGAACAAAACTTAGTCGGGGCCGGCATATCAATTTTACTAGACAATGAGTGATACTTTAGTTTACTTTCAAATAAACATTAAGGTTGGCAGACAAACATATATATATATATATATATATATATATATATATATATATATATATATATATATATATATATATATATATATATGTGTGTGTGTGTGTGTGTGTGTGTGTGTGTGTGTGTGTGTGTGTGTGTTTCCTTACTGCATCATGAAAACATACCTATATATTTTTTACCCCCTTAAACCCCACTTTTATATAGTAAAACTGGAGTTTACAGGGGTATACATTATTTTTTTCTTATTTCTGCTCAAAAACATAGATTGTGGGTACTCGTTAAAACCGCCTCGTCTATGTTTGGAGCAGAAATATGAAAAATGTCAGAGTTTTTATCTGAAAACTTTCAGTTTTTGGTAGTGAAATTTTCAATATATTTGAATAGGCATGTTTTCGTAATGGTCTTTTTTCGACAGGCACAGCCTCAGCCAGATACTCTTCGTATTGGCAAATTTAGAAAACTTAAATCTATTTAAAGAATTGTCTAGACAAGATTCAAAAGGAAAACACCGATAAGCAAAAATAGGAATGAAACAAAATTATCACTAATTATATGTACTTTTCATTTTAGTTTGACCCCGCATGGACACAAACTGCGGTAAGAGCAAAATGGCAATGCAATGATTAAGTGAACTTCAGACAATAAGTCTAGTTTTCTCTTTTCATATATCGAAACAGGATGGAATGATATAATGTCAACTGACAGACCTTTTGGCGGCGATTCTTTTTATAACACTGAAAAATCTTTCTCCAGAGACAGTTAGCCCATTGTAGTCTGGAGACCCCTAAAAGGGTAATCGGCAAACAGTGCACACCAAGGTCAGACGCTGCAGAACGCGGCTTCTGATCAGGGTCTCTACTGTTTGCAAATAGTTCAACCATTTTTCTCTAGGAATACTTAAATCACATAGCCTGACATACCTAAAATCGTAATTAGAAACTTCCAGTATATAGTGTAGGGGAGTTTATTTAATCTACAATGGGTTAAAAGGGTCTCTTGCTCCCTCAATATTTTAAGCAAGAACATGAACCATTCATCGAAACGATACAGTCGAACTTCAATGGTTCGAACATTTTTGGGTACATGGAAATTTGTTCGAGACATGGGTAGTTCGAGCCACTGATGGTTAATCATGGCGCCAGGTCAGGAAGCAAATATTGATAATTTAGGGAAATCTTTTGGATTTTCTACAAAATACAGTCGACTCTCGTTATCTCGAATTCCAAGGGACTCTCTGAAATACTTCGAGATATCCGTAGTTCGACATATCAGGTTTGCAGAATTGAGGAAAAAATAATTTGATTAACCACATTTAACAAACTGATAGGTAATTGGACTTTTGAAGTTAGAGATCTATTGAAAATATTGTGGAAAAGAGGAGAAATTGCTCCTTAGGAGCAATTTCTCCTCTTTTCTACAATATTTTCCATCTGTTGTTAGGTTTTCATGTATAGGCAGGGACCAGATTTTCACTTCGAGATAAGCGGTTATTCGAGATAAGCGAGGTCGAGATAACGAGAGTCAACTGTAGTTGTTTGTTGAATGTACTTATTAGAATCTCCTCAATAAGACGGTTCTAACGAGTACACACAACATACAATTTCATGATAAAACAAGATAATATTCCTAAATATTTCCTTTCTATAGCTATCGGAAGAATTTCGCAGAGACTCTAAGACGAGTTTGAATTAGCAATTATGGTAAACGAGCCATCATTGTTCTTTGTTATTGAGGTTCGAAAGTACCAAATTTGGGATTAAATTAGCTCTCTTCCAGCAAAAGTTCTGGCAGATGTGATGATATTCCTGCACGCATATAAAAGGTGCAAAAGTTATGCGACTTAGTTCAAATGATAGACATGGTAAATCGGTCGTCAAAATGACCCTTGAGAGCAATGAACACACTCACAAAATTATAAACAGCCAAAGACATCTGAATGATAACACTGAATCGTTCAGATTTTAAACAAAGCTCTCGGAACCTGAACAAAGTTTGCAGATTGACCTAATTACTACGGTCAATCATGACTTCATCCTACTTGAATACTGATAGTTTACATTATGAAACCAGTTGCAGTATACCAATTTAATTAAAGGACACTCCCAAAGTTTAGAAAACGGCTCACAATCAGGCACGCCATGCATTCCCATTATAAATCGACTGTAATGTACGGGTGATTTCGGTCTACCAAAACTATATTTACAAATTACATACCTTTCGCAGTTTGTCCATCAAACAAGGACGACAACCAAGCATTCATGAACCCCAGAAATGAGACAAATCGAAGAGCATTCACGCACATCCAATATAAATGCAGTAAATAGCGACTGCAGCAAACAGAATGACGAAGGGCAGGTCCTCTTACCTGTATGTCTGCAAAAGATTTATTCAGACTTCTATACTATTTTTCAACAGTAGAAGGCAAATGCAAACAAGGTACCATACAATATATCGCATACAGAAGCTTTGTTTCTCGACCATCAAATTTACCGTTTTCAGGCCTCGTTTAGGCGGACAGAAAAGGCCCCAGGAGGCTTCGCTGATTTATGCACAGTCGTTTCTGAGTTCTCTTTGATTGAATAAACTTTACACTTAGACTTCTCTGCCATATCTATTATTGATATTTTGCAACCATTTTACAACAAATGATAGTATTTGGACATCGAACATAATATAAATACAGGTGAAACGTACGCTTCACCAACTTTCATTTATTTAGATGATCTGACAATGCCAAACAAGAGTACATGTGAAATAATCTTTGCGCTTGTCTATATTATGCCAATAAAATTATTACATACGAGAGGTCATACATTACACAGAGATATATAAATATTTCAAGTCACTGATATGCCATAATTTGTCTTAAAACATATGACACTGTTGTTCCTGGTTCCTTTATGTCTATGCCTCCATGTTTAGACTCAGCTTATATATATATATATATATATATATATATATAGAGAGAGAGAGAGAGAGAGAGAGAGAGAGAGAGAGAGAGAGAGAGAGAGAGAGAGATTTTGTAGAAACATTGACATGTTTTAATAACGAAATTGTTTTGTTAAAGAACTTTTATTTTAGCAGACGAATGTGTATATATATCGTTTTACTCACTCTTCTTGCTTTCATTAGTTTTATTCAGAAATTGTTCTTTTTCCTCTTTATCTTTCCCATTGAGTGGCTCTGCATTTTCTTTCGTCTTTACCAAGTTAGGCTCAAAACGGTCAGCTGGTAAAAACAGAAAAGTACTAGTTCCCACTAGGGCGACATGTAGGATCGCGAAGGCAATATACGAGTACTTTCTAGATATGTTATTTTCAAAGGCTATCTGAAATTTAAATGATACAGAGATATTACGAATCGAGTTTACAAAGCATGTCCTTCGCATCCTAAAGACCAAACAGCCCACCCGGACATGTAATACGGCTATCATGTACAGCGACGTGCAAACCTCATCGTGCACCTAAGCAACGTGCCTGCGTATGTGCGTGTAAGAGTGTGTGTTCAGAGACCTGCCCTGTCTGCCTTCTTTGTGGCTGTACAAGTTAAACAAATACTATCATAAAACAACACAATAACAAAACACATCCTTCTCAATCGCTGAAATCAGAAGTAAGTAATATAAACAGAGGGGCGTAAACTAACAGTAAATGGATATTCACAGACTAAATTCATGTAATATAGAGAAACTGCAGTTGTAATAGCGTAGCCGTCATTGAACGTCGGTACTGACAGCCAGAGTTGGAGACTTAAATCGCCTTTACAAATATGTAACCACAGCCTATATTTCAATGCAGTTCCAAAGAACACGAGCTCTAACCGCATAGGGCTATCCTAACGAATTTAGTGGTTCGTCAAAGCGGAACATATTCTGTGTTTTTGTTTGTGTGTTTTTTTTTGTTGTTGTTGTTGTTGTTGTTTTTTTTTTTGTTTTTTTTTTTTTTGGTTTTGGTTTTTTTTTTTTTTGTGTGTGTGTGTGTGTGTGTGTGTGTGTGTGTGTGTTCTTTTTATTTATGTGTGTGTTTTTGTTTTGTTGTCACAAACGCACAGCTTCTTTATTCGAATACTGTTGCCAAGTACGAAATAACTTTTATTTTTAAAACTCGCTTGAGACTTGATATTTTGTGTAGATATTCCATCATTTTGAAAAGGTATATAACATTTGAGACCTTTAGTTTGCTTCCTGCACACCAAGTCCTTTCTCAAAAAGGGTCCGCTCTATCAATTTGCTCCAACGGGGGATAAAACTTTTGAATTTAAGTAGACTCCTTTTCAGAAGGTAGACATTATTTTACTTTAATCCTCTTAGGGTATATCTATTCTCGCTAATGCGAAATTAAAGGAACCACAACACGAAAAAATACAATTGCAGATGTCGGGAATAGCCACAGTCAGAGGACAAAGCCCAGGAATGACATCAACCTAGCTGGCATTTTTCATAAATCTACAGCGGGCCGTTTCGGCCCGTCAGCTACCCTGACGGGCCGATAACAGCCCGCTATAGATTTATGTAGAATGTTTACTGGGAAGAAGAAGAGCAAACAGACTACAACAGACAGTACACAAGCCACAAATCCGAGAAAAGCAAAGCAACCAGCTACCCCTTCCCCTGCAGGGATATCACAATGTTCGACATGATCCACTAAATACATCACTAATACAAGAGTCACAACACTCACCAGAGCTCAATGGTTGACGATGACGATACCAACAAAAACAGACAATGGACCACCGACTATCCTATAAGGCCCCGGAACCTTTCGAGTCTGGTGAGCTAAATAGCCACTATTTTGTCTCTTTGCCATACACAAGTCTAAGAGACCTAAATTGACCTTGTTGTAAAAAATGTCAAAGTCAACCAATGGTCATCATTCAAATAAACTAATTTGAGTCAATCCCAATGCTGCATAACAAGTTTCAATGCCATCTGCCTTTCAGTTCCTGAGGTGAAGATTTAAATTTTTTTAACATATAGGGCATGACGGTCATCTTGGTCATGTGACACAGATCTCAAGAACAAATTTTAATTTACCAACCCAACTGATGCTTTATATGCCATTCATTTCAGCGTGTTAAGAGAATATTTCAAATCTATTGAATCTGAGGGACCTATGACCAAGTAAATGAACTTGACGTTTGGTATTTATAACAGTTCATTTAGCTGACTGCATAAATCAATTGTGATTTCATAAGCTACATACAGTCGACTCTCTTTATCTCGAATTCCAAGGGATTCTCTGAAATACTTCGAGATATCCGTACCTCGACATATCAGATTTACAGAATTCGGGAAAAAATAGTTTGATCAATCACATTAAACAAGTTTATATGTAATTGGAGTTAAAGATATATTGAAATGTTGTGGAAAAGAGGAGAAATTGCTCCTAAGGGGCAATTTCTCCTCTTTTCCACAATATTTTTACACCTGCTGATTTTGATGTTCAAGCAAGGACAAGATTTTCACTTTGAGATAAGCGGTTTTTTAGATAAGCGGGGTCGAGATAACGAGAGTCAACTGTAGCTTCAGAAAAATCCTTTTTTTCTTGCCCTTTTCCCATACAAATGCCTAAGTAACCCAATTTTGACCTTGACAAAATAGGTCACAGTGAACCAACGGTCATTATTTTGATAAACTTGGTAGGGCCTGAGTCCCCAATGCTGCATACCTATGTTCAAAGTCATCAGCCTTTCAGTCTCGAAAAGGATTTTCAAAGGCTTTTATAACTTATGTATGGGCATAACGGCCACCTAGGTCATGTGACTTAGATCCCATGTATAAGCATTTATTATTCTATCTCATAGAGACTCCACGTGTAATTTGGTTTCAATCAGCCCAGCAGTTTAGAGGAGAAGAAGTTAAAAATACTGAATATGAAGTATCCAGGACAAAGGTCAGTAGATTACATTGACCTTTGGTATTTATAAAAGTTCATTTACTTGATAAATTAAACCAACTTTGATGTCACAGGCTGCAATAGAATCAGAAACAAAATCCTCTGTTTGGCCTTTTTCCCATACAAAAGCCTAAGTGACACAATTTGACCTTCTGTAAAATAGGTCAAGGTCAGTTAAGGCTCGTCATTGAACCAACATAACCGGGCCCGACGCAACAATGCTGACCATCGGATATTCGGTTTCTATGAAGATTTCCAAAGGTTTGTACCAAATATGGGCGTGTCGACCATCTTCGTCATGTGACCCAGACCTAACGAACAAACTTTGTTCCCCCACCCCATGGAGGCGCCGCATGTAATTTGACTTTTGTTATAGTTGTAACAAGGGTTCACTATATTTCAATGGATTTGATAACCATATTTAGACATAGTTTACATTTTTATGAAATCGTAAAGTCTTTGATCAGAAAATCCTAATATAGAGTACTTTAAATAAGTGTTTTAGTATATTCCCTTGATGCGCATATAATCCTGTTATTTTGCAGTTGCATCATTAAATCGGATTAGTCTGGCAATAAGACTGTGCTTGTACATATTATGTGGAACTGCTGTCTAGACAATTATTAAATTATGAATGATGTTAACATTATTTTAATTAGGTAACTGTGCACAAAACAAAGTAACACAAAATATACATAACACTATATGTTTATTTTTTGGCATGCAACACAACAAAAACCATTCAGCGCATAACAAATGACTTACATAATGCAAGAATCTAACATGAGTATATATTGCAATAGTCTAAAGGCATATTGAGCAAATTAACAAGTTGGATCGTGCCTACTCTAATCAAAGCACTGACAGCACTGGTGGGTCGGTTGTCTCTGAGTGTAGGCTACGAACAGGGGACTGAAGACTGTTTCATTTAACTCATAACTTCCTGTAATTTAAGCAAACAGTATCGACCCTGACCAGATACCGCGTGTTGCGGCGTCTGATCTGGGTCTACACTGTTTGCCAATTTTGCAGATAACTTTCTTTACATTGCACTCTGACGTCACAGCGTAAATAATAGCGTGGCTAAAATTGTAAACATCATGGTCAGGCAGCAAAAATATAAGTTAAGACATTCATGAAATACCAAAATCGCGAAATACAACACTCCCGAGGCACCAAAAGCAGGGGAGATAAAGAACAAATAATGGCAAAACAAGCGTCACATATGAAACCATCGACGCACAAACAAAGGAAAACTATAATAGAGGATCCGCTTTGGAACGGTCAATAGGAAAATTATTGGGCTCTTAAACCAGTTTTACTTGCAGGAAACTTCACCCTTAATTCTGACACAGCTCCAAATTACAAGTACATGTATATATTCGGAAAACATAGTGGTCCTCTATTTCATCAGTGAAACATCATAGTGAAACACATGTAATCAAAAACACTATCACGAAACAAAACAAAGGCTCAGTGGCGATCTGAAGCCAGAACACAAGAAGACCACGATTGGTCCGACCGCAGATATTGATAGGGGTCAACTACCTGAAACAGACTGAGGAGGGAGCCGTCATTTAGTTTGAGGACTGACCCACTGTCGCAACCACATAATCACAGTAAACACACAATGTTGTAACAACTTCGCTCCGACGTCGCTCTGGGGTGGTCGGGTGGTGCGAAGGTGCTGTGTATCTTACATCACCGGGGCGTCCAACTTATATTGGCTTACAATTGGGCAAGGCCTGCTATCCTTGTAGTGGGTAAGGGTAGAGGGGGAATGTTTTTATTTCTTCTGTTTCTTCACTTTCTTTCCTGTTCCTCTTTCTTCCCTGTCCCTCTCTTTCATCTCCTCTACTCTCTCTTCTATCTCTTTTCTCCCTTTCTCTGGGAGACGACACAAAATGACCCTCAAGGGTTGACGTGTCGATAAACCCCAACACAATCAAAATCCGACGTCGCTGTGACATCATGACGTCGCAGCGACGTCGGAGTGACGTTATTACGACGTTGTGTGTTAGCTGGGATGTGTTCATATCTAGTACATATACAATATTTCGTAATTCTAAAAGCGAACAACAAAGATGCGCAGTCTGATCTAGGCCTTCGCTGTTTGCATATTCGCTGAAGGTACTTCTTCTCTCCTAAAGCGTTTCAATTTTATCATTATTTGAGCCGGGGCATAGCCAATTCTAAAACGGTTCATGTGCGCACAGCAAAGATCAGCTTGTCCTGATCTTCGATGTCCGCTTGAAGACGACTGGGATCCGTGGCTACCCATAAACTGCCCTGCGAGGACTCCGATCAGATTGTGAGAATGCGCAGGCTGGTTGGAGTCATTGCTGGGCGCACAGGCAGTAATATAGACAATGCTGTGCCCCAGCTCATCGGTATGTAGTACCTTGACTATCTGTTGCGATACCGTTGAGACATCAAACAGTCCTACCAGTAGGGCCGTTATCGTTGATTGGACATTTATAAAGAGAAATGACACCTATAAAAGACAAATATAGCCAATGTGTTTTATATATACTTATAAACTCAAAACAAATACGAACCGGTTGGTGGCTTATGATCATATTTGAGCCGTAACGTGAGAAAACGTACCTACCTTCTGATATGCGCGCCCAACGGAGACTCAGATCAGCCTGCGCATCCGCGCAGTCTGATCTGAGCCTTCGTTGTCCGCATTTAGACACTTTGCATCCTTGGCGTCCGCCCAGTGAAGAATCTGACCAGACTGCGAGAATGCGCAGACTGATCTGAATCTTTGCTGGTCGCACATGCGGGAAGCTACGTTTTCTGATCTGGCGGTTCATTTGTAGTCAATATATTTGACCTACCGACTTACTCTAAATATTGGCACACAATTGCTCTTTGCCGCACTTGTTTAAACTTTGTACGATTCCCTTTTATTACATGATCTGAGCATTCTCTGTTCATCGACACATACCACAGTATCCATAGATTCTGTAAGCGGACGATGAAGACCCAAGTCAGCCAGCGCTTCGCAACTGCGCAGACTGATAAGGGTATGTTTTGTCCGAAAATTGCATAAAGACCTTTTGCGTGTGTTGAGAATCATTTTTAATTCAAAATTTAAAGTGACTGCTCAAGTAGCTGAGGAAAGAATACCAATTAAAGAAGGAAATTTTAATTAATCCTTGTCCTGCTGAACCCATATAAACCCTGCCTTTGCAAACAGTGTAGATCCAGATCAGTTGGCTTCTGAAGAAGCCAACTGATCTGGATCTGCACTGTTTTCCATTAAGTATGCGAATTTATGGCAATAATCCAGACCAAAGTAATCTGATTGGCTGAAAATTAGAGGTGGGCGTGGCATCTTAATTTATTCAGAAAAACAAGGGTTAATGATGACGATTTGGTGTTTTGCGTATATTCATATCGAGACGATGGCATAACGAAAACATGCCTACTCAAATATACTGAAAATTTTACCACCTAAAAATGAAAATTCACAGATCAAAAGTTCTGATATTCTTCATATTTCTCGACGAGGCGGTTCTAACGCGTACCCACAATCAATTTGTTTGAGCAGAAATAAAGATAACGTTTACCCATGTAAACCCCAGTTTTACTATATAAAAGTAGGATTTAAGGGGATCAAAGTTATATAGGCATGTTTTCTTGATAGTGATCATGAAAGGTTCTGTGCTATGAAGCGTCGTGCAGATTGTGAGATGAAATTCGCCTCCAGCGGGATTCAAACCTTGGATCTCGTGATACACAGTCAAGAACGCTAACCACTCAGCCACCTATACGCTTCAGAAAAAGAAGGAAAATGAAAAGTTTACCTGTAAGTTGGTCGCATACAGGCCCATCCCCGCTATTCCTATACAACACAGACCTGGACAAATCAACCAGGGAATTACTGAAATACACATACATTCAAGCATGACTGAAGACTATTGCATATGAATATGTCGGAGTTGAAATAGACATTGAGCCAGATCCGGAATCTGGCTAGATCGAAAAGGAATTCATACGTGGACCTTCGTCTCATCTTCCAAGAAGTTGCTTTCCTCCCATACATGGACCTTCGTCTCATCTTACAAGAAGTTGCTTTCCTCCCATACATGGACCTTCGTCTCATCTTACAAGAAGTTGCTTTCCTCTCAAGTATTTCTGCAACCTTCATACTGTTCTCATCAATAAATGAGTTGGTGATTATCAAGTATAATACTTATTTTAAATTGCCACTTTTAATGCCACTGTTTTACCTGCTCAATAAATGATAGTACTGATGACTTGAACTTGTTACAAAAAGAAAATTATAAAATAAATAAATAAATAAATAAAAAAAACTCATTGTCTTTGAAAAACCAGAAATGGACCCTTGCATGAAACGTATAACAATGGGGAAAGAGTACACAGTATGATAGCTGATTAGCTGGTCAGCAGAGAGAATTTTTTAAGATAAACAGGAATTCTTATATGGCCTAGCCAGAGTCCGGATCTGGTTAAAGTTCTACTTGGACTATGACACGCATATTGCACAGGGATGTTGACTATATGTTAACTATTAACGCGCCAATCAATGTTTCATTACGAAAACACGCCTATTCAAGTATATTGAAAATTTTACAACCAACAAAAGGAAAATTTTCATATGAAAAATTTTGATATTTTCATATTTCTGCTCAAAACATATATAGTGGTACTCGTTAGAACCGCCTCGGAGAGGACGTTCTAACAAGTACCCATAATCTATGTATTTGAGCAGAAATAAGAAAAATACGAGTAATGTATACCCCTGTAAACCCCACTTCTACTGTATATAAGTGGGGTTAAAGGGAGTCAAAATTATATGGGCGTGTTTTCGTGATGGTAGCAGACGACATTCTTTTTTTCAGAGAAAATAAGTCTTGGCATGAAATGTCAATACTTAATTTCTATGAAAAATAAATATACAATTTTTTTAACTATCGTTTACTCCAATTGTGAATGGCGCTTTAAGATCTAAATGTTGTATTCGAAAGGCAAACTGTGTATACTTCGACCAAACTGCGCCTTAAGGGGTAGATTGATCTAGGTGTATACTGTTTGCTCAAGCTTGATTGTTCAATTATCATTACGAAAACACGCCTATTCAAATATGTAGAAAGTTTCACCTCCAAAAAACTGAAAATTTTTAGATAAAAATTCCGATATTTTTCATATTTCTGCTCAAAACATAGATTGTAGGTGGTCGTTAGAACCGCCTCGGGGAGGCGGTTCTAACAAGTACCCACAATCTATGTTTTTGAGCAGAAATAAAAATTATGTATATCCTAGAAACCCCAGTTTTACTATATAAAGTTGGGGTTTAAGGGGGTCAAATTTATATAGGCATGTTTTCGTGATTATTTTGGGCAAATAGTGTACGCAAATTTACACAATATCCGGATCAGTATCAACAGTATCCGGATCAGTATCAACAATATCCGGTTCAGTATCAACAATATCCGGATCAGAATCAACAATATCCGGATCAGTATCAACAATATCCGGATCAGTATCAACAATATCAGGATCAGTATCAACAATATCAGGATCAGTTTCAACAATATCCGGATCAATATCAACAATATCCGGATCAGTTTCAACAATATCCGGATCAGTATCAACAATATCCGGATCAGTATCAACAATATCCGGATCGGTTTCAACAATATCCGGATCAGTATCAACAATATCCGAATCAGTATCAACAATATCCGGATCAGAATCAACAATATCCGGATCAGTATCAACAATATCCGGATCAGTATCAACAATATCCGGATCAGTATCAACAATATCAGGATCAGTTTCAACAATATCCGGATCAATATCAACAATATCCGGATCAGTTTCAACAATATCCGGATCAGTATCAACAATATCCGGATCAGTTTCAACAATATCCGGATCGGTTTCAACAATATCCGGATCAGTATCAACAATATCAGGATCAGTTTCAACAATATCCGGATCAGTATCAACAACATTCGGATCAGTATCAACAATATCAGGATCAGTATCAACAATATCCGGATCAGTATCAACAATATCCGGATCAGTATCAACAATATCCGGCAATATCTGGATCAGTATCAACAATATCAGGATCAGTTTCAACAATATCACGATCAGTATCAACAATATCCGGATCAGTTTCAACTATATCCGGATCAGTATCAACAACATCCGGATCAGTATCAACAATATCAGGATCAGTATCAACAATATCACGATCAGTATCAACAATATCCGGATCAGTTTCAACAATATCCGGATCAGTATCAACAATATCCGGATCAGTTTCAACAATATCCGGATCAGTATCAACAATATCCGAATCAGTTTCAACAATATCCGGATCAGTATCAACAATATCCGAATCAGTTTCAACAATATCCGGATCAGTATCAACAGTATCCAAATCAGTCTCCGGAACCAAAGAGTCTCATCAGCGCAAGCTGATCCATCACGAAAACATACCTATTTAGTTTTGACCCCCCTCAAACCCCACTTTTATATAGTAAAACTAGGGTTTACAGGGGTATACATTATTTTTTCTTATTTCTGCTCGAAAACATAGATTGTGGGTACTCGTTCGAACCGCCTCGTCGAGGCGGTTCTAACGAGTACACACAATCTATGTTTTGAGCAGAAATATGAAAAATATCAGAATTTTTTAGCTGAAAATTTTCATTTTTGGGTGCTAAAATTTTCAGTATATTTGAATAGGCATGTTTTCGTAATGCAATTGTATTGTATGCGAGCAGAAATCAGCGGAAAGGGAAGACCCGAATAAGCCGGGTTTTTTTTTTTCTTTTTTTTGTGTTGACCGTTCCAAGATAGTTCTTCTGTTGTAATTCTTTGTTTGCGCGTCGTTGGTTTCATATGTGATGTTTCATTCGCCATTATTTATTCATCATCTCTTCTTACAGTGCAGCTGGAAAGCTGTGCTTCGTGTTTGTGGCATTTCCTAGGCATATTTACATTATTTTATGATACGCAGCTAATCCAGGTCTTCACTATTATTGAAGACACCTTTTCTCTTGGTATGGCTATTTTTAGCATAAATAAAATACATTGACCTTCCATCTATAAAGCAATTGTATACCCGTTTATTATTTCGGTATTTTTGTTTCGCAGGGTTGACAAATTATTGACATGACTGAAGTAGTGTAATAGATTTGTGACCTGTTGTATAGAAAAAAGTAAGATTGTTATACTAAGATGAGCCACGTCAAGCGAAAAAGTGCCTTCGAAAACGTGCAATATGCGCATATTCAGATCATCCTGCGCATGCGCAAAGTATCATCCGGGCCTTTGCTCTCCATTCATACATTCTGTAGTATCCAATGATTCTGTTAGTGGACAGTGAAGGCCCTGATCAGACTGCGCAAATGCGCAGTCTGATCTGGGCTTTCGCTGGCCGTATATGCTCGAAGACACATTGTATCTGAGTCTGCTGTTGAGTTAACTGCCGTAATATGCTCTGGTACTTCGCCTTTTCTGAGCATGCCAACAATTTTCAATATAAATTAACCTGAGTACAGCATTTCCTGCCAGACTATATGTGCGTCCAGCGAGGTGCGAGTCTGGTTAGTGTTCGCTGTCCGCTTGTAGGCACTTTAGATACTTTTAGCTCCAACAGAGTTCAAAGGGTCACAAACTTGCAAAGTATATGTAGGTAATTTTTTTTATTAAGGGCGAGACTCTGGTCAGACCATGCGGATTTGGGTATATAAGGTCCACATTATAAGACAGGCTTGATTTTTTAAATCATTCTTTCAGTGTTTTTATTATTATTATTATTATTATTATTATTATTATTGTTTTATTTCCATTTATTTGTTTATGTCTAGCAGCCTTATTGTACTGCATTGATCCCTTTTAATTTGCTTAATTATTTTTTTCTCTCATATTATATAGTAAAATTGCCACGACTTACACAGTTTTAGATAGAGTATCAACATAAATATTTTACTGGTCTCCAAAGAAACATATTTTGTTGGTAATCATTAGAAGCGCCTCTTTGAGGCACTTCTAATGAGTACCCACAACATAGGCTTTGAACCAAATCAGAAAAATAGTCTGGTTAAAACTTGGCTCAACTAGAAGAAGCTAAGAAGTGACCATTTTACATGGATGTGTTAACGTAAGACTGTACCTATGTGACCTTTGTGATGAAATAAAGTATTACCAGTTTCTCTTCATACTCACCAGGTGTTGCGTGTCCCAAGCAAAGCGCACCGATCACGTATATAACACTGAAACAAGAAATTGCCGAAATTATTCAAAACGAGCTGACACGGTAGAGTTCTAATGTATTTATGTTAACATTTGAATAGATTGTATGCCTATCTATGCTGGGAGCTGTCAAATCTTGGTCTACATGTATGCTGGTTCACATGTTTTTTCCAACCATTTAAGTAAATACGGCAATGCATGTTTTATAACAACACCCAGTCGTTATTCATATCCGTCACAAGACTCGTATTGTAATATGATATAGTTTCTTATAATAAAATATTCGCTTTATTTTTTTTATTTAGTTGTAAATGTGTGCATTAGTTGATACAAATAAGATATAAGAATATCGTGTTATAATCATACTAGAACACAAAAGACTATTTACGTTAACGATTTCAGTGTTTGTTTAATTTGTTAGTGAATTAGGTAGTGAGTTAGTAAGTTACAGTGAAAGGTCAACGGGTGCAAGTGGTAGACAAGTTCACCTACCTTGAAAACACATTGTCTAAAGTTGTGCACATTGATGATGAAGTCAATGCTAGAATTGCCAAAGCTAGTGCAGCATTTGGCCGGCTACGTGGAAACATTTGGGACCGAAGTGGAATCAGACTTGACACAAAGCTGAAAGTATATAGATCGGTAGTGCTGCCAACACTATTATACGCATGCGAAACTTGGACAGTTTACCAACGGCATGCCAAAAGACTGAACCACTTCCATACAAGCTGTCTTAGAAAACTTCTAAAGATCAAGTGGCAAGACAAGATTCCAGACACAGAAGTCCTGAAAAGGGCAGGGATGCAGAGTATACATACTCTTCTGAAATTGGCACAGTTAAGATGGACAGGCCATGTTACCAGAATGCCTGATGAACGTTTGCCAAAGAAAATCCTCTGTGGAGAACTTCAAGTAGGAAAACGCTCCCATGGTGGTCAGAAGAAGCGATACAAGGACACTCTCAAAGCTTCCCTTAAAGACTTCAACATACCAACAGAGTCATGAGAACAAATTGCACAAGATCGTACAAAGTGGCGAGGCCTCATAAAAAGGGTAGCTGGTGAATACGAAGCAAAAAGAATCAGCGAAGCCGAGCAGAAACGTGCACAGCGGAAAGCCAGAGCTAAGGCATCACCAACAGAGCTTTCTTCCTCAGGCCTCTCTTGTTCTATCTGCAACAGGCAGTTTAGAGCTAAGATTGGTCTCATCAGCCATCTTAGAACACACAAATAATAACACATCACACAGTTGATTAGGATTGGTCATTGTCAGTAATGACAGACGAACAAGAAGTTACATGTAGTTAGTTAGTTTATTTAGTTAGTATGTAGATAGTTCGTTCGTTTGTTTGTTAGTAAGTTAATTCGTTCATTATGTAGTTAGTTAGTTTATTAGGCATTTAGTTAGTTTGTTAGTTAGTATGGTCAGAGATCGTTGTCTGAATTCTGCCCAGTCAGCTGCGTAATCACTCTCTGCACTCTGTGCAGTGTGCAGCCTGATCAGAATGTTCAGTTGCTGCATTCTGCGCAGTCAGATCAGTGATCGCTGTATGCATTTTGCAGTCAGATCAGTGATTGTTGTCTGTATTCTTCTCAGTCAGATCGTTGATCATGGTCTACATTCTGCGCAGCTTGATCTGAATGTTTAATTTCTGCATTGTGCAGATCAGTGATCACGGAGTGCATACTATAAAGTCGCATTAGGAAAACACGCCTTTCGAACATATTGAAAATTTCACCACGAAAAACTGAAAGTTTTCAGATTTAAATTCTGATATTTTTCATACGTCTGCTTAAACATAGATTGTGGGTTAAAACCGGGGCCGGATCTAACGAATGCCAAAATCTATGTTTCTACGCAGAAATAGGAAAAAATAATGTATAATGTATATCCCTGTAAACCCCAGTTTTACTATATAAAAGTGTGTGTGTGTGTGTGTGGGGGGGGGGGGGGGGGGGGGGGCTTAAGGGGTCAAAATTCTATAGGCGTGTTTTCGTGATGATATCAGTGATTGCTGTCTGCACTCTGCAGAGAAGATTAGTGATCGCTGCCTGCATGCATTCTTCCCAGTCAGATCAATGAGCAATGTCTGCATTATAATGTTCATCGACTGCACTTTGCACAGTCAGATTAGTAATTATTGTCTGCATCTGCAATTAGATCAGTGATAATTGACTGCATGTTTCCCTGTCAGATTAGTGATCACTATCTGCATTCTGCGCAACCGGAATAGAGAGTTCACTACTGTATTCTACGAAGTCAGGTCAGTCATCGCTATCTGCATTCTGCCCAATCGGATCAGTGATCATTGTTTGCGTTTTGGACCATCTGGTCAGAGATCACTGTCTATATTCTGCCGAGACATATCAGTGATCACTGTCTGCAATATGAGCAGCCGGAATAGAGTGTTCACTGCTGCATTCTACGAAGTCAGATCAGTCATCGCTATCTGCATTCTGCCCAATCGGATCAGTTATCATTGTTTGCATTTTGGACCATCCGGTCAGAAATCACGGTCTATATTCTGACCAGACATATCACTGTCTGCATTCTGAGCAGCCGGAATAGAATGTTCACTGCTGCATTCTACGAAATCAGATCAGTCATCGCTATCTGCCCAATAGGATCAGTGATCATTGTTTGCATTTTGGACCATCCAGTCATATATCACTATCTGTATTCTGCCAGGACTCCTTGTACAGATGAAGTGACTGGAATTAAATAGATTATTGGGAGATGACTCTTTATCGAGATGGAGTGACACAATAAATCAAAGAAATTACAGCACTGGTGGGTCTATTGTCTCTTGGTGGGCTGAAAAGGTGATTCTAAACGCGGACTCAAGACTTCCTACAACCTTTAACTTTCTGTAATTTAAGCAAACAGCGCAGACCCTGATCAGACGCCGTGTTCTGATCTGGATCTGCACTGTTTATCAATGTCCCTAATGTCCTAGTCCACATTTTACATATAACCCTCTATCAACAGCACTCTGACGTCACAGCGACAAGAAAAGCGCGGCAATAAATAACCGTTACCGCGGTTTTATTTCATCGGTCAATTATATTCACGTGGACAACTTACCTTAAGGGAAGTTTTTTTCCTATCAATGTGTAGTGGATCACAATAAACAGAGGAGAAACAAAAGAAAAAAATCTATTGTATCACATTGTGAGTTGTTTTACAAGTTAATGAGGCTTAGTTAAAAATAATGGCTCTTGTGAAAACTTGTTTTACTTCATGGCGGTTACCATCCATGGTTTGGAATGAAACTAGATACAACATGCTGTCAGCAAAAATGTGGTTACCCTTTCACTCTAACTTTAAGGCGAAGAAGCCCAAACAAATAGTGCTTACCCTGATTAGATGCGGCAGTTGGCGATGGTGAACGTTGTTTACCTTTTATTCAATAATTTAGTCCCATCAGCGGATAGCAAAATGGACGTTCAGACTTTAGTACACATATTAAGTAAGGCTGGCTAATCACAGCTAAAAAGATAATCGATTATCAGTCCTACCATTGTGATCGATAATCGATTAGTAATCGTTGAATATTTGGTCATAGTTTTATCAATCTGAGCATGACCCTTCCATATGTTACACTCTATTGTATGTATCTGGTCAGACAGGCCTGAGCGAACAGTATAGACCCATATGAGACGCCGCAAACACGGCGTCTCATCAGGGTCAACACCGTTTGCAACTCAACTAGCAATTTTAGACACAACAATGGGTAGTAATTTGGACTTGTTCAAATTTTAGATACAGTTAGGTAAGTAGTTGAGGTGTCTGAATACTAAGGGTAAATACGGTAGAGCAACAAACACAGAAATCAAATGATCGATTATTTTCAAATCCGTAATGATAGTCATTTTTGTGGAATTTATCGATCAATTAATCGATTATCCGATTAATTGTGCAAGTCTTAATTACAAGTAGTTAAGGTGTCCGAATACATAGATTAAATACGGTATTTACACTCCGTTGAACGCAGATAATACAGGTAAACTTCAGTTACTCGAATACCGATGGCTCACTTATCATGGCTGATTGGCACTCATTTTTTTAGTTCCTAGGAAACTCTTCCGATAGTCCATTAAAACAAATATTAATGAATATTTAGGGAAGTTTTATTTTATCATGTAAATGTATGGTGTACTCATTAGAAACGCCTCATCGAGGCGATTCTAATGAGGATATTCAACATACTATTTTGATAGAATGAAAAGACATTCCCCACCCCTCCCCCACTCCCTCTATAAATTATCCCTCCAGATCTGGCGCAATGATTAACCTCAGTGGCTCGAACTATCCATGTCTAGAACAAATTTCCGTGTTCCAAAAGATGTTCGAGCTACAGGAGTTCGAATGTAAAATCATATGCAGGAAATGCAATAATAAACTATGCCTAAAACACATTTCCAGAGTCTCAAAGATGTTCGAGTTATTGAAGCTTATCACGAAAACATGCCTATATAATTTTGACCCCCTTAAACCCCACTTTATAAAACTGGGGTTTACAGGGGTACACATTTTTTCCATATTTCTGCTCAAAAACATAGATTGTTGGAACCTGTTAGAACCCCCTCGCCAAGGCGGTTCTAACGAGTACCCACAATCCATGTTTTGAGCAGATATATGAAAAATATCAGAGTTTTTGTATCTGAAAATTTTCAGTTTTTGTATATTTCTATATATTTGAATAGGCGTGTTTTCCTAACGTGTAAAGAGAAATACAGGAAATGCATGAACTGCAATACTTACATAAAGAATACTCTGTAGAATCGCATTCCTATTTTCCTCATTAGGGGCCCTAAAAATGCACACATTGTGTATGAAAATCCAACACCTATTGAGAACCACAGATTCAGTCTAGAATCTTGCCCAGAGCACGATCCAGCAATATAATTGATCAGCTGACCATCGTTTTCCTCGGCTGTTCCATTGACTTCGTTTAAAGCAACATACGTTGGATCAATGATACTTTCATGGGACTGTACCGTTGGTCCTTTGACTGCCGGATCATCGATGGCATTGTTTTCAGAATCCTCGCTGTTGGCAAAATATCCAATATCACTTGAATTATTCGATAATGTAGCACTGTATTCTGGCAAATTATATGATTCTGATTTATTTAGTTCAACGTGATAATTAGTTCTCTTACGTACAGCGTCAGTAGTTTTGTCTTTGGTGGCAAACTGTTCGTTGCAAACATTTGCGTAAAATCCTTCTTCTTTCAGCACATACAGCAACGAGGACCAACCAAATATTTGACCTGCGTATAGCATAACCTCTAGAGAGCACCAAATGGTACACAGTCTAGGTACTTTCTTGTACAGTTCCATAATGTTTTCCTAATATCAAAACTACAAGACAGTCACAAATCTGTTAATTTCTATCAGCTCTGTATTACTGATAATTAAGAGGAATTGATACACTGACAAGGGAGACAGCTGTTTTATCCCCTTCCGAAAAGGAGTCAACTCTATAAGAAAAGACGTAGAAGGACCATATCTTATCTTGTAGCGTAGATCTCTTTAATACTTTCTGAAAAGAGGTCTACTCTATATGAAAAGAATTTGCTCCCAGCGGGAGCAAATTCTTTCCTTATAGAATAGATTTTTTGAGAAAGGGATTGGCGTGCAATAAACCAAATAGGAAGTCTCTCTTGGCGGAAATGGCAAAAACGAAATCTACCAATTGTATTCGGTTCCTTAAAAGTTCAGTCTCATGTCTGACTTTCTTACCGTATGAATAAGGCGTAAAAAACAGCTGTGTTTCCACTAACACGGCCGACCCTGTTTCAAACACCCGACTCTGCTATTTTTAACAGTAAAAATGCAAAATAAAAAAAGGTATAGCACCGACCCTCAAGAAAATACCTGTATTTCATAAAACTACAGGCCCGCCCCTGTTCTTTTTCTAGAGAAAAAATAGAAAAATAAAAAAAAAGTTTCTCCTACCTACCGACCAAATTTTTTCAGCATGTTAGTGGAAACACAGCTATTTTTTATGCCTAAGCTCCATATGATTATTTTAATTCTTTACCTCATATTATTCTGCATCAATGGCGTTGTTTTATTTTTCCACTTTCTTTCCTATGTTACAAATAACACAAACTAAACATATCATAACTCTAGAAAACTGTCGTATTCAAATAATAAACAAAACATTTTCTGTTTCTCTCAGAAAACAGATGATGTGGATATTAATTGAAGAACCTCACGCTCATAATGTTTTGCCTAACCATAATTACCTGTAGACAAAATTAATAGAAATATGTATTTATAGAACAACTATCTTATTTAGAGCACCAGATATATTTTACTGTGGCTTACTGTCTTTTTTAAAGTGATATAAACTTTATTTAACCTCTCCAGTCTATTAATATTACGTGTAATCATATGTTGGTCGTTGTACGTAAAACTTTTGAAGCGGAACCTAGAGGCGGCATGTGTATCCGGTAAAAAGGGCAATGTATGCTGTAGAAACAGTAATAAATGAAAACACCGCAGATTGAAATATAAATAAGAAAAAGTATGCATATTTATAAAATGAGGTTAATAAAGGGTGAGACACTGGCAAAGTATATGTAGGTTATTTGTTAATTAAGGGTGAGACACTGATAAAGTATATGTAGGTAATTTATTAATCAAGTGTGAGACTTTAGCAAAGTATATGTAGGTTATTTGTTAATTTAATGGTGAGTCACTGGTAAAGTATATGTAGGTAATTTGTGAATTAGGGGTTGGTACTGGCAAAGTATATGCAGGTATTTTTTATCAAGGGCAAGACACTGCCAAGCTGTATGTAGGTTTGTCATTTAAAGGCGAGACACTGGAAAAGTATATGTAGAAAATTTGTTAATTAAGGGTGAGACACTGGCAAAGTATATAAAGGTAATTTGCTTATTAAGGGTGAGGCACTGGCACATTATATGAAGGGAGTTTGTTATTTAAGAGTGGGACACTGGCAAAGCATTTGCAGGTAATTTGTTAATTAAGGGTGAAACACTGGCAAAGTATTTGCAATTATTTATTAATTAAAGGTGAGGTACTGGCAAAGTATATGTAGGTAATTTGTTAATTAAGGGTGATGCACTGGCAACGTTTATGTAGGTAATTTGTTAATTAAAGGAAAGACACTGGCAAAGTATATGTAAGCAATATGTGTTAATTAAGGGTAAGACACTGGCAAAGTATGTATAGGTAATCTGTTAATTAAGGCTAACCCTGGTGTCATATATGTCTAGGTAATTTGTTATTTAACAGTAATATAAACGTCGAAAGATGTCATTTAGAAACAAAGAACACACTACAGATTAGAAAATGAGAAGTTGGTTTAATTGAGACTCTTCGTTAGCAGTAACAAAGTTTGCAAAACTGCTTATGCTCTCTAGCGTATACAGACACTGGCAAAGTATTGAAGGTGATTTGTTAATTAATGGTGAGACACTGGAGAAGTATATTTATTCTATTTGTTAATTAAGGGTGGAACACTAGTGAAGTATATATAGGCTATTTGTTAATCAAGGGTGAAACACTGGCAAAGTATATGTATAAGTAGCTATTAACTGAAAGACAAACGCTAGTCAAACTAGCCGCATTGTCAGTAAATGAACCTTCTTACATGCCTGTCCAACAAAGACTCAAATCACCCTGCTATCGCAGTCTAATTAAGCATCACGAAAACACGCCTATATAATTTTGACCCCCTTAAACCCCATATTTATATACTAAAACTGGGGTTCACAGGGCTATATGTTATTTTTCATATTTCTGCTAAAAACATAGATTGTGGGTACTCGTTCGAACCGCCTCGCTAAGGCGGTTCTAACGAGTACCCACAATCTATCTTTTGAGCAGAAATATGAAAAAAAAATAAGTTTTTTATCTGAAATTTTCAGTTTTTTGGAGGTGAAATTTCCTATATATTTGAATAGGCATGTTTTCGTAATGGAGTCTTCGTTGTCCGCACGAGGAAGCTTTGCATCCTTGGTTGTCCAAATGCGTCCGTTGAAGTTTCTGATCAGACTGCGCGATCGCGCAGGCTGATCTGAATGTTCGTGTTCGCTGTGCGTACATGTCCAAAGGTATGCATCACGAAAACACGTCTATTCAAATATATAGAAAATTTCAACTCCAAAAACGGAAAATTTTCATGTAAAAAACTCTGATATTTTTCATATTTCTGCTCAAAACTTAGATTATGGGTACTCGTTAGAACCGCCTCGCCGAGGCGGTTCTAACGAGTACCATAAATCTATGTTTTTGAGCAGAATAATTAAAAAAATGTATACCCCTGTAAACCCTAGTTTTACTGTATAAGTGGGGTTTAAGGGGTTCAAAATTATATAGGCATGTTTTCGTGATGACGAAAAAAAAAAAACAAAAAAAAGAAAGACTAAAAAATGTGAACACATCAATGCAAATATGTTTACGTGTTACATTAGGGTGAAGATACAGGCAAAGTATACACAGGTAGCTATATATTGAATGACATTGGATCTGATTAATTTTGTTGCAGGTAAGCGATATGTGAGCCCGTAAAGGAAAAATGATCTTCCGCAAAACCTAACCAGGGCTACACTACAGAGCCCGTGAAGCTGCACATCATGTTTATATGGTGGTTTTAATTGTGCGTGCGTGCGTTTGTGTGTATTAGTTTTCAAACGTTTTATTAATTTATGATACGAAACATTAATCGATGTTGTTTATTAAGAACTATAAAAACGTTAAAATGATTTATCAAATCGCTACAATTGCGAATTATGAAATCGTTTATAGCATTTAATTAATATAGCTATTTAAAAAGAAATATTATATAGGTTACTTAACTGTTGAAAATGAAATTATTTAGACTCTGGAGAGGCGTCACTGAACCACCTGAACCCTGTCTGAATCTGCACCTTCGACACGTTCGAGTCTCAAGGAGTCTCAAACGGATATTCAAAACGAGGTAATACAAATGTTCTAAACCAAATTTGACATCAAGTCAATTTCCTTTTTTTTTAAACTGTGATAGAAAACAAAACATTATGAATTCGTTTCCCATTTATAATTGTAAACGATTATTATGTTTAACACAGCTTTTCTCAAACTTTCATGACAATAAAAAAGAAAAGAATAAACAAATGCAGGAAGCAAAAATCATGATAGGATCAATAGAACGTTATTAATTTGTCGGTGACTTAGTATATTCAAGTGGTGCTTACAAATACATAAGAATGTACTTCAGTAAAATCTGTGTAAGAGAGCCACCTTCGAGACTGACTTTAAATAGTGGTCGATGTGGAAAAAGTGTCTGTCTTATAAAGGTACATGTCATGTAATTTTGTTAGCAAAATTACATGACATGTACCTATATAAGACAACCACCTTTCCACATCAACCATTAAGGTCAGTTTCAAAGGTGACTGTCTTACACAGGTTTTTCTGTTGGTCTAAAAACAGGGGCCACGTCAAGCGAAAAACTGTCTTCAAACATGCGCAAAATACGCAGATTTAGATCATTCTGCGCATGCGCAAAGTCTCATTCAGACCTTAGTTCTCTCTTGATACATTCTGTAGTATCCAATGTTTCTGTTAGCGGACAGCAAAGGCCCCGATCAGACTTTGCGGAAGCGCAGACTAATCTGGGCCTTCACTGCCCGCATATATGACTGAGGACACGTCTTTTTGCACAGTGTGGCCCACATTAGGATGAGCTTTACGTGCTAAAACACGCATACATCGATGCGCGCGCGCCATTTAGTTCTGTGGAAAGCTACACGCTTAAGGGGATTGGATACTTTTGGTAGATTGTCTGCGTTTTGTATAAGGCAGACAACTTTGTGACTCCCTATTTCGTGTCAAGCTCGTGTCTCCCATTTGAAAAAAAAAAAGTCTATTCTAAAAATAAGGTAAGACAAAAGTCCAGGGAGTGCCACAATCACAAACCGCAGCCCTTCCCAGACCCCAAGAGGAAGAGGAAACCGACAAATCCAAACAAGCACAAATCAAACAAACGTACGAAAAGCACTAAGATTAGCTCTCTCTTCCCCAAGCGAGGTAATCGCAATACTAAAAGGACTGAAAAAAACACAAGTTCAAAATGACACACGGAAAGACATACAACAAATCGCCTCGTAGAATAAACCACAAAGCAACAAAGAGGAAGACCAACACCGGGACCACCGCCTTAGAGCGGCCACTAGAGTAAACCACCGGAAAACGAAAACATTACGAAAACACGCCTATTCAAATATATTGAGAAATTTTCCACCAAAAAATAGTAAGCTTTCAGATGACAAATTCTGGTAGTATTCCTATTTCTGCTCAAAACATAGATTCTGGGTACTTATTAGAACCACCTCGGCAGGCGGTTCTAACGAGTACCCACAATCTATGTTTTCGAGCAAAAATAAGAAAAATAATGTATACCCCTGCAAACCCCAGTTTTAATATATAAAAGTTGGGCTTAAGGGGGCAAAATGATGTAGGCATGTTTCCTGATGCAATGGACCTAAGAGAGAGCACCTTCTTTCCTTTAAGAGTAGGTGCCTTTTTCAGAAAGGAGGCAAAACCAGTTTTACAAGTTCCCCACCTCCCCACCCCCCCCCCCCACCCCCTGTAGGTGTATCAGTTCACTTTAAATGCTGACCATTGGAAATGCCATTGATTTCTTTCATAGTTGTCATGTACCTTATTTCTTTAACACTTTCAGTCCTGCAGACCAAAACACGTTTCTTGCAAACAATGCAGATAGTGATGAGACGGCTCATAACGAGCTTGTAGAAAGGCGCGCACATGCACGGTCACTGATGCGATAAACGCTTCGGTTGAAAGATGCTTTACCCTGGTCCTGCTGAACTCGGATATGTCCTGCCTTCTGAAGCCAACTGATCTGGATCTACATTTTTGTATCATTCAGTATGTGAATTTATTACAACAATCTGGATTAAGTTATCTGATTGGCTGACAGTTGGAAATTGGCTTGGGTTGAACGCCCAGAACATCACCAGCAATTGTCACGTGACGTGAATTTGCTCATTATTTCTGACCCTCATGATTTCCGCTTTTTATTATATACTGTCGAACTTCAGTGGCTCGAACATTTTTTTCGATGTTGTATAAGATAATATGTTGAGTGTACTCATTAGAATTGCCTCGATAAGACGATTCTAATAAGTACACACTACACACATGTTCATAAATTTTCCCTAAAAGATCCCAAATACTTGAGCTATCGGAAAAATTACCGAATGACTCAAAAAACAAGTTTGAATCAGCCACGATTAACGAGCCATAAATGTTCGAGTTATCTAGGTGTTACTGTTAATTGTAAATTGGGAAATAGGGATGTTTAAATTCTGAATAAATGAAGCATTTCCTCTTACGGTTCTGGTTAAAAGACTAAAAAATGTGGGGGAACTATTTTGTTAATTAAATCACACACACAAAAAGGTGGAACCTAACTTTGAGGAAGCACATGAGAGAGGTTCCGATACTAAAAGTTTAAATCTTTACCTGCTGCCTATTAAAAAAAGCTAACAACATTTAAAACATGTTTTTTTTTTCTTATTTTTCATAGAACCTAAGACTTGATATTTCATTCAAAATCGCACCGATTTGAATGGATTTTCGAGTAATTTTCTGTGAAATTTAAAATCAGGCTTTATAATTTCCATCCGGTAATTTAGCCTGCGGAGTGCCTAGGCTTAAAAAGAAACGGAGAAAGTAATGTGTTGGAGCTTGAGATAAAGCTGGTTTTGCAATAAAAATTACTTCACTAATGAGTATATTAAAACCCGACAATAAAGTCTGATTACCGCTGAGTCTTGCTATGAAGTCTCTAGTCCGTACATACCCTGTCAGCATTCTACGTAAATCTATATCGGGCCGTCATCGGCCCGTCAGGGTAGCTGACGGGCCGATGACGGCCCGATGTAGATTTACGTAGAATGCTAGCTGGGTACACACTTGCATGCAAGTTCATAATAAGTTAACATATTCCAATCTTAAGAATTACCGTGCATGTTATTGTTCCTAACAATTTTAATAGACATGCCTATGCAAACAGGGTGGCATTGATCTGACACAGCGTTCTGCGGCGTCTGATCGGGATCTACACCCTTTCCATGTACCAGCTTTTTTAGATACATGAACACTAGTGTCAAACGGTATTGTTCATATTTCAAGACAAGTATGGTAAGGAATGAAGGTTTCCGAATATTTAGGGTAAATTCTGTAACTTGGGTGAATGTACTACCTCTTAGATATAGTTTAGCCTAAAAGTACGGCTTGACATTTGTTTATATAAAATGTCAAACCTCAGCTTCACGTAAAAGAATACGGTATTTATCGTGCGTATTAGGGCAGACAAGCCTGCGAAAACAGTAAAGACCAATTACATACATCGCAGAACAACATTGAAATAACGTCGATTCAACGTTGTGTGCCTGCTGGATGGCTACACTGTTTCACATTTAACAACAATTTTTAGACACACCCAAGTTTAAGACAAGTATCATATGATGTTAAGACATCCCAATATTAAGGGGAAATACATTTATTAGAATACTATCTGTTCTACTCAAGGAGGCTGGTTGCATTTTGCATTTTGAACCAGTCTACTACTGACGTCACACTGTTTTGGTACCCTGAAAAATAGTCCTATAAAAAAAAACAAAAAAACAACAAAGAGTGTATGGAGTAGATGTTGTAGTTTAGTTTAATCATATTTTATTATATATAAAAGGGGTCGAGCCACAATTTCTAACAATATTGGTTACGGTCCTTCCCTACATTGTAATATACACACACTTTAACTCACGTGACAATGACATTAAACATAGAAGTTCAAAACTTTTTTTAAGACGAAAGATGAACTAAACGTTCAATTTATAGTCGTACCGAGCCACTTGGGAACAGTCATTGTCAGATGCAAAAGACCCTGATATTTTTCATATTTCTGCTCAAAACATAGATTGTTGGTACTCGTTAGAACCGCCTCGGCGAGGCGGTTCTAACGAGTACCCACAATCTATGTTTTTGAGCAGAAATAAGAAAAATAATGTATACCCCTATAAACCCCAGTTTTACCATATAAAAGTAGGGTTTAAGGGGGTCAAACTTATATAGGTACGTTTTCATGATGTCAGTGCCTGAGGATGAAACTGCTGTTGCAAAAACTCATTAATTAGCAGAGTGATATGTAAGATTCTTAATTTCAAATAAATCGCGTATTTTAGATATTTGTTAGAATCGCCGCAATGAGGCGATTCTTACAAATATCAAAAACATGCTTTTCAAGTATTTAATACAATTTTCTATCATAATTTCGGATTAACTGTCACCTGTCAAATGATGGTTTCGTGTTAGTCAAATTATCGTTATAAGGAATTTTGTCGTTGTATCGAATGTCGATTTAAAGAGGATTAACTGTGCACAATTTTCATTTAGTTGTTTTAAAAGTTATTGTTATAGGATATCAATAATGAAACCAGTAAAGAAAAGCAAAAACTATTTTCTAATAAAAAAAAATCCAAAAGTCCAGTTTACTTTAGAAATTGCAAAGGTAAGACCCATGTTTTGGCAGTAAATATTTGCAAGAGAAGCACAGAAATAGAAACGACAAATGTTATTAAGTTATTGTCAATCACAAGTCGTTTTTTTTTTGTTGTTTTTTTCCCAATCAAAATAAGGCGAAAAACGTCTTTTCGAAAGATGTCGAAAGCACTATACAATATTGACTTTGCGTGGGGCTATTACAAATCTCCCGAATGTGACCAAACTGAAATTTCGGTTTGACCACTTTCGGGAGACTTGAGATGTCCACCAGTTCATCCACAAAAATTTAGGTTAGATTTTATACCGATAAGCTTCCAGGAATTTTTATCTCGAACAGCTTCGTTTTATTTAGCTACTTACTTACAGGATGTTTAATTATCATTTTTACAATGGAATTGAAATGTTCGTTTGCTAACTACCGATGTTTTGGCGACAATGAAATTAATAAAAAAGAAATCATCGTAAAAGTTATTCTGGACAAAATACGAAAACGATTATTCTTAAAGCGCTAATCAAAACTGCTGTAGATGACATTTTTAGTTTTTCATATTTTGTAAAGAAAATAAGGCTTGATATTTCAAGTGAACCATCTGCTATTAAATGCAAAGTTTTATATTGTCTGAAAAATATTAAAAATATAATATTAGAATGTCGTCAACTACAGTTGTCCTAGACGGACTCCAGTTTCGAGTGACTAATGATTCTTCATATACATGTAATCATGTTTGATAATCCACTGAAATAGAACCAAAGTAATATCATGACTGGTCACTTGTGACCAGCTTTTATAGTTATGATATTGTTTTGGTTTTATTTTAGTGGATTTTCAAACCAGATCATAAAAATAAATATTTAGTCACTGGAGACTGATACTAGTCTACAGTTGTCCCAGCTAGCATTCTGCTTAAATCTATATTGGATCGTTATCGACTCGACATGAATACATTAATTTTTAATAATCTGAGGGTGGTTAAAAATAGTTGAATTTGTTGCTTTACCCACCTGTCATTCTATACTTTTATCATATATAAATACACCCTCGCTCACCCATGCATCGCATTGTATGTTCATGACTGAGTGGTTTGATTTTAATCTTAGAATTTGTCATTGCTCCAGAAGCACTTTATAAAAAGTCATGGACTGGTCCAAAGCAATTGTCCATGGACTGCTCAACGTTATTACAATCACGTATTACTTTTAACTAGTAAGCTTGATCTACACTTATCAAGCACAGTAGACCTAGCTTTTCTGTGAAACTAACATTTGTATTAAAACAGTTGATTTAGAATCCAAAATCGCTAAAATAAAGAATAACTGTTCCCATTTATTCTATTTTCCCTTGCATCAGAATAACAGTGTTTTAGGTATCCGGTAATTAATCGTAATTATTATTGCACACACAGAATGCATTTTGAAATGCTTTTAGTATTGAATAATTCTAACACAGTCGAGTAATTCTAACATAGTATATTGATTTATCATACGTGTATTCACTAGGCGGATACGTACAAACATGTAAACCGCAACGTCAGGAAACATTCAGACTGTGCATATGAGTACGCTGATCAGCGTACTCATGCGCACAGTCTGACCGGAATCTTCTCTGAGCGCAATTGGGATTGCCAAGGATTCAAAGCTGCTTCATACGTCAACGAAGATTGATCAAAAAGCGCGGATGCGCAGGCTGATTTGAGTTTTGGTTGGGTGCACACAGGTCAGAAGGTGCGTTTTCTAATATTGTGGCTGATGTTAAGAGCTTCAAGTGCATATCTCGAATGTTCGTACGCTTAAAGCGAATACCGTATTGCGTCTCTATTTTCAATGCGCATCTGCATTTTGAATGATATAAGATTTTAGCCCCCGCCCACAATTAATAGCTGGGGTATGTAGCGTTCTTGTTGAGCGTACGTGCGTGCGTGTTAGTCCCTGATTCCGAAGTTTTTAGCGTCAGTAATTTTATTTTGAGATCTTTTCCCCGATGACAACAAATATGACTGAAGATACCCGGGCAATGCCACACTCTCAATGCACAGCCCTCTTTTGGCACCAAAAGAAGGAGAGATGAGGAACAAATAATAGACAAAACAAACTCCAGACGAACAGACAAAGAAGAACTGCAACAGAGGAACTGTCTTAGAACGATGTGTAAGACAAACTTGTGTGTGTGTGTGTGTGTGTGTGTGTGTGTGTGTGTGTGTGTGTGTGTGTGTTGGAGGGGGTGATTAAACAAGTATTACTCGTGTGAAACCTCGCCCGTAATTCCGATACAAACTCCAATTACAAATATATGTTCGGTCCGTATTGGGACCCTCTGCCTAAGATTACTTCAAAGACTGATACCTGGCCATAGTACTACATGATGTATTTCTACTCTGCCCGTGACCTATATTTCACAGTTGAGCGATTCCAGGAACACTTTTCTTATTTCTCCAGTAAAATATGTTGTGGATATTCATTAGAAGCACCAGATGCGCTCTGCGAGACGCTACCAATGAGTACCTGCAACATATGTTTTACATTACGAAAACACGCCTATTCAAATATATTGAAAATTTCACCACAAAAAACTGAGTTTTTAGATAAAAATTATGATACTTTTCATGTTTCTGCTTAAAACATAAATTGTGGGTACTCGTTAGAACCGCCTCGCCGAGGCGGTTCTAAAGAGTATCACAATCTATGTTTCTGAGCAGAAGTGAGAAAAATAATGTATACCCCTATAAACCCCAGTTTTACCAAATAAAAGTGGGGTTTTAAAGGGGTCAAAATTATAAATTTCAAAATTATTATGTTTTCTTGCTGAGAAGAAAATGTTGAAAATTGGCTTCTCTGGAGGTATGGCTAAGTCTTATACATTTTACATGGATGTGGTGTGTGTTAACGTAAGATAAATAATCTGTTTATTTAAAAGTTCGAGAAGGCTACAAAGCCCATTAGGATACAATATACGCATGAATGATGGCAAAGACATTACAATTACGAATATAACATATCAGATTCTCAAACATATTCTTTTAGATGATCTACAACGTTTGAAACATGTATTAACACTGAGTAGCGGAGAAGGTGTATAATATTATATACGAGTCAGTGTACGGCTAAAACTACTATAAAATCCCTTTGACCTGCAAATACACACGTAGGTCTGTACATCCACCCAATATGGCAAGGGTTCTCGTTCATTTCTCTTTGGATAGCTCGGAGTCTGTAGAAGGACATGCGATCAGTGAAGACTCTTATCAGACTGCGCAGATGCGCAGGTTGATCTGAGTCTTCGCTGGTCGCACGAGTCGTATTGACGGTTTTGTCGTGCACTGGCTCATATTATAATTAAATTATCATACACTTGTTATAAAATATGTTCATTTTGTATATGTGATACTAACATGGTTTTCAAGCACATATCACTCTTGTGGGGCGCAAAAAGGTGTGATAATGGGTCACGTGGGTGATACGGCTTTTTTTGCCCGGGCAAAAAACCCATATTACCAGGTCACGTGGGTGATACGGCTGTTTTGCCCGTGCAAAGAACCCATATCACCATATTCGGAGCACTCGGCGGTCTTGCCGTTGACTCCGCATACGATATCAAAATAGGCAAACTTGTCAGAAAGAAAAATATATGATAAATAGATTATCATAATGCAATTTTCATATCATACCCCATATCAACCCGCGACCCATATCAGCCCTCGAGCCTTCGGCCCTCGGGCTGATATGGGTGTCTCGGGTTGATATTGGGTATGATATGAAAATTGACATATAATAATCTCTATGGCTATACATTGTGATGTTATATTTCTTTTGAATATATCATATACACATTATTCACAAATATACATATATATTACCAAACATCTGTATAAATAAATTTCTTTTTTGAACAAGGGCGCAATTATTGGGATCAGAATTTTGATTAAAAACAAACAAACAAACTTATTTTAGACATGCAATAGCAATATATATCGCTTAGTCAGTAATATGCTACATGCATTTATGCCCACATATCCAGATCCAATATCTTACCCTCTTGTTATCGAAAATAACATTGTCATGCCAACTTATATTAGATATGCAACAATAATTGTCGCTTAGTTAGTAATATGCTACATACATACATACATGCCCACGTGTCTAGATCCAATATCTTACCGAAACGAAACATAAGGCAAAGGATCTCATGAGTAAATATATACTATTCGATATGATTCTAGGTTCACAAATCCAAAGTATCACCGTCACTTGACAGAAGACCATTGTGTTATAACATTGGACATTATCTTTCACATTTGTGTCTTGAACCATAGAAAAGAACTATAAGATTAATACCTAAAATTCATCAGCATCATCATCACATGAGAAAATGTCATGGTAAAAGGCGGTAGTTTACTGCGAATGATTCGTTCCAGGCTATTGCGTCATATTCGTAGCTCGGTCCCAAGACATGCTGTTGGAACTTCCATTCATAACCAACACATCGGATAAGGTTATTATGTAGGAGAACAGGTCTAAAAATTGTGTAACAACAATTCTGACTCAGCCCGGACATGCCATAGTACTTATGTTCTGGATTTATGATTATCACTCGAGACAATATCATTGTGCAACATACGATAGTATGACCTATTCTCTTTAGAAACAGGGCACATATTACTTTGACCTACTTTTGCCTTCCATCATATTGTGTTGACATATGAGTCAAAAAAAAAAAACACACACACTGTAGAAACAATGCTTTGATTTTTAAATGACAATATTTCATCAGTCATTTTGCGTTACCATCACCTTTTCCAGTGTTAGTGGCTTTCATATTATTCTCCTATGACACAAGATCCTGTGTAACACTGTATGAGTATGTTACTATGGTAACTTTAACCCATTTATGCCGAGTAGACACTTGTACCTTAACACTTAAGACCGGTTCATTTCCAATAGGAGGGATATTTGGTTAGTTTTTATCATTTCCATGTTTTGTAGAAATTCCTGTATTTAATGCAAACAGTGTAGATCCTGATCAGACGCGTCTGATCTGGGGATACATTGTTTACCAATGTCCCTTTTATGGGACACTAAGCATAAATGAGTAAACAATATAAGTAATATTCATAGCACGACGTCAATGATGTTCTGTATGGTTTCTCGCTTGGATTGTATTGGTGCTGGCAAACTGCGCTACGTATCATACGACTCAAAATTTTAGAACATAGTCAATGTGGCGTATATGCATGGCATAAAACTGAACTGGGGTTTGTTGTAATGTCGAAACCGCTCATGTCGACAATTTTTTGTAGTGCTTGAGACATATCCTGCAATGATTTAAACTGTATATTAAGGAGACATTATGCCGATTACCCTCAGAATTACTTGAGCCACATCAACTGAAATTGTGCCTTAGAACATGTGCAAAATGTGCAGATTCAAATCATCCTGCGCATGCTCAAAATCTCAGCCGGACCTTTTCTCTCGATTGATACATTTTATAGTATCTAATGATTCTATTATGCACCAGCCATTTAAAACCACCACCCCTACTGTGCCAGGGAATAGCGGAACTTTTCAGTTTGCAAAGCCCTGGTAAACGCCCTGCACTACGGATATATATTTATGGTTAAATCCCTGCTAAAAACTCCTGCCTCCCATGGGGTTGAAAATGATAAAGAGCAACAAATGTACTGACCCATTGGGGTAAACTTTCTTATCCTGCCCCTTGAGAGCTTTTCAAGAAATTTGGCTGTAGAAACGAATTATCAGCACTCGCATTCCAGGCGAATACACCGTACTGTATCCCGGTAAAACCCGGCTCAAAACCCCGCTGTTTCTCCCGGCCATTTTACCAAGAAATTCAAACGTCGGCAAAAGGGGTTGACAAGCTTTTTTTCCTGCTTGCTGTCAAACCAAGCACCTGTCAGTTAAATTCACTTATAGTCATTGTAGACGCACTGTCAGCGGGGGAGGGGGGAGGCGTGTCTTTGATTCACCTATTTTCCTGAAATCAGAAAAAAAAACTGGAATAAATAACATTTATACATTTATTCAAGACCTTCACATGTGGCTTATTCTGTGCTACTCTGATAAGCAATCTTCTCAGTCATACAGTGACCAAACTATGGACTTAACTAAGGGACTATTCGTGCGGATGCAACGAATCAAGGGATGTAATTGCAGCCTGATTCAACATCTGCATTACTACCGGAACTCATCGGCACTTTGCTTTGTTTCATCACAGTGGTTGTTTCACTGTGCTGTTTCACTGATGTAGTAGATGACTCCTATGCGGACCAAACATGTTTGTAATTTAGAGATCAGAATTAAGTGTGAGGTTTCGCACGATTAAAACTGCTTTAAGCCCCTGATAGTTTTTCTACTGACCATTTTAAGACAGTTAGATTCCTCTGTGGCCCTCCCAAAATTACGCCTATATAATTTTGAAGCCCTTAACCCCAAGTTTATATAGTAAAACTGGGGTTTACCGGGGTATACATTATTTTTCTTATTTCTGCTCAAAAACATAGATTGTGGGTACTCATTAGAACCGCCTAGACAAGGCGGTCCTAACGAGTACCCACAATCTATGTTTTGAGCTGGAATATGAAAAATATCAGAATTTTTTAATCTGAACAGTTTCCTTGTTCGGTTGTAAAACGTTATGCGTGTTTTTGTAATGAATTCTGCTTTGTTAGTTCGTTGGTGGTTTCATATGTAACGTTTGTTTTCTCATTGTTTGTTGATCATGTATCCTACTTTTTGGTACCTCGAGAATGCTTTGCTTCATTACTATAGTATTTCCTCTGTATATTCACTTATACAGTTTTATAGTAGTTTTAAAAATAATAACTCAAATTATACAACTTTTAATGTTATGAAATTGAGTATAGAATAAATAAATAAATAAATAAATAAATAAATAGAGGACTATGAAAGACGATATAGGTTAACCTATTCATGCCTAGAGTCCCAGAAAATGGTCTTTGGCAAACAATGTAGTCCCAGATCAGTCACCGCAGAACGCGCGCCGTCTGACCAGGGTCTACACTGTTTGCATAAATGATATGAATTTCTATAAAACATGGTAATATTAACAATTAAAATTAACACATTCTATTGGAAATGGACCGGCCCAAAGAGTTGTATAGAAGAATCTACTCGATATTAATGGTTTGTTTCTTTCACAAACTATTGACTGGAAAAAAATTATACATGTATGCTAAGTTGAAAGACTAAATGTCAAACAGCGTAGATCCTAATTAGACGGCTCATTATGAGCCTCTCATCTGGCTTTATGCTGTTTGCAAAAGCCTATTATTACCGCTTGTGCCACTGAAAGAGCATTACGAAAACAGGCCTATTCAAATATATAGACAATTTTACCTCCAAAAACTGAAAATTTCCAGCTAAAAAAATCTGATATTTTTCATATTTCTGCTCAAAACATAGATTTTGGGTACTCATTAGAACCGCCTTGAGGAGGCGGTTCTAACGAGTACCAACAATCTATATTTTTGAGCAGAAATAAGAAAAATAATGTATACCCCAGTAAACCCCAGTTTTACTATATAAAAATGGGGTTTAAGGGGTCAAAATTACATAGGCGTGTTTTCGTGATGTAAACTCACTTTCAGCAAATAAGACAGCACTGTATGGGTGGAAAAATACTGAAAGAATGGTAAACAGTGTAGATTGTGATCAAACTTCTCCCGTAGGAGCAGCTTGATCTGGGTCTTCACTATTTTGTTCAGACATACTTGTCCAAACATTTAGCATAAGCATATTACTTTTCTATCACAGAAACAACTTTATTTTTTGGAGAAATCACAAAAAAAAATTATAAGGTTTCACCAGGAAAATAAGGTAGGAAAGGGTTACCCTAAACACATATTTTTGTTTGGCCAAACATAATTTATATAGCAACTATAGGAATAATGCCTAGAACAAAAGTAGACAAAACCGAAACAGATTAGAGAAGTGGGGAGATGTGGTTTCGTACCACATGCAGGCGATGTATGGTAAATCTCCTGTTAACGCTCTAATGCTCGGGCTAATCAGTTGTTGATCGTTTTTTGTAAGGCTCTGTGATCCCTTGCTGCATGTTTAGTCCTGTTTGTAATCTAACATGCTGTGTGACTGTGTGCCAACATTGCTTTCTGTGTTGTTTTCAAGCGTCATTTTATATTGTCCTGAAAGTAGGATACAAACAGGACTTAACATGCAGCATGGGACCACAACGCCTAACAAAGAATGATCCTCACAAAAACCACCGCCTTAGAAAGGCCAGTAGTAAAAAATACCTGTGTTGGTGGGGTGCGTTAAATCGATTTTACTGGTAACGAATATTCATCCTACGTTCAAATGTAAATCAAAGCACTGACAGCACTGGTGGGTCGATTGTCTCTGAGTGTATGGTGAGGAAACGGTCCTGAACGGGGACTCAAGACAGTTTCATTTTAACCTTGACTTCCTGTAATTTAATCAAACAGTATGGACAACAACCTTAAGTGATTACAAGAAAACATTGATGCAAAGGGAAACTAATCTGTCATGCATTACTTAGCTCCCTACAGATCGTGGTGTAGTGAAAAAATGTTATAATTTATGAAAGGTTGTAATTATATAAATTATCGCAATACTCAACGATAAAAACATTATAGACGTTATCAGAGCTATGATCGTCTGTTTTCTAGCCCGCATACATAATTACATGTCGCCATCCATAACCTAGGCCAAACATACTGTATCCGAAACCATCTATGTAGCAGTGTTTTGTTCTTTTCTGCACTCATAACGTTTTCTTTCGGCCCAAATCTTTCCATGCTTGAATATCAAATTAAACTGTATTATTAAACCAGATTATAATCCGTTCGATTTGAGAATGCATATTTCCAATCGTAAACAAAGAAAAAATATCTTTTCTTTCTTCTTCGTAGTACGACGAAACAAAAACGAAATGAAAAATTCTAACGTATACGAATATTGACAGCAACAAGCTCATTTCAGGTCGAATGGTCAAATTGGGGCTCCTACGGGAAAACTGCTCATTTCTCTTTTAGATGAGCAAAACCCACATTGCTACATTCATTCTACACACTACTTCCAATTTTTTTATTTCACTATATTACCAATAGCACAGTTCTCTTGCTGCAAGAGTGTGACTTTGAATAATAATAATAATAAAAAAAGTGGGGGTGAATAGTTATATATAACCCAATAAAACTGGAAGAAAACCGATGTTCTCTAAATGCATACACATTTTACAAAAACAACCTCAAATTGATACGCCGGGCACCAGCCCGGCGTAAATCATTGACCAATGTTATCAAAGCACGCGTTAGAAATCTAGGTAACGGTTATTCATAGCCGTGCTATTCTTGTCACTGTGACGTCAGAGGTGCGTGTAAAGAGGGTTATCTGTAAAACCTATACTGGAACATTGCCAAACTGTGCAGATCCAGATCAGACGCCGCAAACGCGGCGTTGCGTCAGGGTCTAAACTGCTTGATTAAATTACAGGACGCCCTTTTATGGGACATTAGGCATAAATGAGTTAACAATTTAAGTAATATTCATAGCACGACGTCAAGGATGTTCTGTATGGTTTCTCGCTTGGATTGCATATTGCGCAGTTAGTTTGACAGTTCGCGGCGTCTGATCAGGATCTACACTGTTTTATTAAATACAGGAATTTCTACAAAACAAGGAAATAATAAAATCTAACCAAACATCCCTTAAGTTAAGGTACAAGAGTCTTGGCATAGATGGGTTAAAGTTACAGAGTTACACAGGATCTTGTGTCATAGGAGGATAATATGAAAGCCGCTGACACTGGAAACGGTGATGGTAACGAAAAATGATAGAGGAAATCTTGTCATTAAAAATCAAAGTTTCGTTCTACAGTGCATTTTTTTTTTTTTTTTTTGTTTGTTTGTTATTTCAACACAACATGATGGAAGGCAAAAGTAGGTCAAAATAATACGTAACCAGTTTTTAAAGAGCATAGCTCATACTGTCCTATGTTGCACAATGATATTGTCTCAAGTGATAATCATACAGAACATGTGCTATGGCATGTCCGGGCATGACCGGGCTGACTCAATATTGTTGTGACACAATTTCTAAAAAATAATGATCACAAAGACATATTCTCTTACACAATAACCTTATCATATGTGCTGGTGATAAATCAAAGTTCCTACAGCATGTCAGGGGACCAAGCTATAATGTGACGCAATGGTCTGAAAGAGATTCATTCGCAGTAAACTACTGCCTTGTACTATGACATTTTCTAATGTGATGATGATGCTGATGAATTTCAGGTATTAACACTATAGAAATCTTTATGGGTTCAAGACACAATTTTGTGTCTTTGTAAAAGATAATGATCAATGGTATAACAAAATGGCCTTATCTCAAGTGATGGTGATACATTGAAATTGTGAACCGCGAATCATATCGAATACGCCATAAGTATAGAAATGCGTTTCGCAGTTAACCATATAATATTATTAGCATGATATCCGTCAATATCGCATGTCTCATATGTGTTTTACTAAGTGTAGTTTGCATGATCTGACATATTGCATGCAGGTTTGGACAGTCCGTATCGCTTGGCAGTCAGCGCATATATATATATATATATATATATATATATATATATATATATATATATATATATATATATATATATTGTGCAAGAAATCACCACTTTGTAGGATCATTTTTCCCAAAATCCAACTGGGAGTGTACTGACACTCATTCGTACAAATCCATTTCTGCTTTCGCTTTATCTACACCTGAAAGGCGATCATAATAATTGTAGGAGATCATAAACACATCAGTTGACAAAATATGAATGCTAATTTTACTATTTCACGATCAGTAGCACTGGTTTACGTACGCCGATTCTTCCTATATCATGGGATTAACGGCTACGTTGCCGTTTGTTGCCGACAAATTATGGTTGCTAAGATGGTCGTTAAGCGGAAGGAATATCCGAGAGGATCAGAATGATCGGAAATGACGCAGCGCTATTTTCGAGAATCGAGGTGGGTGAGGTAAAATAGTTTGCTTACCGAAGTTTTGAAAATTTTGGTCGGAAATATCGACAGTAGAGGATCTAGAGGCGTTGGTTCCTTTACTACGAAATGATCTGAACAAATCCTTGTATCATCGTACCTTGTAAATTAAAAGTCTTTCCGAATGTGACGGCATCTCCTAATCCTCGCTCGTGTACTTCTCGAGTCGGAAGGAAACCGATGAAGAGTTATTTTCTTCTCGCCGATTTATTTCTGAGCATTTTTGGTGGCTGCGAATGCAGCAATAACGCTGCTTTGTCGGCATCACATGTGAATTCTATTCTTCGGAAACTCTTATACTTAAAATCATTAAACAACTGTCTCAAGTTCCTCGTTAGTTAAGCATTTATTGTTGCATAAGCACCGTGTTACATATCGAATAGCAGAATCAGTTGCGAATATCGATTTTTTTCCAGATCCAAGAATCCTGTCACAAAAGGCTTTTAATTTCAGCAGACGACATATTAAAATAGTTTTTTTTTCTTATTTTTCCCAGAAAACATGGTTGATATTTCATAGAAATTGTCCTCAAGGGAAACAAAATGCATGAAATGCCAAACCCTGTTTTCTTGGAAAAATAAAATTTGTCGTCAGCTTAATTTATCCAGTAAGTGGTCAAGATTATAGAGAAACTTCTTGATTTACGAGTAACTGTAATAGCTTTCTTAATAGAAGCTATTTACCTTGCTTGTAGGAGAAAGATGTTTTTTATTTCATTTCTGAAGATCATATACATTACACTGTGTGGTCTTGTCAGAAATTTTGTGAGTCTCTTTTACTTCTTTTTGATAATAACTTTATTCGGTTTTATAAGTTATATCAATAAATTTAGTATACCTACGGGTACAAATTTTTGTGCCCGAATTCCTTTATTACAGATCTGATCTGTGTGTAACGAAAGAGATTTTATGTTGCCAATTCCTCACAAAAAACCAGGCCAATATTGTTTAAATATTTAATGCAACGTGTTGATGTTCTGATAACTTACTATATATTGATAATGATTGCTTTGAATAACAGGCTGAGCTGATAAATTTATCAAACAACTTTCAGTTAAATATACTAATAACGCTAATCCAAAATCACCTTTTTCTGGATTTACATTTAGCAATATCTAATTATCACTACCATTTATATTTATATTAAATGAGACGATTGTGATTTTGAAATTGTAAGGGGTTGAAAATTGTATCAAAGTTGCACTAAAATCTGTTGTTGTTTTTTTTATTTTTTTTATTATTTATTTATTTATTTATTTATTTTATTATTATCTTTTTTTTTTTTGTTTGTTTTTCCTAATCAAAATCAAAGTAGCACGTTTGATATCATCACGAAAACATGCCTATATAATTTTGACCCCCTAAAACCCCACTTTTATGTAGTAAAACTGGGGTTTACAGGGGTATACATTATTTTTCTTATTTCTGCTCCTTGCCGAGGCGGTTCTAACGAGTACCCACAATCTATGTTTTGAGCAGAAATTTGAAAAATATTAGGATTTTTTAACTGAAATTTTTCATTTTTTGGTAGTAAAATTTTCAGTATATTTGAATAGGCGTGTTTTCGTAATGTAAATTTAAGTAAATATCCCATAAGGTAATGATATAATATAAACAAAAATATGTGAAGATACACAGTAAACTACAATCAAGAAGCATAGCCTTCCCGGGACACAAAAAGCAGAAGAAATAAATTAACAATAATAAAACAAACACGACATATTAAATCTCCGATGAACCAATGAAGAACTGCAAACGATTAACAGTAAAAGCTAGTCAGGAGCATGTCTTCTGAAACATATTAAAGATGGAGCCAGAAGGGGACAAAATAAGCTTTGGCTTAGACCGAGTGTCTCCTCTGATAGTGTATCACCCCGTTTAAAAACCAACGAGCAAAGTGCATTAGTAATGAAGAACCCAATAATTTTAGAGCATTTTTAAATAAGAATACATGTATTTTAGAACTGTGAAAGAGAATGCGAACAGTCATGCCGCTTCAGATAGAGTTGCTTTCACAACCAAAATAAACTGTTATTATACGCAGATGAGTAAAAAACCGCAAACGCCGTAAAATCAGGATCATAGTCCAGTGAAACAGCTATACACAATCTCAGAGTCACTTCCAGGTTACGAATCGCTGATGCTTGGACTCGATGCGGGTGTTAAGAATAGAGGAATGGTAGAAAATAGAAGAAGATACCAAGGAAATGCCACAATCACCCACAGCCTTCCCAAGGTACCAAAAGAAGTAGAGATAAGAAACAAATAATGACGATACGAACGCCACCGATGCACAAGCAAGAACAAAACACCCCCAACCAGAGTTTTCAGTCGCTGTAGGAATGTAGGTAAACATAATAGATGCTTATTTTGAGTTAGATATAAGACTTTGGTTTAGGGTATTGTAGAAATCATTTATGGTAGAGATATAATAATTTTATTTGGACGCTTTATTGAATTGAACGTCATTTGGTGTGGGTGAGGGGTATGAACCCTCAACTCTTAATTTGTCTGGATTTCTGGACTGCATGCTGAGTTTTTAACCAGAACATTGTCGATAGCTCTCTTTTCTTCTTTCATTATACGTCGGTGGGTCGGCCTCTAGACTCTAGCCTGTAGTTCTGGTGTTTTACTGAGCTACTGCGAGTGGATTGGATGCAAAATTCAGTTTAGTGCGTGCGACGGGTACAAATTTGTAAAATCTGTCTGGTTGTCATGAAGACCTGCTTATGTTTTAAAAAAGGTAAGAGAAAAGTCCAGGGAGTGCCACAATTACAAAGCGCAGCCCTTCCCAGACCCCAAGAGGAAAAGAAAACCGACAAATCCAAACAAGCACAAATCGAACAAACGTACGAAAAGCTCTAAGATTAGCTCTCTCTTCCCCAAGCGAGGTAATCGCAATACTAAAAGGACTGAAAAACACAAGAACAAAATGACAAATGGAAAGACATACAACAAATCGCCTCGTAGAATAAACCACAAAGCAACAAAGAATAAGACTAACACCGGGACCACCGCCTTAGAACGGTCAGTAAAGTAAACCACCGGGGGGTTTAAAGCACTTTTACAGCTAGCTAACCTCACCCTTGGTCCCGATGCTACTCTAAATATAGAAACACATAAAAATTCGGTTCGCTTAAAGGCTCCCAACTCAGTCAATGCATCAAAGCGAAAAAACAAAAATCAAATTAATCACTATAATAAACAAAGACGACTACTCATGACTAATTCTACTGTATGCCAGAGTAAATGAAAACCAATAGTTGAATCACGGCGGGCCAAGCCAAAGACATATCGTCAAGCCCCAACCCACTGGTTAAAGTTTTACGAAGAGGCCGTCATTGGGTCTGAGGCCTGAATCGCCGTCGTGCAACTAAAGAGTGAAGCACAGCCATCAACAATGATTGGGTTGACAAGTAGGCATGCAGTCTGCCGCATAATATCCAGGCTATAGCCAATTCTTTTATAACGATTAATAAGTTTTCTGAATTGCTCCGAAAAGTTAGATTTACCTACAATTTTTCTAAATCTGTACACTAAGTCACCGTAAAATTCTTGATCCGATATACTTTGTTGCAGACGTGTTTCAGACTGACGCTACATGTTTCTAACAAGGCACTGTGTTTGCGATAAAATTTCGAAAACGTCTTACGAAGTTTAAAATAGCGATAGCCTTACGAAGTTTAAAATAGCGATAGCCCTGCCTAAGAAGTTTGGCAGTAAGGGCTTTATTACGGTAGTAAAAGTCATTAAGATTTGAAGAAGCTCTGGCGAATCTAATAAGTTGAGATATATATACCCCATATGAGGTACGCCGGTGGACATCGCCATCCAGAAAAGGGAAATTGACTATATCAAAATCAAAATCGTCCCGTTTATCATAAATTTTGGTGGAAGACATACCATTAGAAATACATAAATTCAAATCCAAAAAAGGTGCCTCGGTATCGGAAGAATTTTCTCTATTTAATTGGTGTTCTGTAGGGTATCCGGTCCACCATTTGGTCAAGGTAAATATTGTCAATATTTAATAAATCATCAAGGTATCTTGAAGTTGATTTGAAAGCCTCAATAATGTCAGCCTGATTTTCACGTGAGAGAGACCATGAAATCTCTCTCATAACAAAAAAGAAACAAATCTACAACAAGAGGAGCAAAATTAGTTCCCATCGGAATACCAATAGTTTGCCTATAAAGTTTAGTTCCAAATCTAAAAAAAAATATTATCCAAAAGATAAAAAAAATAAGGGCATCACAGACTTTTTGATACGACCATACATTGTGATTATTATATACATCAGAAGTGAAAAAATCACATTCTTCGTTGTAGGCCAAATATTGGGTATTCTCCCGAATAAACGTTCGGTTAATTAAATCAATAAGTTTCTCTTTTATAAGATGATGAGGTAACGTAGTATATAGTGTAGAAAAATCATATGTAGACAATTTAGAAGCCTGAAAGTTTTTAGATATAAATTTATTGATAACATCATTAGAATTTTTAACTGACCAAAAATAGTTAATTCCGTCCCTTTCGTAAACAGTATCATAGTATCTAATCCAATTTTTATAACAGCAGTAAGGCATGAAGTTAGCAGTTTGGACAAATTAGTAGTCGTACATGAACTAGAATTAGCAATGAAACGTGCTTTATAAGGTCGTTCATGAAGTTTCTAAAATTGTAACGTTAGACTCTTCGCTGACGATACGAATTTATATGTTATAGTGGAAGATCCTATATTAGCTGCAAATATCCTCAATAACGATTTCTCAAATAATTCATCTTGAGCTGGGAAAAGGTAGTGAAATTCAATCCTGTTAAAACAGAATGGCTTGTAATAACTCGATGTAGGAACAAAAGACATCATCATCCACTATATATGAACAACGTAGATATAACAGAAGTAGACTCACATAAGCATTTAGGATTAATTTTTTCAAATGACTTAACGAAGAATGATCACATAGCATCAATAACCTCAATTGCATGGAAAAGAATAGGCACCTTAAGACGTAATAAATTTATATTGGATAAACGCTCCCTTAAAAAGATTTATATAACACATATATACGACCTCTATTGGAATATGCAAACGTTACTTAGGATAGCTGTTCAGTGGACAATAAACGCTTACTTGACAAAAGTCAAATGGAAGCGGCTCGAATAACTACTGGAGCCACCAAACTTAGCAGTATCCAAAACGTTTTCACTGAAACAGGACGAAATGCCTTACAGTCGCGTAGAAACAAATAAATTATGTCAGCTATATAAAATCATAAACAGACTAACCCCACAATACCATCCTTGAGGTTCCTCTGTGTTCATGTGGACATATTGAAGACTTGGTCTACTACACATTAGTGTGTCCGAAATACCGCGCTATTCGACAACGCTACATTTATACGCATCAGCATCCTCTCACAGTTCCTGTTTTATTAAACGGTATTTCGGGTCTACTGATGAGGTGAATGATCAAATATTCAGACAAGTGCAATTCTTCATATTAGCAACAAAACGATTCAACAACTCTGAACAATGACTCAGTACGACCCTTACCTCAAATGTTACATAGAGGCAGTCATCTTCATAAGCATGCAAAACAAAGCCTCAATGGAATATCCCCCGCCAGACCCACGCCCTAGCCTACAGAGCCTCGAAGGACGATCGACCCACTTATAGGAGAAAAAAATGTTAAAACATTGATATTTACTCATTCTCTTCCATTGTCTCCGTTAATATATTCCAATACATTCAATGTAAACAGCTATCTTATAGGAAATGAACTCTACAAGCAAAATGCTTTCGTTCAGATCCATCCTCTGTAGTTTGTTGTTAGAAACTTGTGTATGTGTCATTAATGTATATGTTATTGAAAACGAAATAAATGTTTAAACCAAATTATAACGAAAAATCAGTTTTGCAAACAATCTATATGCTAAGTCGCAACAAAATTCAGTTCTTGCAGAAATGTTTTCAAAACAAAAAACAAAACAAACAAAAACGTTGTATAAAATATAGATAATATTTTACGTAGTTTATGATAACTGTACCCCTACTTATACGAGGTGAACAGACATTTTGCATGTTTACAACATTATAACCTAGGATTAAGAGACAGTAAAAGTAAATCGATTTAATCGCCAGGTAGCCTGTAGTTCTGGTGTTTTACTGAGCTATTGCGAGTGGATTGGATGCAAAATTAGGTTTAGTGCGTGCGACGGGTACAAATTTGTAAAATCTCTCTGGTTGTCATGAAGACATGCTTAGGTCTTAAAAAAGGTAAGAGAAAAGTCCAGGGAGTGCCACAATCACAAACCGCAGCCCTTCCCAGACCCCAAGAGGAAGAGGAAACCGACAAATCTAAACAAGCACAAACCGAACCAACGTACGAAAAGCACTAAGATTAGCTCTCTCTTCCCCAAGCGAGGTAATCGCAATACTAAAAGGACTGAAAAACACAAGAACAAAACGACACACAGAAAGACATACAACAAATCGCCTCGTAGAATAAACCACAAAGCAACAAAGAGTAAGACTAACACCGGGACCACCGCCTTAGAATGGTGGGTAGAGCAAACCACCGGGGGGTTTAAAGCACTTTTACAGCTAGCCAACTTCACCCTTGGTCCCGATGCTACTCTTAATACAGAAATACATAAAAATTCGGTTCGCATAAAGGCTCCCAACTCAGTCAATGCATCAAAGCGAAAACATAAAAATCAAATTAATCACTATAATAAACAAAGACGAGTACTCATGGCTCATTCTACTGTATGCTAGAGTAAATGAAAACCAATAGCTGAACCACGGCGGGCCAAGCCAAAGACATATCGTATTATGTACCATCCAATTAAAGATAAGATTCCCAGATAGCTTTCTTTATATATCTAGAGCGGGCCATTATCGGCCCGTCGGCTACACTGACGGGCCGAATACGGCCTGCTATAGATTTATGTAGAATGCTTACTGGGGTGTAGCTGTTGTTCTCGCTCACCAGACTTAATATTACATCGAATAAATTACTTAAAAATATTAGTTTCATATAGGATCGAATAAATAGTATCATAACAGCAAAATTCCAATATTGTTTGTTACATTATGAAAACACGCCTATTCGAATACATTGAAAGTTTCACCACAAAAAGAAAACTGAAAGTTTTTAGATAAAAATTCTGATATTTTTTCTCATATTTCTGCTCAAAACATGTTTTGTGCCTACTTGTTAAATCCGCCTAACCAGTACCCACAATCTATGGTTTTGAGCCGAAATAAGAAACATAAGGTATTACCCTGTAAACCCCAGTTTCAATATTAAAAGTGTGGTTTAAGGGGGTCAAAATTATATAATTATGTTTTCGTGATGAGAAAAGTAATTTCAACAGAAGGAACGGTAAACAATAAAACCGCTAGGATGCATTAACATGGCGCATCTTTATATTATTTCATAGATTGAAATTCGCATACATTTTCATACGTATATGAGCCGCTTAGCGAGCATAGACTCTTCGGACTTTCCGTCGAATTGATATTATAGTGCTTATGTCCACTTCCTTAGCAAGTACGAATGTTCTTTGGCTTACATTTCCCCTTGGACTACGTCTAACGTGAGTGAACAGCATAGGTTCTGGAGGGACTGTGTGCTCTCAAGCTCGACTGAATGTACGCATATTCTAAAACAGCTCTTTTCCAATGACGCTGCTCATATGTTGAAGATATCAAAGAGCAGAGACTGTCAACAAATGATTGCTAGAAACACACAGCGCTAACGAAGCTGGAGTTACTTACTCCAAAAGTGTGACCAGTATATTAACCAGCAAGTTTGTTTTTATCTGATTTTCTGTTGTTTTTATCATATTTATGGTTCTCTAATGAGGCTAAAATGACCAGTAAAACTACATTTTATACTGTGTTTATATTGTAATATTGTTTGAGCCTTAACTGAAATGATTGACGCTTAAATATATGTTCCAAAATCTTCTTTATATATATATATATATATATATATATATATATATATATATATATATATATATATATATATATATATATATATATTATATATATATATATATATATAATGCTTAATCACTTCTAGTACATATAAAATCTGGATCCATAGAAAGTACTTAAAATGAACCCTTTTTCAGAACGGGTTGGTATCGACGGAAGTAAAGAGGAATAGAGCCACAAAAGTTATCACCCTTGTAAACGATGGCGGAAAATATAATTAAGTAAATAAGTGAACTCAGGAACCGATGCAATCAGATGCACATCAAGCCCCCAACACCAAAGGAAAAGACAAGAGAAATACAGTTAAGCAGCCACAAAATGGACAGATGTGAAGCACATTTGGCAACTCTTTCCCAAATAAAGATGCCAACCCTGTTACATAAACTTACATAACTGACTAAAGAAAAAAACACTAGAAAGTAAAACACTACGTAAAAATCAACACAGTAAAAGTACAGCCTTGGAACGGTCAGTAATAAATTACTGAGGTGGTGTAAGGGGCTAAAGTTAGCTTACGGGATCCCAACACTCGCCCTCAGCTTCTACAGTGGTACTAACATACATTTGTTCGGTCTGTGTTGAGGTCTTCATACACATCCATGGATCATTACGAACAACAAATAAATCGCAGGTAAAGTCTACAAAGAAACAAAGATGAGGACTCAACAGAAACAACATGTTGAGACACATGAGATCCCTGAGTTGTCAAACAACACCACTGGAATACAGGAGCAAAAGAAAACACCAGTTGAGCCCCGGTGAGCCAAGAAACAGACATAAAAAGTTCCTGCCCAGACCATCGGATGAATAGGTTTTGAGTCGGGGCCATCAGAGAGTCTAAACCCCGACCCACAGGCGTGAATTAAAGAGGTAAGCAAAGTGGTCAACTGTGATTTGAATAGCTGCCAAACAAGCAGACTGTTTCATGACAATAATGTTATACCCCTTTCGTTTATAAACTACGACAATTTCACTAAAATGATCAGAAATTTCAGGTTTTCCTACATTTTGTCTAAACTTATACATTAAAAAAGGTAAGAGAAAGGTCCAGGGAGTGCCACAATCACAAACCGCAGCCCATCCCAGACACCAAGAGGAAGAGGAAACCGAAAAACCTAAACAAGCACAAATCGAACAAACGTACGAAAGCACTAAGATTAGCTCTCTTTTCCTAAAGCGAGGTAATCGCAATGCAAAAAGGACTGAAAAACATAAGAACAAAAGACACAAGGTAAACGTAAAAAAGATTGCCTTTGGAAACAAAGAACACACTACAGATAAGAAAATGGGAGTCTCGGTTTTATTGAGACTCTCCATAAGCAGTTATGAAGTTTGCAACACTGCTTACGCCCTCTAGCGTATACATGAGCAGAACTCCATTTTCAAAGATTCCACAATGGGCACAATGATCCCAAAGGAAATGAAATATAATCTGCACTATGGTAAGAGATAAAACAAATCGCCTCGTAGATTAAACCGCAAAGCAACAAAAAGTAAGACTAACACCGGGACCACAGCCTTAGAACGGTCAGTAGAGTAAACCACCGGGGGTCGGTTAACATAAAGGCTCCAAGAAGTCACAATAAAATTCAGGTTCCGATAGGACTTGTAGTAGAAATGTTTTAAGTCCGGTATCGTATTTAGAGACCAATTCATAGTGTCGACAAAAAAACTTAGAAAACACTTTCCTAAGTTTTTGATATCAATACCACTGTTGGAGAAGCTTGACAGTCAAAGTTTTGTTACGAGCATTGAATAAAAAAGAGAATATCCAGGGAGTGCCACAATCAGAAACCGCAGCCCTTCCCAGACACCAAGAGGAAGAGGAAACCAACAAAACCAAACAAAGCACAAATCGAACAAACGTACGAAAAGCACTATGATAAGCTTTCTCTTCCCCAAGCTTGATACAGAAATACATAATAATTCGGTTCGCATAAAGGCTCCCAACTCAGCCAATGCATCAAAGCGAAAACATAAAAATCTAAAAATCAAATTAATCACTATAATAAACAAAGACGAGTACTCATGGCTAATACAACTGTAAGACAGAATAAATGAAAACTAATAGTTGAACCACGGCGGGCCAAGCCAAAGACATATCGTCAAACCCCAACCCACTGATTTAAGTTTTACGAAGAGGCCATCATTGAGTGAGGTCAGAACCGCCGTCGTGCAATTAAAGAGTGAAGCATAGCCATCAACAATGATTTGGTTGACAACTAGGCATGACTAGACACTCCTGCAAAACGAATAAGTTCAGAAATGTTAACACCATAAGAAAGGGCACGAGGAAAGTGCCGTCCAAAAACGTGAAATTTACAATGTCAAAATAAAAATAATCGCGTTTGTCAAATATTGTTAGAATCGTTAAAAATTAATAAATGCGAATCTAAAAATGCGGTTTCGGTATCAGTAGAATTAGCTTTGTTCTTTTGCAATTCAATAGAATAAATCTGAGAGATCAGTCATTCAAAGTGAGGATTGTCATTATTCGAAAGGTCGTCCAAATTTCTGGAAGTTGAGTTAAAAGCTTAAATAATGTCAGCTTGTGTATTATCAGAAAGAGATTCATATTTTTTTCATAACAAAACAAAAACAAATCTGCTACAAAAGGAGTACAATTTGTACCCATCGGAATTCCCACAATTTGTCTGTGTAACTTAGTGCCAAATCTAATGAAAATGTTGTCTTAAAGATGTGATAATACGTCAACAACATTTTGAGAAGACCATATTTTAAACCTCTTTTGGTCATCAGAAGAAAAGACTGCATTCATAACATTATAAACAAGATAAGGAGAGCCTTTCCTTTGAAAAGTACTCTCAATTAAATCTGTAAATTTCTTTTTGATTAAATTATGGGGCAAGGTTGTATCAAGCGTAGAAAAAATATATGTTGACAAACTGGACGCGCGAAATCCTCCTGACTTAATTTATTAAGTACGTCATCAGAATATTTGCTAAATTTGCAGTGAGTATTAAAGAAAAGCAAGACAGACTTCCTACGTTATATTCGTTACCGAAACTTTATAAACGACCTTATAAAGCACGTTTCATTGCTAATTCTAGTTCATGTATGACTATTGTTTTGTCCAAACTGCTAACTTTATGCTTTACTGCTGTTAAAAAACATTGGATTAGATACTATGATACTGTTTACGAAAAGGACGGAATTAACTATTTTTGGTCAATTAAAAATTCTAATGATGTTCTCAATAAATTTAAATCTAATAAATTAAGGCTTCTAAATTGTCTACATATGATTTTTCTACACTGTGTACTACGTTACCTCATCATTATAACTTATAAACTTATTGATTTAATTAACCGAACGATTATTTGGGAGAATACAAAATATCTGGCTTGCAACGAAGAATATGCATTTTTTCACTTCTGATGTATACAATAATCACAATTTATGGTCGTGTCGGAAAAGTCTGTGATGCCCTTGTTTATCTTTTGGATTATATTTTTATTAGATTTTGAACTAAATTTTAAAGGCAAACTATTGGTATTCCGATGGGAACTAATTGTGCTCCTCTTGTTGCAAATTTGTTTCTTTTTTGTTATGAGAGAGATTTCATGAAGTCTCTCTCACGTGAAAATTGTTGATTCTTTCAATTCAACTTCAAGATACCTTGATGATTTATTAAATATTGACAATATTTACTTTGCCCAAATGGTAACCCACATATACCCTAAAGAACTCCAATTAAATAGAGCCAATTCTTCCGATACCGAGGCAGCTTTTTTGGATTTGAATCTATGTATATCTAATGGTACAGTTTCCGCCAAAATTTATGAAATTTCCCTTTTCTAGATGGCGATGTCCCCCGGCTATCTCAGATGGGGTATACATATCTCAACTTATTAGATTCGCCAGAGCTTCTTCGAATCTTAGTGACTTTAATTATTGAAATAAAGACCTTCATGCCAAACTTCTTAGTCAGGGCTTTCGTTATTTTAAAGGCGTTTTCAAAATTTTATCGCAGACCTAGTGCCTTGGTAGAAAAATATAGCGTTAGTCTGAAAACACTTCTGCAACAACGTATACCGGAACCAGAATTTTACGGTGACTTAGTGTACAAATTTAGAAAAATTGTAGGAAAATCTAAATTTTCGGAGCAATTCAGAAAACTTATTAAGAATTATAAAAGAATTGGCTATAGCCTAAATATTATGACGCAGAATGCATGCCTACTTGTCAACCCAATCATTGTTGATGGCTATGCTTCACTTCTTAATTGCACGACGGCGGTTCGGGCCTCAGACTCAATTACGGCCTCTTCGTAAAATTTTAACCAGTGGGTTGGGGCTTGAAGATATGTCTTTGGCTTGGCCTGCCGTGGTCCAACTATTGGTTTCCATTTACTATGGCATACAGTAGAATTAGCCCTGAATACTCGTCTTTGTTTATTATAGTGATTAATTTAATCTTTATGTTTTCGCTTTGATGCATTGACTGAATTGGGAGCCTTTATGCGAAACAAATTTTTATGTATTTCTGTATTAAGAGAAGCATCGGGGCCCAGGATAAAATTGGCTAGCTGTACACTTTTAAACCCCCGCCCCCCCCCCCCCCACGCTCCCACCCCCGCCCCCCCCCCCCCCCCCCCCCCCCCCCACCCCGGTGGTTTACTGACCGTTCTAAGGTGGTGGTCCCGGTGTTAGTCTTAGTCTTTGCTGCTTTGTGGTTTGTTCTACGAGACGATTTGTTTTATTCTTACCTTGTGTCATTTTGTTCTTGTGTTTTTCAGTCCTTTTAGCATTGCGATTGCCTCGCTTAGGGAAGAGCGGGCTGGTCTTGGTGCTTTTCGTGCGTTTGTTCGGTTTGTGCTTGTTTGGATTTTCTCTTCCTCTTGTTGTCTGGGGGCGGGGGCGGGGGCTGCAGTTTGTGATAATTGCACTCCCTGGGCTTCTCTCTTACCTTATTTTTAATTGACCAATACAAATTCCTGCCTGATCTTTCGCAAACTTTTTCACAATGGGCTTCAGGATAGCTATATCGGTAGCGAGGTTTGTCTCTCGACTAGCTGCAGGCGTAGGTTCGAGTCCAGCTCGGGACATACGGACACAGTTATGAGCCAAAGGTTAGTTTCACAGAGGGCATTCACTAGTCCCTATACAATTGGACACTTCCCGGGCTTTCCTCAGCCATTGAATTGTCCTCTAAAATTACAGTCAAATTTAACTGTTTCAGAGAACATTGAAAAGAAAGAAATGTATCCAGTCCCCTTAGCGTCGTACAAATGTTCCAGGCTAAATCAATTTTGAAAAAAGCCTATAGCGGAATTCAATGTATGACCGACAAAGAATTTGACGAAACTTACTTCTTTGGAGCTGCATCAGGATCAAAAGTGAGATTTCATGTGAGTAAAACTAGTTTAAGCCCCACAAGTAGTTTTTCTATTGACCGTTCTATGGCGGTTCCTTTGTTGCAGTTATTTGTTTGTGCGTCGGTGGTATCTTTTTGACGTTTATTTTTATCCGTGTTTGTTTTGCTATTATTCTTTCCTCGTTTGGTGCCTTGGGAAGGCTATGCTTTATAATTGTGACATTAACTTATACGTTGCTTCTTTTGAATACCTTTGATTAAAAGGACTGTTGTAATAGGGGTCAAACACTTGACATTTACATTAGCCATCTACGTAATTTACTAATTATCTAGCCTAATCGTAATACAATCTGTCAGTGGAAACTAAACATCATCTAAATAATACAGTAGATTTGATATATGAATGTACATTACATCACCGATTGCTCTCTTTATAGTATACATGAGTCATTTTTGGCTTTATTGTTGCATATGCACATAAAAAAGAAAACATTCTGCTTTCTGTTTTGAACATTTTATTTTTCTTTGTCTTCAATGAAATTAATCTGAATAATTTAGGTCTCGTATACGTGGACTTTGTTAAGTATCAACACAGCCTCCGTTGAAACATCCATGTCCAAACTTTCTTCCCATATCAAAATACATGGTATATCGTTCCGATTCTAGGGTCAACAAAATATCTATATCGACACATGTACAATTATGTTTTAAGCTTACCTCTAATGCTGATACATTAAATGTTGTAAAAGTGATGTCAATGTAACTGAAAGAATAAAATCTTGGTCAAAAACTTGACATTCATATCAGCTCATCTACATTATTTACTAATTATCTAATCTAATCGTAATACATTCTGTCAGTGGAATAAAAGTCAAAAAGGATTTCCTTTGGAAACAGAAAACGCAAAAAATCATGAAAATCGGAGACTCGGTTAACATCATCTAAATAATACAGTAGGTTTGATATATTAATGTACATTAAATCTCAGATATCTCTCTTAATAGTATGTATGATCATATGAATTTGACTTTATACCAGTCGCTTACTAAAGACTGACTTCAAACCTGAATTCCGCTGCATTTCACCTATTTTACGTTTCCTACTCTATCTAAGTTCATGAACTGTCTCCTTATATATATATTTCCCAACCGGTTTCGTTTTAAAGTCATCACGGGAATATTATAATCATTTAGACACACCATGTGATGTTATTTTTCCTTTCAATATAATCTACTTGCTCCGGTATTTCTACGCTTTATATATATATTACGTTACGTTTTTATTTAGATTGATTCATTGATTCGCACAAGTGCTGTGAACATTGATGAGACCTTTTTTCCTTGCTTTTGAGAATAGCCATCAGGTTTAATGATATATTATTCAAGCTTTGATTACTGGTTAACGGTTTTTATAAGGTAGGCAGTTATTCCGCTAAGCATAGTTATAAATGGTAAGATATTTTGACAATAATAGTCTTCTAAGTGGCTAAGGTAGTCACAAGGAACTTCTAATTTCGATACCAAATTGTCCCTGGTAAGGAAAATATATGTACTTATTATCTACCTATGGACATTAAACGATTAGATAATCCACGTGGGGTGGGTGAGGGAGGAATAAAACACTTTTACAGCCGACTAACAGACACTCTTTATCACAACTATCAAAACAGAAAGTAAAATTGGCAGCTATTGAAAATGAATCAAAATGCTAGCATCACAACACAACCAGTGAAACAGAAAGCAAAGTGGGCAGCTATTGAAAACGGTGACTACAATGCTAGCACTACGAAAAATGGATAAGAGAAAAGTCCACGGAATGTCCCAATCACAAGCCACAGCCCATCCTAGACACAAAGAGGAATAACAAATAGACAAAACCAAACAGGTGCAAATCGAACAAACATACGAAAAGCTCTAAGATTAGCTCTCTCTTCACCAAGCGAAGTAATCGCAATGATAACAGAACTGAAAAATACAATAACACAATAACACCAGGTAAGACTTTTAAACTCGCCTAGTATAATAACCACAAAGCAATAGAGAGGAAGTTTAACACCGAGACCACCGGCTTTGAACGGTCTGTAGAATAAAGCACGCGGGGGTGGCGGACGGGGTGGGGGGGAGGGGGCGGAGGGGTTAAACACCTTTACGGCCAGCCAACTTCAACCTTAGTCCCGATGCTACTCTTAATACAGAAATATTCGGTTCGCATAAAGACTCCCAACTCAGTCAATACATCAGAGCAAAAAGATAAAAGTCAAAGTTATCACTATGATAAACAAAGATGAGTACTCATGAGAATTCTACTGTGTACCAGAGTAAATGAAAACTAACATATATAGAAGAAACAACAGACATCAGTGCGGGAACCACAAAGCTACAAACAGCTACAAAGAGTAAGAATTAGATTAAGACTACCGCCTTAAAACAGTCAGTACAATAAATCACCGGGGTTTAAAGCTTTTTTTTACAGCTGGCCATCTACACCCGGGGTCCCGATGCTACTCTTAATACAGAAATACATAACAATTTGGATTCCATAAAGGCTCCAAGCTCAGTCAACGCATCAAAGCGAAAACATAAAATCAAATTAATCACTATGATAAACAATGATGTGTACTCATGGCCAATTCTACTGTGTGCCAGAGTAAATGAAAATCAATAGTTGAACCACGGCAGGCCAAGCCAAAGACATATCGTCAAACCCCAACCCACTGGTTAAAGCTTTACGAAGCGGCCGTAATTGAGTCTGAGGCCCGACCCGCCGTCGTGCAATTAAAAAGTGAAGCATAGCCATCAACAATGATTTGATTGATAACTAGGTATGCAGTCTGCCGCATAATATCCAAGCTATAGCCAGTTCTTTAATAACGGTTAATTAGTTTCCGGGATTGCTCCGAAATGTTAGATTTTCCCACAATTGTCTAAATCTGTACACTAAGTAACCGTAAAATTCTGGTTCCGATATACTTTGTGCTGAAGTGTTTTCAGACTAACGTTATATTTTTCTAGCAAGGCACTATGTCTGCGATAAAGTTTCGGAAACGCCTTACGAAGTTTAAAATAACGATAACCCTGCCTAAAAAGTTAGGGCAAGGGTTTATTACGGCATTTAAAGTCACTAAGATTTGAAGAAGCTCTGACGAATCTAATAAGTTGAGATATTCATACTCAATTTGAGGTACGTCGGGGGACATCGCCATCCAGAAAAAGGAAAGTGACTATATCAAAATCAAGATCGTTCCGTTTATCATAATTTGTTGTGGAAACTATACCATGAGATATACATAGATTCATACAAAAAAAAAAAAACTGAAATGACACAGCATACTAAAGGGTTATTAAACTAATAATGATGAATACTGCCCCTCACTGGGATATCAGATACCGCTCACCAGCTTTTGCCCTTTGACAACCTATCTCAGGACCGTTCCAAGGCAGTTTCTCTGTTACAGTCCGCTTTCTTTGTGTGTCAGTGGTTTTATATGCGGCGTTTATTTTTTTGTCATGTTCTTCGCCTGGAAATGGCTGTGCTACGTAATAGTGACATTACCTGGGTATCTAAACTTATATTTTGCGGACAATGTTTGAATTTAGGTTGAAGATTTTATTCAAGAAAATTTGATTTACAACCCATGGTACTTCTAACAACTGTTGCTCTAATACTGTTCATTCGTTGTTATTGTGGCTTATATCAAATGACAGGACTATGTTAAAGCAGAATATTCGCGAATGTGTTTCACAAATCTTCTGGGCAGTTGTAATCAACCCGTCTCATGCCCTACGCAGATTTCTATGGCGGCTCTTCTCCAATGACACGGCTCATATTTTGACGGTATGAAACAGCAGCGACTATAAATACTGATTGATAGAAACGCAACACGCCGTTTAACGCCGCTTAAGTTTTCTCTTACCTTATAAATTGTAGCGGTATATAACGTCACCAATCCATTCATGAATATTCATGCCATCAAAAATGGAAGGTAAGCTCGGAGCTATTTTTACGTATGGAGACCTCAGATTAGATAATAATGGTAAGGAATTGGTAATATTTTTTCCAGTTCAGTCTGTGCTGATCTGGAACTTCGCTGTCCGCTTACAGAATTAATTGATACTAAAATATATGTCGATGAACAGAAAATGTCCAGATGAGACTGCACTGTTGCGCACGCTCATCCGAACATTGGCTGTTCGCACAATTCATAAGATCTTTTTCCACATTGAGCATATAATTATGATTTACTGCTTCAACCTTCTCTGTGTGGGTGTGTATATGTTTAATTTGGTCGTTTTGAGAATCTCAGGCCTACTTTTTGTAGTCGATGAGTCTCTCGCTGTTTCCTTGTTAGTATTTTCACTTGCTTTAATTTTGAATATTCCTAGTGAGAATGCTCTTTACAGCATGCAGTTATTGTCCTTCTCTCCAGTGCATACACTTGCTTGAGTCAAGCATAGGGTGTGATCACCAATGTACGAGGGATGTTCAAAATGAATTGCTTATTTCTATCTGGAGACTTCAAATTTCAAGTTAGCCCAAAAGTACTCATTTCATGCCCTCGAAGTACTCCCCGTGGCTAGAAATGCAAAGTTTCAGCCGATGTATCCACTTCTTGAAGGCGTCACGGTACGCTGATTTGGGCACAGTAATAAGGTACTGATGAATGACAGATCCAAGTGCCTGTCGGGACTGGTATTTCCGCCCAGCAAGGAATGCTTTCAATTTCGGAAACAAAAAGAAATTACATGGGGCAAGGTCTGGGGAATACGGGGGGGGGGGGGGCGGGGGGTGAGGAAAACAGTTACTTTTTCTTTCTTCAAAAACGCCGTAACTATTGCGGAGGTATGAGCTGGGGCATTGTCATGTAGAAGACGCACATGTTTAAAACCAGTGGCAGGGCGTCGTTTCTGATAATACTTTTTCAGTTTCTTCAGTACTACGTCTTTGTAGTACTTTCCGGTGATGCTTTTGCCCCTTTTCACTGGCACTTTTATTGCGACTCCTTCACCAAGAAGATTGCATACAAAACCTTCTTTGTACTCAAAGAACGTTTGGCAATTATTGGGCGTTTGCTGTGTTTAGTGGCCCAGATCTTATTGCTAACCTTTCTGACGGGCTCAAAATAATGGACCCAGGTTTCATCACCTGTGACGACATTGGCAAACTGCTTTTTGTCATATTTTGGAAACATTTGAAGCAGCTTTTTGGCCACTTTAACCCGTTGCCTCTTTTGCTCGTCAGTCAACAGATGTGGCACCCATCTAGCAGAAATCTTTTTGACTTTCAAATGCTTCTTCAAAATAAGGTGAACCGTTGATAGTGATATGCCTACTATTCGTGCAATATCACGAACTGTAAATCTGGCATCTCCTTCAATGATTTCCTTTATTTTGGAAACGATTTCTTTACGAGATGCAGATTTTGGCCTACCTGATTTCGGTGCATTTTTGATGGACTCTACACCAGACTCAAATTTCTTTTTCCACCGCCGAACTGTGTCATAAGACACACAAGAAGGTCCAAAAGCAGTAGAAATTTCAGTCGTCAGCTTCTTCAAAGAACAACCATTTTTACTGCAGTGGTCAATGACTGCGTGTATTCAAATGGCAAATTTTATGTCTTACACTTAGTCTAACATGTACATTTATACACCATTGCGTAGATATTGAATAGCCCTATACAGGTATGTATTGGTTTTTATCGTGCCCCACGTGGATATCGAGCTAGAGGACAATAAGCAATTCATTTCGAACATCCCTCGTAGCACAATACGGTTCTAAACAGTTATTTGACAAATTCTAGCTTTCAGTCTGGTAAAATTATCCCTGCAACCTGGTGTTCGCTTTCAAGTTCGGCTTGGCAGTGCATGCTTAGTTCACTGGAGAATCTATTATGCATTTTTTCTTGATGTGCAAGTGTATTTGTGCATTATCTTTCATTTCTTCCTAATATACGTTTTATGGTTCTAAATCACATGGAGGGTGTCAATTAGATGTACTAGGACTGTTGATGTGATACGCTAGGCTATGCTTTAAATTCTTCTGCTGCTTTTAATGTACCAGTGTCTGGGTCTATTGTGATATTTACCTCTAGATCGTCACATTTCAGATCTAGAAGTCAGCTTTTTTGCCCACTCCTTCCTTCCTTTTTTTTTTTTTTTTTGTCCTCCTCTCTTTTCTGACAGTATATCACTTTCTTCGTCATTGGCCGAATGAAAACTATGCTTAGAAGACAGTTTATTTACATTCTCCACTGCAATAATTTGTTGTTGTTTTTTCAGGATAACATTCTCAACTATCTCAACTATCAGCATTGTGTTGTAGGCTGAACAGGTGTTGTTTCACCACAACCATGTAAAGGGTTGTTAAAAATTCCAACAGAAATTTCATTCACTGGTCTCACCCGAAGCCAATTTATTTTCTGCCCAGCTCTGCGAGTCTACATATCAGAAATGTTATTTTTTTAAACCATTTTGCACACTTTATGGCACATGTTTGCGTCAACAACTTGGAGGCTGCTGGTATACTACTGCTTAAGAACACTTACCCGAAAACTAGTAAGTCCAGTGGACGCCTGTGTCAGTGTCACGTTCAGTCCTATATATTTGCAATAGCTGCCTTTTCGCCTGGCCGTCCAGTTTCAATTGCATTAAATAGTTTAAACTTCTTCAAAATGTAGGAACAGCCGTTGCAGGCTACTTGTTCGCGCCAGCAGAGACCCCGCTTTTCTTCTCGTCTGTCGCTGAAACTCAGTTTTTTCTTCACAAATGGGACTGTGCTCAAGGGCTACCCAGTTAAACATCTCCAATAGCTTGCTTGTGTGCAAAAGTCGATAGCAGTTTTCCCAATCATTGTAAGTAGTTGCGGTCATGGTACCTAAGACATAATCCAAACTCATAAATCTGTAGACGAATCAGAATGATCAGACCAACAGACATGTACCCCAGAATAAAGGGTGTAATCAGAATTGACGAAACTATAGTTTCAAGAAAGACGGAAATGGCATTCCTTCTTATTTGGTCTGTTTTCTATCTTTCTTTAATTTATTTTACTTTGTTTTAGTTATTTATTTGCTTGTTTATTTATTTCCTCTCTGTTCTCAGTATGACAGTAAAATGTTTTTTCAATGTCCTGTTTTCACACATCATTTATGTGACTTAAGACTGTCTTATACCTCATAGGTTTCAAACTTGGTTCCGGGGCGGTTCTTAATTTTAGGTTTTGGCATTTTTCTTTGAAACCTTGGTATCTGAATTAACTTTGAGATATCTGTAAAATGTGAAGTGTGTGTTGTGCAGAAACATTACTCAGATTGTATTTTAGAGTTGTTTTTTTTTTTTTTTTTTTTTTTTTTTTTTTTGTTGTTGTTGTTGTTGTTATTTTTTTGTTGTTTTTTTTTGTTTGTTTGTTTTTGTTTTGTTTTTTTGTTGTTGTTTTTTTTTTGTTGTTTTTTTTTTGTTGTTTTTTATTTTGTTTGTTTGTTTGTTTTTTATTGTTTTTTCTGTTTGTTGTTTCCTCAGTGTTACTTTTTGTGTTTTATTTTCTAACCAAGCCACATTTAAAACAGAAAACAGGCCACGTTAAATAAGATATCAGGCCGTAATTGAGGTACAAGTATTGCAAGTGATATGGTGGTAAACTCAAGTCTGTAGATCAACTAAGCTTAGAAACACCATTACTTTTGAGATGTCCTGTTGACTTCAGTATTTGATTTACTGAATAGATATTTCGTTTTGTTGTTGATATCTGATTATCAGATTATATCAAAATCTTACAACTAAAAAATTGTTTAAAGGCTAGTTTCCTTGATAGTATTTGGATACTTTTTACTGTTAAGTGTTCGTTTTCTGAAAGGCCGTGTGTTCGGACAGATATCACAGAAGATAACTGATATCGCATTTTGGAATGGTGATATCAGGTCAGCAGTCTTCTGATTGTGTCAAGCAAAGAAAAAAGTTAGTTAATATATTTTAAAAGGTGCCCTATGGTGCTCACTTTTTAGGAGACTTCTTGTTGAAATGATGTTAAAGTAATGCAAGTTACCTCCCTTAGACCATAACTTATAATTTCTTAATGCTGTTACTAAGTCCAATCATTTTTACGTTTATTTTACAATAGAAATCATTTTCTCAAAGCTTTTTGGTACATAACGTTTGCTTATTAGTAATTCTTATTATTTATAACATGTTTTTAACAAACGAAAACCTGTTTAGACCATAAAAATATACATATTCTACAATCTCGGAAATCAAATGTAAGAAAAACAGGGTCCACTCAAAGACCTTGTTGCCTCCAGCAGAAGCAGAATAAACAGGAAATAATTATGTATGGGTTCTCACAGGCCAACCATCTAATTCTTGCCTTCCAATTATCCAATTATTAATCCAATGTTCTTCTACTTAACCTCTAACGGAAATTCATGTCTGGTCGCAGACCATAACAGAATGACACCTGTTGTCCGAAGCCTCTTGTTTGGTTCCTTCATGAGGTCTGATGGGTGCCTATTCAGCTATACTTGTTCACTTGTACTAAGCCATATTTAGTGTGTTGATTCACTGTCACTCAACCCCTTGGTATCACTTTTAATGTGCTCTGCTACCTTTTTTAGTCATTTTCCGTTTCAGTTATTATTTCTTGTTAGCACCCGCTATAATGTTATAGGTATCAGGCAGTGTTTACCGGTTTAATAGTCCTATCGTTGGTTACAAATGGTAGGCGGAAAATATTTGTAGCATATTTGAGATATCATTTTTTTTCTTAAGCAGCTTTACTGACCCGGCAAAGCAGCATTACAAGTAGTATTTACCAATGATATGCCCTTCAAATCCTATTTAACTGGTTCATATCTATATATATTGCTTTACACTTATTACTCAATTTGAAAAGAAATGACATATTTTTTGATGATTTTCTTACTGGTGCTGTATTCCTATCTTTTACATGATAAATATCGGGTAATTTAAATCTATTTGATATTAAATATGACATACTAAAATATAGTTTTGTTTGTGTTGCTGTTTTACGGCCCAGTCGACCCAATGGGGTCATGTCGAGCGTGTCAGTTTACCGAACCACAAGTTTACCGGGCAAGCTTAGTCCTCTAAGCGGTTAACCATTATTGTGCACATTCTTTCATCAGAAACTGACAACTGCCCTTCTTGAATTAGCGGAAGGGAGAGAAAGACCGTAGAAAATAGTTCATGATCAATCTCCACGAAAGAATGTTGCCGACCTTGGCGGGGATTGAACCCGCGACCTCCTGGTCTCCAGTCGGACGGCGCATACAACTGAGCCACCGAGGCCGGCTACTAAAATATAGTGAAAATCCTGGTATATGGGGTGTGATTTGGGAATGGTAATGATAATGATGATGATGGATATAAGTGAACATGTGTGTTTGTCTTGATATTTAGGCTTTACAAATATTTTGTGTGATTTAGGCTTTACAAATATTTTGATGTGATTTAATGCCATTGTATATTAAAGGGAGGCTGAACAGTGTGTTTCAGCTATAGTTTTAACCGAGGTGGGGGACAGTTTGTAAAAATGTCATTTTAGCCACATAATTGCTGAAGTTGAGAAGAAAATATTGTCGTTTTATGGATTTTATAAAAGCAAACCTCTCAATTGTGTAAAAAAGGTGCATTTTTAGTACACAGGGAGCGAATTTATTCATTAATGAAGGTCTTGGGAGGGGGTTGATAATTAGTTCCCTGAACCAATTAACCAGGAAGGTTTATATCAGGTTTTCTGCCGTCCCTATATTTATGGTCCTCAAAAATTCATTGAAAAGAGACTGTATCAATATTCTTTGTGAATAACAAAGGTTCTAGTTAATGCTACAGAACGGGTCTCAAATATAATGACTGACGCTTAAGTATATGAAAAAATATATCTACGCATACAATAATGGTAATAATCTGTTGCTGCTAAATTAGAAACATAATTGACGATACCCACTTAATGCCACAAGCACGAAGCACAGCTCATCAGCTGCACCAAAGCAAAGAAAGATGAGGAAAAAATACGGCCAAAATAAATGCCAGTTTTGTGTGTGTGTGTGTGTGTGTGTGTGTGTGTGTGTGTGTGTGTGTGTGTGTGTGTTACCACAGACGCACAAACAATGAAGAACTGCGATAGAGGAAGGAACAGTCTTTGAAAGTCAGTAAGAAACTACTTTGTGCGGGCTTAAACCAGTTTTACTCGCACGAAACTTCGCCCTTAATTCTGATGCAGCTACAAATTGCAGCTCTAACTCATCTGTGAAAGCACAACAGAGGCACTAAAACAAGGAGAGATGAACTGTAGGAAAACTACTTGTGGCGCTTAAACTTGTGGTACTCGCGAGAAACATCATCTTTAACCCTTAAAATGCCAAGAAAACCTGCATCTGAAAATGTCGTCTGCTGAATATTCTTGCAAACTTTCCAAACCTATTTTTGCATACAGGCAAATAATGTGAACCCAGATCAGACTGCTTCTAAAGGATTGTTTGCAGAAATGACTTTTAAAATCACAAGCAGATAACAAAGCAGACAACAAATGTTGTGATTGGCAGTTTAAGGGTTAATTCTGATGCAGATCAAAATTGCAGCTGTATTTCATCTGTGAAACACATATGCTCAAAAATATGTGACGAATGGAGACAAAGGGCTCAATGGTGATCTGAAGCCAGAAGAAAAGAAAAGTAAAAATGGATTGAATTTGGCAACAAAGAACACACACAATCACGAAAATCGGAGACTCGGTTTGATTGAGTCTCTTCATATGCATCACTGTAGACTACCCCCTAGCGCCGGCTTAAGCGGTATTTGATTTTCAAACTAACCAGGATGTTCTAAATGATCCCAAAGGAAATAAAATATAACCTGCACTATAAACCAAAAACAGTACACAACTCCCGACCACAGACAAAGATAGTCGGTCGTCGACCATTTAATTAACCTTTGAACAATTGACAGCTAGATACATAGAAATTATTTCCTTTTACAGTATTCTTCTCAGAAGGGTTTTGGTATGCAACAGATATGAGCCACAAAAGCTGCCAAAAACAACTGCGGAAAATCTTAAGTCGGGCGCCAGGATAGCTCAGTTGGTAGCGATTTTTTTTTTTCTCACTACTAGCTGCACACATTTGCCGCGCAGGTTTGAGTCCAACTTCTGACAGAAGGCCGCGCCAAGGGATGTGTCAAGGGTTGGCCTTTCCCTCGAGGTTGAGGTGATTTCACAGAGGGTATTTGTCAGTCTCTTAGACGGTACTTCCATTGTGATTCTTTTTGTTATATATATATATATATATATATATATATATATATATATGTGTGTGTGTGTGTGTGTGTGTGTGTGTGTGTGTGTGTGTGTGTGTTCTGCCGTGTACCCCTAATAAATGTTTTAAATGATTATGTCCGTTCAAGATATCTCTTAAGTTACGTTCAGGTGATAGAGTTAACACATTTTGGGAAAGGGCTGCTGACCGCTTCCCGTCTGTGCTTTTGTGACTTTACATTAATTAAGTTTATATCTTTCCTTTTAATAATGGCGACTTAATGTGATTCTGATTACATCGGTTCCTGCTTACCATTTTACTTTTCTGTACAACTGGTGACTGTCCAGGCTTTCCTCCACTATTTAAACCTCGTCTGAAATTATAATCAGAGGTGACTGTTTCAGAGCACATGGACGAATAAGTTCGGGTAACGTCGTATAAATGATTAAGGTTAAAAAAAACATTTTGGAAACAACCCTTAGCAGAATTGAAAATTCTTGACTGACACAGACTTTGACGAACTTTGGTAATTTGGAGCTGCGCTTGAATTTGCGGTGAGGTTTCGTGCGAGTAAAACTGGTTTAACCCCCAGTATTTTCCTACTAACTGCTTTAAGGCGGCTCCTCTGTTGCATTTTTTATTCGTTTGGGTGTGATTACATATGCGGCGTGTGTATTGCCGTTATTTGTTCCTCGTCTCTCCGTTTTTTGGTGCCTGGTAAGCCTGTGCTTCGTAATTGTGGTATTTCCTAGGTGTCGCTACTTATATTTTGCTTCTTTTGACTACCTAGTGTAAAGGGCTGTTTTAAAGAGACCAATCATAGCTCTTGAAACGGTATACATAGCATATGTTCAGCCTTTGCTAGAATATAGCGACTGCGAGGGGCAATTGTTCTAGCAGACCTTGGCTGCAAATCACTTCACAACAGACGACAGAAACACAATGCTTATTTTTTATAAAATTATTAATAGCCTGGCCCACCATTACTAAAGACATATCTTACCTCCTCCTATACAAGAACGTACGATTTACAGTCTCAGCAAACGATATCTGGTCTATAATGCAAATACCAATCTTTTCTACAACTCTTTTCTTCTTTCTACCATCAGAGCATGGAACGACCTTCCAGATAATATAAATGAAGCTAGCACCGTTGCCTCTCTCAAATACCGGCTAAATATGATTCTGAGTGCACCAATTTTATATTTTAATGCTTGATCTGGAATAGGACAGATAGTACAGGGTAGACTTCACATGAAATGCAGCTCACTCAATTCAGATCTTTTCCACAAAAACATCGTACCTTGTCAGTTTTTCGTGTTCTTGTGGTAAATTTGAAAGTGAATTCCATTTTCATACAGCCATGAGTATGCAAATGACAGGAACAGATACTACCAACAAATAATGCTCACGAGTTATCATTTGGAAAAGAAAATGCACTAGAAAAATCAAAACAATCCACTTCCTTAAAAATACAAGACTATAATCAAATCAAAATAGTTTGTGCAATTGCGTAATATAATAATACATGTCCCACTTGTAAGCCCCAGCTTCTTTCAAAATTATCTATTGTGACACCCGTTGTGGAGCATTAACTAGGACCTTTGTTATTCACAAAGAAAACTGATACAGTATCTTTCCAATGTAAAAGTTACAACGTTGTTCACGTAGCGAACTTGCTCACATCCTGAAACTGTTCTTAATTGGTTATAACACTTTTGGAACTTTGAGATATCTAACCATAATAGAGACACGTTTTGTGGAGTTTCGTACCTTGAGTATTGTTGATATTGTAAAATGCTCTCTCTCTCTCTCTCTCTCTCTCTCTCTCTCTCTCTCTCTCTCATTATATATAATATATAACATATAACAGTATCTACCATTCACATGTTTGTTTTTAAGCATACCATCTGATCCTGACACACTATATGCTCTTAAATTGACATTCATGTAACTGAGAAAAAAGAACAAATAGTGTTTAAACCAAAGGGGTCAAACATTTGACAGTCATATAAGCCCGTCTATGTAATTTACTAATTTTCTAGTCTATCGTTATACATTCTGTCAGTGGAAGCCAAACATTATCCAATACAGTAGGTTTGATATACGAATGTACATTCAGTCTCTGATATCTCTTCATTGTGTATATGATGATTTGAATTTGACTTTATACCTGTCGCTTACTGTGAATGGACTTCAAATCTGTATTCCGCTGCATTTCACTAATTTTACTCTGTTAATACTTATGAACTTTCTCCTTTTTATTTAGTATTTTTATTACTTTACCTTGCTCTAATTTAGGTTGATTTGCGCAGGAGTTGTAAACAGTGATGAGACCGTTGGTTTTCTTTCATTTAAGATTGGTCATCCGATTCAGTGGTATATTATCTCCCTTAAACCGAGATTCAATTATTGGTGAACGGTTTTTGTACGCAGATGAATGTAATAGGTTATTGGATTTGTATGGAGATACATTTTGTCAGGGTGGGTACGAATTGTTCTTGCAGAACCGACGAACCTGCGAGTCGGTTCAGGCAAAACAATAAATCCCCGCAAAATATAGCTCCATGCAAATCTAATAACCTTTTATGCTATACTTGTACATTTTGTTCCAAAATCAGAGGTACCCTCTCAGAAAAAAAGCGTAATAATGTTTGCAACGATTTTCTTTGTGCTACGAATTTCAAAGTCGTGTTGTATCGTGCCGTAATCTGAGTAACCCTTCCCTTGCTGAAACTTCATGCCCTGCCTTAGCAAACAGTGTAGATCCAAATCAGCTGGCTTCTTCAGATGCCAACTGATCTGGATCTGCACTGTTTGTCATTAAATATGTGAATTTCTATCAAAAACCCGGATCAAGTAATCTGATTGGCTGGAAATTAGAAGTGGGCGTGGCATCTTAATTTATTCAGCATGAGAAGGGTTAAGAATGAGATAATGTAGTACAAACCAAAAAGTGTGGCCCGACTTCGGCTGATATCGCGCGCGGCACGACGCGATGAACTTCCTTGACAATTGACACATGACAACAATCAATACCGTAGAATATTGGTCACTTTCAACAATGCATTTTGCATAATAAGGGACAATATTAAAATATATAATAACGAATGGTTAGTTTGTTTGTCAGTAACTTACTTTCAAGCGTCTCAGATGGCCGGCCACCGGCACTTCTAATTGCGAAACCGAATTTGACCTGCTAACAAAAATATATATAATCGTTATACAGCTATAAACATCAAATGATTACTCGTAAAAATGTGCAATAAAATCCGAGTAGCAAGCGTGCAGATATCATTCGATATAGACATACTTACTCCATATTGTGGTTTACTCTGATGGTTTCGAGTGTTTCCGTTGCATAACGTTGCTTTCGTCTTAGGGCATTAAATTGCACCAAAATTTGCCAGGCATTTGTGCATACTTTGAATTTTAGATGATAAAAATTGTTATTTTGAAAATAACCGAAATGACGTAAACATTTATAGCTATATACTAAAAGGGTTAGCTGGAGCATAGACATTGGTGAATAATGCCCCTAGTTTGGATATCAAATGCCGCTCGCCAGCTCGTATCCTTTGTTTTCCCATCCCGGGAAAAAATCACCAATATTAGTGCAATAAACCTGTGATACTACAATATTACAACCGTAACTACAGATTGTATGAATGTAGAACAAAGGCCCGGATGATATATTCCTCATGCGCAGGATTATCTGAGTCTTCGCATTATGCGCATCTTCGAAGGCGCTATTTCAGTTGACCTATGAACATTGCCGAGTATCTCGATTAGACAATTTATTCTTTCAAATTTAATAGTATTTTTTTTTTCTATGAAGAATAGCTATAATCTTTATATACAAAGAATCGGATGAAGAAATATCTTCTTAAAATTGAATTTAACCCTCTAATACACGTCCTAGGAATGGCCTCTTTCACTTCGAATTTGCACAGACCCATTGTTGAAAATAGGAATTCAGTTTTTATTGAAAAACAGAAAAGCAAACATTGAAGATCCTGATGAAACGGCTCGTAATGAGCCGTCTAATCTAGAGCTACACTGTTTGCTTAGAAATCCGTGTTTGTCAGCAGGGTTAAAAGGGTTAAATAAGACACATATATACCTTCTAAATATTTCCTGAATGTAACACTTTAACTGAAGAGACCTTGGAAATGCCGAAGTACAGCCTTCTCAAGGCATCAAAAGAAGGAGAGACGAGGAACAAACAATGACAAAATAAAGGCCGCAAATTAAATACTGATGCACAACAAAGAACTGAAACAGACGAATCACCGACTACTAGAGGGAGGGGCGGGCCGGCGCGGGAGTGAGGGGTGTGGAACAAACCAGCTTTATTCGCGCGAAAGCCTTAATGCAGCTCCAAACTACAACCATACAATCGACTCTCGTTATCTTGAATTCCAAGGGACTCTCTGAAATACTTCGAGATATCCGTACCTCGACATATCAGATTTGCAGAATTGAGGAAAAAATAATTCGATTAACCACATTTAACAAATATATATGTAATTAGAATGTTGAAATTAGAGATAAACTGAAAATGTGGAAAAGAGGATAGGAGCAATTCTCCCTTTTTCCAAAATATTTTTACCTGTTAGATTTTTATGTTTAGGCAGGGACCAGATTTTCACTTCGAGATAAGTGGTTATTCGAGATAAGCGAGGTCTAAATTGCGAGAGACAACTGTATGTTCGGTCCGCTTACCTCTACCTAATCTGTGAAACATCGCAATGAAACGCATATAATCATGAGCACTGTGGCAAAGCAAAAGACCCCAATGGCGATCTTAAGTCCTAGAGAACACAAGAAGTCCAAATCAAGATCGATCCAGCGACGGAAAATAAATTCGCCAGACTGGTTACTCGGAAAATAAATCCCTGTCTGATGTTCGCTGCACTATCTAAAACACTAGATGCATAATTATGAAACACAGATCTAGTTTACTGCGTTCCAATAGGAATACATCTCGTGTAGGAATCTTTAAATGAGACAAGAAAAACAAAATTCTATATTAATTATATTAATGTACATGTTCGTATTACACTAACAGAATAGAAAATCTGAGTGTTGGTTTTATTGAGACACTAAATATGATAGCAATGCATTTTGCAGGCCTACATACGCCCCTAACGCCTGTGTTCAGATACCACGATGAATTCAGTGTTCCCAAGGGAAGCAGAAATAAAAAGCGCACCATGATGAAACACTGTGAGACATACGGCGGCCACCTGGCACTTAAAGCCAGCTGCAAAGAAATCAAATACAATCTGTGAATGGTGTCCTTGGGAACAATGAACGCATAAAAACGCAAAACGGAATCTTAGTTTCGTTGCGACTCCCAATACGACTGTAATGTAACTAGACTGGCTCAAGTCTCCAGTCAGTAGATATTGTTTCTTATAATCCTGTTTGATATTCAACTGAACTAAAACCACCAGTGGTCACTAGTGACCAGCCTTTATAGTCATGATACTATTTTTGGTCCTATTTTAGTGGATATTTAAACAGGATTTTAGAGGAAAAAAAATGTTTGTCACTGGAGACTGGAGCCAGTCTACAATTTAACTTGCAGATCTGCACACACCCATTTACAAGAAAGTCAGATCGACTTCTGCGCAGTATTATGTTTTTATGCATTTTGCAAAATATATTAAAGCATGTCTTTCGGAGTTTGTTACCCGATTAGACGGTACGTTTATGCAGTCTGTCGGGACCTTTACTTTCTATAAGTTGATATATATGTACATAATTTGTTGTTATGCGACAAAGAAAAACAGAAACGCCACAATCAGAATACACAGCGTTCCCTAAGTACCAAAGGATGAGAGATAAGGAACAGTGATAAAAATAAAAAAAAACAACTCCACATATAAAACCATCGGGCACGGCGAAAAAAATACTGCAACAGAGCAACCGCCTTGGAACAGACAGTAGAAAAAGTACTAGAGAGTGGGTGGGGAATTTAAATCGGTTTAACTCACGAGAAAACTTACCCTTAATTCTGATGCAGCTCTAAATTACAAATATAAGTTTAGTCCGCATAGGGGTCCTCTACTTCATTAGTGAAATATCAAAGTGAAAAACATCCCAGCGGGCACATGGTGTTTAAATACAAAACTGCAGTTTACATTGGGTACCCAGTCAGCATTCTACGTAAATCTATATCGGGCCGTCATCGGATGTAGATTTACGTAGAATGCTAGCTGGGTATATATTATTTTCCTTATTTCTGCTCAAAAACATAGACTGTGGTCGAGGCGGTTCTAACGAGTACCCACAATCTATGTTTTGAGCAGAAATATGAAAAAATATCAAAATTTTTATCCGACAATTTTCATTTTTTGGTTGTAAAATTTTCAAAATATTTGAAGAGGTGTGTTTTCATATTGAGCCATATTGGTTTGCTGCACATGGGCATTTGAAACAGCATATATAGGAGATTGCTAAGGGGTCTTTTCTCATATGTTGGCTAAAATGAATATAAAACAGTCAAACGAAAGGAATAAAAGGAACTACATCAGAAGTGTCATATTTTAGAGGTTTAAACCTTTCATACCTTAGTTTCTGAAGTGGACTATTCCGTCCTTGAATTTGGGCACGTCAAACAGAGCAGCCAATAATCTCTCCTATTTGCTACCAACCTGAACATGTCTGGGAAAAAAAGAAGAAAACTAATATACTAGTTATTTCTTTATTGCTGGCTTTCACACAAAATAAAAACAGCATGCAGATGTTAAATCAGTTTAGTGCTCAGATATCAGAGGATTCCTATTCTGAACTTTACTGAAGTGTAACATACATGTGACTAAGTAAATAAATCATTTCTATAGACTGCTAATAGGTTGACAGAACTCTTGAAATATTGTTTGTCGGTACCTTTTTCTAGTTAGGCTCCCATGTGAAAACAATGGAATATTTTACAGTTGACAAAATGTTCTATCTTCTGTCACGTTTAAAGATAAGTTTGTTCTTCGATTATTGATGTAAGTGTTACAGATCTCAAAATGTATCTTGCAGTACAAAGTAAACATTGCTTAAAATATAAGATTTATTTTTATATTGAATTTAGTCTCAACTAACAAACTAAGCAGCTCTCTTCCACACAATACAAAGTTAAAAATTTAACAGTTGTTAAAAATTTCGAGATCCTAGATGTAGTAGTTCCCAAGAAATATTGAGTACAAAAATAGAAGAAAAAATGTAGATAAAACTTAATAGTATGGTTTTCTTTCACACAACATATTTAGTAATTCTCATATGGTTTACAAAATTTGAAGACCCAGGCTTCTATAGGTGCTGAGAAAGTTTGACGGAAATTGTGATTGGATAGAGAGCAAAATGACCACATAAATAAAAGAATAATCAGAAAAAGGTCAGTTCTCTTTTTCATAATACAAGAAGTCACACCCAATAAATGTGTTAAATTTCAAGGTCCTAGATGCAGTAGTTATCAAGACATGTTTGGCACAAACGTCTTTCTACATTACAGTGAAGAGAAAACAGGAAATTAAAAGACAAAAAATGCATGAATAAAACTCAGCAGCTTGGTTTTCCTTCTCAAAATATATTTGATAGTTTTCCAGGTGTTTACAAAGTGTGAAGACCAAGGATTCTACAGAAGTTGAGAAATCTATGACGGAAATTTCGATTAGAGAAAATAATATATATATATATATGTGTGTGTGTGTGTGTGTGTGTGTGTGTGTGTGTGTGTGTGTGTGTGTGTGTGTGTGTGTGTGTGTGTCAGAGATAAACTTGACATAAAGTGCACTAGAGTTGCACAAGACCTGAGATAGGTGTGCACATTACTTTGCTCTAATTCTGAGACACATGTGCACGATACTTTGAGAACCAAGTGCACTAGACTGTTTTGAGCTAGAGATAGAATTAGAGCTAGAGCTGCCCTCTGACCTCAAGTGATGTGCACAAGGAAGTTCACTTTTAGTGTTTCAGTTTACTTACATGCATGTATCTAAAGCTTGAGTATAATTTCTTATGAGCCAAAATCGTAAGAGAGAAGAGATGGTTAAATAAAATTTCTCCTCCATGATTAGTCTCTCTCTGAAAGAAAAAAAAGTAAAAATAAAAAAACGATATTTATTTATTCATTATTCACATTATTATACTCTCTCACACACACACACACACACACACACACACACACACACACACACACACACACACACATCAATAGACATATTTATTTATTTATTTATTTAGTTAGTTTACTTTTTTATTTATTTTGTCTCAGATATGGAATCTTATTTATTTTATATTTTTCATTGTGTATGTATTTTAATCTCTTTCTTTCTTTTTTTTTTTCTCTCTCTCCCTCTCTCTCTATTGTTTATTAGAGACAGAGTTATTTTACAGTTTATTTATTTATCTATTTAGTCTCAGATATGGAATCTCATTTTTTATATATTTTTCATTGTACATATATTTTAGTATCTCCCTCTCTCTCTCTCTCTCTCTGTTTATTTGAAACAGGGTTATTTTATAATTTATTATCTATTAGGTTGTTCATGTGCCAAGCGAAATCTAAGCTCAACCTGCGCATTCTGGCCTGAGTCTTCACAGGGGCACATGCGCAATTTTACAGGAAATAATGTGTCGTGGGTCATTGATTTTTGGGTAGATTGGTGTTTGGCAAACAGTACAGACCCAGATCAGACGCGGCAGAACAGTTCTGTGGCGTCTGATCAGGGTCTACACTGTTTTACTGGCTTTTCTAAGTACACATATAAATTCTTGAAATGTCTGTGTCCCACTTAATGTGTCGAACAAAGATATAAGTTCACTTCATCAAAGGCTTATCTTATCTGAAAGATTATGGTGTGATTGTAAGGATGTTAATTCTCCTTAGTTGGGGCTTATTAGGAGTAATTCATATAATTGAGAAGCATTCAATATGTTTCTTTGAAACCAAATAAATTTGCAAATTACGCATTTATTTTTTTTATTTGTATTTATTTATTTATTTATTCTTCTTCTTATTATTATTATTATTATTTTTGATAGATTTTCCAAACTACAAAATTGTTGTCTTTTTTTGCATTGTGAAAAAAAAAAAAAAAAAATATATATATATATATATATATTATATATATATATATATATATATATATATATATATATATATATATATATATATATATATATATATATATATATATAAACTGAATAGAATATTTATTTATTTATTTATTTATTAAAGTAAATAAGAACACTTCACAAAATGAATCCTAATCCAACTGATGAAGTACTAAATAATAAATCTGATAGGAAATTTAAAAATAATTGTATCCAAAAATGTAAATATTTATAAATCTGATAGGAAATTTAAAAATAATTGTATCCAAAAATGTGAATATTTATTTTCTGCAATTGCACAAACTGAATTTTCTCACAGTTATTTCTATAAATTAGACTGTATGTTTAGTGAAGATTCAGATCAGCCTGCGCATCTGCACAATCTGAGCAATCTTCACCACTGCTTCTTTGTCCAAATAGCATATACTGATCTGGCTGCAGGATGCGCAGGCTGATCCAATTCTTCACTGAGGGTACATGCTGTTTTGAAATTAATGTGTACCTGCCAAAAACTGTAAAATTCTTTTCCTGTTGTATATTGCATTTTTATGACACGACATGTTTTCCAGTATATTCAATAATCAATAATCAACCATTCTTTACTGAAAGCAGAAGGACATTATTATTACACATTGACCTAGTGGGCAAGAAAGAAGAATAAAGAATTTTTCTCTCATTTTTCCAGAAAATGGGATTTGACATTTCAAATCTTATTTTGCGGAAAAAATAAGAAAAATCTTTTTAAATCGTCGTCTGCTGAAACTGCCCATAACGTGGTAAATGGTAGTTCTCAAATGTCTGTGCGCAAAAACAAATGTGCTCCTAAATGATAAATTTTTCCTGAACAATGGATTTATAACACCCTTTTCATCTTAATCTTCACTGGTGCATGTTGATCCATGCAAAATGTTGAGAAAATTCTGTGCTCTGGTTCAGTCAAGTATTACTCAAGGATGTGCTTATCACAGTTATGTCCAAGTTATTGTCATGAAATATTTCTTATCAGCTATTAATAAATAACTGGCACACTTTAACCTAAGGGGGTATAGCTGTCAAGTAGTATTAACAGAAAACTGCAGAAAACTAAGAGCAGACAGCAATTTCTTCATGTCTTGGAATTTTAAGGATAAAAGCAATTTTACTGTTCAGCAAATAACCCAAAAGAGGCATTTAGATTCATTTTTTTTTTTTTTTTTTTTTTTTTTTTTGTTTTTTGTTTTACGGCCCCTTCAAGGTTTTTTTTTTTTTGTTTTTGTTTGTTTGTTTTTTGTTGTTGTTTTTTTTGTTTTGTTTTGTTTTTTGTTTTTTTTTGTTTTTTTTTTTTTTTTTGTTTTACGGCCCCTTCAAGGTTATTTCACTGTTTTACGGGTACAAGGAAATATTATTTAGCAAATAACTCAAAGGAGGCATTTAGAGTCGAAAAAACGGAATGAAAAGATAATTATCTTTTTTTTTTGTGGTTTTGGTTTTACTCCCCACTTCAGAATTATTTCACTAATTTAAGGGTAAAAAAAAATACTGTTCAGCAAATAAACAAAGGGCATTTTGAGTCCAAAAACAGAATGAAGATAATTATCTTTTTTGGTGGTTTTTGGTTATACGGCCCCTTCAGGATGGTAAAAGCAGTTTTGCTGTTCAGGAAATAACCCTACGAAATTATTTCACTATTTTAAGGGTAAAAAATTACTGTTCAGCAAATAACCCTGAAGAGGCCTTTTGAATCCAGAAACAGAATGAAAAGAAATTTATCCTTTTTTTGTGTGGTTTTGGTTTTATGGCCCTTTCAAGATTATTTTACTTAGTTCGAGCCGATCATTAATGAGAGATGGGCGAAACCCGAGGTACCGGAGAAAACCATCTGACCTTCCGTTGCAGAACTTGGCGTCTCACATGTTGCCCGAGCGAGACTCGTACCTACAGCAGTGAGAGACCGAATGATTAAATGTCAGCGTTCTTACCCATTAGGCCACGGGAGTCCGAAAAGATATTATTTGACAGATAGAAATAATATGACATATGCGTTTTAGGATTCTAGATGCCAGTTAGGGATAAAAAAGAATAAGAACATTAAATTCCTTCCTTTTATTAAAAAAGCCAAACAAAAATACATTTTTTCGTTTCCCCGCCTAAAAATAGATTATAGATGATCAATAAAAATAAAAAAAAGAACTTTTTTCCTATAAGACATTTATTATCAAGTCATAACTTTTCATAAAAAAAAAAAAAAAAAAAAAATAGAAAAATAAAAATGGGGTAAAAATGAAAAATAAATAAGAAAGAAAGAATCTTAATAAGAAAGAAAAAAAAGACTACTGGCATTTGTCTTAAAGAAATATTGACTGTTGAAAAGAAAGAAAAATATATATAGTCCGCAGAGAGACAGTCAGCGTTTCTTCAGTCAGTATTCTTTTCCAATGAATAAGACTACTTTCTAGGTACATGTGTTAAGCTAATTCCAAAGTTCACTATGAACATCAAGTGCACTAGAAATCAAGATTGAGCTTCAAGTGCACTAGGGTTTGAGCATAAGTTGCACTTCATTGCTCAAAGTTAGTGCTGTCGTTGTGCACTACAAGTGCAACTGGGTTGCACGAGGGTGTCAAGTTTATCTCTATCTGTATATATATATATATATATATATATATATATATATATATATATATATATATATATATATATATATATATATATATATATATAAGGAGAAGCAGGCTAGATCTTGTTCCTATAATACAACGAGTCAATCTCAATACACATTTGTATCACATTTCAATATCTCAAGTGCAGTAGTTCCAAAGAACACAAAATTCTATAATGTATTACAGTAGATAGAAGCAGGAAAACAGAAACCAAACAATGTATAAACATATCTCAGCAGCGAGGTTTTATTTTTTCCACAGTATGTTTGATTATTTTCAAGGTGTTTGCAGACCTATTTTGATTGGAGGAAAATGGACATATAAATTGAAGAATAGGGAGACGCAGGCTAGTTCTCCTTCCTATAATGCAATGAGTATCAAACATTTGTATCAAATTTCAAGATCTAAGAAGCAGTAGTTCCCAAGATATGTTTATCACAAAATTCCATATGCATTACATGATAAGAAAGAAGGTAAACTAGAAAACAATGTATATGTAAAACTCAGCAGCATGGTTTTCTTTCCTAAGTTGATATATGGTATTAATACGATTATAAAATGTAGCATCTGACAACCCTGTAACATTTCAGTTAGTCTCGCGTTCTTATATAGGATCAAATTTGAAATGATTTTTACCATATTTCTGAAATAATGTTGGCAACATTAAATCAGAGATACGCTAAAAATTATTTCATTTTTGGTCGAAACATTGCATACCTTACATCTTCGGCTGTCTTGTTTTGCAGAGTCGACTCAACTGAAGTGACTTGGAAGGCACCTCCCCACTGATTCTAATCTTGCTGCAGTGTTACTGTAGTCATGACAGCTAATGTGATCAGTCGAAATGTTTACTGCTTACTGACAAATGCTTTTTACATTTTTTTTTCAACATTTAGGGTTTAGTGTAACCGAGGACATTAAATACAGCTGGAAACGTAGATTCGTGTGTCCAGCACACATAACTAGATATGGGGCTGCCATTTTGAAAATCGTGTAGAGCCGGGGCATAGCATTGCCTACAAGATTGCATTTCAAACCACCAGAGTCTTCGATGTTCGCCTGAAGAAGCCTTGAATCCTTGGCTACCACAGAGTGTCCTGTTAACACTCTACGGATGCGAAGGCTGATATGTGTCTTCGCTGGGCGCACATGCAATCTTGTGTGAAACGCAGTGGTCCGACTCGATTGCCAGAATGGTTCTCTGCGCAAGTATGAACTTTATTTGAACCCTGTATTAGAAAACGGTACCCGACAAATAGTATCAGCCGGGTATTTGGGATTACCGAAATCCAATGTTTACCGGAATCTACCGGAATCCAATATTAATTACCGAAATCCAACTATATTATCAAGTTTATCATGATTTGTGTAAATTTAGACATATATAATGTTAAATAATATATAAACAGATAATATGGCCAAGTTTGGAAGAATTTTTTGGAATAATAACGATTTTATTAACGTTTTTTTACAATTTCGGAATCTACCGAAATCCAATATTAATTACCGAAATCCAAATATATTATCAAGTTTACCATGATTTGTGTAAATGTAGACATATACACTGTTAAATAATATATAAACATATATTATGTCCAAATTTGGAAGAAGTTTTTGGAATAATAACGATTTTATTAACGTTTTATAATTTTCATAGGTGGAGTTACTTCCCTTCGTAGCTTTGCTCTGTGACGAGTAGTAGTGACGAGCATATATTTTTGATATAGAAATACAGGAAAACACTGCGAAACATTACTTTTAGCCTGGGCAGATAACGAAAAAGGCAAAACAGAAAAAATATAGCAAGACATGTTTTATACCTGCACTGTTTTATTCCACAGTTAAGTAATCAGTTCAATGTAATAAAAGCTCTCTCTCTCTCTCTCTCAACACTCGGACCCATCAATACCGGTATTGATGGGTCCGAGCTCAACAGCATAAAAGTATATAAAAACACAATGTATATTCAAATATCAACTTATTAAACTAAACAATTTGAAGAATCAACCATACATCTGCCATGCCATACGAAAACGTGTCCTCAGACATATGTGGACAGCGAAGGTCCAGATGGCAAACTGCGCGGATGCACAGCCTGATCAGGGTCTTCACTGTCTGCTAACAGACTCATTGGATACTGCAAAATGTATGAATCGAGATCAAAGGCCCCGATGAGACTGCATGCAGGGCAACTGGAAGATGTCACAGCGGGCACACAACGTGGATGCGACATTCCTAAGACGTCGTTTGCCCGTTGGGGTGAATCCGTACATTTTGCGCATGTCCAAAGACACTTTTTAGCTTGACGTCCGTGTCATAAATTTAACAATGCCATATGAAATAGAATAATAGTAAACATATTTTAAAGCAATGAACTCAACTCCAGAAATAAAATAATTAATGCAACTTTTAATGTATAAAAAAGCGAATGTCTATTCTGAAATTCTGAATTCTGAATTTGTAAACTTGATAGATTTTTAAAATATTTAAAATATATGTTAACCAAATTAGAAAATGGCACAAAAGTGAATTGATATCTGCAAACACATTATATAATTATATACAATAGCTGAAATATATTAACCCATTTATAAAAGGACATAAGCAAATACTGTAGTTCAAGATCAAATGCCACGGAGCGCGGCGTCTGATCTAGGACTACACTATTTGAGTTCACCAGGCTTAAATAACTATCTACAAGACATAGCTATATAATGCACAGAATCTGTAACAACCCTCCCTAACCGGGATCGGCTGAACGCCGCGTAAGGTTGCTACTGGTCAATGCGTTATATGCGCACAAAAAAAGTGTAGACCCGGATCAAACCCTTTCAGGGAAAAATAAGAAATAACAAATTGTCGTCTGTTGAATTAGCCATGGGTAAGCTTATACAATTCTATTTAGTTTGTGTGGGAGAGTTTTTAGTTTGTATGCAATTCAATGCCAAAATAAAACAAAACGAAAAAAACAAAACAAAACAAAAAAAAAAAAAAAAAAAAAACAGACCCTGATCAGACGCTGTATTCTGTGTCATCTGCTGAATAATCCCAGAAAGTGGTAATGTTTAAGTTTAGACAAATCCATTTAAATGAAGTATTTGTGGGAGAGTTTTTACAATCGTTAGGCTACCGATTTGCATGCAGTTAAATGCAAAACAAAACCAATATTATGCTTTATATCTTGACATTTCATGCTTGATATTGTCTCCAGTGACTGGAGACAATTTGCAGGAAAAATCAAAGCTTTATTTATTGGAAAAATATGAAAAATGTTTCGGTGTGTTCCCCCGTACTTCCATGTACCCGTCACAGAGCTAAGCTACGAAGGGAAGTAACTCCACCTATGAAAATTATATAAACGTTAATAAAATCGTTATTATTCCAAAAACTTCTTCCAAATTTGGACATATTATCTGTTTATATATTATTCAATAGTGTATATGTCTACATTTACACAAATCATGGTAAACTTGATAATATTGTGGATTTCGGTAATTAATATTGGATTTCGGTAGATTCCGAAATTGTAAAAAAACGTTAAAAATCGTTATTATTCCAAAATATTCTTCTAAACTTGGCCATATTGTTTGATTATATATTATTTAACAGTGTATATGTCTAAATTTACACAAATCATGGTAAACTTGACAATATAGTTGGATTTCGGTAATTAATATTGGATTCCGGTAGATTCCGGTAAACATTTGATTTCGGTAATCCCAAATACCGGTATCAGCCAGCACTGAACGTGAATCAAAAATCGGCTTGTGTTCTTTTTAATTATTTTAGTCATTTTAAAAAACAGGTTTGGATTAAAACACAACATGGCATCAATGCATGTATTTGTCGAAGGTCAGTACCAATTCCAGCATTAATAAATATCCTGCCAAACGTGAAATAAACAAATATTCCAACTCACAGTTTCGTTTTTGCAAATCTCCAGTTTGAATAATAGTTAAATGTTATTTTAGACACACGCAGGGCTGCTGTGGTCTCAAGCATTTTTTTTTTTTGAAAGCGTTACATTTGTGCTTTTTATCTATTTCACTTTTGTTATATATTTTGGAATTCTCTTCTGGTTGACGACGCATTACATTAGGCTTCCCGCCATTCATTTTGTCTGAGTGCCGCCATATTTGATCCGGGTAGTTCTTTAGAAGAGTATTATGGGACGTGTTAAAAATAGACTTTCCTTTCTATTTAAAAAAAAAAATAGAAACACCTAGTTGTATTGAATGTGACATGGTATAAGTAAATATATAGTTCTATAGCTTTTAAGAAGTCATCCGTAATTCAGATGATAGTTTAACTTTAATCTTTTTTTTTTTTACTTGATTCGGTTACACAGAAAGCTCGGCGAATTTATATGCGCATTCTCGGAGAAAAGTTGTGCGATCACTACCCTCTCACATGCCATTACTGGTAAAAAAAACGCCTCTGCTGGTTATGCATGGTGGAGCAAACCGGAGTACCTAGACAAACCGCCGACCTTGTTTGGGCGACCACTACCCTATCACACGTCATTACTGTGACAAGCGAGAGACATGCCTCTGCGATGTCCAGGACTCAGCTGAAGGTCCTTGCTTCTTTATTAAAATGTTTTAGCTGTTCGTTTGCTATTATTATTATTGGCTGATTGATTCATTTATTTATTGAGTGATTGACTGATTGAGTTTCGCAACAACAAAGCGTGAACAATTTAAATGAAACTCAAAGAACACAACAAATGTTTCATTGCCGTACTGTAATAATTGTTATTTGTATTTCATAAATTTTGCGTTTTTGCATAAGCCAAAAGTTTAGCCGTTTGCTCTTTCCCTTTCGCCCTACATGACTTTGTTGTGTTTGTTTTGTTTTGTTGTGTTGTTGTTGTTGTTTGTTTTGAATTTGTTTGTTTTTCCTTTTTGCTGTTTGTTGTTGTTGTTGTTGTTGTTTTGTGTGTGTGCGTGTTTTTTTATTTAATTTGTTTTGTCTTGTTGTTGTTGTTGTTTTTTTTTTTTTTTTTTTTTTTTTTTTGTATTTTCAATAAACTGTATGAGAAGAAGTTAATTTACCTCGTAATATAATATAAAATTACATTTCTTAGAATTTAAGATATCGTCATCAGTCTTAAATTGGACGATTTGATATATAAGTACTATTTAATACTAAATGATACAGAAGCTAACCGAAATAATAGTTTAATTAGAATTCCACTCCTTCACTGTTCTAAAATACGGTATACTTTTCATTCACATTTTATAAAAACTAGAATACTAATTCCATCCATATCTTGACCAGAACTATCCGGTAGTTTAAACATGTAACACACCACTCCGCACTATACATGCCAAGTTGTACTTACTACTGCGCACTATATATGTCAATGCATTGTTGTAACTGCGAAAATATTAAGCCTATATTGAAATACTTGTATACCTACCAAACATGTCTACCCAGATAAATCATACCCCCAAATATTCAATAGATACAATATCAACAATGTCGTATATCTTCAAATCGATATTTCAGGACTAAGATAAACTTGGGTCAAGAATATACGGAGGTGTATAAGTGATATTACTAATGTTGTTGGTTTACAGAATATAGTATTAAAATAGCTATAGCAAGGTTTTACTTCTTTAAGACTTACCTACAACGTAATGACAAAAGAAATCTATATGATTCCAAAACTATCAATAGCAAAAACAAAACTTTACTGTTATAATCTGAGTAATACATAGCCATTTTCTGTCTTGCTTAGTCCCCGTACTAAATATGTTAAAGCAACAACTTCCAGCAATAAATTTTGTAAATTTGGGGTTTAGTTTTCTTGACAAACTGAACTTGTGTTAAACATTCATATTACCCTTTATGAGAAAACAGGAGGAAACAATGTGTCATTTTCTATTTGCTTTCCTGCACAACACGTTCCTTCTCAATACAGATAAACTCTAAAAGGAAAGAATGCACAATACGTCCCTTCTGAAAAGGGGTCTGTTCTGAAATAAAAAAAATTGCTCTCACGGGGATCAAATTCATTTATTTTAAAGTATACCTCTTTCCAGACGGGAGCTAAAACAACCTAGAAAGAGTTGCCTCCTTTGAATGTGTATCCGTTTTCCTTTAGCAACCACGTTTTTGTCTTTACAGCAGGTGCTTAAAAATGCGTTTGATTGTTTTATGAAGAAACTGCGTATACGTATATGAGTCTTGTGGTCCTGTTCGTTTAGTGTGTGTGTGTGTGTGTGTGTGTGTGTGTGTGTGTGTGTGTGTGTGTGTGTGTGTGTGTGTTCTAGTTTCAGATCGTCATCGTCCTTTGCTTTGATTCATCACAGTATTTGTATTATATGTGATGTTTTAGAAGCCTGTGCGGACCAGAGAAATATTTGTAATTTGGAGATATATCAGAGTGAAGGATGAGGTTTCGCGCGAATATAACTGGTTTAAGTCCGCCTGTACTATTTCTACTGACTGTTCCAAGGCGGTTCTTTTGTTGCAGTTCTTCTATGTGCGTCTATAGTTTCATATGTGGCATTGTGTTGTCTTTATTTGTTCCTCATTACTGCATAAAAATGCAATGTCGCACGTTATTTACAGCCGTGCATTAACCAGCGAAAACCAGTGTTTTAACAACGCAGTTCACGCGCTGTTAATGCACGGCTACGCAACTTCCAATATGATCGTACCGGGCCCACAGATTCGCTGCCGTTACGAGATGTGTACTAGAACAAGCATAGTCCGTGGAAATTGCGTTCGCGAGAATAGGTGAAAAGGCGAAACAAAATAGTGCAAGAAATAACGCAAAATATAGCAATTGTTTTCAGTTTTTATACAATAATAGCGATCAAACAATGTTTTTCAATGCATTAACATTCTCCAGGTCCCTATGGAGGTGATGAAAACCGCGGCCTCCGGCCTTGGTTTTCAACACCTCCCTCGGGACATGGCGAATGTTAATGCATGAAAAACCATGTTTGATCCCTATATTCGTTCCTCTTTTTGCTCCTCGGGAAGGCTGTGCTTCGTGATGGCATTTCTAGATATCTTTACTTATGATGTAGGATGTTCTCAACGAGACATGAATACTGCGCTAAATTCACTACATGTTTATCTTATATTTTCAGCAAAAGCAACAGAATCTGCGGAGCAAACCGAGCTGGTAGGTAAAAACTACTTATTCAATATTACGAATTGCTCATGCTCTTTTTGTTTTGGTTTGTCAATACCGCAAAAAAAAAGATTTCTGTGCAAGCAAGGCAGCCCTAGATCAGAAGCGGCAGAGCGTGGCGCCTGGTTAGGACCAACATAGCTTGCCACTTATCTAGCAGTTTCGGGCATATCACCAGTTAGTTGAACGAAATTGATCAAGTTTTTTCGATTAGCTGGAAAGGTGTTCAAATATTTAGAGAAAATACAGTATTTGTAGAATACCCATCTATCTGTCTGTTTATCCTTGTTGCAAAGGTGTCGTGTATTTTGCGTCACCTGGGCGTCCAACTAATAATGGCTTACAGTTGAGCAAGGCCTGCAATCTTTGCAGCAGGTTAATTCACTAAAAAAAACCCTTCAAAACTGCAGAATTGGTTGTGGTAATATTTCCAAAGGGCTAACAGCACGACCCTAGTGACTACGAGTCAGTCAGCAAAGATTCTGAAAAGAAACATTTACATTGCAGAACCATTTGAGGTAATATTTTTCCAAAAAGCTATATTATTGCATAAAAAGCAGTGTCGAACGTTATTAACAGCCGTGCATTAACCGGCGTGAATGCGTTGTTAATGCACGGTTACGCACCTTTCAATATGATCTTACCGGGCCCACAGATTTGCTGCCGTGTACTGCCCGGCCGTAGAACGAGCATAGTCCGTGGAAATTACGTTCGCGAGACATCGGTGAAAAGGCGCAACAAAATAGTGCAAGAAATAACGCGAAATGTAGCAAATGTTTTCAGTTTTTTATGCAATAGTAGCAATCGAACATGTTTTTTTAATGCATTAACATTCGCCAGGTCCCTTGGGAGGTGTTGAAAACCGCGGCCGCAGGCAAATGTTTTCAGTTTTTATGCAATAATAGCAATCGAACATGGTTTTTCAATGCATTAACATTCGCCAGGTCCCTTGGGAGGTGTTGATAACCGAGGCCGCAGGCCTCGGTTTTCAACACCTCCCACGGGACCTGACGAATGTTAATGCATGAAAAACCATGTTTGATCCCTGTATTACACATACTGTAGCTTTTCTACTAAGGGAGATATCTTTTGAGCCTTCCTGTTATGCTTTCTTCCACACCAAGTCCCTTCTGAAAATAGTCTACTCTAAAAGGAAAAGGCGCCCGTGAACAGGAGCAAATTCTTTTATTTTAGAATAGAACCTTTTCAGAATAGAGGCAAAAAGTTAAAAGAAAAGTCCTGGAAGTTAATTAATTTTGGCAGTCATCTACCATGAAAACCTTTACAATATCCCTTAAATATGTATTTTGTATTTTTTAGCAACTGATAAGAGAACTTGATAGAATAATGGCAGAGAAAGAGCTTTATATAAGAGCAGGAGCCTTATCTCTTTGTGACAAGAATGAGGAGATTCTGGAAATTGAACAGGAAAATTGCATATTGAGAGAACGGGTTGTTCCCCCGTATAGCGAGAAGAAAGACATGTTCCGGTCATACTTTAACACTGTACGTACATTTGTTTCCTTATGTAATGACTTTATTTCAAGAGGCCAACTGATTTAAATCCACTTTCCCCACCTACACCCCACCCCATTTTTTTTTTTTTTTTTTTTTTATTTACCGTTCCAAGGTCTCTTTGCGACAGGAATGAGTAAATAACACAACTTGAACAGGAAAACCGTACATTGCGACTACGATTTATTCCCCAGACTGGTGAATTGAGAGACATGTTGACCTCCGGTCACACTTATGCACCGTGAGTACATTTTCCTGAATGACTATTTTGCGCAAGTAAAACTGATTTCAATCTTCTCAATCCCAATACCCGACCTACATCCAGTGGTTTTCTATTGACCGTTCAAAGGTCTCTTTGCGACAGGAATAAGTAAATAAGGCTTGAACAGGAAAATCGTATATTTCGATCACGCGTTGTTACCGATATTAGCGAGTAGAAGACATGTTCAGGCAACACATTAGCTTTGTAAGTACCTTTTTTTCTGAATGAGTATTTCCTGCAAGGAAACCTGGTCTCAGTCCCCTCACCCCCACACCCAACTACATCCGAACACTGTAGTTTTTCTGTTGACCATTCCAAGGTCCTTTTGAGACAGGAATGAGGAGATAACTTAACTCAAACAGAAAAATTGTATGATACGATCACGAGTTGTGTCCTAGTTTAAAGAGAATAAAGACATGTTCCGGAAACACTTTAACTCTGCAAGTGCATTTTTCTGAATAAATATTTCTCGCGAGTAAAATTGATTTCAATTACCCCCACAAACCACCACCACCGCGCCCAGCCTCACTACCCGTTCCCACTTAACCCCACCCCAGTATTTTTTTTTTTTTTTTTGTTTTGTTTTGTTTTGATGCAACTTCAGCAGAAAAAAAAAAAAACGCACGTTGCAATTACGAGTTTTTCCCCAGATTAGCGAGAAAAGAGACATTGTTCCAGCCACACTTTAACAGGATATTTTCCTGAATGAATATTTTGCAAGCGTAAAACTGGTTTCAAGCCCCTGCTCCCACTCCCCCATTGCCCCCCCCCTCCCCCCCCCACCCGCACACACACAGCCAATAGCTTTTTATTAACGTTTCCAACGTTCCAAGGCGGTTCCTCTGTTGCAGTTTGTTTCTGTTTATGCGTTTATGTTTTAATATGTGCGTTTTTGTTTGTTCGTTTGTTTTTTTTTTTTTTTTTTTTTTGTTTTTTTTTGTTTTTTTTTCTTTGTTTTTTTTTGGGGGGGGGGTGGGAGTTGGGGGCCGGGGTTGTCATTGTATTTGTTTTATTTTCCCCATCTCTTCTTCTTTTGGTGCCTTGGGATGGCCTCTTGAAATTAAGGCCTCATATAAAGCAGTTGGTCCCTTGCAAATCATTACATAAAACAGTTGGTATCTTAAAATTAAGTCATTACATTAAGCAGCTAGCCTTTGAAATGAAGTCATTACATAGCAGTAGACCTCTAGAAATGAAGTCATACAAAAAGCAGTTGGCCTTATAAAAAGTCATTACAAAAAGTAGTCAGTCTCTTGAAATAAACTGTTTTCATAAAGACGTCGGTCTCTTGAAATGAAGTATTTACATAAAGAAGTCAGTCTCTTTAATTAAAATCTTTACATGCAGAAGTCGGTCTCTTGAAATGAGGCTTTTTTATACAAAGAAGTCGGCTCCTTGAAATGGTCATTACATAAAGCAGTCAGTCGCCTGAAATGACGTATTTACAAAAAGCACGCTGTCTCTTGAAATGAAGGCTTTACATAAATCAGTTGACCTCTTGAAATGAAGTCGTTACATAAAGGCAGTCGGCTTCTTGAAAGGAAGTAATTACATAAGACAATCGGCCGTTTGAAATGAAGTCTTTTCATAAGGCAGTTGGCCTCTTGAAATAAAGTCATTACATAAGGCAGTCGGACATTTAAAATGAAGTCGATACATAAAGAAGTCTTGAAATGAAGACATTACATAAAACACTCTTTCCATTGAAAGAAGTCTTTTGACCCCCTGCTTTGTTTCATTTCAGGGTTCGATTATATCAGATCTATTGACAGAACAGTATAATTTATTGGCAAAAATAATACAACAGTTTGTGGAAGCTGGTGGGAACAAAGGATTCATAAAAGCAGAGCTTGAATGTTACAAAACTTCGATGTTAAATGACTTTGAAAAGGGAATGCGACCCAGCATTACATTCTGTGAAATATTTAGAACCTCTGTAGCTGGAAAAGCAATTAGGCAGCCAAGTTCAGCTGAGTAAGATACGCTGAAGTTCAGATATTTTGGAAAAAAACTGAAATAAATATATACTTTAATACAAGTTATCAGACATTTAAAACGTTTGTAGCTGCAAAAGCCGTACAGACAGACTAGTTTTGCTTAATAAGATATTCTGAAGTTCAGATCTTTTGAAAATACTGATAAATTAAAAAAAACAAGGAAAACAGACTCCTTGCTTAACTCTTTAATTGCACGACGGCGGTTCGGGCCTCAGACTCAATGACGGCCTCTTCGTAAAACTTTAACCAGTGGGTTGGGGCTTGACGATATGTCTTTGGCTTGGCCCGCCGTGGTTCAACTATCGGTTTTCATTTACTCTGGCATACAGTAGAATTAGCCATGAGTACTCGTCTTTGTTTATTATAGTGATTAATTTGATTTTTATGTTTTCGCTTTGATGCATTGACTGAGTTGAGAGCCTTTATGCGAACCGAATTTTTATGTATTTCTGTATTAAGAGTAGCATCGGGACCCAGGGTGAAGTTACCTAGCTGTAAAAGTGCTTTAAACCCCCCGGTGGTTTGCTCTACCGACCGTTCTAAGGCGGTGGTCCCGGTGTTAGTCTTACTCTTTGTTGCTTTGTGGTTTATTCTACGAGGCGATTTGTTGTATGTCTTTCCCTGTGTCATTTTGTTCTTGTGTTTTTTAGTCCTTTTAGTATTGCGATTACCTCGCTTGGGGAAGAGAGAGCTAATCTTAGTGCTTTTCGTACGTTTGTTCGGTTTGTGCTTGTTTAGATTTGTCGGTTTCCTCTTCCTCTTGGGGTCTGGGATGGGCTGCGGTTTGTGATTGTGGCACTCCCTGGACTTTTCTCTTACCTTTTTTTTCCATCAAGAAAACATGCCTATATAATTTTGAACCCCTTACACCCCCTTTTAGATAGTCTAACTGGGGTTTACAAAAAATATCAGAGATTTTTATCCGAACATTTTCAGTTTTTGGAGGTGAAATTTTCTATATATTTGAATAGACGTGTTTTTGTAACGGAGTCTACTGAGTCTGAATGAGAACTTATGAAAAATGCAACATCCCTCAATCTGATATGAATGTAAGCAAATGCTTCTTTAGGTCGTTTTTTTTTTTTTTTTTTTTTTTTTTTTTTTTTTGTTTCACGTTGCTATAGTGTTCAACCTTAGATGTGTTCATCTTTTTAAAGTTTGTATAAAATCGGTTATTTAATATAGGAATCAAACATAGTTTTTCATGCATTAACATTCGCCAGGTCCCGTGGGAGATGTTGAAAACCGAGGCCAAAGGCCGCGGTTTTGGCCGCGGTATTAAACACCTCCCAAGGGACCTGGCGAATGTTAATGCATTGAAAAACCATGTTCGATCGCTATTATTGCATAAAAACTGAGAACATTTGGTACATTTCGCGTTATTTCTTGCACTAGTTTGTTTCGCCTTTTCACCGATGTCTCGCGAACGTAATTTCCACGGACTATGCTCGTTCTAGGACCGGGCAGTACACATCTCGTAACGGCAGCAAATCTGTGGCCCCGGTAAGATCATATTGAAAGTTGCATAACTTACTGCCTGACATGTGAAACCTTACGATGCGAAGACTCAAATCAGTTTGTGCACTTGCGCGGTCTTATTAGAGGCTTTGTTGTCCGCTTAAAGAAACTTTGCACCCTTGGCTTTCCAAAATGTGTCTGGTGAAATTCTAATTAGACTGCTCGAAAGCACAGGCTGATCTGAATCTTCGCTGGGCGCACATGTCAGACGGCACGTTTTATGACGTGTTGGCGCATTTGTTTTCTTTTCCTATAGCAGAATCATAATATAGTATAGTATTAACATGCTCAGCTTGCAGGTGCGCACAGATTGATCAGAGATTTCACTGTCCGCTACTTTCCATTATTTAAGGTATATGACAGTTTCTTATCAGGTTGTATGACTCCGCTGGCAGATCTAAATCACAATTTTATTATATATGTTGTTTTCTCTTCTGTTTTAATGTTGATTAAGAGGTTAGGGTGCTTATCTTATCCTTTACTCTTATGTGACTTTTGTTCTGTGCCTTTTATGACTTGCAATTCATACTAAAGGACGATAGTGAAAATTAGAGTAATCACACTATTTTCTTTGTTATCACTGGTGTTGATTGGCAAGCCATGATAAAAGTTTTGTGACTTTGTTTTATATGTATAATTTGTATGTATATTTAACAGCACATTGTTTTAGCATGTATACCTGCTAATATGTGATACCGAAATAAATTAATCAAAAAAGTCCGTATGATTGTTACTTAATAAGCAGTGTATTATACATAATAGGTAGTAAAATTGACATCCTGGGTAGCTTCATATATTTATCTTTTAGGATAAGTATGGTAAGAAAAAGGGTGTATGGTAACCCAGTTACGGCTATCAAACAGTGTTTTATATATCAATAGGTAGTACATTGTAGTCGTTTCGATTAAGCTCAGCTTATGTAGCAAGAAACAAGGCTTTATATTGACAAACTTGACGCTTAACCGTCTTGTCATTGGACAGAACTCTCGCATACAATTACTTTTAAGGTTATCAAAATATTGTGTCCGAGTATTCTCAAAGATGGTTATAGGTACTAAATCTGATCTGCAGATAAAAGTCATTTTATCCTTGGCACATATGCTAAGCTTATTCTATTTTCTTCAAAACAACAAACACAATAACAAAATCCACTAACCGATTTGAAAAGGGCCTTTTCGAAAACAGCTCTAGTCGTTTTCACTGATTTGTATCGTAGGTTCCCAACCTGCTTTCCTCCATTCAATTTATTATGGTACTTGGTGCGTTTAACATTTCCAAGATATGGGTCATGACACTGCAGTGAGGGGAAAGCCATGATGATTTTGTTTTATATGTACAATTTGTATGTACATTAAACAACAAATGGTTTTATAATGTAAGTATGCTCATATGTGACACCGTAATAAATCAATCAAAAAGTCCGTATGATTGCTACACATCAAGCAGTGTATTATGCGTAATAGGTAGTTAAATTAACATCCTTGGTAGCTTCGTATACATATTGTCTTTTAAGACAAGTATGGTAAGAAAAGGGGTGTATGGTAACCCAGTTACAGCCATATATATATATATATATATATATATATATATATATATATATATAGAGAGAGAGAGAGAGAGAGAGAGAGAGAGAGAGAGAGAGAGAGAGAGAGAGCAACGTGTAGTGAAATACAGTCCTTTAAATTAGACTCAGCATATGTAGCAAAAAACAAGGCCTTATACTGACAAACTTGATGCTTAACCGTCTTGTCATTTTTGAGAACACTCGCGTATAAGTACTAATAAGGTTATCAAAATATAGTGTCTGAGTATTCTCAACGTTGGTTATAAGGTACTAAATCAAATCTGCAAAGATAAGTCTTTTATTCTTAGTACATCCGCTGAGGTCATCCTATGTTTCATCAAAACGATGAAAGTAATAACAAAAACCACTGACCGACTCGAACGGTCTCAAACATCCATAGTCTTTTCCGCTAATTATGACGTCGGTCTCCACCTTCCCCCATTCACTTGATATGGTACTCGGTGCGTTTCACACTTCCAGAATATGGGTCACAAAACTGCAGTGAGGGGCGGATGGACGAACGGACGGAAAACTAAACGCTTATATTACACCAATATGCTACAAAAATAAACTAGTCTCTGGTCGGTGTGTGAGACAAAACAAGTAGTTAAACTGCAATTAAACCAATGACGGTAAACTGCAATTGAAACAATGACGGCATATTTTAACGTAAGCAGAGCTGAACAAACACTGTAGACCCAGATCAGAACACGCCGTCTGACGGTTTTTCATTCATCCGGCAATTTTTAGACATATCAGCAGGAATTAATAAGGACTTTTTTACATTATTGAACCTTTATGGTAAAAAAATGAGGTAAAAAAATGACGAAAACAGCGCATGTTCGAAATCTAAACCAGTGTGATAAATACATTCTACATAATTAGAAGAAAAGATATAAATTTTTTGTAGATTCCGCTTGTACTCGTTATTTGATGAAAAAAGAAGAAAAATGGGAGTCATAAACAGTTTCTACATGTTATATTTACTCAAAATAATTGAAAATATATATTTTTTTAACATTTATCAATTGGTCAGATTATTAGAACTCGCTACCATTTCAGAAAATGGCCAAAACATGTTCGTGGCTTTCATACCTTGTTGACAGGAAAATTGGATAAAAAGTCATAAATGAGTAAAAATGTACAAATTTTATTGGTGAATACAGCATTTAACATATATGATAATATCAGATTAAAAGAAATAAGTATCTTGAACTCGTTTGAACAAATACTATAAAACACTATATTAGGCTCGGCCGTTTTTTGGCTCGGCGGCTAGGCCGTGGCGTTCATAACAGGCCCACTTCTTGTTTTGTTTTACTTGTTTCATTCTCAAATATCAATTGTCACGAAGCAGAACCATGTGCCCATTACATTATCAAGACCATGTAATGCGCTACCCCATACAGTCGACCCTCGTTATCTCAACCTCGCTTATCTCGAATGAAAACTTCTGGTCTCTGGTGAAATTCTGGTCCCTGTTTTAACATAGAAATATAAGAACAGGTAACAAAATATTGTGGAAAAGCTTTTCCACATTATTATATATATATATTTCTAACTTCAGGAGTCAAATTACATATTCATTTGTTAAATGACGTTGTTCGATTTATTGTTTTCCTCACTTCCGCAACTCTAATATGTTGCGGTACGGATATCTCGAAGTGTTTCAGAAAGTCCCTTAGAATTCGAGATAACGAGAGTCGACTGTATTTACCTATAATAAAAAGGAAAAACTGGGGTTTTGGGAGTCTACATTATGAGCGAGGTTTCAAATAGTTTGTTACCTCCAGCAACCTTTTACTACATAAATATGTCTAGATTTGCTATATAATCAAATTCTTTATTTTCCACATTATTTTGGCCACGCCAAGCACAATATGTGTTATATGCACAAATTTAGATTGATACCGCGCATGTGCAGTCCCATTCCGGTATTACCCAGTCAGCATTCTACGTAAATCTATATCGGGCCGTCATCGGCCCGTCAGGGTAGCTGACGGGCCGATGACGGCCCGATGTAGATTTACGTAGAATGCTAGCTGGGTAGCTCTCCATTGATATATTTTATAGTGTCTAGTGATTCTGTTAGCAGACAGCGAAGTTCCAAATGAGACTGTGCCAATAATGGCAGTGACCAGGGAAATGGATCCGTATCTTCGCTGTGTAAGCTAGGGATACTGGTCAAACCCGGTGTTGGTCTTACTCTTTGTTGCTTTGTGGTTTATTCTACGAGGCGATTTGTTTATGTCTTACCTTGTGTCATTTTGTTGTTGTGTTTTTCAGTCCTTTTAGCATTGCGATTACCTAGCTGGGGAAGAAAGCTAATCTTAGTGCTTTTCGTACGTTTGTTCGCTTTGTGTGTTTGAATTTTTCGGTTTCCTCTTCCTCTTGGTGTCTGGGAAGGGCTACGGTTTTGTTTGTGGCACTTCCTGGACTTTTTTCTTACCTTTCTTTGGCTAGGAATACATCAGACGTCTAGGTCTTGGCTATTAATGCCCTTTAGGTTTTGAAAGCTTTTAAATGAAAACAAGAGCAATAATTGTTTTGGAACCCTGAAGAAAACAAGTATCCAAAATGTTGCTTTTGAACTTTAACCTACCTGCGTAATTTCGTCCATTTATTACCTTTAATAGTTTTGCTGAGCTGGTTTTGCTGTTTTCTTAATCTGTTTTTGGCCTCCATGGATTACTAGAATTTTTAAATTATGCCTTTAATGTTTTTCATTTCTCGTATCTTGCAAAAACACACAACCCAACCTAGGTATACGGCTGATTTTTTGTATGTATAAAAAAAGTAAGAGAAAAGTCCATGGAGTGCCACAATCACAAACCGCAGCCCTTCCCAGTCACCAAGAGGAAGAGGAAAAACCGACAAATCAAAACAAGCACAAATCGAACAAACGTACGAAAAGCACTAAGATTAGCTCTCTCTTCCCTAAGCGAGGTAATCGCAATGCTAAAAGGACTGAAAAACACAAGAACAAAATGACACACGGTAAGACATACAACAAATCGCCTCGTAGAATAAACGACAAAGCAACAAAGAGTAAGACTAACACCGGGACCACCGCCTTAGAACGGTCAGTAGAGTACACCACCGGGGTGGGGAGGGGTTAAAGTACTTTTACAGCTAGGTAACTTAACCCTGGGTCCCGATGCTACTCTTAATACAGAAATACATAAAAAATTCGGTTCGCTAACTCTACTGTATGCCTGAGCAAATGAAAACCAACAGTTGAACCACAGCGGGCCAAGCCAAAGACATATCGTCAAGCCCCAGCCCACTGGTTAAAGTTTTACGAGGAGGTCGTCATTGAGTCTGAGGGCCGAACCGTCGTTGTGCAATTAAAGAGTGAAGCATAGCCATCAACAATGATTGGGTTGACAAGTAGGCATACAGTCTGCCGAATGATATCCAGGCTATAGCCAAATCTTTTATAACGGTTAATAAGTTTTCTGAATTGCTCCGAAAAGTTAGATTTACCTACAATTTTTCCAAATCTGTACACTAAGCCACCGTAAAATTCTTGTTCTGATATACATTGTTGCAGAAGTGTTTTCAGACTGACGCTATATTTTTCTAACAAGGCACTGTGTCTGCGATAAAATTTCGAAAACGCCTTACGAAGTTTAAAATAACGATAGCCCTGCCTAAAACGTTTGGCAGTAAGGGCATTATTACGGTAGTTAACGTTATTAAGATTTGAAGAAGCTCTGACGAATCTAATAAGTTGAGATATGTATACCCCATATGAGGTACGCCGGGGGTTATCGCCATTCAAAAAGGGAAATTGACTATATCAAAATCAAAATCGTCCCGTTTATCATAAATTTTGGTGGAAACTGTTCTATTAGATATACATAGATTCAAATCTAAGGGTGCCTCGACATTGCATGATACAAAACAATTGCAGAGCAACCCGTCTCATGCTCTACGCAGATGCTATAACGGCTCTTAGCCAATGACACGGCTCATATTTTGACGGTAGGAACAGCAAAGACTATCAAAAACTGATTGATAGAATCGGAACACGCCGTTTAACGCCGATTTAGTTTTCCCTTACCCTTATAAATTGTAGCGGTATATAACGGCACAAGGAACCAATCCATTCATGAATATTCATGCCATCGAAAACGAAAGGTAAGCTCGGAGTTTATTGTTTTATGTAAGGAGACTTCAGATTAGATAATAATGGAAAGGAACTGGCATTATATTTTCCAGTTAACAAGACAAGCCTGAGCTGATCTGGACCTTCGCTGTCCGGTTACAGAATTAATTGATACTAAAGTATATGTCGACGATCAAAAATGTCTAGATCAGACTGCACGGATGCAAACGCTTATCCGGACTTTGGCTGTTTGCACAATTCATAAGGCCTTTTTTCACATTGAGCACATATGATTTAATGTTGCAACCTTCTCTCTGTGAGTGTTAAATTTGGTCGTTTCGAGAATGTCGGGCTTAATTTTTGTAGTCGATACAGTCTCTAGCTGTCCCCTTGTTAGTATTTCACTAGCTTTAATTTTGAACATCCCTAGTGAGAATGCACTTTACAGTATGCAGTTATTGTCCTTCTCTCCCATGCATACACTTGATTGAAGCGTGCATAGTGTGTGATCACCCAGTGTAGCATAATAAGGTAGAATTCGTTATTTCACAAATTCTAGCTTTTAGTCTGGTAAATTTATCCCTGCATCCTGTTGTTCTCTTTCAAATTCAGTCTGGCAGCGCATGTTAAGTTCACTGGAGAACCTGTTTTGCATTTTTATTCTCGATATGCAAGTGTATTTGTGCATTATCTTTTAACAGCGGATTTGTTCCTAATATACGTTCTTTGAGAACACGTTCTGGGGTTCTCACACAGATGGCGCATGTCAATTAGATGTACTAGGACTGTTGATGTGATACGCTAGCCTATGCTTACAATACTTCTGCTGCTCTAAAAGAACCAGTGTCTGGGTCTGTTGTGATGAGCTTTACCTCATTCTCATTATCGTTCAGATCTAGAAGTCAGCTTTTTGCCCGCTCCGTCCCATCACCAATGTTGTTGTCGTTGTTGTTTTGTTTTTTTGTTTTTTTTTGTTTTGTTTTTTTTTGTTTTTTGTTGTTGTTTTTTTTTGTTTTGTTTTTTTGTTTTGTTTTGTTTTTTGTTTTTGTTATTTTCATTGGAGTAACGGCAGTTCCCTTTTCTGACAGTATATAGCTTTCTTCGTCATTGGCCGAATGAAAACCATGCTTAGAAGAGAGATTATTTACATTCTCGTCTGCAATGATTTGCTTTTTGGTAGGATATTCTACACTAACTGCATTGTGTTGTAGCCTGAACAGGTGTTTTATTTCCACATCACTGTATATTTAAAGTTCCAACAGCAATTTTATTCACTGGTCTCACCCGAAGTAAATTTATTTTCTGCCAGGCTCTGTGAGTCTACATATCAGAAATGATCACTTTTTTTAAATCATTTTGCAAACTTTGTGGCTCATGTTTGCAGTCCATACTTGGAGGGCGCTGGTATACTACTGCTAAAGAACATTTTCCGAAAACTAGTAAGTCCAATGGGCGTCTGTGTCTGTGCCACGTTCAGTGCTATATTTGTAGTGGCTGCCTATCTGCTTGGCCGTCCAGTTTCAGTTTCATTAAATAGGTTAAACTTCTTCGAAATGTAGGAACAGTCGTCACAGACTTCTTGTTCGCGCCAGCAGAGACCCCGCTTTTCTTCTACTCTGTAGCTGAAATTCAGGTTTTCTTCACTAATGGGACTGTGCTCATAGATTACCCACACAACTCCCCTAGCTTGCCTGTGTGCAAAAGTCGATACCAGATTGCCTCATCATTGTAAACAAAATCGACGAAGATTTAGTGTCAAAAAAAGACGGAAGTTGCATTCTTCTTTGTCTTTTTCCTAACTTTTTTTTTAATTCATTTTATTTTGTTTTATTTATTTATTTATTTATTTTTATTTATTTATTTTTTCTTCTTGCTTGTTTATTTATTTTCCCTCTCTCTGTTCTCAGTATGACAGTAAAAAGTTTTCTGTAACTTAAGACCGTCTTATACCTTATAGCTTACAAGCGTCTTCAAATTGGGTCCCGGAGCGGCTTTTGTTATTTCAGGTTTTGGCATTATATTCGAAACCTGGGCATCTGAATTTACTTTGAGATATCTGTTATATATGAAGTGTGTGATGTGCAGTAACACGTTTCTCAGATTATATTTTAGAGTTATATTGTTACTTATGTTTAATTTTCTAACCAGGCCACATTTAAAACAGAAAAAAGGCAACATTAAATGTGATATCAGCCCCCAAAATGAGATACAAGTATTGGAAGTGATATAGTGGTAAAATCAAATCTACAGATCAACTAGGCTTTGAAACCCCAGTATTTTTGAGATGCCCAGTATTTGATTCACTTAATACATATTTTATTTTGTTCAAGTCATCTTACAATTGTAGAACTGTTTAAAGGCTAATTGCCTTGTTAGTATTTGGATATTGATGAGTTTGCCTTTTTAAGTGTTCTTTTTCTGAACGGCCATGTGTTCGGACAGCTATCACTCAAGATATCGGATATCGCATTTTCATATGTTGATATCAGATCAGTAGTCTTCTGTTTGTGTCAAGCAAAGAAGACTGTTAGCAAATATGTGTTAAAAGATATTTTGGGATGCTCTCTTTTGAGGAGACTTCTTGTTGAAATGATGTTAAGGTTATGCAAGTTACCTCCCGTAGACCATAAAATTGCTTAATGTTGCTACTAAGTTTATTTTACAATTGACAAAAAAAGTAAGAGAAAAGTCCAGGGAACGCCACAATCACAAACCGCAGCCCCTCTCAGACACCAAGAGGAAGAGGAAACCGACAAAACCAAACAAGCACAAATCGAACAAACGCACGAAAATCACCAACATTAGTTTACTCTTCCCCAAGCGAGGTAATCGCAAAGCTAAAAGCACTGGAAAACACAAGAACAAAATAACACAAGGTACGACATAAAACAAATCGCCTCGTAGAATAAACCACAAAGCAACAAAGAGTAAGACTAACACCGGGACCACCTCCTTAGAACGAAAACGTTTTCTCAAAGCTATCTGGCATAGAACTCTTGCTTATTAGTTATTCTTATTATTTAAAACATGTTGTAACATATGGAAACTTGTTTAGATTTCATGAAGATGTACACATTCTGTAATCTCGGAAATAAAATGTAAGAAAATCTGGGTCCACTCAAAGGCTTTATTGCCTCCGGACATCTTTAATAAGAACCATTTAGTATGTAAAGAAGCAGAGTATACGGTAATAACTATGTGTTCGTTCACACAGGCCCACCGTGCACTTCCTGCCTTCCAAATATCCAATTATTAATCCAAAGTTATTTCACTCAACCTCTATCGGAAAGTCCTTTTCTGGTCGCAGAACCATACTGATTGACACCTGTTGTCCGAGGCTTCTTGTTTGGTTCCTTCATGAGGTTTGATGGGGTTTTACTCAGCCATATTAGTTCGCTTTTACTTGGGAATATTTAGCGTGTTGATTCTCTATCACTAAACTCCTGGGTTTCCTGAGATTGTCGCTTATTACGGGCTCTCCTTGCCTTTTTTGTAACATGTCATTTTCGTTTCAGTAATCCTTTCTTTTAAGCACCCGTCATAATGCTATATGTATCAGGTAGTGTTAACCATCTTAACAGTCTTAAAGTTGGTTCCAAAAGATAGGCGGAAAGTATTTGAAGCATAGTTGAGATATTTTATCTATCTTTGACAGCTTTACTGACCAAGCAAATCAGCTTTACAAGTAGGATTTGCCAAGTATATGCCATGCTGTGCTGTTTAACAGATTCTCAATTGTATATTTTGGCTTACATAGATTACTGATTGTTTTTTGGGGTTTTTTTTGTTGTTTTTTGTTTTGTTTTGTTTTTTGACGATGATGATTTTCTTTCTGCTGCTGTATTTCTATCCTTTACATGATAATGGAAATGGGTAATTTAGATCTATTTGATATTAAATATGACATACCAAAATATAGTAAAAATCGTGGTATACAGGATGTAGTTTGGGCATGGTAATGATAATGATAGTGATGGATATTAGTTATCATGTGTATTCGTCTTGTCATTTAGGCTTTACAAACATTGTGTGTGATTTTGAATTCGACCTATGCAAAACATTGAAATTATAAGAATTTAAAAACAACTTTTGCCATTGTATATTAAAGGGAGGCTGAACAGTGTGTTTCAGCTATATTTTTAGCCGGGGTTGGGGGACATTTTGCAAAAATGCCATTCTGACCATATAATTGCTGATGTTGAGAAAATAAAAAGTGTGGCTTTAATCTAAATTGTCTATATTTATGGATTTCCTGAAGGAAAAAATTTCATTTGGGTGAATAACAAGGTGCTTTTACGGGCATAGGGAGCGAATTTATCCATTAATGAAGGTCTTGGGGGATAATTAGTTCCCTGAACACATTAACCAGGAAGGTTTATATCAGGTTTTCTGCCGTCTTCATATTTATGGTCCTCAACCGTACATTGAAAAGAGATTGTGTCAATATTCTTTGTGAATAACAAAGGTTCCAGTTAATGCTACATAACGGGTCTCAAATATAATGACTGAGACTTAAGTTTATGAAAAATTATATCTACGCATACAATAATGGTAATAATCTGTTGCTGCTAAATTAAGAATATAAGTGAATTTACCCACTTAATGCCACAAGCACGAAGCACAGCCCTCCAGATGCACCAGCAAAGAGAGATGGGGAACAAATACGACCAAAACAAACGCCATTTTTTAACACAGACACACAAAAAAAGAAGAACTGCGATAGAGGAACCGTCTTGAAACTGTCAGTAGGAAACTACTCTGTGGGAGGAGGAGCTTAAACCAGTTTTACTCGCACGACACCTCGCCCTCTATTCTGATGCAGCTACAAACTGCAGCTCTAATTCATCTGTGAAAGCAAAACACGAGGCACTAAAACAAGGAGAGATGAACTGTAGGAAAACTACTTGTGGCCCTTAAACGTGTGGTACTCGCGAGAAACCTCATCTTCAACCCTTAAAACGCCAAGAAAACCTGCATCTGAAAATGTTGTCTGTTTATGTCGTCTGCTAAATATCTGGATCCACACTGTTTGCAGAAATGACTTTTAAAATCACAAGCAGATAACAAAGTAGACGACAATTGTTGTGATTGGCAGTTTAAGGGTTAATTCTGATGCAGATCCGAATTGCAGCTGTATTTCATCTGTGAAACATAACAGCGAAACACATATGCTCAAAAATATGTGACGAATGGAGACAAAGGGCTCAATGGTGATCTGAAGCCAGAAGAAAAGAAAAGTGAAAATGGATTGCCTTTGGAAAAAAAGAAAACACACACAATCACGAAAATGGGGGTGACTCAGTTTGATTGAGTCTTTTCATATGCAACACTGTAGTTTGCGAGGCTGCTTACGCCCCCTGGCGCCGGCTTAAGCGGTATTCGATTTTCAAACTAACCAGGATGTTCTCAATGATCCCAAAGGAAATAAAATATAACCTGCACTATAAATAAAAACAGTACACAACTCCCGACCACAGGCATAGATAGTCGGTCGTCGACCATTTAATTAACGTTTGAATATTTTAAAGCTGGATGCATATAAATTATTTCCTTTTAAAGTAGACTTCTTTTCAGAAGGGGTTTGGTATTCAGCAAAAATAAAGCCAAAAATGTTAAAAATCTAAAGTCGGGCGCCAGGATAGCTCAATTGGTAGCGAAATTTATCTCACTACTAGCTGCACACATTTGCCACACTGGTTTGAGTCCAGACAGAAGGCCGCACCAAAGGATGTGCCAACGGTCGGCCGTTCCCTCGAGGTTGAGGTAATTTCACAGAGGGTATTTGTCAGTCTCTAAGACGGTACTTCTATTGTGATTCTTTTTGTATATATATATATATATATATATATATATATATATATGGGGGGGGGGGGTGTTCTGCCGTGTCCCCCCTAATAAATGTTTCAAACGATTATGTCCTTTCAAGATATCCCTTGAGTTACGTTCAGATGATAGAGTTGACAATTTTGGGGAAAGGGCTGCTGACCGCTCACCGTCTGTGCTTTTATGACTTTACAATAGTAAGTGTACATCTTTCCTTTTAATATTAGCGACTTAATGTGATTCTGATTACATCGTTCCTGCTTACCTTTTTTTTTACTTTTCTATACAACTGGTGACTGTCCAGGCTTTCCTCCACTACTGAACTCTCGTCTGAAATTATAATGAGAGGTGACTGTTTCAGAGTACATGGAGGAATATGTTCCCATAACATCGTACAAATGCTTCAGGTTATAAAAGATTGGAAACAACCCTTAGCGGAGTCGAAAATTCATGATTGACACAGACTTTGGACGAACCTTGGTAATTTGGGGCTGCATTCGAATTATGGTTGATGTTTCGTGCGAGTAAAACTGGTTTAAGACCCCAGTACGTTCCTACTTACTGTTTTAAGGCGGCTCCTCTGTTGTATTTTGTATTCGTTTGTGTGTGATTACATATGTGACGTTTGTATTGCCGTTATTTTCCTCGTCTGTCCGTTTTGGGTGCCCGGGAAGCCTGTGCTTCGCAATTGTGGCATTTCTGGGTGTCGCTTCTTTTATTTTGCTTCTTTTGAATACCTTGTGTAAAGGGCTGTTTTAAAGGGACCAGTCATAGCTCTTGAAACGGTATGCATAGCACATGTTCGGCTTTTGCTAGAATATAGCGACTGCGAGAGGCAATTGTTCTAGCAAACCTAGAGTGGAAATCACTTCACAACAGACGATAGAAACACAAACTACTTATTTTTTATAAAATTGTTAATAGCCTGGCCCACGATTACCAAAGACATATCTTACCTCCTCCTATACAAGAACGTATGATTTACAGTCTCAGCAAACGATATCTGGTCTATACATGCAAATACAAATCTTTTCTACAACTCTTTTCTTCTTTCTACCATCAGAGCACGGAATGATCTTCCAGGTAATATAAATGAAGCCAGATCCGTTTCCTCGCTCAAGTACCGGCTAAATATGAATCTGAGTGCACCACTTTTATATTTTAATGCTAGATCCGAAATAGGACAGATAGTACAGGGTAGACCTCATGAAATGCAGCTGCTCAATTCAGATCTTTTCCACATAAACATCGTACCTTGTCAGTTCTTTGTGTTTAGGTGGTAAATTCGAAAGTGCATTCCATTTTCATACAGCCCCAAGTATGCAAATGACAGGTTCAGATACTACCTACAAATAATGCTCACGAGTTATCATTTGGAAAAGAAAATGCACCAGAAAAATGAAAACTCCATTTTCTTAAAAATACAAGACTATTATCAAGTCAAAATAGTTTGTGATTGTGTAATATAATACTGCATGTCCCACTTGTAAGCCCCAGCTTCTTTCAAAATTTTCTATTGTAATGATACCCGTTGTGGAGCAATAACTAGGACCTTTGTTATTCACAAAGAAAACAGATACAGTCTCTTTTCAATTTAAAAGTTACAACCTTGTCCACGTGGCGAACTTGCTACAACCGAGGCTCTCATCCTGAAACTGTTCTTAATTGGTAATAATACTTTTGGGCTATTTTGATATTTAACCATAATAGGGACACATTTTGTAGAGTTTTGTACCTTGAGTATTATTGATATTGTAAAATGCTCTCTCTCTCTCTCTCTCTCTCTCTCTCTCTCTCTCTCTCTCTCTTATTATATATAACAGTATCTACCATTCACATGTTTACTGTCCAATACTGCATGAGTCAGGAAGCATGTATACTCTTTAAGCATACCGTCTGATCCTGACACACTATATGCTGTGAAATTGATATCCATGTAACTGAAAAAGAAAAGAAAACAAAAAAAGAACAAATAGTTTTAAGCCAAAGGGATCAAACATTTGACAGTCATATAAGCCCGTCTGCGTAATTTACTAATTTTCTAGTCTATCGTTATACATTCTGTCTGTGGAATCCAAGTTTTATCAAATACAGAAGGTTTGATGTACGAATGTACATTCAATCTCTGATCTCTACATTGTATATAAGATTATTTGACTTTGACTTTATACCTGTCGCTTACTGCGGATGGACTTCAAATCTGTATTCCGCTGCATTTCACTAATTTTACATTCCCTACTCTGTTAGTACTTATGAACTTTCTCCTTTTTATTTTGTACTTTTATTACTTTACCTTGCTCTAATTTAGGTTGATTTGCGCAGGAGTTGTAAACAGTGATGAGACCGTTGGTTTCTTTCATTTAAGATTGATCATCCGATTCAGTGGTATATTATCTCCCTTAAACCGAGATTCAATTATTGGTGAACGGTTTTTGTATGCAGATGAATGTAATAGGTTATTAGATTTGTATGGAGATACAATTTGTCAGTGTGGGTACGAATTATTCTTGCTGAACCGACGAACTTGCGAATCGGTTCAAGCAACACAATAAATCACCGCAAAATATATCTCCATGCAATCTAATAAACTTTTTATGCTATAATTGTGCATTTTTTTCCAAAATCAGAGGTACCCTATCAGAAAGAATGTGTAATAATGTTTGCAACGTTTTGCTTCGTGCAACGAGTTACAAAGTCGTGTTGTGTCGTGCCTTGATCTGATTAAGAATGAGATAATGCAATCTTAACCAGAAAGTGTGGTCCGACTTCGGCCGATATCGCGCACGGCACGACGTGATGAACTTCCTTGACAATTGACACTTGACAACGTTCAATACGGTAAAATATTAGTCACTTTGAACAACGCATTTTGCGTAATAAGGGACAATATTAAAATATATAATAACAAATGGTTAGTCTGTTTGTCAATAACTTACTTTCAAGCGTCTCAGACGGTCATTGGCACTTCAAATTGCGATACCGAATTTGCCCTGCTAACGAAAATATATATAATCGTTATACAGCTATAAACATCAAATGATAGAAAATGTGCAATAAAATCCGAGCAGCAAGCGTGCAGATATCATTCGATATCGACACACTTACTCTTTATTGTGGTTCACTCTGATGCTTTCGAATGTTTCCGTTGCATAACGTTGCTTTCGTCTTAGGGCATTAAATTGCACCAAAATTTGTCAGGCATTTGTGCATACTTTGAATTTTAGATGATAAAAAAATGGCTATTTTGAAAATAACCGAAATGACGTAAACATTTATAGCTATATACTAAAAGGGTTAGTTGGAGCACAGATATGGTGAATAATGCCCCTCGTTTGGATATCAAATGCCGCTTGCCAGCTCGTATCCTTTGTTTTCCCATCCCGGGGAAATGCTCACCAATATTAGTGCAATAAACCAATAAACCTGTGATACTACAATATTACAGCCGTAACTACAGATTGTATGAATGTAGAACAAAGGCCCGGATGACATATTCCTCATGCGCAGGATGATCTGGGTCTTTGCATTATGCGCATTTTCGAAGGCGCTATTTCAGTTGACCTATGAATATTGCCGAGTATCTCGAGTAGACAATTTATTCTTTCAAATTTAATAGTTTTTATTCTATGAAGAATAGCTATAATCGTTATATTTTTACAAAGAATCGGATGAAGATACTTCTCTTAAAATTGAATTTAACCCTGTAATACACGTCCTAGAAATGGCCTCTTTCACTTTGAATTTGGACATGCCCATTTTTAAAACATGGACAGTTTCAATTGAAAAACAGAAAAGCAAATAGAGAAGATCCAGATGAAACGGCTCGTAATGACCGTCTCATCTAGATCTACACTGTTTGCTTAGGAATCCGTGTTTTTCAGCAGGGTTAAAAAGGGTTAAATATAGACACATATGTACGTACTAAATATCTTATGTTTAGATTTCCTAAATGTAAAACTTTAACTGAAGAGAACCTGGAAATGCCGAAGTACAGCCTTCTTAAGGCACCATGCATACATGTATGTTCGGTCCGCTTAGGGAACCTCTACCTAATCTGTGAAACATCACAATGAAACGCAAATAATCATTAACACTGTGATGAAACAAAGCAAAAGTCTAAATGGCGATCTTAAGCCAGAACACAAGAAGTCCACAATCAGGATCGATCCAGCGTTGGGATATAAATCTGTCAGACGGGTTATTCGGAAAATAAATCCTTGTCTGACGTTCGCTGCACTATCTAAAACACTAGATGCATAATTATGAAACACAGATCTAGTTCACTGCGTTCCAATAGGTATACACCTCGTGTAGGAATCTTATAAATGAGACAAGAAAAACAAAATGCTATATTAATTTACACATTCGTATTTTACTTATAAAATCTGTAAAGATGATTCATGGAAAAAAATGAACGAATAACAGAACAGAAAATTGGAGTCTTGGTTCTATTGAGACTCTAAATATGATAGCAATGTAGTTTGTAGGGCTACATATGCCCCCTTACGCCTTTTGTAAGATACGACGATGAACTGAGAGTTCCCAAGGAAACCAGAGATAAAAAGCGCACCATGATGAAACACGGTGAGACCCCTACGGCCGCCACCCGGCACTTACGACCAGCTGCAGAGAAGTCAAATACAATCTGTGAAGGGTGTCCTCAAAACAATAAACGCATAAAAACGCAAATCGGAATCTTAGTTTAGTTGCGACTTCTCATACGATTGCGATGTAACTAGACTGAGTAAATATTTTTTTCTTATAATCCTGTTTGATATTCCACTGAAATAAAATCAAAATTATATCATGACTATAAAGGTTGGTCACCAGTGACAACCTTTACAGTCATGATATCAGTTTGGTTCTATTTTAGTCGATAATCAAACAGAATTACAAGAAAAGTACGTATTGACTAGAGACTGGAGCCAGTCTACAGTGCAACTTGCAGGGCTACATGCAGCCCTTTACAAGAAACTCAGATCAACTTCCGCGCAGTAGTATGTTTAAATGCATTTTGCAAAATATATTTAAGCAAGTCTTTAATTAAATTGTCTGTTTAAACGGTATGTCCATGCAGTCCGTCAGGACTTTTACTTTCTATAAGTTGATATACATTCTTTGTTGTTATGCGCCAAATAAGGGTAGAAATGCCACAATCAGAATACACAGCCTTCTCTAAGTACCAAAGGATGAGAGATAAGGAACAGTGATTAAAAAAAACGCGATATATAAAACCATCGAGCACGACGAAAGAAAAAACTGCAACAGAGCAACCGCCTTGAAACAGACAGTAGAAAAACTGCTGGAGAGTGGGTGGGGAATTTAAATCAGTTTAACTCACGTGAAAACACCCTTAATTCTGATGCAGCCCCAAATTACAAAAATAAGTTTGGTCCGGATACGGGTCCTCTGCTTCATTAGTGAAACATCAAAGTGAAACACATTCCAGCGAGAACATGGCGCTTAGATACAACGTCAATGCGTCATGCACCTCAGCACGAAAACATGCCTATATAATGTTGACCCCCTTAAACCACACTTTTATGTAGTCAAACTGGGGTTTACAGGGGTATACATAATATTTCTTATTTCTACTCGAAAACTTAGACTGTGGGTACACAATCTATGTTTTGAGAAGAAATATGAAAAATACCAAAATTTTTATCTGAAAATTTTTACTTTTTGCGTCTAAAAATTTCAGTTTATTTGAATAGGCGTGTTGGCTAAAATGAAGATGAAGCAGTCAAACGAAAGGAATAAAAGGAAGTACATCAGAAGTGTCGACATATTTTGGAGGTTTATACCTTTCATACCTGAGTTTCTGAAGTAGACTATTCCGTCCTTGAATTTGGACACGTCAAACAGAGCAGCCTATGGTATCTCCTATTTGCTACCAACCTGTACATGTCTGAGCTGAGAAGAGAAGAATGTTATACTAGTTTGGTAGTTATTTCTTTATTGCTGGCTTTTACACAAAATAAAACAGCATGCATATGTTGAAACAGTTTAGTGCTCAGATACCAGAGGATTCCTACTCTGGACTTAATTGAAGTGTAACATACATGTAAGTAAATATATCATTTCCATAGACTGCTGAGGGGTGACAGAACTCTTGATTGAAATTTATTGTTTGCCGGTACTATTTTATAGTTAGGCTCCCGTGTGAAAACAATGACAATATTTTACAGTTGAAACTATGTTCTTTCTTCTGTCCTGTTTAAAGATAAGTTTGTTCTTCGATTATTAATGAACGTGTTACAGCTCTCAAAATGCATCTTTCAGAACAAAGTAAAAACTGCTTAAAATATAAGCTTTATTTTTATACTGAATTTAGTCTCAAATAACAGAGCAGCTCTCTTCCACACAGTACAACGAATTATTCCCAACAGTTGTTAAAAATTTCGAGATCCTAGATGCAGTATTTCCCAAGAAAATATTGAATATAAAAATAAAAGAAAAAATATAGATAAAACGTAGCAGTATTGTTTTCTTTCCCACAACATATTTAATAATTCTACTGTGGTTTACAAGTTTGAAGACCCAGGCTTCTGAAGGAAATTTTGAAGGAAATTGTGATTGGATAGAGAGTAAAAGGAACAATAAATAATAGAATATTCAGAAACAGGTCAGCTCTCTTTTTCATAATACAAAAGGTCACACCCAACAAGTGTATCAAATTTCAAGATCCTATGTGCAGTAGTTATCAATATATGCTTGGCACAAAAGTCCTTTTATATATTACAGTGGAGAGAAAACAGGAAATTAAAAACAAATGTATGAATAAAACTCAGCAGTATGGTTTTCCTTCTCAAAACGTATTTGATAATTGTCCAGGTGTTTACAAAGTGTGCAGGCGTCTACAGAAGTTGAGAAGTCTTTGACGGAAATTTCGATTAGAGAAAATGAAAAAAAAAAATTGCAAAAATAAGGAGAAGCAGGCTAGATCTTGTTCCTATAATACAACGAGTCAATCCCAACACACATTTGTATCACATTTCAATATCTAAAGTGCAGTAGTTCCAAAGAACACAAAATTCCAATGGCTAGAAAGCAGGAAAACAGAAACAAAACAAATATATCTAAGCAGCAAGGTTTTTTTTCACAATATGTTTGTTTATTTTCAAGGTATTGCAAAGTTTGAAGACCTATTTTGATTGGAGAAAAATGGACATATAAATTGAAGACTAAGAAGACGCAGGCTAGTTCTCTTTCCTATAATGCAGTGAGTAATAACCAATAGTTGTATCAAATTTCAAAATCTAAGAAGCAGTAGTTCCCAAGATCTGTTTATCAAAAACTTCCATATGCAGTACAATGATAAGAAAGAAGGTAAACTAGAAAACAATGTACATGTAAAACTCAGCAGCATGATTTTCTTTCCTAAGTTGATATATGGTATTGATACGATTGTAATATGTAGCATCTGACAGCCCTGTAGCATTTCAGTTAGTCTCTCGTTCTTACAGTGGATCAAACCTGAAATGATTTTTACCGTATCTCTGAATTGATGTTGGCAACACTTATTCAGAGATATGACAAAAATTATTTTATTTTTGGTCAAAATATCGCATACCTAATATCTGCAGCTGTCTTTTTTTTGCAGACTCGACTCAACTGAAGTTACTTGGAAGGCGCCTCCCCACTGATTATTCTTGCTGCAGTGTTACTGTAGTCATGGCAGCTAATGTGATCAATCGAAATGTTTACTGCTTACTGACAACTGCTTTTTGCATTTTTGTTTTTCAACATTTAGGGTTTAGTGCAGCCGAGGACATTAAATACAGCTAGAAACAGTAGATTCGTGTGTCCAGCACACATATCTGGATATGGGGGCCGCCATTTTGAAAATCGTTTGGAGCCGGGGCAAAGCATTTTCTATACGATTGCATTTCAGCCCACCAAAGACAGAGTCTTCAATGTTCGCCTGAAGAAGCTCTGAATCCATGGCTATCACAGACTGTCCTGCGAAGACTCTGTTCACACTGCGGATGGGCAAGGTGATCTGAGTTCGCTGGGCCAACGTGCAATCGTGTGCGAAACGCTGTGGCCCGGCTGGAGCGCCAGAATAGTACCCTGAACTATGCATTTTATTTGAAACCTGTATTAGAAAGCGGGTACCAGAAAATTTCCCACTGGATGTGCTTCCAAAATTGGCTTGTAATTTTTAATCATTTCAGTCATTTTTAGAAGATTTGGATTAAAACAAAAAATGGCAGCAATGTGTGTATTTGATGAAGGTTAGTACCAATTCCAGCATTAATAAATACCCTGCCAAAAGTTAAAACAAATAGTTAAACAAATATCACAGTAACACATAGCTTTGGCAAATCTCAAGTTCGAATAATAGTTTTTAATGTTTTTAGACACACACAGGGTTGTTGTGATCTCAAGCATTTTTTTCTTTTTTTCTTTTTTTTTTTTTTTTTTTTTTTTTTTTTTTTGACGCGTTACTTATGTGCTTTTTAACTATTTCATTATTGTCATACTGTTAGAATTCGGCGGGAACCGCCATTTTCTCTGTTTTGAGTGCCGCCATATTTGATTAGAAGAGCATCATGGGACATAAACACATTGTTAAAAATAGACTTAAAAAATTATGAAGCGCCTATATGTATTTGACATGGTATAAGTAAATATATATAAGAAGCCATCCATAATTCAGCTGATAATTTAACTTAAAACTTTTTTAGTTGATTCGATTACACAGAAAGCTCGGCGAATTCATAAACGCATTCTCGTAAAAGTTTGGCAACCACTACCCTGCCTACTGTCTGCTGAACATGTATGGTGGAGGAAACCGGGGTACCCAGAGAAAATCGCCGATAGTTGGGCGGCCACTACCCTATCACATGCCATTACTGGTAATTGAAACCGGGCCGCACGCTGACAATCTAGAGGCATATCTCTGCGCTATCCAGGACCCAGCTTAAGAGTTTTGCTTCTTTATCATTTTTTAGCTGTTTGTTTACTATTTTTGATTCATTCACTAAGTGAGTGATTGATTAGTTTTCAAAACAACAAAGTGTGTTAAATTTAAATGAATCTCAAAGAACACAACAAATGTTTTATTGCCTTACTGTAATAGCTGTAATTTGTATTTCATTAATTTTGTGTTTTTTATATAAACCAACAATTTAGCCGCTTACCCTTTCTCTTTTGCCCTTCATGACTTTGTTGTGTTTGCTTTGTTTTGTTTTGTTATTTTTGTTGATTTTGTTGTTGCTTTTGTTTTCATTGATTTTTGGTGTTGTTGTTTTCGTTTGTTTTTCTTTGTTGTTGTTGTTTTGGGATTTCTTGTGTTATTACTGTTTTGTGTCTTTGTGTTGTGTTTCTGTTTTGTTTTTTTGTTGTTGCTGTTGTCATTCTCTTTGTTGTTTGTTTGTTTTCAAATAAACTGTATAAGAAGAAGAAGTTAATTTACCTCGTAATATAATATAACGTTACACATGTTAGTATTTAAGATATCATCATCAGTCTTACACAGGGCGATTTTGGCGTATAAGTACTACTAAATACTACTTCCACTCTTTCACTGTTTATTCTAAATTGCGATATACTTTTCATTCACATTTTATAATAAATAAAATATGTATTCCATATACAGATATATTATTCCATCAACAAACCAATATACAAATCACATCAATAAACAATGTATTTCAAAACCATATGAACAAGCTTATCCTATAGTTCTATAGTTAAATGCTGTAAAATACCACTGCAAACAACACACATCAATGCTTTGTTAAGCATGCGAAATATCAAGACATTGTCCCAAGGTTTATATTGGAATACTTGTATATAATGACAAAAATGTTTACTCAGATAAATAGTTAAGATTAAAATATTCTCAAATCATTCACTAGATCGATATTAACAATGTCGTATATAAACTAAATCGATATTTCAGGACTTAGATAAAGGTTCAACTTTGATCAAGCACTTACGGGGATGTATATGTTGTTGGGTTTACAGTGTATAAGATTAAGCTAGCTATAACGAGATACAGTTCTTTAAAACTTATTTACGGAGTGAGAAAAGAAGTCTAAATGATTACTACCAATGACGTAAGCAAACAAATAGTATAGAAGATGTTCAGTAACCCAACAATCACAGAACATTCCCAGCGGGCACATGACGTTTATACAACGTCGGCTCAACGTCGATGCAACGTTATGACGTTGCATCGACGTTGAGGCGACGTTGTATTAACGTCGTGCCCGCTGGGTACCTACAAATGACACCAAAAGAAAGATCAAACAAACCAAGACAAACCGTATACAGTCGAACTTAAATGGCTCGAACATCTATGGGACCATGGAAATTTGCTCGAGACATGGGTAGCTCGAGCCATTGAGGGTTAATCATAGCGCCAGACCAGGAGGCAAATGGGGATACTCTAGGATTGCCTTTTCCAACTTATATAAAATAATGATATGTTGTGTGTACTCATTAAAATCGCCTCGAAGCGATTCTAATGAGTACACACAACATACATTATCAGGATAAGTTAAGAAATATCCTTAAATATTTGTTTTCTTGAGCTATCGGAAAAAATTGCCTACGGACTCAAAAACTAGTTCGAGTCATCCACGGTAAACGAGCCATCCGTCTTCGAGTCATTGAGGTTACACTGTAAATGCCACACACCAAAATCAGGAATATATCTTAGTATCCCTTTGCTCCCTTATGCAATTTGTTTAGAATTCGCAACATGCCAAAACATTACGAAAACATGCCTATTCAAATATACTGAAATTTTTACCACCTAAAATTGAAAATTTTCAGATGAAAAAAGCTGATATTTTTTCTTATTTATGCTCAAAACATAGATTGTGGGTACTCGTTAGAACCGCTTCGGCAAGGCGGTTCTAACGAGTACCCACAATCTATGTTTTTGAGCGTAAATAAGAAAAATAATGTATACCCCTGTAAACCCCAGTTTTACTACATAATAGTGGGGTTAAAGGGGGTCAAAATTATATAGGCATGTTTTCGTAATGATGTATCAAGCAGACATTTGTCTTAAAAAAGAAAAGAAACTTTACTATTATACGCTGAATACTACAGTCGAACCTCAAAAGCTCGAACAGTCTTGGGACCATGAAAATTAGTTCGAGATATGGGTTGTTTGATCTACTGAGGGTTAATCATAGCGCCCGATCAGAAAGCAAATGGCGATAATTTAGGGATTTTTTTTCGAATTTCTACACAGTTATTGTATTTTGTGTGTACTCATTAGAATCGCCTCATGATAAAATAAGAAAATTTCCCTTAGTATTTGTTTTCTTGAGCTGCCGGAAGAATATCGTAGGGACTCAAAAACGAGTTCGAATTAACCATGGTAAACGAGCCATCAGTGTTCGAGCTATTGAGGTTCGACTGTACGTGACCGTTTTATGGCTTGCTTGGACCCCGTACGATATATGTTAAACTTCCAACAATAAACTTTGTAAATTTGGGGTTTTAGTTTTCTTGACAAACTGAATTTGTGTTAAAAGTTCATGTTCTTTATGAGAAACAAGGGGGAAACAATTTGTCATTTCCTGTTTACTTTCTTGCACAACATGTCCCTTCACAATAGGGATAAATTCTAAAAGGAAATAATGCACAATACATCCCTTCTGAAAAGGGTACTATTCTGAAATAAAAAATGCTCTCACGGAGAGAAATTTCATTCATTTTAAAGTATACTTTTCCAGAAAGGAGCAAAAACACCTTGGAAAGAGTTGCCTCCTTTGTTCGTTTTCCTTAAGCAACCACCTTTTTTTCGGGTGGGGGAGCCGGAGGGAGGTGGGGGTGGGGGGAGGGCTTTACAACAGGTGCTGAACATAAGTTTTATTGTTTTATGAAGAAAATGCGCATAAGTCTTGTTGTGGTCCTGTTTGTTTTGTTTTTTTAGCTCACCTGAGCACGAAGTGCTCATGGTGAGCTATTGTGGTCAGTCAATGACCGTCGTTCGTCGTGCGGCGTCAACAATTGTATTTAAAGCCTACTCCTCCTACACCCCTGGGCCTATTAACTTGATACTTGGTAGAAAGCATCGAAAATAGATCAAAATAGCTTAAATCGTTCCGATGAGAAATCCAAGATGGCCGTCATGACCGCCATCTTGAAAATCAATTTTTCGCTTCTTCTCCTGAACCGAAAGGCCAATTGACTATAAACTTGGTAGGAAGCATCGGGGTGCCTTGTAGTTCAAAAAGAGCTAAAATCGTTTCGATCGGATATCCAAGATGGCCGTCATGGCGGCCATCTTGGAAATCTATTTTTCGCTTCTTCTCCTAAACCCTAAAGCCAACTGACTCGAAACTTGGTAGAAAGCATCAGGGTGACTTATAGATTAAAAATAGCTAAAATCATTTCGATAGGAATTCCAATATGGACGCCATGGCGGCCATCTTGAAAATCTATTTTTCACTTCTTCCTCTGAACCGAAAGGTTTATTGACTATAAACTTGGTACGAAGCATAGGTGTGACTTGTAGATCAAAGCTAGCTAAAATCTTCCCTATCGGAAATCAAAGATGGCCGCCATGGCTTTTCGCTTCTTTTCCTGAACCGAAGTGCCAACTGACTCAAAACTTGGTAAGAAATATTGGGGTGACTTGTAGATCAAAAATAGCTAAAATCGTTCTGACCGGAAATCCAAGATGGCGGCCATCTTGAAAATCTATTTTTCGCTTCTTCTCCTGAACTGAAAGGCCAATTGACTCAAAACTTGGTTGGAAGCATCGGGTGACTTGTAGATCAAAAATAGCTAAAGTCATTTTGATCGGAAATCCAAGATGGCTGCCATGGCAGCCATCTTGAAAATCTATTTTCGTTTCTTCTCCTAAACTGAAAAGCGAATTGATTTGAAACTTCGTAGGAAGCATCGGGGTGACTTATTGGTCAAAAATTGCTAAAATCTTTCTGATCGGAAACCCAAGATCTTAAAAATCTATTCTTTGCTTCTTCTGAACCGAAAGGCTTATTGACTTGAAACTTGATAGGAAGCATCTTGGTGACTTGTAGATCAAAAATAGCTAAAATTGTCCCTATTGGAAATCCAAAATTACCGCCATGGCGGCCATCTTTAAAATCTATTTTTTCGCTTCTTCTCCTGAAGCGAAAGGCCATTTGACTAGAAACTTGGTAGGAAGCATTGGGGTGGATTGTAGATCAAAAATAAGCTAAAATCGTGTTTCGATCAAAAAAATCAAAGATGGCCACCATCTTGAAAATCTAGTTTTTTTACATAGACTTATATAGGAGGCCCCATTCTAAGTATTGAAGCAGAAATAAGAAAAATGCCTTAGATTATCATTACCAATGCCCATGATTTTAAGGTCTACGAAACACACTTTGAGTTTTTTGTGTCATAACTTTTATGTTAAAATATTTTAAGAGCTCATATTTTTCTAACAAGATGATGGATTTAGTTAATATTTGCTATGATGTTAGATATCAATCCAAAGTATTCAAATTCCCCTCCGTTTGTTTGTTTATTTATTCATCCATCTGTTCATCAGGCCTTCAAACGCTATAAGAGGGGCTGATTTTCCATAAAAGTTAACATGCATACATTGCAACTTTTGCTTTAAAAGACGTCTCCTCTGACATTGCTGGACAGATTTTTCAATAATTTCACAAGAATGTTCCTTAGGTGATCCACTCTACCAAAATTGCTCAAAGTGTCCAGCTTTGTTGAACAAGGTGGTCGCCAGGGTAACAATAAAAGAAACAAACCAAGGCACCATGGGATCTTGCTTCTGTCAAGCACCCCCTACCCATTCCCCCAGGCCTATATTATTGTACAGGCCAACATGCTTTATCTGTGCCAAGCACCATCACATTTCTCCCAAGACCTGTACAACACAGTTCTTAAACCTCCAGCCTGTCATCTGAAAACATTCATTTTCAACAAATTTTAAACATACATAGTCCTATGAAGAGAAACCATAGTCTTTTAGAATATACTAGAGACAATGACACTCAGGTGATCGAATTACGGCCCTTTGGGCCCTCTTGTTTTTTTTTTTGTTTTTTTTGTTGTTGTTTTTTCTTTTTTTTTTTTTTTTTTTTTTTGTTTTGTTTTTTTTTTTCTTTTTTTTTGTGGGGGAGTTGTGTGTGTGTGTGTGTGTGTGTGTGTGTGTGTGTGTGTGTGTGTGTGTGTGTGTGTGTTCTGGCTTCAGATCGCCATTGAGTCCTTTGCTTTGTTTCATCACAGTATCTGTATTAGATGTTTTTCTCTGCGATGTTTTAGAAGCTTTTGCAGACCGGAAAAATATTTGTAATTAGGAACTGTATGAGGTTTCGCACGAATATAACTGGTTTAAGTACCCCAGTATTTTCCTACTGACTGTTCCAAGGCGGTTCTTTTGTTGCAGCTCGTCTTTGTGCGTCTGTATATTTTTATATGTGGCGTTGTATTGTCTTTATTTGTTCCTCATTCGTTCCTCTTTTGTCTCTTATGGAGGGCTGTGTTTCGTGATAGTGGCATTTCTAGGTACCTTCGTTTATGAAGTTGGATATTCGCGTACGAGATGTGAGTAGTGCGCCAAATTCAATACATGTTTATTTTATATTTTCAGCCCAAGCAACGACATTCGCGGTGCAAATTGAACCGGTAGGTAGAAACTAGTTATATCAATATTACAAAATTGGACAATTGTACTCATGTTCATTTTTTTCGGTTTGTCAATACCGCGAAAAGTTTCATGAGCAAGCCCTAGATCAGATGCCGCAGAGCGTTGCGCCTGAACAGGACCAACAATGTTTGCGACTTATTTAGCAGTTTTAGGCATATCACCAGTTAGTTGAACGAAATTGATCAAGTTTTTTCGATTAGCTGAAAACGTGTTCAAATTGTTAGAGAAAACACAGTATTTGTAGAATACCCATACATCAGTCTGTTTATCCTTGTTGCAAAGGTGTCGGGTATCTTGCGTCATCGGGGCGTCCAACTAATATTGGCTTACAGTTGGGCAAGGCCTGCCATATTCGTGGCAGGTTAGTTCACTAAAAAAGCTACAAAACTACAGAATCGGTTGTGGTAATATTTTCCAAAGGGCTAACCGCAAGACTCTAGCAAAGATTCTGAAAAGAAACATTTACATTACAGAACCATTATTGGGGATATTTTTCCAAAAAGCTATATTATTGCATAAAAAGCAGTGTCGCACGTTATTAATAGCTGTGCATTAACAGGCGAAAGCGTGTATTAACAAGGCAATTCACGCGCTGTTCATACACGGCTACGCAACTTTCAATATGATCGTACCGGGCCCATAGATTTGCTGCCGTTACGAGATGTGTACTGCCCGGCCCTAAAACGAGCATAGTCCGTGGACGCGAGACATCGGTGAAAAGGCGAAACAAAATAGTGCCAGGAATAACGCGAAATGTAGCAAATATTTTCAGTTTTTATGCAATAATAGCGTTCGAACATAGTTTTTTAATGCATCAATATTCGCCAGGTCCCTTGGGAGGTGTTGAAAACCGCGGCCTTTGGCCTCGGTTTTCAACACCTCCGACGGGACCTGGTGAATGTTAATGCATGCAAAACATATTTGATCCCTATATTACACATACTGTAGGTTTTCTGCTAAGGGAGATATCTTTTGAGCCTTCCTGTTATGCTCTATTGCACTCCAAGTCCCTTCTGAAAATAGTTCTACTCTAAAAGGAAAAAAGTGCCCCTGACCAGGAGCAAATTCTTTTCTTTTAGAATAGAACCTTTTCAGAATAGAAGCAAAAAAGTTAGGAGAAAAGTCCAGGAAGTTAATTAATTTTGGCAGTCACCTGCCATGAAAACTGTAACAATATCCCTTAAATATGCATTTTGTTTTATTTTAGCATCTGATAAGAGAACTTGATAGACTAATGGCAGAGAGAGAGTTGTATCTAAGAGCAGGAGCCTTATCTCTTTGTGACAAGAATGAGGAGATAGCGCAACTTGAAGTGGAGAATCGTATATTGCGAGCACGGGTTGTTCCCCCGTATAGCGAGACGAATTACATGTTCCGGTCATACTTTAACATTGTAAGTACATTTCTTTCTGAATAAACATTTCACGTGAGTAAAACTGATTTCAATCCCCTTCCCCCATCTACACCCTATCCCAGCATTTTTTCTATTTACCGTTTCAAAGTCTTTTTGCGACAGGAATGAGTAAATAACACAACTTGAACGGGAAAACCGTACATTGCGATCATGAGTTGCTCCCCAAATTAGCGAGAAGAGAGACATGTTGACTTCCAGTCACACTTAAGCACCTTAAGTACCAGTGGTTTTCTATTGACCGTTCCAAGGTCTCTTTGCGACAGGAATGAGTAAATAATGCAACTTGAACAGGAAAGTCGTACATTTCGATCACGAGTCGTTACCTAGATTAGCGAGAAGAGACACATGTTCAGGCAACACATTAACCCTTTAAGTACCTTCTTCTAAATGAATATTTCGCGCGAGGAAACTGATTCCAATCCCCTCACCCCACCCCCATCTACACCGTTGTTTTTCTTTCGACCATTTCAAGGTCTCTTTGCAGCAGAAATGAGGAAATAAGTTAACACTTGAACAGGACAATTGCATAATACGATCACGAGTTGTTCCCCAGTTTAACAAGAAGAAAGACATGTTCCGGCAACACTTTAACCCTGTAATGAGTTTCCATTACTATTATTAAAGCCCCATGTTCTTTAAGGCCGTTTTCCTTCTACCCAGACACTGATCAGTCTTCAAATTTACATAGTTGAGACATACTCTGGTGCTTAGATTACAACTTCTGCTGCTCAGAATGCATATTCTGACACTAAGAATAGCTTTTCTAGGCCCTTTCATGGAGTTAATTTCAAAGTCATATGTAAATACTAATGTTTGTTCATAATTTTTACCTAAGTACCGGTAGTTTATTTTATAATAGAAAATGTACAAATATATGCATGGAACAGACAAATATCAAGTTGCATACCATTTTTGTTTTCAACAGAAGAGTGGAGTTTATCTCTAAAGGTTCTACAAAGTCACTGAATTGCTCTGATATATACTTAATTTCATTGTGTTATGTATATTTCTAAATTTACTAATGTTACATGAACACGCTTATCTTATCTGTATATGCAAGAGATAAAGCAACACTATTTGTTTTAAAATGAAATCATACTACTGTAAGGCAAAGTGTTATATGCTTTACTTTATGTTAGCTTAATGTATTTTAACCGCTGCGTGACAAAACTAACAACTGACGTGCACCTGGCGAAGACTCATATCAGCCCGGTCTGATCAGTCTTTGCAGTCTGCATGAAGAAAGCTGAGGTCCTTTGCTGTTCATTGAGCACACAGCGAAGACATTGACCAGTCATCGCTGTGTTCACAGGCCCTATATGTCCTGTGGCAGCTTATGATAGTGAACATTTTGTTTCATCAGGACTACATGTGAAAGCTACTCTGGTATTAAATGCATGCACTTCTTGGCACGAGACTATGCTTGTACCAGTATTGTTTAATCAGAAATAATGTTTATGTTACATACGTACATTAAACATGTAACATAACGACTTTGTGGTCAACTGCATAATTTGCCATGTTGTAAATAGATTTGAATGTCTTAAACAAAAGTCATAAACAAAAATAAGTGTAGCAAGCTATAATTTGGATCTTCTTAAAATATCAATAAAATTCTTGAGTTGATATATATAATGTACAAGCTACGAAAATGAAGCATATAAGTAAAAAATATTTATAAGGTTACAGAAGAAAACGTAACGTGCGCAACGCCGTGTAAGGCAAAAAAGAACTTTCAAACATCACATTTTATAGCTAATGAACTGTTCTGTAACTTTATATATTTAGTTGGAACAAATAATTACTTTTGCTCCAATGCTCATAGAATTAATATTTTCTTATGGTATTATAAGTTTTGTAGGAGTAACGGATATATAACAGGCTGTTACTCGGTCTCTTGAAATAATGTTGTTTTTATATGAAGAAGTCGGCTCCTTGAAAGAAGTCATTACATAAAGCAGTCAGTCTCTTGAAATGACGTATTTACAAAAGGCGCGCAGTCTCATGAAATGAAGGTTTTATATAAAGCAGTTGACCTATTAAAATGAATTCAATACATCTATAAGGCAGTCGGCCTCTTGAAAGGAAGTCACTACATAAGGCAGTCGGCATCTTGAAATAAAGTCTTTTCATAAAGCAGTTTGTCCCTTGCAATAATGTCATTACATCAGGCAGTCGGTCTCTTAAAATGAAAAAAAAAAGGTAAGAGAAAAGTCCAGGGAGTGCCACAATCACAAACCGCAGCCCTTCCCAGACCCCAAGAGGAAGAGGAAACCGACAAATCTAAACAAGCACAAACCGAACAAACGTACGAAAAGCACTAAGATTAGCTCTCTCTTCCCCAAGCGAGGCAATCGCAACACTAAAAGGACCGAAAAACACAAGAACAAATCGACACACGGAAAGACACACAACAAATCGCCCCGTAGAATAAACCACAAAGCAACAAAGAGCAATACTAACACCGGGACCACCGCCCCAGAACGGCCGGCAGAGCAAACCACCGGGAGGCCCAAAGCACCCCCACAGCCAGCTAACTTCACCCTGGGTCCCGATGCTACTCCCAATACAGAAACACATAAAAACCCGGCTCGCACAAAGGCCCCCAACCCAGCCAACGCACCAAAGCGAAAACACGAAAACCAAACCAATCACTATAATAAACAAAGACGAGCACTCATGGCCAACTCCACCGCATGCCAGAGTAAATGAAAACCAATAGTTGAACCACGACGAGCCAAGCCAAAGACATATCGTCAAGCCCCAACCCACCGGTTAAAGTTTTACGAAGAGGCCGTCATTGAGTCTGAGGCCCGAACCGCCGTCGTGCAATTAAAGAGTGAAGCATAGCCATCAACAATGATTGGGTTGACAACTAGGCATGCATGAAGTCTTTACATAAAGCAGTCATTACATAAACAACTCGTTCCATTGAAAGAAGTCTTTGACCGCCTGCTTTGTTTCATTTCAGGTTTCAAGTATATCGGATCTATTGAAAGAACAGTATAACTTACTGGGAAAAATAATACAACAGTTTGTGGAAGCGGGTGGTAGCATTGATGTCATAAAAGCAGATCTTGAATATGACAAAACTGCCATGCTAAATGACTTTCAAATGGGAAGGAGACCCAGCATTGCATGCTGTAAAACATTTCAAACGTCTGCAGCTGGAAAGGCAATCCGGCAACCAAGTTCAGCAGAATAAAATATTCTGAAGTTCAGGTGGCCCACTTTACTCCTAATGAATTTTGGACTTTAAAGGACGTTCATTTTAGCCTTTTATGTAGGCCGTTTTTTATCTCATGGCTCTAGTCTTCAACATAAGATGTGTTCATTTTTAGAAGTTTTTTTTTTAGAAAATCTGCTATTTGGTTTTTGTTTTTTGAGTCGCAACGTCAGAAAGCATACTTTCTGACATGTGCACCCAGCGATTTGAAGACTCAAATCAGCCTGTGCTTCTGCGCGGTCTTATTAGAGTCTGCATCAGTGGCTATCCAAAGTAAGCCTGATGAAGATTCTGATCAGACTGCGCGAAAGCACAGACTGATCTAAATCTTCGCTGGGCGCACATGTCAGGAGGTACGTTTTTGATGTTGCGGCGCATTTGTTTTCTTTCCCTTTAGCACAATCATAATATAGCATTAATAAGGTCAACTTGTGGATGCGCACAAACTGATCCGAGATTTCACTATCAGTTACTATACAACATTTAAGGTATATAGCAAAGTTTCTGATCAGGTTGTATGACTCCGCTGGCAGATCTGAAATTTTACGGCTCATTCACGCCCAAACACTATATAGACTCAGTAGCTTAAGTCCGGTATGGGACTTCAAGCCTTGAAGCCTATTGTGTGCGGTACCGGACCTCTAACTATTTTCTTTTTTCGTGGCTCAGCTGAAATCTTAATTGTATGAATGGCCTGGTTAATCTTATCAAACATTGTCCTGCATTAGCACCAGCAAAGTCTATGCGGTCCCGGGAGTCATATGATTATCAAAAAAAAAAAAAAAAAAAAAAAAAACTTTGTAAAGTTTTCAACAAAATAGCTTTAAAGTTTCGATTATATAAACCGAGTTTGGGGCGATGGGGCGATAACGGTTTTGCGTTGTCCGTCTGTCCGTATGTCCGCCCGCCAGTTTTGTTTTCTGCTTCTTATCTTGTAGGTAATTTATCAGAGGCAGACATTACCTTCCGGGCGTGCGATGGGGTTATCTAATAAGCACTGCTTCATGATATTTCCTGGGTCGGGTATAAAAGCCACGGTCAAGCCACCGAGCCGAGCTGGAAAAGGCCAAGCCTAATATAGTATTTTCTTGTATTTGTTCAAACAAGTTCAAGATATTTGTTTCTTTTGACCTGATATTGGCATGCATATAAAATGCTGCCTTCCTCATTAAGATTTGTATAATTACTTGCTTATTTATGACTTTATATCCAATTTCCCATCACGAAAACCCACCTATATAATTTTGACCCCCTTAAACCCCACTTTTATGTAATAAAACTGGGGTTTACAGGGGTATACATTACTTTTCTTATTTCTGCTCAAAAACATAGATTTTGGGTACTTATTAGAACTGTCTCCTTGAGGCAGTTCTAAAGAGTACCCAGAATCTATCTTTTGAGCAGAAATATGAAAAATATTAGAATTTTTTATCTGAAAATTTTCATTTTTAAGAGGTAAAATTTTCGATATATTTGAATAGGCATGTTTTCGTAATGCTTTTCAACAAGGGTGTGAAAGCTATGCAGAAAAAAGGATACGTTTTGGCCATTTTCATAAATGATAGCGATTTTTGGATAATTTGATAATTTGACGACTGATGACAAAAGGTATCTCTGAGTCAATATAACATGCAAAAATTGTTAAGAATCCCATTTTTCTTCATTTTTTTCATCCAAATAACGAGTGCAAGCAGAATCTAAAACTAAACGAAAATATCCGAAACTATGAAAACGTGTGGATGAAATGGATATATGAATATATTACTCAGATCTGTATACTCTAGGCTTCACATATACGGGTGTATATAATCAAAAAAAGTCTCTCTCTCTTTTTTTTTTTTTTTTTTTTTTTTTTTTTTTTTTCATCCCAATGCATTTTCTGTTGATCAAACTTAAAACCATGTGACGTATTTTCTGCTACACTTGCTTTCCCTTTCGGTTATTTTCGTTTAGTTTTGTCTGTCTAGACGGGGTATGAGACCCACAGACCAAAACCCGAGACCGAAACCAAAATTTACTTCCTAGGCAGGCCAGTATTTTTTTTAACTTTGTTTATTGTGGGTTTATACTTTGAGGTATTAAATAAATATTACCCAAGAGGATGAAATTTTAAATCGGACTAGTAGTTAATTTTTAAACTCTGATTTATCATTTCAAAGAGTATGAAGCCCACAACAGACCACAAATTCTCCGGTATTTTAAGTTTTTTTTTGTTTTTTTTTTTTTTGTTTTTTTTGTTCTTCAATATTCTTCGATGAAAAAAAACAGTTTCATTGTTACACGTCTTTCAATTTAGAAATAAATAATGTAAGGCTAACTGAAGCTATAACAGAAACGTGAAAGTGTTGGGTTTAACAATTTTCATAGATTTATTATGCTTTTAAAAATAAAATAGATAGAAAATTGGATGATAAGCACAATGTCCATGATCTACAGAAATGTGCCGACAAGTAAGTACTCATATAACCAGTGCATACAAATGGAAAATATGTTAATTGTGTTATATACAATGTTTGGATTTGGCATCTGCTAATAAGAAAGATGCAGACAAGCCTGAATTGAATAAAATAATAACGATAATTATAGTAACAATAATAATTATAGTTATTATTATTATCATTATTATTATTAGTAGTAGTAGTAGTATCACTTAGTAAATACTCAAACAGCCAGTGCATACAAATTTGAAAATACAGCTGACTCTCGTCATCTCGACCCCGCTTATCTCGAATATCCGCTTATCTCGAAGAGAAAATCTGCTGACTGCCTAAGCATGAAAATCTAATGACAGGTAACAAAATATTGTGGAATTGGAGAAAAATTAGGAGCAATTTCTCCTCATTTCCACAGTATTTTTAACATATCTCTAACTTCAAGAGTCTAAATACATATACATGTGTTAAATGTGGTTGTTCGATTTAATCTTTATTCAATTCTGCAAATCTGATATGTCGAGGTACGGATATCTCGAAGTGTTTTAGAGAATCCCTTGGACTTCGAGATAACGAAAGTCGACTGTATGCTATTTTTGTTATATACAATATTATGTTGGGCGCGTACTGATAACAAAGACAAGCGTGAGTATGTGTGGATTGGGCATGCGCTGAAAACAAAGGTACAGATCATCATACGCATCATGGCCGCGCAATGTGATCTATACCTTCCTTATTTGCTGTAGACAATAGGTTTAGCAAAATTTTCCGAGTGTTGGTGCCGTCAATGAATCAAATCTTTGAATTATTACCGACATATTTCACATGCTCATACCATACTGTCGGATAATTTGGTTCTTTTAGTTAACCTAAACGTAGTTTTTTGTTTACGTTTCAAATTAGATTTAGGCGTTTTTTGGTCAGATATCTTTTTGTCCTAGATAGAGCTGACTCAACTAAGCTTCATCTTCATTGTCGCTATCGAATTCTGCGTTTTGAATCATGGAATCGGGTAATGCCAGAAGCACAATAAGTTTATCTCCCTTAGATACTACTATTACAAAACTTTGCGTTTAGTTACATTTTTATGGACTATTTCACTGTGGAATGACTAAGTAAGTCAAATAAGTTCCTGTTCAGACACCAAATTGCCATTGTTCACATGGAGAATCAAGTAATTTTGCCAATGGAAATCTGTTGATACACCCGTCATAGGTTTTCGTGATCGCCAAGTCATTTCTTGTGGCACTTGAGACCTGAAAATTTTTTTTCCACCGAGTTCTACTGAAGTTGATACTCGTACTGGTGCTCGTATTAAAGCTGGAAGCTGCATTTACATACAGCTTTTGCAAGTAGAACACTTTTATCCTTTGAAATCATGAGTATGAATGGCAACACTGTTGACAGAAAGCGTAAATAAGACGGGGGCTCAAGTGGGGTATCCCCCGAGCTGAAAAAGCATTATTCTGTTATGTCTGAAGGGACTGGTTAGGGGTTTAATCTTGAAAGTATTCCAGAAATTGATCTTCCGACACATAATATGAGTATGAACTGCGTGGCAGACTGTTTCAGTGATAAAACTTTCATTGAGAAGATATCTCCTTCTCTTGTTACCATATCCCAACCCCTAACGAACGCTGCAATTAATGACGCTGTTGCAAAGGTGGTCCTTCAGCTTGAGAGTGACGTCATAAATCCCCTGAGAAAACAAAATAATTCATTAATTGAGGCTATCGCCAAAAAGGATGAGACGATTCAGGAAAAGGAAGAGATAATTAAAATTAAGGATCAGATTATTAGAACCAAGGATGACTTATTAAAAGAGAGAAATGATACAATAATCAAACTTGAACAGAATGTTGATATGCTGACCAGTAAATTAGATGATTTGGAGCAGTATGGTCGTCGGTGTTCTGTCCGCATGTTTAATGTTCCCCAGCCTCCAGACGGTTCATGTATGAATTCGGCTCTCAAGGTCATGAATGAGTTATTGGACGTCCCAATACGCGAAGAAGATATTGAACGGCAAACCAAACGACAAGGGTAACCGACCTATTATAGTCAAGTTTAAGTCGTATAAATCGAAGGCAGCAGTGTTTAAAGCTAGAGCCAAACTGAAGAAAAATCCTGATAAAATTTTTGTTAGCGAAGATCTTACCCGCAAGAATCATATCATTGTACAGAAGCTGGTCGAACTACGTAAGGATGGCACCATCGACTCATTCTGGACCAACGATGGAAAAATCAACATTAAGGTGTTTGAAATATCAGTCGCGACACGCGTTAGCAGCCTGACGGACGTTCAGAAACTCTTGCCGAAATATAAGCTATGAATATTTACGTTATTCCCCGTATGAGCCTCTGTTTACCTGAATGAATGTAAACTATAAAAGTAATCATTATCTATGTCATATCTACAGTGCATGTTCGCAAGAACTCTAGTAGATTTGGATGTTAATGTTACTTTGTGATGAAGTTTTGTTTCATTAACAGCAAGAAGCTTTGACTCCATGCGTGCTGCCTCGTTCGCGTCATTGTCAGCTTTTAGTTTATTTGAGTGCATATATGAGACAACGTACATGTATACGTTAGAGCATTGTATTCAAATATGTAACACTGGGCGTAAATTATGTCGCGCGCGAGGGGTCATGTCATGATTCTTATTTTGAAGCGGGAGGCGCATGTGTGCGGATGGGTATGCATCGGGCGGCGAATTTGATAAATTTGGGGTTTTTTGCTATCTTGGAAGTTTTTTTAAGGGCACAGTGCTATTATGATCACCATGTGATTCTTGCGCGGATGGGTATGAATCGAGCGGCGAATTTGATACATTTGGTTTTTTTTTGCTATGTTGGACGTTTTTTCTAAGGGCACAGTGCTATTATGATTACCGTGTGATTCTTGCGCGTCTGTTCACATGCATTCCCCAGCTTCATGGTCAGAGACAGACTAGTGTTAACGTTGTTAAAATTGGCTATGGAAAATTACTCATTGTCATTGTAGTGATAAAGACGTACTTGTTTTAAGTCGTGACACTTAGACTGTTGTTCTCTACATTTATTTTGAGCAACTTTTGGAAAGTATCTGTAATTCTATCAACCGTCTCGGTAAGCGAGAAAATCATGCATTCATATTTTCATTCACATGTGTATACTCACCGAGACATATAGTAACCCTCGTATGAGTTGTAAATTTCATATAGTCTTCTTGTAGTAATGGTGGAACGGCAGTTAGCCAGGGCGACGTCTTGTCGCCGTCGGTGCAGCGTCATGACGTTTCACCGACGTAGATGTGGCGTTGCATAGGCATCATGACGTTGCAGCGACGTTGATGCTTACGTTGTTGTAATGCCATGACGTTGCGTGCGCTGCGCGTCGATTCGGCGCTTCTTTGCCTGCTGTGTACCTGGCTAAAGATAGGATTAACCCATGAATTTCTTCTGCAGCCTATACTTTTTTAAATATCTCCGTTTAATGTAAAGCTCTGTCACTCAGTCAGTTTTGTAGTCCTGGATACTATGATAATTTACCCTAGGTATCGTGATTCTTGATAATGAACAGGTGGATGTGTTTCATAAAGGCGAAAGGGTCGTGCATTACGCTAGCACACCTATGCAGTGTAACGCGTTTTCGCGGCTGTAAAATGGAAATACAATGTATGTTTTTGTAGGTCCCACGCATCTATATACAAGGTAGGGCTTGCCGGTGTTTTCACTGCATAGATTTGCTGGCGTGATGAGTGACCAGCGAATGACTTGTGGACCTGCTATAGTATTGCCTTAGTTTGTCTTGCATCTGCTGTCCAATTATTTATTTATTTATTTTTATTTTATTTTTTTTTAAATATCGCTAAAATCTGAGTAGTATACGTGGTCCGTCCTTAATGATTGTGTCCTTCAAACAAAGGTAATCAAACCAATATTGCTTTATTTTACCGGTCGGCAGTATAGTAATTATCGATTCTAATGTCAGTATAAAATGTGCTTTTGTTTGTGTTGAGGTTTTACGGCCCAGTCAACCCAATGGGGTCATGTCGAGCGCGGTCAGTTTACCTAACCACACGTTTACTGGGCAGGCTTAGTCCTCTGAGCGGTTAACCAGCATTGTGCACATTCTTTCGCCAGAAACTGACAACTGCCCTTCTTGAATCAGCGGAAGGGAGAGAATGACCGTAGAAAATATTTCATGATCAAGCTCCACGAAAGAATGTTGCCGACCTCGGCGGGGGTTGAACCCGCGACCTCCTGGTCTCCAGTCGGACGGCGCATCCAACTGAGCCACCGAGGCCGGCGCATAAAATGTGCTATATTGGGCGAGTCAGGTAGAAATGTGCTTTCGGTAAAACTTACGCTGGTAAATGGAACATTGCAAGCATTAGCCGGGTCACTTTATGGGACCAAAGGTTTGATTGTCTGGTTGATGTTTCACAAGATCTTCTGCCTGTGTGAATGAGCAAGGGGGACGTGAGGCTACGCTAACGCGCAGTATTGTCGGGTCGTTATCGTCTGAATTTGCGGGATGTTCTATTTCCGCTTGTCTCGACACATTTTTTTACCTCAATTTTAAAAGATGTTATACTGCACGCATTTAAAAATTAATAACTCCGCCGGCCTTGAGTACTTGTGTATTTGGATGTCACCTAATATGGCATTTGCAGAGATTTTTGACTCCAGTTGCTTTATTATAGTATATTTATATTTATACTAGATTTGGTGACCTGAAACCATTTCAGGTGCTCACACTCTGTCCATTGTGTATCATAAGTAATAGACATATGGTACTTATTTGTCCTACTATAGATTTTGTCCATAATATATATATATATATATATATATATATATATATATATATATATATATATATATATATATATATATGTGTGTGTGTGTGTGTGTGTGTGTGTGTGTGTGTGTGTGTGTGTGTGTATGTGCGTATATGTATGTGCATGTGTGTATATATATATATATATATATATATATATATATATATATATATATGTGTGTGTGTGTGTGTGTGTGTGTGTGTGTATGTATGTGTATGTATGTATGTGCGTATATGTATCCCAATTTAATTTTCTTACCTTTGTATGTATACTTCTCTCACTTGTTTCTCCTTCTCTCTCTGATAGTCTAGATTCAGTGTCAATCGTGGCCCGAGCTGTGACAGTGTATGGCTGGTTGACAAACTCCAAGTTTCAGCTTTCTAAACCATCCTTGTATCCAGATGGGTAGTGACATAACCAGCTGGAGAATGTCAATTGGTCTGTTTTATGGTATGGTGTATGGGATGGTGGTGAAAAACTATTTAGGAACGGTTTCATTTAGTTTCATTTTCTTGACAGGTATTTTCATATATTTTAAAGAGTTATTCTGGGTATTTAGTTCTCTCATTTACAACAGTATAAACAATCTTGAAACTGCAGTTCTTGTTTGGCTGTTGATCATACTGTCAGGAGATGTCGAATTGAATCCCGGTCCAGGTGATACATTACGGGAACACTGTGTATCTATCTTGCATTGCAATATGCGGAGTATTCGAAATAAATTAGAGTATATTATTGATAACTTTTGCGATTTTGATTGTCTGTGTTTTACGGAAACACATCTTGATAACTGTGTTGAAAATGTTAATATCTCTTTAACCACTGACTTTGCTACCCGCTATCGCAAAGACAGAACGAATCATGGTGGTGGTATTTTAGTTTACGTTAATAATAACCTTTTTACATAAAAGACGATCAGATCTCGAAATATTTTGGGAAGAAGCTATCTGGATCGAAATTGTATTAAATAATCAGCAGTTTCTCGTAGGTACATTTTATAGCCATAAACCCCAATATCGAACTTTTTTTTGAAGCGCTGGATCGTAACATTGAAAAAGCTATGGACTCTAGTCGTAATATTATAAATTTAGGCGATCTAAATGAAGACTTTCTGAATGCAAACTATAGAAATCTCCATGATATCGTGATGACAAACTCATTACAAAATTTCATAAATGTTCCAACAAGAGGCAGAGCCCTTTTGGATCCAATTTTTGTTCCTGACGATCTTATTGTTTATGATTCGGGAGTTTTATCTATTCCTAATGAAATAACAGATCATTCTGCTACATACATACTGCTTCCACATAATTATTCAGTCTCATCAGCATATACTCGCAGGGTATGGTTTTATAAAAGGGCAGATTTTGCACAGCTTGAGGAAAACGTAAGGTCATATGATTGGGATTGTCTTTATGAAGGTTCTGTAAATGACTGCTGTGAATTATTTACTAATAAATTCATGGAATTTGTAAATTTGTCGATCACACACAAGGATGTAATGATATAACCAAATGATAAGCCATGGTACGATTCTGAAATTCGCAAATATTCTAGAAAACGTGATCGCTTAAAAACGAAAGCAGTGTGAACTTCAAAACAGTCCGATTGGGCAAAGTACAAATACCTTCGCAACAAAGTAAATAATTTAAAAAGACACACAAAAGAAACTTTTTTTACAATAATTTGGAATTTTCTTTATTAACAAACTTTAGTAGCAACAAAAAGGAATTTTGGAAAATATTAAAACATTTTGTCAACAAGAAAGACTCTGTATCGACAATACCACCCCTCCGTAGATTTACTGCTTCTGGAGATTCTATTTGGCATGTTTCTGTCTTAGAGAAGGCTGATTGTTTAAACTCATACTTTGCTTCTGTCTCTTCGCTAGATGACTCACAAGCAACTTTGCCGCCATTTTCGGAACACACTGACAAAGTGTTAGACAAAATCGAAATTACAGAAGAAGAAATTAAAGACGTCATCGTAAATTTAGACCTAAATAAAGATTCTGGTCCTGATATGATTAGTAACAAAATGATTATAAAGATAGCAGCTGTTATAGCAAAGCCACTCTGTACAGTATTCAATCGGTCGCTGAATGAGGGTATTTTCCCAGACATTTGGAAATTAAGGAACCTTGTACCACTATTCAAAAAAGGGGATAGAGCTAAACCAGCAAACAATCGGCCAGTTTCGCTCTTAAGTAATTTAGGTAAAATTCAAGAAGTATCGTTTTTAAACATATGTACAACCACCTACACAGTAACAATTTGCTGTTTAAATACCAGTCTGGCTTCCGACCTGGTCATTCTACTACTTTTCAACTTATTGATATATTTCATCATATTTGCCAATCCTTTGACGAGAAACAATATTCATGTATGATTTTCTGTGACATATCAAAGGCCTTTGACAAGGTATGGCATAGAGGTCTCCTATTCAAACTTCGACAAAATGGAATTAAGGGCAAACTCCTTGCATGGATTTCTAATTATTTGTCCTCAAGAAAACAAAGAGTTAAGATACATTCAGCTACTTCTTCCCTCCTATCAGTAAATGCAGGTGTCCCCCAGGGTTCTGCGTTGGGACCACTTCTATTTTTAGTATATGTGAACGACATTGCAGAGAACCTCTTAAATCTTGTTCGATTATTTGCAGATGACAGTTCTTTGTGCTTTTCCGCCACAAATCTTAAAGATGTAGAAGGAGTAATTAATCATGACCTTTCACTAATATCAGAATGGGCTAAGAGATGGCTTGTAGATTTTAATCCTATTAAGACAGTAGCCATGTTGTTTTCTCTCAGACCTATCGATGCCTTACCTTTATTGAATTTTAATAATAGTATTATTGATTTTGTTGAGAGTCATAAGCAGCTAGGAATAACATTTTCTTGCAATGGTCAGTGGCATACACTCATCGAGACAATTCAGAAAGGAGCTTATAGGATACTTTGCATTATGCGGAAGCTTAAATATAGTTTCAGCAGACAAGCATTAAATCAGATGTATGTATCTTATGTAAGACCTTTGCTGGAATATTCGTCGATTGTAGGGACGGATGTAAGATAAAACGGCATTAGAAAGACTTCAAAAGGTGGCTGCAAGAATAGTCACTGATCTCACACGATCTACTTCTATTGTTAACTTATATAAAGAATGTGGTTGGAACTCACTTGCAGATCGAAGATATTTTCAGAAAATGTGCTTCATGTACAAGTGTTCAAATAATCTTGTACCAGACTATATATCTGATATTATTCCACCACATGTTGCTGACATTTCAAATTACCCACTACGCAATCGAGACAATTTTTCAAATATATACAACGGCACAGAAACTGCCCGCAGATCTTGCATTCCGTCTTCTGTAACTCACTGGAATAGCATTCGCGCTAATATTAGAGAAGCAGACACGTACTTATCTTTTCGTAAAATACTCAAAGACGAAGTCTTATACAATGCAAATGTCCCTTCATACTTTTTGAAAGGTCAAAGAAAGCTGTCAGTGCTACACGCAAGAATCCGCAATAGTTGTAGTGATTTAAAGTCTGACTTGTTTCAAAATCATCTAACAGATGACAAGAAGTGCACTTGTGGCTATGACAATGAAAATGCCCTTCGTTACTTTTTTGAATGTAATAATTACTCATCAAAGAATAATAATGTTTCAGCAAACCAGACACTTTCATCCACTCAGCTTAAATGCAGTCTTGTTTGGGAAAACTTCTCTCTCGGACGAGGATAACTTTGTTCTTTTTCAGGCAATTCAACACTATATTAAAGATTCCAGGCGATTCAAATAATTCCGCAGAAGATAGTCCAAACTCATGCACTGTTTAAATTCTGGAGGACGGCTGACACTGAATCTATCTATCTATCTATCTATCTATCTATCTATCTATCTATCTATCTATCTATCTATCTATCTATCTATTTGCCATGTTGTAATTGTTTATATGTTGTAGGGGCGGGCTGTAACTAATGTTGTCAGAACTTGTAGCCCAACCCCATTGCTATTTGAGGCAATAAAATATGTTTAAACTAAACTATTGTAATATCATTATTTCCGAGACCAGCCAGCGTCTATGACGTTACATTACATACGTTAGTATCTTAGTTACGCTATTGTTGTTGGTTAGTTTTTACTCTATTAAACACGCTCTACTATTAAAAAAAAAGAAAAAGCCAACGTCTATGACGTTACATTACATACGTTAGTATCTTAGTTACGCTATTGTTGTTGATTAGTTTTTACTCTATCAAACACGCTATACTATTGAGCTTTGTTCTCATATTGGATTGGACATTACATTGGCGACGAGGATAAAAAGGGGCCAGAAATAAGGTGAGGAAAAGACGACAGCAAAGAGATTATATCAGCTAGAACACAGAAAGCAATGAGAATCAGCAAAGAAAAGAGAAATAAAAGCAAATAAGATAGATGACGAGATACGGGTTAGACATGGCCGACAATAACACAGTGACGATTATCTCAGAATCAAGAAGCCTACGAGCTCTACCTTTCCGAGACACAGAAGATCAATTATCCACCGGTAAAGAGTGGGAGGACTGGCTTGAAGCAATTGAAAGAGAGTTCAGGTACTTTAAGATTAGTAGTCCAGCTGACAAAAAGGACGCTCTAATTATATATGGTGGCAAAGAAATTGCCCGTCTGGAGAAAAGTTTGCCAGATCCAACAGGAAACTTAAATGAGTATGAAAAGCTGAGAGCTAAAGTAAATGATTATTTTATGCCAAAAAGAAATAAACATTATGCCAGATATATTTTCTTAAAAATGCGGCCAATAGCAGGTGAATCTACTGTAACATACGCAACTAGGCTTCGAGAAAAAGCCCAGGAATGCGATTTTAAAGATTCATGCGATGACCGGATACTTGAACATCTCATTCAGACAATTGAAAATGAAGCTTTAATCCAAAAGTGTATATCAAAAGGATGGAGCCTATGCCGATTTCTGACCGAAGCAGGCCAGATCGAGGACATATCTTTACAAATGCAAGATATGAAAGCATCGCCATGGGAAAAACAAATCGCAATGGTAAATAGCTATAAGAAATCAAGAAGAAATGTGACAAATAAATATCAGAATTTATCAGATATTATGGCGCAGCCATGCGCCTATTGTGGGCTATCAGGAATGCATCCAAAAGGAATAGATTGTCCGGCATATGGCAGGAGATGCAACATTTGCTTTAAGCTAAATCACTTTCCTACTGTTTGTCGACAAAAATGGGCCATAGTAGCACACGTGAAAAACCACATACTCATGAGAGCAATCCTAAATTGATGAAAACAGTTGTTCAAAATGATGAAAGCGATGTTAGTTCAGATGATGATTTTCTAGTTCAGGCAACAGAACATATGAGAATAAAGAAGGTTGACAGAGTTACCAACGACGATACCGATCTATCACATAATATCAAGTCGCTAGAAGCAAGAATTCGGAGACTGGAGAAAGATTTTAATGAGGCCAAAAACAGTCAGTATTCGGACAGTCAGGAAACAAACACTGAAATATCAGCATTCGATGGATTTGATAGAGAACCAGAAATGCACAAGGTGAATAAGCAGCGGAAATCTATTGAAACAACTCTTTGCAATTTAGAATCAGTTGACGATATTGATATATACCCAACACCAGCAGAAATTCGAGAAATCTTTCAGTATCAGCAAAGGAATCTTAAAGATCTAGAGTCAAAGAAATCATTTACAAAGGTTCAAAGAGATAAGGTATTGACTGAACAAACGAAGATTTACCCACAAAAAGAAACAAAAGAAAAGAAATCAGATGCAACTGGGAATAGAGAAGCAACCCAATATCAACTAAAAGCAAATGTAGAAGTTTCGAGGAAGCTACATGCTCAACTAGATAAACAGTTCAGACAGAATGAAAGACAAAAAGAATGAAGGAAGGAATAGGAGAAGATCATGAAGAATGGGAACAGTAACCGATCAGCCTAATATAGGGGATGATAAGACACATTTTATTACATATTAAGACAGTGCTTATAAAATGCATTTTTGTTTCAGTTGATGTTTTAACAGAGGAAATGCTGCTTAACATTTGATCATTATTACGGTTTAATTTTAATTAGCTATTTTTCATATACAAAATATTCCATGCAAAACATACAAACTTTTATAAAATGGGAGAAATGTAATATCATTATTTCCGAGACCAGCCAACGTCTATGACGTTACATTACATACGTTAGTATCTTAGTTACGCTATTGTTGTTGATTAGTTTTTACTCTATTAAACACGCTATACTATTGAGCCTTGTTCTCATATTGGATTGGACATTACAACTATTACAAAACTTTGACTTTCTGGACAGTGTAAAACTTTCTTCTGCGTTATAGCAGCAAGTGCTAAAGACCTCTGCACAGTCGATTGTTGAACATAATTAGTTTCGTTACATATTTCATAATCTGCAATTTAGTTGCGTTCAGTGTTTCTTTCGCGCCATCGTTATTTGAAATTAAACAATCTGTTCTTTCCTTAACTATTTCAATATTTTTTTTTCTGGTTCTCAAATATCCTTTGGCATTTAAACCTCGATGGGATGTAAGGTGATGTTTTGATACTGTACGTGAAATTAGCCTGAATGTGTCTTTGTTTAATCTCCCCTGATAATTTCATTAACTTTGAAGGTCTGCAGATAGTGCATGGACAAAATTACTGCGTCCAGATGAGCACCATACCAGATCTTCAGACCTTCTACCACATTGTTGGTCCCCTCGAACATGTTTGTAATGCCGCTATAAGGGTCGTAAATATCCAGTTCCTCGAGTACCCATCTTAATGCAATATGAATAATATCATCACTATAGAAATATTTTACATGCATTGACTCAGACAGTTTCAGCTTTAGTTCGGCCTCAAACTCTGTAAATACTTCAAACGATTCAGAATGCATAAGTTGAAATAGGTCATTGCCTCGTACAGTTTTATCATCGTTAGACCCATTTCAGCTACTAAGCCACGTTCTGAGAAACCTTCGTATATGGTTCCAGCAAAAGACGTCCTTCAAATTTGGAAAATACCTGCTTACAGCATTGGCAAATGATTGCTTCCTAGGTGTCACAACAACATGTAGTCCGTTTTGTAGTGTATGGAAGTTCGGAACAATTTGTAGAAATGGTTTTTGACGTTTATTAAAAATCGTCATGTGTAATTTTTTTCCTATCGTGAATCATAAAGGCTGCTTGAATAGTGATTCTGTATTGTGGGTTTCATAAATTAAAAACAAAAGACTGTAAAAGCTTATTTTTTAGATTCTAAGAGCATCATATTATTTGAGATTTTGATATCGTGTGTCTCACAGTTTTATTATATATGTTGTTGTCTCTTAGCTCTTAATGTTTTAGGGGTACTTATCTTAGCCTTTACTTTCATGTGACCATTACGAAAACATGCCTATGCAAACATACTGCAAATTTTATCACCAAAAATGAAAATTGTCAGATAAAAAATTCTGATATTTTCATGTTTCTGCTCAAAACATAGATTGTGGGTACTCCTTAGAACCGCCTCGACGAGGCGGTTCTAACGAGTACCCACAATATATGTTTTTGATCAGAAATAAGAAAAATAATGTATACCCCTGTAAACCCCAGTTTTACTATATAAAAGTGGGGTTTAAGGGGGTCAAAATTATATAGGCGTGTTTTCGTGATGCCTTGTCCTGTGCCTTACTATGACTTGCAAGCCATACTGAAGGACGATAATGGAAATAAGAGTATTCATACTCTTTTATGTGTCAGCCTAAGTGTTGATTGGTAAACCATGATATAAGCTCTGTGATTTCGTTTTATATGTATAACTTGTATTAACAGCACATTGTTTTATCATGTATATCTGCTGATATGTGATACCAACAAAAATCAATCAAAAAAGTCTGTATGATTGTAACTCAACAAGCAGTGTGTTATACATACAGTCAAACCTCACTGGCTCGAAACTCTTTGGAACCATGAAAATTTGTTCGAGATATGGGTAGTTCGAGCCACTGAGGCTTAATCCTGACGTAGGTCAGGAAGCAAATGGTGAATTATTAAGGGAAATCTTTTTGATCTTCTACATAACAATTATTTGTTGATAGTACTCATTAGAATTGCCTCGATAAGCCGATTCTAATGAGTACACTCAACATACAATTTCATGATGAAATGACAAAATTTCCCCAAATATTTGTTCTCTTGATCTATCGGAAAAATTTCGTAGGGACTCAAAAATGAGTTCAAATTAGTCATGGTAAATCAGTTATCGGTGTTCGAGCTATCGAGGTTCTACTGTAATATGTAGTAAAATTAACATCCTGGGTAGCTTCATAGTTGTCTTTAAGGACAAGTATGGTAAGAAAAAAGTGTGTATGGAAGCCCAGTTACAGCTATCAGTGTTTTAAATATATCAATAGGTAGTAAAATGTAGTCGTTTAAATTAGGCTCAGCGTATTAGGCTCAGCAAGAAACAAGGCTTTATATTGACAAACTTGACGCTTAACCGTCTTGCCATTGTATAGAACACCCGCGTATAATTACTTATAAGGTTATCAAAATATTGTGTCCGAGTATTCTCAACGATGGTCATAAGGTTCTAAGTCAAATCTGAAGATATAAGTACTTTTATCCTTAGTACATACGCTAAACGTTTCTTTTTTTTTTTTCATCACAACAACAAAAAAAAACAAGTGGCCCACGGGCCACGGGTCGCTCACCTGAGTGACATAGCCACTGCAGATATGCAGATGTTATGCAACATTTTTCCAATCCTGTCATCGCAACTAATGAAAAGATCACCCTAATTTTGAAGAAGAATATTATATATGGCATGACATTCAATGGAGCGTGATCATTTGAACAAACTCTCAATCACATTTCAACAGTAGTATCAATGTGAAATTTGGTGGCAATTGCCTAAGTGGTTTCTGAAGAATCATGATTTTATACATGTAAACAGCACAGTGGCAGGAAAATATAATAAACATAAACAAGATGGTAGCCATCTTGGATTTCCAATCAGAATGATTTTAGCTACTGTTGATCTACAAGTCACCTCGATACTTCCAATGAACTTTGAGTCAATTGCCCTTTCGGTTCAGGAGAAAAAGTTCAAAACAGATTTTCAAGATGGCCGCTATAGCCACAATTTGGGATTACCTATCGCAACGATTTGAGCTATGTTTGATCTACAAGTAACCCCGATGCTTCCTACCAAGTTTCGAGTCAATTGGCCTTTCAGTTCAGAAGAAGAAGGGTAAAATAGATTTTCAAGATGGCCGCCATCTTGGATTTCCGATCGGAACGATTTTAGCTATTTTTATATCAGGAAGTCATCCTGACGCTTCCTACGAATTTTCAAATCAACTGGCCCTTTGGTTCAGGAAAATAAGCGAAAAAAGGTTTCAAGATGGCCGTCATAGCCATGACGGCCATCTTGGATTTCCGATTAGATCTACAAGTCATCGGAATGCTTCCTACCAAGTTTCAAGTCAAACGGCCGTTCAGTTCAGGAGAAGAAGCGAAAAATAGATTTTCAAGATGGCTGTCATGACAGCCATCTTGGATTTCTGATAGGGATGATTTTAGCTATTTTTGATCACCTTGATGCTTCCTACCTAGTTTAAAATCAATAAGCCTTTCGGTTCAGGAGAAGGAGTGAAAAATAGATTTTCAAGATGGCCGCCATAGCGGCCATGTTGGATTTCCAATCGGAACGATTTTAGCCATTTTTAATCTATAAGTCACCTCGATGCTTCCTACCAAGTTTCAATTCAGTTGGCTTTTGGGTTTAGGAGAAGAAGTGAAAAAACGATTTTCAAGATGGCCACCATGGCGGCCATCTTGGAGTTCCGATCAGCATGATTTTAGCTCTTTTTGATCTACAAGTTACTCTGATGCTTCCTACCAGGTTTGGAGTCAATTGGCATTTCGGTTCAGGAGAAGAAGCAAAAAAAAAAATAGATTTTCAAGATGGCGGCCATCTTGGATTTCTGACTGAAACGATTTTAGCTATTTTTGATCTATAAGTCACCCAAATGCTTCTTACCAAGTTTCGAGACAATTGGCATTTGGGGTTAGAAGAAGAAGCGAAAAATAGATTTTCAAGATGGCCACCATGGCGGCCATCTTGGATTTACGATCGGCATGATTTTAGCCATTTTTGATCTACAAGTCACCCCGATGCTTCCTAGCAAGTTTGGAGTCGATTGGCCTTTCGGTTCAGGAGAGGAGGCAAAAAATAGATTTTCAAGATGGCGGCCATCTTGGATTTCCTATCAGAACGATTTTAGCTATTTTTGATCTATAAGTCACCCCAATGCTTCCTACCATGTTTGGAGTCAATTGGCTTTTTGGTTTAGGAGAAGCGAAAAATAGATTTTCAAGATGGCGGCCATCTTGGATTTCCGATCGGCACGATTTTAGCCATTTTTGATCTACAAGTCACCCCGATGCTTCCTAGCAAGTTTGGAGTCAATTGGCCTTTTGGTTCAGGAAGGGAAGCGAAAAATAGATGGATTTCCGATCGGCACGATTTTAGCTATTTTTGATCTACAAGTCACTCTGATACTTCCTAGCAAGTTTGGAGTCAACTGGCCTTTCAGTTCAGGAGAAGAAGCGAAAAATAGATTTTCAATATGGCTGCCATGGCGGCCATCTTGGATTTCTGATCGGTACGATTTTAGCTATTTTTGATCTACAAGTCACCCCGATGTTTCCTAGCAAGTTTGGAGTCAATTGGCCTTTCGGTTCAGAAGCGAAAAATATATTTTCAAGATGGCGGCCATCTTGGATTTCCGATCGAAACGATTTTAGCTAGTTTTGATCTACAGGTCACCCCGATGCTTCCTACCAAGTATCAAGTCAATTGGCCCAGGGGTGTAGGAGGAGTAGGCTTTTAAAGCAATTGTTGACGCCGCACGACGCACGACGGACGACGGACATTGACCACAATAGCTCACCATGAGCACTTCGTGCTCAGGTGAGCTAATAACAAGAAAAACCACTAACCGGTTTGAACGGGGCCTTCTCGAAAACAGCTCTAGTCTTCTTAATTGATTTGTATGACGTAGGTTCCCCACCCTGCTTTCCCCCATTCAATTAATTATCGTACTCGGTGCGTGAAGCACTTCCAAAAATATGTTCCATGACGCTGCACTTAGGGGCAAACCATGATGATAAAAGCTCTCTGATTTTATTTTATATGTATAATGTGTACGTACATTTAACAGAAAATAGTTTTATCATGCATGTTGCTGATATGTCGTACCGAAATAAAGCAATCAAAAACGTATGTATGATTGCTACTCATCATTCAGTGTATTATACGTAATAGGTAGTAAAATTAACATCTGGATAGCTTCGTATACATATTGTCTTTTAAGACGAAGACAAGTATTGTAGGAAAAGGGGGTATGGTAATTCAGTTACAACTGTCAGTGATATATATATATATATATACTGAAAGGAAAAAGAAACGCAGGGTAAATTTTATTCCTAAATTCATTCAAGTTTGAAAAAGTTTGTTAAATATTTTACTATGATTACAAAACGGTACATGTATGGAACAAAAGTTCCAAATTTCATTGGTTTGTGATCAACAAGTCTCGAGTTATTGAAGTTCATTGGTAGCTACCCCCCAAATCTTGAAATCAAAATCAAACTGAAAATCAATATCGGGTGTGCCCCCCCCTCTTGCTGCCGTTGCTGCCCTAATTCTCCTTTGGATAGAGTTAACCAAAGCATTGACAGTTCGCATCGGGATGTTATTCCATTCATCGATCAACGCATTCCTTAGTTGTGCGAGAGTTGCGGGGCAATTTCGGCGCTTCCTAACCCTTCTGTCCAGCTCATCCCACATGTGCTCTATTGGGGTCAAATCTGGACTGTACGGTGGCCATGCTAGTGGTGCGATGTTATTGTTTGCCAGGAAATCCTGACAAACTCGGGCAACATGTGGTCGGGCATTGTCCTGCTGCAGAATCAGATTACGTTGTTGCACAAGCGGGACTGCAACAGGACGCAAGATCTCATCCCTATACCTTACAGACTTGATTTGACCCCAATAGAGCACATGTGGGATGAGCTGGACAGAAGGGTTAGGAAGCGCCGAAATCCCCCCGCAACTCTCGCACAACTAAGGAATGCGTTGATCGATGAATGGAATAACATCCCGATGCGAACTGTCAATGCTTTGGTTAACTCTATCCAAAGGAGAATTAGGGCAGCAACGGCAGCAAGAGGGGGGGGGACACACCCGATATTGATTTTCAGTTTGATTTTGATTTCAAGATTTGTGGGGTAGCTACCAATGAACTTCAATAACTCGAGACTTGTTGATCACAAACCAATGAAATTTGGAACTTTTGCGCCATACATGTACCGTTTTGTAATCATAGTAAAATATTTAACAAACTTTTTCAAACTTGAATGAAATTTAGGAATAAAATTTACCCTGCGTTTCTTTTTCCTTTCAGTATATATATATATCATCATCATCATCATCATGTAGTAAAATGTAGTCTTTTAGTTAGTCATTTGAATGTTATTTAAATTAGACTCAGCGTATGTAGCAAGAATCAAGGCTGTATATTGACAAACTTGACGCTTAACCGTCTTGTCATTGTTAAGAACACTCGCGAACAATTACTTATAAGGTTATCAAAATATTGTGTCTGAGTATTCTCAGCGACAGTCATAAGTTACTAAATCAAGTCTGCAAACATAAGTTCTTTATTCCTTGGTACATACGCTGAACTTATTTTGTGTTTTATCAAAACGACGAAAATAACAAACCACTGGCCGATTTGAACTGGCCCTTTTCGGACTATATATAGTCTTTTCCACTGATTTGTATGACGTTGGTCTGCCCCTCATCATCCCCCCCCCCCCCTTACGCCTCCTCACCACCACCATTCATTTGATTATAGTACTTGGGGCGTTTAACACTTCCAGAATATGGGCCATGACACTGCTGTGAGGGGCGGATGGACGAAAAACTAAACATCTATATTACACCAGCATGCGACAAAAAATAGTCTCTGGTCGGTGTGCGAGACACCTCAAGTAGTTAAACTGCAAATAAAGCAATGACGGTAGACTGCAATTTAAGCAATCATCACGAAAACATGCCTATATAATTTTGACCCCCTTAAACCCCACTTTTACAGTAAAACTGGGATTTAAAGGGGTAAACGTTATTTTTCTTATTTCTGCTCAAAAACATAGATTGTGGGTATTCGTTAGAACCGCCTCGCTAAGGCGGTTCTAACGAGTACCCATTGTCTATGTTTTGAGCAGAAATATGAAAAAAAATCAGAGCTTTTCATCTGAAATTTTTCAGTTTTCAATACATTTGAATAGGCGTTTTCGTTATGGATGGTATAATTTAACGTAGCAGAGCTGAACAAACACTGTAGACCCAGAACACGGCGTCTGGCAGTTTTTCATTCATCCAGCAGCTTTTTAGACATATTAGCAGCAATAATTAATACGGACTTGTTTAAATTATTGAACCTTTATAGTAAAAAAAGGTAAAGCAAATGACAAACTATACATTTGTTTATATACAGGAATATCTAAACTGTCTTTCAGTATCAAACTAAATTGTATATCTTTCCAGTATGTAGGGTTAGCAATTTTTTTATATTGTATAGCAGAGTCCGTACTTCAAACAATAATAATTCACGTGTGAAAAACTATCTTCAGATGAGTAGCCGTACTGAGCTACTAGTAAGCAACAAAATAAAATATTTTGTATACTTGTGTCCTTTCAATGTTCCAAAGCAACTGCTGTTTGCTGTTTTTTTGTTGTTTTTTTTTTTTTTTTTTTTTTGCTGGTTATATTTTTTTTCATTTATAAGCTTTCAAAGCCTAAAAAGCATTAATAGTCAAGACCTAAACTGGTGTTTATATCTGCTATGTTTCATACTTTCCTTTTGCGTACGTCTGGAAATGCCGTATTTCTAGCCAAAACTTCCGGGTCTGGCTAGCAGTTCAAACCTGTATCTCTAGCCTAAACAGGCTACGAATACCGACCCGTATCCTTAGCCACTGCCTAACATAATACCCAGGGTGACAGATTCAAAAGTTAAGAGAAAGTTGAACTTGTCTCTTGTAGTACTTAGCTATATCTTGGATTCAAAGCTCGATTTTATATGGACTGCGCCATGCCAAAATGTGACTTTGGGGATATGCTGAAGGCCAAGGCCCAAATCATACTCCGGATCCATGCAGTCTGATAAGGGCCTTCACTGTTCACTAGCGAAAACATTGGATACTACAGAATAAATGAATGGAGCAAAGGCCCGGATGATACTCTGAGCATGGGTATTTTGCACATGTTCAAAGGTAATTTTTCGCTTGACGCGGCCCAATTATGATATTAATTTTCATAAGTACAACAGTTACCAACTCTTGTTATCTTGACCACGCTTATCTTGAATAACCGCTTATCTCGAATTGAAATTTTGATCCCTGATTAAACATGAAAATCTAACAACAGGTAACAAAATATTGTGGAATGGGAGAAATTGCGGAATCCTCTTTTCCACAATATTTTCAATTTTTCTCTAACTTCAGGAGTCAAATCGCGTATACAATTGTTAAAAATGGCTATTCGAATCATTTTTTCCTCAAACCTTCGAATCTGATATGTCGAGGTACGGATATCTCGAATTATTTCAGAGTCCCTTGGAATTCGAGATAACGAGAGTCGACTGTGTATATAGCTCAAGGGCAGGTTCAAATGAGCAAGGCTCTAATATTCAAAGGAATTCTTTGGCTTTTAGTTGCTGTTTAACCCATTTATGCCCAGTGGACTTTTCTACACTAATAAATTAGACGAGTCAACTTGTGCTTGTAGGGGTATCTGGCTAACTTCATTTTAATCATTTTTACAGAACTTGCTGTATCTCTTATACAATGTAGACCCTGATCAGATGCCACATTATGCGGCATCTAATCAGGGTCTACAGTTTGCTGATGTCTCTTTTATAGGACGCTAGGCAAAGATAGGTTAATTCTGCTTTATTTATTAACCCTTAAAGCGCCAGTCACAATTATTGTCGTCTGCTTTGTCATCTGCTTGTGATTCTAAAAGTCATTTTTGCAAACAGTGTGGACCCAGCTCAGACTGCTCCTTTAGGAGCAGTCTGATCAGGGTCCACACTGTTTGCCTGTATGCAAAAATAGGTTTGAAAAGTTTGCAAGAATATTTAGCAGACGACATAAACAGACGATATTTTCAGATGCAGTTTTTCTAGTCTAAATAGAAATTTAGCCAGATCCAGACTCGGGCTCGATCAAATTGGAATTCTTATTCCGTCCTTCATCTCATCTTTCTGAAGTTTTTTTTTTTTTTTTTTTTTTTTTTTTTCACAACTGTAAATACTGTACATACCAGTAAATGAGTTAGTGATTCCCAAGTATGAATATGTATCATTTTAGTGAAAATGAAAATGCCACTTTAAATGTTTGTCTCACCTACTGAATGATAGCAGACAACTTATATCAAATAAAAACATTCTTGTTTCAAGGTTATAAAAATTTAAATCATTGAAATCATTGTTTTTTAAAACACTGAACTGTTTCCATGGCCAAAAAATAAAATTATGGGGATAGAGTACAAAGTCTAATAGCTGATTTGCTGGTCTATAGTGAAGAAATTATTTGAAGATATATAAGAATTCCTATTTGGCCTACCAGTAGCCAGATTCTGGATTTGGACTACAACATATTCATGTGATACTAATTTGATAAATATATGTATAGTGATTTGATACAGTAAGTGTCCTAAAATTTCGTATGCCTAAGTGTCCAGCAAAATGGTATATGCAAAAGTGCAGACCCAGATCAGACTATCCCTAAAGGAGCAGTCTGATCAATGTCTACACTGCTTGCCACTACACTATGTGTTTAAGAAACAACTGCATGAAAAGCAAAATTTGGGTCAAAAAAGTATGGAATAATGTGATTGAAATTTTAGGACATTTATCGTAAATATGTGTATGGGTATTACCATGCCTGTTGGTAAAATAGCCATTAAGGCTAATGTTTTAGATTTTGTAAAGTGAAAGTTGACTTTAAATAAAGTTTTATTTATCCTGTAGCTGTTAACAATTTAACCTATGTTATAAATGGACTCTAGAAGGAAGGCAAAGAATACACAATACAGAAAACACCAGGGCCCAGTTGTTCAAAGCGTCGTTAGCTTAACGAGCTCGCTAAGGGACATTTCGTTAACTGTTTTAGCGGATTCAATACACAATATTCTGATATTTTTTGCTGAAAAAATGTGAGTAGCTTTTGCAATGCAAAAGCTACTCACATTTTTTCAGCAAAAAATTTCAGAATATTTGCGTATCATTCTATGTAAATTTTAATGAATCGTTAACTAACGACGTCGTTAGCTTTGAACAACTAGGCCCAGAAGTGTCATATTTTCTTGGCAAGATTGATTACCTTCGGCCAAATTAGGCCTCATCAGTGACCCTAAAATAAATTTTCGAATACCTCAGAATGTTCTCAACGATAACAAAAGGCACCAGAAAATATAAATTATACTATAGTGAAGTACATGAAGACGTTTTATGGCTGCCAATAACAACAGCTGTATTGGAAATAGATTCTAAAATGAATGACCATTGAAAGTAATAAACAAACTCACAAAAGTGACTTCACCTGAGGCGTAAAGATTTCTGCGCCCACTTTAACTGGCATCAGTGCATGCATATTGAATGTACATCCCTAAAGAGCCAGCAGAACCTCAGAAAATGCTGAAAGTTGCTTTAAGAGAACTGGATACTCCTAAAATATTTCTGCCATATTTTATAAGAAAGAAAAGATTTGCAACTTACTATTTTGTCTCCTGCACACAAAGCCACTTCTGAATGGATCTACCCTTAAGGGAAATAATTTGTCTCTGGAGTAAATCCTTTTCAGAAGGAAGACAAAACAACTTTTCAAGTTACCTCCCCTCCTTCAAAAAGTAAAAATTTCCTTTAAACCTTGAAAACACACACACACACACACATACATGCGCACAAACAGAGAAACAGAGGGCAAGAGGGGAGGAGATAGTGGGGAGAGACAGAGATAGGTACTGTAGTGTAGACAGATAGAGATACACTAAAATGATCAAAACATCAAAAACTGGGAATAGAGATGAAAAGGTTAAAGGTACTAATGGTACTTTTCATCTCTACAGACCAAAACAGACACCTGTGTAAACAGTGTAGATCCAGATGGGATAGCTAGTAACAAACTGAAACCCCTATTTGCATCAATGGATGTGTCCAAATTTCAGGATGGAAGAGTCCAGAAACTCAGGGATGAAAGGCTTAACTTGATGTTTATTTTGATGGACACGTTTAGGTATATTCAATAATTTTTTTTTCAAGATAGGGTGATATTTTTCTTTCCTAAAGTAGTAAAAAAACAGTTGTCAAAGTCAGGTGGTCTTAATTGAAACAATGAAACCTGTTCTGTGACAGTGATTTTACTAAAGCAGATAGGTAGTGTAAGTGCATTGTGTAGTGTAGTACAATGTAGTGAAGTGTGTAGTGTCAGTAGTCTAGTGCAGTATTGTAGTGCAGTTTTGTATGATGTGGGAGCATGGTTAGATATACACCACAATGAAACAGGTTATGTAACTGATTTTACTAAGGCAGATAGGTAGTGTAGAGTAGTGTAGTGCAATGTAGTGTTACATAATTTCAGCAATTTGCAACCCCCCAACCCCCACCAAAGCAACATTTCTACCTAATTACAAGAAATTGCTTCAGCAGCTTTGGAGCAGTTGACCTTATAAAGTGTTTATGGATGGACAGACGTACAAAAAAGTGATCACTACAGATCATCCGGAGCAAAGCTCAGCTTAAAACTGATCATAAATGATCATTTTTTTATAAACTATACATTTTTCTTTGGATACAACACTTTTGGGCTCCACTTTAAAACAGTTGTATCTGAAACTGTCTTATAATTGTCAATGTTCTATATTATCTATACATTTTAGTTTTATACAACACTTTTGGAGTCCACCTTTAAACTATCTTATATATCAGAAACATACTGATTTGTCTTACAAAAAAGGTCTTATAGAGTGCCATCTTATTCATGCTTGATCTGAATCAATATATATATATTGCTCAGGCATCTCTGTTCCAATACTAATGGTAGCAAGAGCAGTATTTATGCCCCTCCCCAACCCCCCAAACCCCTCCACCCCAACTATGAAATACCATGTAGAAAATGTCAGAATAGCATTAAGTTTTAGTCCAGCAGTGAGCTTGAAAAGAAGATCAAGGTCACCAAAGCCTAACTAGTTATTTATCTGGTCCCAACGATATACAATGTATCTACACAAATTTGGTAGTAATACACTTCTGTTTCCTATCGCACCAGCAAGAAAGTGTTACGCTGATGCTGCAGCAAACGTGATCTGCACCGAAAATATATCCTCCTTCTCCTACAGTGGGTGAACATAAATACAGTATATACCTACTATCTTGGTGAAAAAACAAACAAATATACAGTACATCATTCTTTTATTCTTTATCAAAAATCTAAGTTTTCACTGAAGACATCATATTCTGGACGGACTGGAAAAAACGACTGGGGACAACATCTGAGCCGCAACATCACAAAGTGTTCCTTGAGATATGTGCCCATAATGAAGATTCAAATCAGACAGTGCATTCCTGCAGTCTGATCAGAATATCACTGAGATATGTGCCCAAAATGAAGATTCAGATCAGACCGTGCATTCCTGCAGTCTGATCAGAATATCACTGGGCACTTTTTGGCCTTGATGGCCCAATCTTCTGCAGATGTGCAAGATCTAGTTTTATTTTTAGTGAAAAGGCACCAAACAAATTGATGTGTACCACAGTAAAACAGGCTTTTATGGCATAAATGGGCAATGAAGGCCCTAATCAATCTGTACATTCATGCAGTCTCATCAGTCTTTGTTGTCCACTTACAGAATCAAAGGATATTGTTGAACAGAGAAGGCTCCGATCAGACTGCTCATGTCCTGTTCTTGGACTTCACTGTTAACTTGGAATAAGGTACATTTTCTTGCAATGTGCATCAGTTGTTATCAGTTATAAAATTTAGGTTATCCAACCAAGTTAATCCTTAACCCTTATCCTGCTGTTCACGACAACCCCTACCTTTGCAAACTGTATAGATCCAGATCAGCTGGCTTCTGAAGACGCCATCTGATCAGGATCTGCAGTGTTTGCCATTCAGTATATGAATTTATGTCAATAATCCGGATCAAGTAATCTGATTGGCTAAAAATTAGAAGTGGGTGGGATATCTTAATATATTCAGCATGGCAAGGATTAAAGAGCTTATCACAAATGCAGCAGATGACATTTTGATTTTTTCTTCTTTTTTGACAGAGAAAATGCTTGACATTTTGTGAATGTGAATTGTCTGCTTAGCAGATGATTCACATGAAATGCCAAGTCTTACGTTCTCTGAAAAATAAAAGAAAAATGATGAAAAATAAAAAAAATGTCAAGCCTTATTTTCTCTGAAAAATAATATAAAGTAAAATTAATTAAAAAGAAAAAGAAATGCCAAGTTCTGGTCTCAAGAAAATAATAATAAACAAGAAAAATGCCTAAAGGCATTATGGACGGGGTTTTCAAAAGGTCAACGGAAAGGTAAACCTTGGGAGATTCAACACCCATTGCCCATGACATCGCTATTTTAAAGGACAGATTTTCAAAAGAACCTGTCCAAAAATCAATTTTGGCTGTACAAGCTTTTGGCTTCAGGGGTGATAGGTACGCAACAAAGAAAGTTAAAGTTGTCTCTTTTACACAGAACATGCCTACTGGTCTTTATCTATGCCTCTACCAAATATTATCAAAATATTTCAAACCATTCAGAATTATGAAGTGGACAAGAATTTGGCTTAGAAATTCCTTCAGGGGAGATAACTTGGAAAAAAGAACAAAGATATTGTCCTTCTTGCATGTGACACTCTTACTTGACCTGATATATATATATGTCCTTACCAAACTATCAAATTATTTTTAACAGTATGGAAGTTATGGCTTGCAAAATTTTGGTTTCAAAGGAGATGAGTACAACAAGCAAGAGTTGTCCTTCTTTTGGAAGGGGACAAGAATTTGGCTAAGAAATTTATTCAGGGGAGACAACATGGAAAAAAATGAACAAAGATATTTACCTTCTTGCATGTGACACTCTTACTTGTCCTGATATTTGTCCCTACCAAACATTATCAAATTATCTCAAACAGTATATATTCTGACATCTTAATGCCTTACCATACTTCTAATATTAAGAAGCTGTCACAGAGAATGTTTGCAGTATGCTAGTGTTCTGGGCCCGGTTGTTCAAAGCGTCGTTAGCTTAACGAGCTCGTTAAGGGTCATTTCGTTAACTGTTTTAGCGGATTCAATACACAATATTCTGATATTTTTTGCTGAAAAAATGTGAGTAGCTTTTGCACTGCAAAAGCTACTCACATTTTTTCAGCAAAAAATTTCAGCATATTTGCATATCACTCGATGTAAATTTTAACGAATCGTTAACTAACGACATCGTTAGCTTTGAACAACTGAGCCCTGGGGTTTTACAGCCCTCCTCCAATATTTACTTTATTTACCCAAACTATTCAGACATCTTAATGACTTATCATACTTCTAAAATTTTAACTCCATTTCACTGACAATGCAGGAACATTAGATGCATGTTGCTTTGATGTCATGATATTGATGTAAACAAGCTTTATTTGAAAATGTGATATCTTTAAAAATTGATACACTCAGCTGATCTGGCCATGAGGTTATAAATTTTTTATTCATGCTGAACGCAGCTGAGTATGAAATTTATCCTGCTAATAAATCTCAAATTACTAACAACTGCAAATTCTTCCTTGCAAAAAATTGCTGAGCATAGAAATTTCTCTGCTAATAAATATGAAAATGTCAACAAAAGAAATAAAATATGAAAATGCCAACTATTAGTTGCATTTTCATACTTATTAGCAGAGAAAATTTCAGCTGTGCTGGGCATGAGAAATGTTTTAGAACCTCGGGACCTGGCCGTTTGGATAGGACTGTAGGAAACTTAACAGTTTGTTTGTATTGCAGTTCTATGGCCCAGTCAACACCAAATCACACTTACAGTTTTAAAACGGGTATCACTTAAAGGTAAAGGTTTATATACAGTAAAACCTCTTTATACAGAGACACTTGATACAAATTCCTTATAAAGATAATCTGACTGGCAAATAAACCTTCATTCGAGAGGTGACAGTTAATCAAAAATTTTGCAAGATCATAGTATTGATGCTCAAAAGAAGATGTGTTTCAACTTTTTCTTAGAACTGCCTCACCGAAGTGACTGCAACAAAATACCCAAAACATAATTATGTTCTATGAGGAAATAAGAATAAAACAAGGCATTCTTGCATACCATTTACTCATTAAAGATTCTTTACAACAGCAAATTCATTTTACTGGTAACATCTTTGGGCACAAAAGCCATCTTTGTAATGAGGGTTCACTGTGAATACACACCATCTAAAGATTCTGTAAGCAGACAGGACAGCATCTGATCAGACTGCCCATATATGCTTGCTGGTCTGTTCCATTGCTACCCACGTGTCCTAAAGAACCTTTTCACTTGACATAATATAAATGCTAACTGTCATCTGCAGTATGGTAATGCTCAAGCTGAATTCATATCTTGACAACTAATTGACTAAACCCTTTCACCCTTAAGTTCCTGAAATGGGCTCTTTTATCTCGGAATTCAGCCACATCCATTGTTGCAGATAGGGGTTTGAGTCAAAAATCAACAACAGAATCGCAAACAGTTTAGATCTAATGAAATGGCTCGTTATGAGCCATTTTATCTGGATCTACACTGTTTGCAAAGGTTGGTCTGCAGGGTTGAAAGAGTTGAGGATACTGGATTCACTTGGTAGAATTTTTGCCATTTCTGAGAAAGGAGACATCTTTTGTGACCGGTTTGCTTTACTGCACACTAAGTCCCTTTTGGAAAGGGGTCTACCCTATAAGGAAAGAATTTGCTCCCTCTGGGAGCAAATTCTTTCCTTATAGTGTAGACCCATTTTCAGATGGAAACAATTTTGACCGAGTTGTCTCCCTTAAAAGTGCATCAATTCTCCTTTAATAAATATAAAAATCTTCATAAGAATCACAACACAAATCTATCAGGTCCTTGATCTTCATGATAGTCTGACTTTAAAGCATTATCTAATTTATTCTCATCTGCCAGAGCTCGGAAATGCTGAAAAATACAAATGAAAAAATGTTAATTCATTTAATTCTTTCCATCCCAAAAACAGGGAAATTTGCAGAGTGCACTCAGATCTGATATTGTCTGCTCCTGGTCTTCAGTGTTTTGTTATTATACTGAGCCCAGCTGTTCAAAGCTAACGATGTCATTAGTTAACGATTCGTTAAAATTTACATCGAGTGATATGCAAATATGCTACATTTTTTGCTGAAAAAAATGTGAGTGGCTTTTGCAAAAGCTATTCACATTTTTTCAGCAAAAAATATCAGAATATTGTATATTGAATCGGTTAAAACAGTTAACGAAATGACCCTTAACTAGCTCGTTAAGCTAACGATGCTTTGAACAACTGGACCCTGGACTATTAACCTTTACCACTCTCTGGACAAATTCAGCAAACAACAAAATGATGACATTTTTCTTATTTTTCCCAGAAAATAGGCTGGCCAAAATCAACTTCTGGGAAACATAAGAAAAACTTTTTCAAAATGTCATCTGCTGAATTATTTGAGTTGGAGTTTCACGGCCCAGTCAACTATGTTAAGGTCATGTCAAGCCAGTCACTTAACCTATTCACACTTTCTTCCTGGGCAAGCTTAGTCCTCTAACGTTTAACCAACACTTGTGCACATACTTCTGCCAGTAACTGCCACCTGCCCTGCTTGAATCAGCAGAAGGGAAGAATGACCAAAGAAATAATTTCATGATCAATCTCCATGAAAGTTATGTGGCTGAGTTTGAATTCGAGCTTGCGACCCTGGGTTTCCAGTCACTCGCTACTGAATGCATTATGGAGCCAAACCTTGTGTGCTAAAATTTTTATCCAGCATGCTTAGTTTTACTAAATAATATAAGCAACTAGACCTGCCTGAGGATCTAATCACAGTAATGGATCCAGGAACAGGACAGATCCAGTACACATGTACCACCCAATTTTCAAGTGAGTACTCTCTTATAAGAACCTTTAACCCTTGTCATGCTGAATAAATTAAGATGCCAAGCCCACTTCCAATTTTTGGCCAAACAAATTACATGTACTTAATCCAGACTTTTTTTATATAAATTCACACACTTAATGATAAACAGTGCAGATCCAGATTCAGCTGGCTTCTTCAGAAGCCATCTGATCTGGATCTACACTGTTTGCAAAGGCAGGACATACCCGGATTCAGCATGACTAGGGTTATATGAATAATGGCTCCATCCAATCACAGAAGAATTCATCATTTATAGCTTTTGTAAATCAAACAAGAAATCCGCTGAGCGAGGCAATATACATCTGTAGGGATTTTTACTAGTAGATGATACAATACACCAAGTAGGGGTTTGTCAGTAAGAGGAATATTTCCATCATACTAGCAAACAAGAGGACTATAAGGAGCTATTAAGCAGACAAGCCATAACTATAAGATAAAGAAAAAGGGACATAATTGCATCAGAAATGGGAGTAGCATGAAATTTTTTCCATGCACATCATCTGATGATGGTTTATAGGTGTACAAAGTTTCATGAAAAATCTTAAACAGTTTCAAAGTTACAGAGAGAACATGATATATTACCATTAAAAGTCTGACCTTGACCTTGATCTAACATGGTGCTATTGTGAGTTTTGCATATTGCTTTGGTAATATGAACATTTGAAAAAATTTCAGAAACTCTCTTTGACTGGTTACAGAGACAAGGAGCAGATACAAAATCTCTACATGTATATGAAATACAATTTATATAAAGAGGCATAATTACTGTAATTGTATAAATGTTAGCAAGGATAAATGTTCACAACATTTTAAGTTTAGACATTTTCACTGGTACTAAAATTCATGAATTTGTAAATTGGCCTTAATATTCCTACACAAATATATATGGTTTGCATGTATAGAAGTTTGTGGGTTTATGCTGACTGCAAAATTTGCTAGCATTAATACATAGCAAACATTTGTATGATTACAGTATGTTAAAACTAATCAAGAGGACCATGATGGTCCTATATCGCTCACCTGAGCAAACAGATTTGCATACTTACTGTTGAAGTTTCAGCCAAGTTCACTGCTCTAAGATTTTTGTATAAATTTTATAGCCCTGCCCCCTGTCGGCCATATTTTTTAATGCATCATGATGGCTTGAACTTAATCTTGAAAGAGGGTCACCAAAGGAACAGTTCTGCCAAGTTATATTGAAATTGGTCCAGTGGTTTCTGACAAAAAAATTAGTCTTATTCTTTGTTGCTTTGTGGTTTATTCTACGAGGTGATTTGTTGTATGTCTTTCCATGTGTCATTTTGTTCTTGTGTTTTTCAGTCCTTTTAGTATTGCGATTACCTCGCTTGGGGAAGAGAGAGCTAATCTTAGTGCTTTTCTTACGTTTGTTCGGTTTGTGCTTGTTTAGATTTGTTGATTTCCTCTTCCTCTTGGGGTCTGGGAAGGGCTGCAGTTTGTGATTGTGGTACTCCCTGGACTTTTCTCTTATCTTTTTTTTTTATATAGCTATATAGGGAAAATAAGCCTCAGCTCCTAACGGCCATATTTTTTGACGAATCATGACAGCTTGAACAAAGTTGGTAGAGGGTCACCAAAGGAACATTCCTGCCAAGTTATATTGAAATTGGGTCAGTGGTTTCTGACAAGAAGATTTTTAAAAAGTTTTCTATTTAGATATATGGAGAAAAGTAGCTCCACCCCCTAGCAGCCATGTTTTTTGACGAATCATGATTGCTTGAACAATCTTGGTCGAAGGTCACCAAAGCAACATTCCTGCCAAGTAATATTAAAATTGGTCAGTGGTTTCTGACAAAAAGAATTTTAAAGTTTTCTATACAGATATATACGGAAAATAAGCCCCGCTCCCTGGCGGCCATGTTTTTTGACAAATCATGAGAGCTTGAACAATCTTGGTAGAAGGTCACCAAAGCAACATTCCTGCCAAGTTAGATAGAACTCGGTCCAACGATTTCTTACCAGAAGATTTTTTAAGTTTTCTATATAGATATATAGGGAAAATAAGCCCTGCCCCCTAGCAGCCATGTTTTTCGACGAATCACGATGGCTTGAACAACTTTGGTAGAGGGTCACCAAAGCAATATTTCTGCCAAGCTATAATGAAATCGGTCCAGTGGTTTCTGACAAGAAGATTTTTAAAGTTTTCTATATAGATATTTAAGGAAGATAAGCCCCGCCCCCTGGCGGCCATGTTTTTTGACGAATCATGACAGCTTGAACAATCTTGGTAGAGAGTTACAAAAGAAACACTCCTGCAATGTTATATTGAAATCGGTCCAGTGATTTCTGACAAGAAGATCATTAAAGTTTTCTATATAGATACATAGGGAAAATAAGCCCCGCCCCCTGGCGGCCATGTCTTTTGATGAATCATGATGACTTAAACAATCTTGGTAGAGGATTACAAAAGAAACATTCCTGCCGTGTTATACTGATACTTAATATTGATACTTACTGATATTTAATACGAAATTTAAAAAACTCGTTGGGTAATTTTGGTATTCTTGCTCGCCTAAAGGCAAAATACTGAAATTACCCAAACTCCTTTCATAAATTTTGTATTAAATGATCACTCATGTAAAATCCTCTATATATTTCTACAAAGTTTCATGATGAAATCTTAAACTGTTTTAAATTCATAGAGCAGAGAGGAAACATTATCATTTGACCTTAAGTATGACCTTGACCTTTATCCAAGACGCTTCAATTATGGGTTCTGCAAATAATCTTGATAAGGTGAACATTAGACCAAAGTTTGAAAAAAATAGTTCATTCTGTGAAGGAGATATGGAGCAAACAAGAATTCAGTATATGAAACATAAGTATAGATAGGAGTGGGTATAAGGTAAATAATTTTCCTATTTCTCCACGAAAACGTATGTTGTGGGTACTCATTAGAAGTGCCTCGGCAAGGCGCTTCTAATGAGTACCACAACATATGTTTTCCTGGAGAAATAAGAAAAATATCAATACTTTTAGGTTGAAAAAAGCACCTTATCAAGAGCTATGTGAAATATACAAAGGGGCATAATTATATCAAAACTGGAACAAAGCTTACCATTTCTTTTCTCTGCACATCATCTAATGATGCTTTATACTTGTACAAAGTTTCATGAAGAAATCTTTAAAGGTTTTATAGATATAGAGCAGACACAAGATATTACCATGCGAACTTTGACCGTGAACAGTGACCTTGACCTTCATTGGACAGGGTTCATTTGTTCTGTACATCGCCTTGTATGATGAACATTTGACCAAAGTTTCACAAAAATCCTTCAATCCATTTAAGAGATATGGAGGGGACATGAAAAGTTAATGGACAGACCGCCAGATGGACAGATAGATGGACAGACAGACATCAAGACATAATACAACCTGTCCATAGCTCTTGATAAGGCGCTTTTTTTCACCAAAAAGTATCTATATTTTTCTTATTTCTCAACGAAAACATATGCTGTGGGTACTCATTAGAAGCACCTCAGTGAGGCGCTTCTAATGAGTACCCACAACATATTTTTCGTCGAGTAATAAGAAAACTATTTACCTGATACTCCCTCTAATCTAGACCTATGCTGTCTTTTCACAGGTGCATAAGAAATCCTTCAACTGATGAAGGAGATATGGAGGGGACACAAACTCCAACACTATATGAACTAAACAAAAGGCCATAATTACAGCAGAACCGAAATTAGAGTTCTGTTTCTTTTTGTTTTGTTTTTTTCTCTGCATATCATCTGATCATGCCTTATACTTGTACAAAGTTTCATGAAGAAATCTTAAAGACCCTTTTATGATGACAGCTCAATTATTAATCCGGATACGATCTATTCTAGGACTATCATTGTTTGTTTAATTTGGGTTTTACATCACTTTCAACAAACCTTCAGTCATATCACCACAGTTTTTGGGTGTGGCTGGGAGTTCAATGCTCATGTTTAGAGTGCTACCTATTGAAATATCGCATCCCAGACACAGGACATGATATTACACCCAGTCACATTATACTGGCACCGGGCTGACCAGTTCTGATTTTAAAATCTTTGGTATGGCTTGGCATGAGCTCGACCCCACAACCTCCCAGTCACAAAGCGGACACTCTACCAACTGGATTACTGTGCCAGTCTAGGGTTACCATAAACACATGACTATTCAATACATAATGTGATTTCTCTACAATATACCTGTGAATTCTTGAACTCCGAAAACAATGTAAACAACACATGAAGGGCCTGAACTCGTTCATTATGATGACTTGTACCTTTATAAACTGGAATGTCTAGTATAGCTGTAATTAAATAAAAATGAAACATCAGCCGCAACATGAGAAAACATATCTTCCGCCTTGTGCACCGAACAAACATTAGCCAGCGCACCCACGCGGTCTGATCAGTCTTTGTTGTTCACATGAAGAAACTTTGCATACTTGACTATCCAAAATGCACCCAGTGAAGATTCTGATCAGATTGCACAAATGTACAGGCTGATCTGAATCTTTGTGGGGTGGACATGTCCAAAGGTCCATTTTCTAATGTTGTTGTTTATACTATCCCTTACACATCTAGTCAGTGGCAGACCACAATCTATTTCTTTTACCTGAACAGATCAGGCTTCAAAGGCTTGATACTTCATGCAAATTGCTTGCTATGCAGACATTTCATATGAGATATCAAGCCTTATCTTCTCTGACAAAAATTTAGAATAAATGTATTGTCTGCACATCGCTAAACATTTACCACTCAATGGGCAGATTCAAGCAGATATCAAATTGGTGATATTTTACTTATTTTTCCTAGACAACAGGACCTGACAATTCATGCAAATTGTCTCCTAATTTGCATGAAGTGTCAAATCCTATTTTCTGGTTTTCTTGAACTGTACGTCAATGCAATAGTGCACATTTTGGATACCCAAGTAGTAAAGTTTCTTCATGCAGACAATGAAAACTCTGATAAGACTGTGTGGATGCACACACTGATTTGAATCTTCACTGGGCACACATCAGAAGGTTCATTTTCTCAAAAAAATGGCTCATATTTACGTATCTGGATACCCTCTTACATATGACACAAATCACACAAAAAAAGGGCCCCTATACAATTTGTGGACAACATAGGTCTAGATCAGCATGCGCATGCATGCAATCTGATCTGAGCATTCTCTGTTTGTTGACATATACTAAAGTACCCATTGATTCTGAAAATGAAGGACCTGACCAGCCTTTACTTATGCGCAGGCTGATCTGGGCCTATGTGTCCACAAATTGCATAAGGGCCCTTTTCCTACATTGTGCATCATATTTGAAATGCATTATACTTGGCCAGTAAAACTTGTCTGTGCATCACTTTTGAATTTTGAAATATTGTAATTGACTAGATTTCTGCACTATGCATCACGTGTTTTTCGAAATTACTGAAAAATGTTGCAGAAAAATATCCATCTAATAAATGCACACTTTAAAGTAAGATCAGACTTAAGGATTATTTAATGATGCTTATATGGTATTTTTTCTGATATTCTTTATAAAATCATATGTTGTTGGTACTCGTTTAAGCTGAGGCATTTCAAACGAGAACCCACAACATATGAGTTTATAAAGAAGTATAAAAAAACTATATGGACTGTAATATAAAAAAGTATTTGTAGATGGAAATACATGTACCATAATACTGAAATAGATAAAAGTTCATGGACTATAATCTAAAGACTACAAAACTGCTTGACTGTGCGCTTATACGGGTATCTGCGTAAATTAGGCTGAATACCATAGTTCAGAAAATTCTGCCATTTTCATATTGAACCTGTATTTACTAGACATTAACCCTTGTCCTGCTGAACCCAGATATACCCTTTTTGCAAACAGTCTAGATCCAGATCAGTTGGCTTCTGAAGAAGCCAACTGATCTGGATCTGCACTGTTAGCCATTAAGTATGCAAATTTATAGCAACAATGTGGATCATGTAACATGTCTGGCTGAAAATTAGAAGTGGGCATGGCATCTTAATTTATTCAGCAGGACAAGAGTTAAGACATAACATGAATTTTTTTTATAAAACTGGATATAAGACACTCAAGTCATCCCATAGAAACCATGAACATTTATCAGTGGCCACAACTGAAATTTGCCCATTAATGATGCCATAAAAGATCTTTCCACAGGGGGTTGGCATGTTTTTCCAATGATGGGGAACAGGTATACAAGAAAAAAATATGCTTACATGGCTAATATTCATATATACATATTTTTAAAACATGCCGACACCCTGTGGATATTTCCAATATCAAAGGACAGGCAAACATACAGATGTCCAGCAAAAAACATAATACCCCATCATTACTGTGTGGCAGAATATACCAGTAATAAGAGATGTTTTATCTTGATGCTGCTGTTGTGCTTGCTTTATTTGCCTTGAGGTTTTACGGCCCTGTCAACCCAGTTGGGTCATATCGAGCGTGGTCAGTTTAGCTAACAACATCTTTACAGGGCAGGCAGTCCTCTAAGAGGTTAAGCAGTACTGTGCACATTCTTTTGCCAGAAACTGACAACTGCCCTTCTTGAATCAGTGGATGGGAGAGAACCACTGTAGAAAATATTTCATGATCAATCTCCATGAAAAATGTGGCCAATCCTGCTGGGGTGGAGCCTGCTACCTCATAATCACCAGTCAGACAGGCATCCAATTGAGCCACCATGGCCAGCTGTGCTTCCTTTTTCGCTTTCAACAATCTTTCAGACATATCATGGCAATGTCTGGATATGACAGAAAGCTCAGTTTAAGACTACTGCCAAAGACATGCAAACGATATTTCACCCAGTCACATTTCACTGACGCTGGGCTGACCAATTCTGAATCCCAGCTCTCGTTTCTCAATGCTGAGAACCAAGTGAAAAAGCAGCTAGTACCATTTTCAATGTCTTCGGTATGACTCAGCCAGAGATTGAACCTACAATCTCCTACAAAACTGAAACTGAACCACTGTGACAGTATTTATCGTCAGACTCCCCTGATCCAGATTGTGGCAAACATTATAAAAAATAGAAAGAACTTCATTAAGTTTATGTTGACCTGCGTACTAAAATGTGAAAACAAGCAGAAGAAGACTAAGAGTTGACATCCTTGTTTAGCTCAGTGATCTGAAATTAACTGTAAAGCTTTACAGTTTGTAGAATTCATTTAAGATGGTCACTAGGGTGGCTGCTAGGATGAACGCAAGTACATGGACAAACAAACGGATTAACGGACAGACAGAAACCTGCATGCCTAAGATGCCTGTGATAACACAGGTGCAACAACAAGAAATGTCAATAAGCAGTGCTTATTAGATCCACCCCTCCCCCTCACCTCACACCCCCTTCCCCCCTCTGAGAAATCAAAACATAACCAACAGAGCAGATGGACATATGGACATCCTGAAACCAGTATACTCCCCACTCTCTCCCCACCCCAGCAAACAAACAAAGATAGTTTGCAGGAAGTATAATTAATGAAGACTTACCACAGATCAGATCAACATACTGGGCGAGATCACAATCTAGCTCTGCTGTAGGTAAACCAACCTAGAAACATTCAAATATATACAATAATAACCTTTCAAGTATAGGGATAGGCAGGCCAATGCAAACAGTGTAGACCAAGATAAAATGCCACAGAATGAGCCATGCGATCATGGTCCACATTGTTTGCCACTCATCCAGCAGTTTATGGACACATTGACTGGTAGTAAAATGGACTAATTCAAATTTTAAGCATTCGAACAGACAAGCCTGTGCAAACAGTGTAAACACAGATCAAATGCCACAACATGTGGCATCTGATCAGGATCTTCATTGTTTGCCACTTTTCCAGTAGTTTATAGACACATCAACAGGGCCCAGTTCTGTACCATATAACATTATGCGATGTATTTATGTGAAATTAAATGAATAAAATATTGTTTAAACCAACAGGGCCCAGTTGTTCAAAGCGTCGTTAGCTTAACAAGCTCGTTAAGGGTCTTTTAGTTAACTGTTTTAGCGGATTCAATATACAATATTCTGATATTTTTTGCTGAAAAAATGTGAGTAGCTTTTGCACTGCAAAAGCTGCTCACATTTTTTCAGCAAAAAATTTCAGCATATTTGCGTTATCACTCGATGTAAATTTTAACGAATCGCTAACTAACGACATCCTTAGCTTTGAACAACTGAGCCCAGGTCGTTAAAAGGACAAGTTCAAATTTGTAGATAGATAAGGTATGGAGTTAAGGTGTCCCAATATTTAGAGTTTAAGGCGTCCCAATGTTTTGGGTAAATTTGGTAACATAATTTAGATGAATAAATATAGCTCCAAGGGAGATCAATCTGAACTAAAAGCACTTGCTACCCTTCTGTAAGGTGGCTTCTCTTTAGGACTCTCACTCATTTGTCAAAACCCACTTTCCGGGACAAGTAAGAAAAATTTATTAAAATTTTTGCTGAAATTTTTACCCAGCATGCTTCATAAAAGCATTAAACCCTAATCCAGTACTACCCTTGTCCCGCTGAATAAATTAAGATGCCACACCCTCTTCTAATTTTCAGCCAATCAGATTACTTGATCTGGATTATTGCTTTAAATTCAAATACTTAATGTCAAACAGTGCAGATCCAGATCAGTTGGTTTCTTCAGAAGCCAACTGATCTGGATCTACAGTGTTTGCAAAGGCAGGGTATATCTAGGTTCAGCAGGACAAGGGTTCAGAAGACTGTATTCCGTGACTGTGGATTAATAAAACAGAGGCAGCATTAAACAACAGAAATATAAAACAAAAAACAGTAATTTTATATTCAGATCGATTCCAATAATATTACCAACCTCTTTCAATAAGTCTTCAAATTCTGGTGGCCATTCCTGCATCAGTGTGTCTATGTCTGGCATATTTCTGAAAATAATAAGCAAATGATGTCAACCATCCACAAAAAAAAAACAAAAAAAACACAAAACGAACGAAAAACTGACTTCACTCTGAATCAAGAATCTATCTAAAATAGTCAAAATGATTTTCTCACGTATCCCACTTGGCCATTTCAACTGAACATTAAAGACTGCACTTCTCTTAACACTTAGCCTGCTAGGAGAAAATTTAAAAAAAAAACAAAAAAAAAAAAAAAAAAAAAAAAAAACGTGAAATTTTGAAAAAAAAAAAAAATTCTTACTTTTCCAGAAAAGAGGCTTTGACAGCTCACAAATTTTCCTGTGGAGACAATTTGAATGAAATGTCAATGCCCGTTTTCTGAAAAAAAAAAAAAATTGAGAAAAATATTACATGTATCAATTTGCTATCTGCTGAATTTGCCCAGAAATGGGTAAAGTTAAAATCAGGTCCCTCAGAATGAGCTAAAAAAAGATGAATAGGTTTGACTGATTCCAATGAAAAGGGACAGGTATTGTTATTAATTAGTATTATTATTATTAATAGACTTTGTCAGCATCCCTAATATCTATATCCCCCAACAGTGTCTTGGCAGAGTTTCATTTTTTAAATATCAAGCAAATTACCGTAACTCTTGTCCTGCTGAATAAATTAAGATGCCATGCCTACTTCTAATTTTCAGCCAATCAGATTACTTGATCCAGCTTGTTCATATAAATTCACATACTTAATGGCAAACAGAAGCCAACTGATCTAGATCTACACTGTTTGCAAAGGCAGGGTATATCCGGGTTCAGCAGGACAAGGATTAAGAGATTTTATGCAGTAATAACAGGCTGCTAGATGTAAAGAAAAACACACACATACACACACACATACACACACACATACACACACACACACACACACTGAGTAAAAAAAAGTGAGACAATAATACCCAGCCACTACTGTGTGGTAGGCAGATAGTTGTCAAAAACTGACAAAATTTGCCCATTAGCAATCCTAAACCAGATCTACTCAATATCAAAGCATACACTAAGTTTGGTGAAAAACCTTTTTTATTTATTCAAGTTATCATCTGGAACCCGAAAATATGGACGGATGTAGTCAGATCAATGGACAGACACACAGACAACCAATGTGAAACCATAATACCCTGCAATTATTGGGTGGCAGGGCAGGGTACAAAAAAAAATAACACACACACACACACACACTGAAAAGCTGGTTTGAAAACTGCATACATAGACTTGTTAATGTCATGGAATACCAAAAACATATGTTTTTGTGAAAAAAAAAGAAACATGCTAATATTTTTTAATTGAAAAAGGTGCTTTATCCTACAGCTTTAGCAGATGACAGTAGCAACACAATATTGAAGTATGGAATGAAACTTACTTGAGATAGTGAACATTAGGTGGAGGTTTATGTCGGTGTAGCTCACGGATACTTTCAATCCAACCATCGATCTGTTTAGGATTTTTTTCTGCTTCTGATAAACTTTTAACAATCTATAAATGAAACAGTATATATATCTGGCAAGGTTTGATAGAACAAATTACCTTATTTATTTTAAATATTCAGACAACTTAACCTCTCTGGGCAGATTCTGTAGACAACAAATTGTTTTTTTTTTTATTTTCCCAGAAAATAGGTTTTGATATTTCATGCAAATTGTCTCCTCCTAAAAATAAGAAAAAATATTTCAAAATGCTGTCAGCTGAAATTTTACCTAGCATGCTAAGCATTAAAGGTATACCTGATAACTGCTCAACTGGATAAAATGCATTTCTTTTTTATGTAGTATTTTATTAGTTCAGATTTTCGCAATTTCTCGACTTAATGCATGATAACAAGATAATGAAGTTCTTAAAGAAGTAAACTCACCAATTTTTTATCAGTTGTCTGTTTTGAGATGGCTCTCAGCTGTAGGTCCAAGACTACTGGATCAGACTGTTTAGCACACGGCTCATCCAAGACAGTCAAACCAAGTGTGTCTGGTTTAGTATCTGGTCGACTGATCTGTAATACATATATATGTAATCAAGTATGCAGTGAAATTTAAAAAAAAAAAAAAAAACTAACCAATTATTAATAGTAAGATTACATTAATAAGTCTTTATAATATGCACTTCCTTGTTCCCCTCTAAATTAGAGTAAAAACAGGAGGGTGGGCATGCAGGGGTCTACATTAGGCACTATTCCAGAATTTTACAATTTTCAAACCAGGGCCCAGTTGTTCAAAGCGTCGTTAACTTAACGAGCTTGTTAAGGGTCATTTCGTTAACTGTTTAAGCAGATTCTATATACAATATTCTGAAATTTTTTGCTGAAAAAATGTGAGTAGCTTTTGAACTGCAAAAGCTACTCACATTTTATCAGCAAAAAATTTCAGCATATTTTTGTATCACTTGATGTAAATTTTAACAAATCGTTAACTAACGACATCGTTAGCTTTGAACAACTGGGCCCAGATTTTTTCATTGTATGATTTCTTTCTTGCAACCTTTCTTTACTGCTTAAAACTATTTTACCTTAATAACCCTTAGTATTGGGACAGATAGGCCTTTGCAAACAGTGTAGACCCAGATCAGATGTTGCAGAATGAGGCATCTGCATACATGCCATTAGCTGTTGACAGAAATCTGTGAGATTTTGCAAATTTTTAGGGGAGATTAAATGAAATTCTGTGAGATTTTTATGAAAATCACTTTCAAACTTACATAAGTAAATTAAAAGTCATTATTTTAATGAATTAAGCTTGGGATAGCCATGATAATGTGCAATTTATTTCTAGTTCTTCAAAAAATAGCTTATTAAATGGTATGAAAATTCTGTGAGATTTGAAAATCTTATGGGAAACGGAGACCAAAAGGGCCAAAATTCTGTGAGATTTTGTCTCACAGTGTGATGTATGGCATGTATGCATCTGATCAGGGTCTACACTATTTTTCTTAAATACAGCAATATTTTAAACATGTCAACAAATAGCAGAAAGGACTATTTCCAATTAAGTTGGGGTTTAACGACACATCAGCCCTTGTGGGTCATTCTGTGTCATCTGCCAGAGAAAGGGAGAAAAGAGAAAGAAGAGGTAGTTGAAGAGATGAGAGAAAGGGACAGGAAGAAAGAGGAACAGGAGTGAAAGTGAAGAAACAGAAGAAATTAAAAAACATTACCCCCTCTACCCTTACCTGCTACAAGGATAGCAGGCCTTGCCCAACTGTAAGCCAATATCAGTTGGATGTCCCAGTGGCGTGAGATACATGGCACCTTCGCACCACCTGACCACTCCGGTCTATTTCCAATTTCAGGACAAGTGTGGTAAGTAGATAAGGTGACCCAATACTTAGGGTTTATGAGGTACTTTGCTTAATAAACAGAATATTCCTCATTTCCTGTATTATATGGTGAAAATGTCATAGCTCTCGATAAGATGGGTATCAAGATATATATTTTTCTTAAATAATGCAGTGAAGGCTTTTCTAATGAGTACCCACAACATATGCTTTTGTGGAGAAATAAGAAAAAAATATCAGAACATTATTGTTGAAATAGAGATTTACCTAGAGTGATGGCTTAGCATCAAACATTTCACAAAGGTGTGTTAACATTAGGGGTATTTTTTACTTCCTGTTTGCTTTCTGAACACCAAACTTCTTTGAAAAAGGATCTACTCCAAAAGGAACAAATTAGCCCTTTGGGAGCCTATTCTTTCCTTTTAGAGTAGACAACTTTTCAGAAGAAGGGTAGACCCGCATCCCCTTCTGAAAAGGGTACCCAAATAGAGCAATTTTTTTCCTTTTAGAGTAGACCTCATTTCAGAAGTAGGGTAGTCCCCTATCCCCTTCTGAAAATGGGTGTAACCATAAAATGCTAACTACTTTCCCTTTAGAGTAGAAATTTTTCAGAACTGGGAAAAACCATTTCAATAGGGTTACCTCCCATGGAAGTGTTTACATTCCCCTCAGAGTGACCCAATATTTTTGGGATTTACCTTAACAAAAGCATCAATATCACCAACAGCTGGTATAAAGTCTGGGATGAAAGGTTTCAATTTGTGTTCTAATTCTATGGACTGTGGAGTATACCTGAAATAGAAATAATTATTACAAGCTGTGACATGTAAACTGGTGTCTTTGGAGCATGTGTGAGAAAGGACCAAGGCCCAGTTGTTCAAAACTAATGATGTCATTAGCTAACGTATCATTAAAACTTTGATCACTGAATATGGCATAGATGCTAATATTTTTGCTGAAAAAATGTGAGTAGCTTTTGCAAATGCAAAAGCTACTCACTTTTTTTTTCAGCAAAAATATCTGTGACTTAGATATTGTACTTACTAGAACAGTTAACATTTTGACCACTTCGAAGCTCGTTAAGCTAACAGTGCTTTGAACGACTGGGCTCAGATTATTCCTGTGCAACTGCATAGTATAAGCAGAGCCTTCCTTGTCAACTTACAGATTCACTGCAATACTATCAGAATCTTTCATGGGTGTCTGGTGTATATGGGAATATCCATCCCAAGGGTCAATGTCTGGCATCTTTAGGCTTTGCCAAGTGATGCCAGACAGTGATCCTGAGGGACAATTTTCCTATACCGGCAGAAAAGCCATGACATATTCTTTTTCTTGCATACTTTTCAATTTCAAAGTTTGTCGATTTTTTACGTTGTTTTTAAATGCCGACACACATCCACCATACTGAAAGTTGATGTTATTCGTCATGCTGTGATGATGGCAGCTTAGCAACAGAGTTATGTGACATCCTTTACAATCAATGCATTGATAAACCACACATGAAGTTTGTCTTTTTTTTCCCCTTTTTATCTCATCCCTTGGTAGGACTCGTAGGGCGGGTAAGATCAAAATTTCTAACCCCCAGAAAAAAACCTTGGATTTGAAGGATCTGTCATTGGTGTGAGGGGTAGATAGAAAAACCTGTCCCGAGGATCACTGTCTGGCATCAAGAGGCTTGCAGAGTGATGTCAGATAGTGACCACAAGGGACGTTTTTTTTCTGTCTACCTCTCACACCCATTATAGATTCTTTTTCTTGAACACCTTTCATTTCTGAAGGTAGATTTTTTAATAATGCATCACTTCTGACGTCGCCATATTGTGATGACATTACTGTGACGCTTAATGACGTCGTTCCATTCAGCAATGTAAACCTTAACGATGGCATATGTGACGTCCATTACAACCACTGCATACCAAACACATGAGAATTATGATTTTTTTACCCTGGGTAGGATAACCTGGGTAGGATAAGAATTTTTAAATCCAGGATTTCTTTATCTGGGCTCAGTTGTTCAACGCTAACGATGTTATTAGTTAATGATTCGTTAAAATTTACATCCAGTGATATGCAAATATGCTGAAAGTTTTTGCAGTGCAAAAGCTACTCACATTTTTTCAGCAAAAAATATCAGAATATTGTATATTGAATCTGCTAAAACAGTTAACGAAGTGACCCTTAACGAGCTCGTTAAGCTAACGGCGCTTTGAACAATTGGGCCCTGGTGTGCAAGTGTAGAATGTATCAATGAAGAGAAAAAAGAGTTTGGTCAGTGTCTATACTGTTTGCCACTTACATCAACAAATAGTAAAATGGACTACCGGTAGTTCAAATTATAGAAATATGCTAAGAGGTAAGGTTAATATGGTAACAAAAACTAAAATGAAAAACTTACCTTGTAATGTACTGAAAGAGTTCCTTGATTTCTGGGGTCACTGGTAAATTCTCATAGTCAGCAGGATCATAAGCCCTGTAAAATATATATACCACATGCTTTAATATAAGACCTGAAAATATGAGCCAAAGAAAATGTTCCTTCAGACATGCCTACTGCTAAAACTCAGATCAGCCTCCCATCTTTATCAGTCTTCAATATACATGCAGTCTGATTCAGAGTCAAAATTTATACAAACTAGGTGCCTTATTTACATTTAACTCTTGTTCTCTGAACCCGGATATGCCCTGCCTTTTCAAACAGTGTAGATCCAGATCAGTTGGCTTCAGAAGAAGCCAACTGACCTGGATCTGCACAGTTTGTCTTTCAGTATATGAATTTATATCAACAATCTGGATTATGTAAACTGATTGGCTGACAATTAGAAATGGGCGTGGCATCTTAATTTATTCAGCATGACAAGGGTTAAAGCTCCAGACAAGATGCTTTTTTTCAACCAAAAAATATTGGTACCCTAATACTCCTAAGAATTGGGACACTTATCTACTTACCATACTTGTCCTAAATCGGAAATATTCCATTCTACAACCTCTTGATGTGTCTAAAATATTGCTATATGTATGGCTAACAGTGTAGACCCTGATCAGATGCCCGCATTCTGCCTATCTGTCCCAATACTTTGGGTTATAACAGTAATTTTCTGGTTTCTTCACTGAAAAAAATGTTTTGGGTACTGCTTAGAAGTGCCTCACTGAGACACTTCTGATGATTACACCTACTATATATGTTTATATGAAGAAATAAGAAACTAGACATGTGTCCAAAGTACACAGATATCCCTGCCCTTTGGTCTTTGCCCATATGGCAACCCTAGCCCCACCAAAGGGCATGACTCAGGGGCAACTCTGGCACAGAATTGAAGATTTAGCTCTGGGTACATACCAAACTTCAACTTCTTAGCATAAGGTGTATTCAAGTTATGACCTCCAAGAAAAACATGGATATAAATGTCAATATTTACAACCTTGAATGAAAACATTTTGTTCGACCCAGGTTAAGAACATGACATACCCATGTAGGCACATACAGATGTAACATCCAAGCAAAGCGCTATATATCCCACAGCTGCCTTTGGCAGACAGGGACATAAAAATGATTTACCTATTACTATCTCCTATCTAGAGCTGCAATTGCTTTCTGTATATGCTTCTGTACTATAAACAATCGACCAAAAAATGACCTTGTGACATCTACAGCCAGCATGGATTTGTCGGCCCACTGATCGAAGCATCAGCATTTACAGAGTTTGCTAGCATGATTTATGAACCTTAGATATTCTATAAGTGAGCTGTGTTGACCTGATTAGATTAAGAGGAAGAGCAAGCTGAAATGGGTCTACACTGGTCACGTAAGGTCATCAGAACAATTTCTATTTATTATTTGTAAAGGCTCCTTCATAATATTTAAAGGCTCCTTCATAATATTACCCTTCTAAAGCAACATGGTCGTCATCTTCATCATCATCGTCTTCATCGTCTGAATCATCAGATCCTGAATCATCATCATCATCATCTTCCTCCGAGTTGAACTGACCCGGCTGCATCTGACCTGGACCTCCTTCCTTGATTTCTGCTGGGGCCATTCCATGCCCAAGACTTGGTCCCAGTTTCTGATCAAGACCATCAGGTTTCATAGGTCCTGGATGCTGAAGAAAAACCAACATTTCTACATACAACGCAATCTCTTTATGTAACACTATTGCTGGGATCCAGAGCAAAAATCATATTAACTACACAACTATGCTGTATCCAAACAATTATATAATGTATAGATTATATAGAAAATTTACCATAAATGGTCATTTTTCTATATAATCTATTCATTTTTGTTTGGCTGCATCATTTTCCAGGTCCACTTTAAACGTTTTTATATCAAAAACCGTCTATTATGAACCATCTAATAACGGGTTACAGCATATTTTACATACAGTCAAATCTGTCTTAAAGGCCACCTTTATCAAAAGGTCATTTTTTCACAATCCTTGAATGAAGTTCAACAAAAGATATAAAAATTTACCTGTATTAAGTAAACACCTTTCTTAAGCAAGCACTTTTGGCTCTTCATGGGTACTTGCTTAAAACAGGTTATCATGTAAAACGTCATTTAAAAAGTGGGGCAGGTCAAAATATTATAGGTCAGGTAAAAATATTATATTCTTTGACCCATGGGTCAAAATAAGATATAGGTCAAAATATTACCTGACATGGGTAACAAATGACTGGTGTGCTTTTTCATATTTCAGAGACAATTTTTGCATACTGCTGTATTCATCACGAAAACATGCCTATATAATTTTGACCCCCTTAAACCCCACTTTTATACAATAACACTGGGGTTTACAGGGGTACACATTAATTTTCTTATTTCTGCCCAAAAACATAGATTTTGGGTACCCGTTAGCACTGCCTCATCAAGGCAGTTCTAACAAGTACCCACAATCTATGTTTTCAGCAGAAATATGAAGAATATCAGAATATTTTATCTGAAAATTTTCATTTTTTGGTGGTAAAATTTTCAATATATTTGAATAGGTGTGTTTTCGTAATGTAACATTGAGAATTGGGACAGACAGGCCTCAGCAAACTGTAAACCCAGACCAGATACTAGAGAATGTGGCATCTGATCAGGATCTTTGCTGTTTACCACTCACCCATCTGTTTAAGACACATTATCAAACAGCTTCTAGACACACAAGCAGGCAGTAACATGGTCTCATTCAATTTTATGACTAGTATGTTAAGGAGTTAAGGTGGCCTGTTTGCATATGCCATTTTGTTAGACACTTTGGTGTAGGAAATTTTAGGACATTTACCCTACTGGGAATTTGTGCATTTACCCTACTCTCCTTTCGACATCGTTTTGAAAGTGTTTCTTTGCCTGGCACTTCATACAGAAGTAAATTTGCAAACTTTTAGCATGATTTAAAACAAAACCATTTGTTGTAACTACCTACACATACAAAAGTTTTATTCTAGTCATTGGTTAAAAAAAAAAACAAAAAAAAAACAGAATATTTTCATTTTTTCCCCACAGTAAAAATGGCTACAAAATATGCAAATACTGATAGGGTAGGTAGTTTGGATACAGATTTTCAATAAGTTTCACTTGTTCATACTTTCTGAAATTTTCACAATATTGTTACGGAACATCAATAATCTAAATTAAATGAAGAAAAGCAAAAACAAATATTTTTTAATAAAAAAAAACATTAAAAAATTCAGTTTACAAAGGAAATAGTCAGATGCACTTTTGGCCATATAATTAATTTTGTGGTAAATATTTGAAAACTAAGCACAGGAACATATAAGGCAAATGGTTTCTGATGATATTGTCAATCACAAATCAATTTTCCATTTAAGAATAAAACGCCAAGTATAACAAGTCTTTCTAAAGGATTTCGAAACACAGTATTAAGACACCTTATCTACATACAATACTTGCCTTAAAATTTCATCACGAAAACATGCCTATATAACTTTGACCTCCTTAAACCCCACTTTTATATAGTAAAACTGGAGTTTACAGGGGTAAACATTATTTTTCTTATTCGGTAATCAAACATAGATTGTGGGTACTCGTTAGAACCGCCTCGCCGAGGCGGTTCTAACTGGTACCCACAATCTATGTTTTGAGCAGGAATATGAAAAATATCAAAATTTTTTATCTGAAAATTATCCTTTTTTTCCAATAAAATTTCCAATATATTTGAATAGGCGTGTTTTCGTAATGTGAAATATTAATTCTACTACCTGTTGATGTGTCTACAGTATTGCTGTATGTATGACTAAAAGTGAGGACCCTGATCAGGTGCTGCATTCTGTGGCCTCTGATCTAGGTCTACACTGTTTGCAAAGACCTGTCAGTCCAAATGTTTTGGATTATTCCTATAATGGGATTTACTTATATTGGTTAATTCAAATATGAATAAATATACAGCTGATACTTTATAACATGATTTCCCACTGTTTTGGATGGTTTGGTTGGTTTGGACAGCCCAGTCAACATTATTAAGGTCATGTTGAGCTGTTCAGTTTACCTAACCACATTTTTTCCTCAGCAGGCATAGTCCTCTAAGCGGCTAACCATTGCTTGTGCACTTTCGCCAGAAACTGACAACTGCCCTTCTTCAATCAGCAGAAGGGAGTGAATTGAATAACCATAGAAAATATTTCATGATCAATTTCCAAAGTTCATGTTTTCTGTATATTAACCCATTGTAGACTGAATAGATTCTCCCACACTATATATTGGAAGATTTCAATTTCAATTTTAGGTACGTCTGGCTATGAGACTTACATATTCCTAGAGGAAAATGGCTAAACTATTTGCAAACAGTGGAGACCCTGATCAGATGCTGCATCCTGCAGCATCTGATTTGGGTCTGCACTGTTTGCCAATTACCCTTTTACGGGTCTCCCGACTACAATGGCTTAATTTACCCATTTTGCAAAGCTTTGTGGGCCACAGATTTAGCAACTCTGAATGTTGGTACCCCTTGAGCACACAGTATGCTTATACGCAGCAACCTGTATAATGGCCACTCTTAAAAATGGCTGCTGTAAGGACGTGACTGTTGTAAGGAGGTCTAATATGTAGTACAACAGTACAGAGAAGTCAGAAAAATTGGCTGTTGTGAAGACAAAAACAAAAGTGAAAATTGGTCTGGATACCACTTGGTAGAGTTTCCAACATTTTGTACAAGATGCAAGTTGCGACTTCATGTTTGTCTTCTTGCAAACCAAATCTTCTGGAAAAGGGTTTACCCTAAAAGGAAAGAATTTGCTCCCATGGGGAGCAAATTCTTTCCTTTTAGAGTAGACCCCTTTTCAGAAGGGGACAAAAACAACTTTAATGGAGTTGCCTGCCCTGAAAAGGCATTAATTCCCTTGAATGTGAGGAATAAAATAAGTATTTCTCAAGTCAAATTCAAAATCACATGACTGCTTAACATACTGTATTCATTCTAATGTATACCCTGGGGATGTTGCAATTTATTACTGCTAGGTGACTGTACTGAGTGAAAATTTGGGCCAAAAAAAGATATTTTGATGATCGAAAGTCAATTTTTGCAACTGTTTGATAAGCTTTTCTCATTGAAAAGTAAGAGGGAGTGTTTATTAGAGAGGGGGTTTATATTAGAATAAATATTGTATATAATGATCATACAGAAATACAAATGATTTAAACAGTATTGTACATGTATTTCTAAAACTAATTTTTCTACCAGTTTATCAGAAATTTCTACTTTTGGTAGCTATATCTAAATACAGTCCAACTTCAATGACTCGTTTATCTTTGGGACCATGGAACTCTGCTCTCAACAAGATTAATTTGAACCCTTGCAGGTTAATTATAGTGTCATATGGGGATGATATAGCGATGTATTTTCGATCTTTGATAAAATATTGGTATGTTGTGTGTACTCATTAGAAGCGCCCAGATGAGGTGCTTTGAACCACTGAGGGTAAATCATAGTGCCAACTCAGGAAGCGAATGGGGATATTTAGGGATGTCTTTTCACCCTTCTACAGAATAATGGTACATTGAGAGACCTCATTAGAAGTGCCTCATTTAAGGAATACATGCAACATACATTTTCAAGATAAAATAAGAAAATGTCCCTAAAATATCGCTAAATATTGTTTTCTTGAGCTATTGGAAGAAGTTCCTTGGTACTCAAAAACAAGTTCAAATTAGTCATGGTAAATGAGCTATCACTGTTCAAGTCATTGACGTTTTACTGCAATACACCACAACTTCCTTACAACACTTTTGTTGGGTTCCAAAGCAAAAACCATGTTAGTTATACAACCATGTTATATTCAAACAAAAATGTATAGATTATATAGAAAAATGACCATTTATGGTCATTTTTCTATATAATCTATACAATTTTGGGATCCATCTTTGAACCGTGTTGTATCCAAAACCGTGTTATAGTGAACCATGTTATAAAGAGGTTAATGTGTAATAACGGAAGCCAAGAACCATGCCATATATAGCATATTTATCATTAAGTTGTTAGAACTGAATATAACAGCTTATCTAATCTAAACAAATTTGATACCATAAATCCAGACGAGATGGATCCAGATGTTTTGTTTTTTTTGTTTTTTTTTCTTTTTCATATTTCTCACTGATAACATTATAATGCTGTGGGTAGTCATTAGAAGCACTTCCTGTGAGTACCAACAGCATATGTTTTTGAAGAGAACAAGAAAGGTCAAAAAGCAGTGCTTAATCCTTGTCCTGCTGAATAAATTAAGATGCCACACCCACTTCTATTTTCAGCAAATCAGATTACTTGATCCGCATTGTTGCTCTAAATTCACATACTTGATGGCAAAAAGTGCAGATCCAGATCAGTTGGCTTCTTTAGAAGCCAACTGATCTGGATCTACACTGTTTGCAAAGGCAAGGTTTATCCAGGTTCAGCAGGACAAGGGTTAATAGACACCCCAGCAAGGATCGAAATGTGTCGGAAAGACGGGAGGACGTATTTAGGACGGACGTGAAAACAATATATCCCCCTCCCCACAACTGCTGGGGATGTAAACAATAAGAAAAATATGTGTCTGGATACTCTGTTTGTCTAGAGCTATGCTTCATCTCGCCAGTTTGCGCAAGAGTTACCACCCTTTAGGATGCATTTTATACATCAGCCCTTAAAACCCCATTCAGAATTGTAGCAGATGACATTCTGAAAAAAAAAATTTTTCTTTCTTTTTTTTTTCTTTTGTTTCAGTGAAAGTAAGTCTTGGTATTTCATATGAATTGTCTCCTTGGCAAATAATTCACATGAAATGTCAAGTCTTCTTTTATCAGAAAAATAAAAACAATTTTTTTAGAATGCCATCAAGCAAAATTTGTAGCAGACAGCATTCTGATTTTTTTACTTTTTCAGGGAAAAAGTCTTCACATGCCATGTGAATCATCTGCTTAACAGACAATTCACATGAAATGTCAAAACTTGTTTTCTTTGAAAAAAAAACAAAAAAACATATATATATATATTTTAAAATGTTGTCTGCTGCATTTGTGATTGGTGCTTCAATAGTTATGAGAGTTTATAGAGTGTTAGTCCATCACCTAATGTAAACAGGAAGAAAAGGTTACAAAACCACAACAGATAAGAAAAAATATCTTAGAAACACAAAAACACATCACTTTCATTTACAGAATTCAATTTTTACTGTATGATTACTTTTAGTAAAGGACAAGTTTGTCAAAGTCTGATTCACTTAATCCTTAAAGCGCCAAGAAAAACTTCATCTGAAAATGTCGTCTGTTTATGTCGTCTGCTGAATATTCTTGCAAACTTCTCAAAGCTATTTTTTGCATACCGGCAAACAGTGTGGACCCAGATCAGACTGCTCCTAAAGGAGCAGTCTGATCTGGATCCACACTGTTTGCTGAAATGACTTTTAAAATCACAAGCAGAAGACAAAGCAGACGACAATTGTTGTGATTAAAACTTTAAACCTAGTTGTAGACAATTTATTATAATTCTTTTTGAATCAGGGTTTGAAATAAGAATTTAGAATCATCAGAGCCCACCCGAGGACAACCTGCTTGGATTCAACTTGTTTCTTGTCAAGTTGAGAGGAATGAAAACTTCCAATCAGGAATGGTATGTTACAAGATTAGATTAACCCTTTAAGTGCTAATCACAACTGCAGCAGATAAGATTTTGATTTTCTTTTTTTTTTTTTAATTATTTATCACAGAAAATATAGCTTGACATTTCATGTGAATTGGCAAATCATTAACCTAAAATATCAAGCCTAATTTTCTCTGAAAAATAATAAAAAGAAAAATAAAGTGTTACCTGCTAAAATTTTGCTTAGCATTTTAACCCTTGTCATGCTGAGCCTGGATATATCCTGCCTTTGCAAACAGTGTAGATCCAGATCAGTTGGCTTCTGAAGAAGCCAACTGATAAGAAGCCAACTGATCTGGGTCTGCACTGTTTGCCATTAAGTACATTAATATATAGCAACAATCCAGATCAAGCAATCTGATAGGCTGAAAATTAGGTATGGCATCTTAATTTATTCAGCAGGACAATGGCTAAGGGTTAAATATTAGCCAGCTTAGTGGAAGTAGGTATCTGCTTATTTCAATCCCTGCCTAACACAAATTGACCTAACCATAAACAGTAAATGAAACCAGCATAAACCCAGATCAGCCCAACTCAGAGTCCATAATGTACACTCACAATCTTCTAGGTCCACAAATTATATTTTAATGGAGAAATAAGAAAAATCATCCCAAAATCCTCCTAACATTTCCTCTGTATGTATATGCAAAAAAATAATAAAATCTTCACAAAACAGTTTAATAAGCAACATTATATGTATTAAATCTGTGAAAACAATGCACATTTTGAAGTTTAAAACATTGCTGTATTAACCCTCGTCATGCTGAATAAATAAAGATGCCACGCCCACTTCTAATTTTCAGCCAATCAGATTACTTAATCCCGGTTGTTGATACAAATTCACATACTTAATGACAAACAAAGAAGATTCAGATCAGTTGGCTTCTTCAGAAGCCAACTGATCTGGATCTACACTGTTTGCAAATGCAGGGCATATCCGGGTTCAGCAGGACCTGAGTTAATACTTTCAGAAAATCAGACAAGAATTCAGATATCTGAGAAATCATGTGAGCAATGAGGACAAGATGAGCAACCCTGACCATGCATTAGGGTTTTCCCCGATTCGTATTTTGGCAGACTGAATGAATTAAGATGCCATGCCCACTTCTAATTTTCAGCCAATCAGATCATTTGATTAAGGTTTTTTTGGGATTTTTTTTATACAAATTCACATACTTAATGACAAACAGTGTAGATGTATATGAGTTGGAGGCAACTGATCTAGAGCTACATTGTTTGCTAATACAGCGTATATCCGGGTTCAGCAGGACCAGTAAGAGAGTTGACTCTTAATCCATTAGGTTTCTCACCGCTGTGGTTCGAGCCTAGCTCGGGTCATATGTGGGAAAGCCAAGTTCTGCTTACGGATGGTCAGGTGGTTTTTCTCCGGGTACTCCGGTTTTCGCCCACCTTCGATGAACGATCGGCTCGATATAAGGGAAATATTCTTGAAAGGGCCGTAAAACCCAAATCAAAAAAAAAAAATCAGCAGGACCAGGGGTAAGAGCAAGGTCCTGACCTATGTATATATGATCAATCTAAAATTAACCCTTGTCCTGCTGAATAAATTAAGATGCCACTCCCACTTCTAATTTTCAGCCAGTCAGATTATTTGATAAGGATTGTTAATATTAATTCACATACTTAATGGCAAACAGTGCAGATCCAGATCAGTTGGCTTCTCAGAAGCCAACTGATCTGGATCTACACTGTTTGCAAAGGCAGAGTATATCCCGGATCAGCAGGACAAGGGTTAACATTATTTTTTTATGGCTTTGGATTTTAATACAGTATATCTTAACTTAACAAAGAAGAATTATCAGTATTTGGGCAGTAGTTCAACCACCTTAAAGCAACTAATCCCTAAAGAACCCATTAATTCCACATCAGCGAGTCCCTGGGATGCCTGTTTTCAAACCCTAAGGTGAAAACCCTGCATGCATGAAGTCAGAACTTGTGCTTAACCTTGTGAGAAGATATGACAGAAATAAGCCTCCTTAGTGAATAAATGTCAAGAGTGAGTTTAAAGCAGAACAAATACAGTGGAAGCAAAACTTTGGATGAGGCACAAGGCTGCAAAAAATTGCTTCACTATGAAATTAAGGGCACCTATCTCAGTGATTGCAGTCTTTAGTTACAGTTACTTTTCATTTCTCTTTACAATGAAAACTTCTCTTTTATTACATTTAAAACTTCATGGCCAAATTCAGCAAATTACAAACTGCTAATATTTTTCTTATTTTACCCAGAAAACAGAGTCTGACATTTCATGCAAATTGTCTCCTTGGGAGACAGTTTGCATGAAATGTCAACCCTATTTTCTATTTATCTGAAAACTATTTAAACATGTAGTCTGCTGAAAATTTTACCCAGCATGCAAAGCATTAAATATCAATGAATAGTATGTTTCCTTTTTAAATAAAAAACATTCCCGAAAATCCCCCGAAAAGTGATAGATAGCCAGAAAGATACATGGGGCCACGCCATAAGAAAACATGTCTTCAGGCATATGAAGACAGTGAAGGCCCAGATCAGCCTGCACATCTGTGCAGTCTGATCAGAGCCTTCACTGTCTGCAAACAGAATCATTGGATACTACAGAATGTATGAATGGAGAGCAAAGGCCCAGATACTTTGCACATAATGCACACATTCGAAGGCACTTTTTCACTTGAAACAGTCCGTATCATATTCCAAATAGAGTTTCAGTACAAAAATATGTGTTTCCAAGATAGTGTTACTACAGTACATTCCACCACAGGAAAAAAGCCACTATGTACCCTATTATTTTCTGAAAGAAAATCATCGTCATCATCGTCATCATCATCATCGTCGTCATCATCAGCAATATCATTATCCATACTTTCCATATTGCTCGCCTGAAGCCGCATCCGATCCGCGTACTGTTGACATAAATAAACATGCAAGCCTCATGCTACACCTGTTCTACTAAATAAGCTAAAACCACTTCCAACCAACATCTACATATTACAGTCAACCCTCTTTATACCGACATTCGTTACAACGACAAAATTTGTTACAATGACAATTTGAATGTCACAAACCCTTTGCTCAAGAGGTGACAACTGATGAGAAATTATGCAAGAATATTGCATTAAACTTCAAGCAACATATGTTTTGCTTATTTGTTAGAATCACCACAGAGAGGCAATTCTAACAAATATCCAAAACATATGTTGTATGAGGAAATAAGAATAAAACAAGGCCTTTCTTACATACCAATGACAATTCGAATGTCACAAACCCTTCACTCAAGAGAGACAATTGATGAGAAGTTTTGCAAGAATATTGCATTAAACTTCAAGCAACATAATATGTTTTGCATATTTGTAGAATCATCTCACTGAGGCAATTCTAACAAATATCCAAAACATATGTTTCTGTGAGGAAATATGAATAAAACGAGGTCTTTCTTACATATCATTGTGCTCATTAAGGATTCATTACAACAGCAAATTCATTTTAATGGCAATATCTTTGGGAACAAATGCTGTCATTGTAATGAGGGATCACTGTACCACATTCGGAAACAAAGGGAAAATACCGGCACAAACAAAATAACAAAAAACAGCTACTGTATTTACTAATTTACCCTAAGTATTTGGACACCTTAACACTTTACCATGCAGATCCTAAATTTGTATAAGTGTAATTTTTTTTTTTACTAAATAATGATGTATATTACATATCTGAAGCTATTTTTAGTAATTTCTGCGGGAAACATTATTCAATATTCCCAGGACGAAATATTTCCTTTAGAATGCTATCACGCCATACGATGAGTGAAGATGATGTAACTTTGCAAAAATTTACATCATTTGAAAGAGCATAAAACAGAATACGATGGAAAAAAAAACACTTCTTATGATATGTAATATAAAAGTTAATACACACTGAGTTTCAAATACAAGAAATATTTCCCTTGAGAATTGCAATTCTTATAAACTTGTGCTATGCACTCGTTTATTAAATTTGCAAATCTCTCAGGAACTATTTCCTGTATTTTAAACTCAGGGTGCATTAACCTCTATGTCTTACTGCTGGATGAGTGGCAAATGGTGTAGACCCAGATCAGATGCTGCAGAATGCAGCATCTGATCTGGGTCTACACTGTTTGCTCAGGCATGTGTACACAGTTTGCGCAGGCATGTCTGTCCAAATACCTAGGGTAAAATAATATATGTGAAATTACTGATTACAGCACCACTTTACCAATATAAAAATATGAAGTTCACCATCTTGCTAGTGAGAGAAAGGGTGCAATATATTTGGTATTTGCTGTCAATTACTTTTAGAATTTGTAAAAGTCTGTACACCAGAACCTCTCTATAAGATGATTTATTTTAAGACAGTTTTTATTATAAAACAGATTGTATCCAAGCAAAAAGTGTATAGATTAATTAGAAAAAAAAAAATGACCATTTATGGTCATTTTTCTATATAATCTATACACAAGACAAAACAATGTATAGATTATATAGAAAAAATGACCATGGTCATTTTTCTATATAATCTATACATTTTGTTTATGGTTATTTATGGTCATTTTTCTATATAATCTATACATGTCTGCTTGGATACAACATGCTTATTTAGCTAAATGGTTTTTGCTTTGGATCACAGCAACAGTGTTATAAAGAGGTTGTGGTGTATATTTATTCTTCTGATTGCCAAAATGGCTTAGTGCATGATGTGGAGAATATTTTCAGCTACTGTGGACAATTTACTGCACTTTTGAATCATCTCTTAAACATGGCTAATGCCTGGAATACTAAAAGTGTTGGTGGACGTAGACTTCTATGACATGCACAGTTTTCTGAGCATCACTAACCTCAGAGACGGGATTTGAAGATGCTGTAAGGCCCGGCGTTAGTCTTATTCTTTGTTGCTTTGTGGTTTATTCTACGAGGCAATTTGTTGTATGTCTTTCCATGTGTCATTTTGTTCTTGTGTTTTTCAGTCCTTTTAGTATTGCGATTACCTCGCTTGGGGAAGAGAGAGTTAATCTTAGTGCTTTTCGTACGTTTGTTCGATTTGTGCTTGTTTGGATTTGTCGGTTTCCTCTTCCTCTTGGGGTCTGGGAAGGGCTGCGGTTTGTGATTGTGGCACTCCCTGCACTTTTCTCTTACCTTTTTTTATGTACAGGTACAGCCCAGCTAGCATTCTACGTAAATCCACATTGGGCCGTCATCGGCCCGTCAGCTACCCTGACGGGCCGATTACGGCCCGATATAGATTTATGTAGAATGCTGACTGGGAGAACTTGAACACCATGTCCACAGCTTACACTAGGCCATTCGCAGATTATGGCCTGCTAACATTAATTAGTTTTACAAAATCAAAAATAGTTGATTACAAAACATCAAATTTAATATGTTGCACCCCTTGTGAAGGCAAAGGTAAATAAATGTACATATGAAATGAATGAGATCACTTGGGTCTCTATGAAACTTAGTTTTGATTGGTCCATGCTTATCCATGGGTGAAATTACAATGATGGAACAGCAAATTCAACTACACTGATTGGCTATCTATTCATAGGAATTCCCAGCTGAACTCTGATTTGAGACAGAGTTAGTGAAATTGATCTCTGCTCATACCCTGGATGGTGTAGAAGTTAGATACAAGAAACTTTATTTACAGTTGCCTTTCAGATTACAATATATAAGCATTAGACTTAAGTGGGTGGGGCCTGAATCACTTGGTAGGTTTTTCACCATTCTTTACAAGGGAGACAACTTTCGTGAGTTCCTGTTTGTTTTCATGCATACCAATCCCCTTCTGAAATGGGGTCTTCTATAAAAGGAAAGAATTTGCTCCCAAATTCTTTCCTTTTACAGTAGACCCCTTTTAACAGGGTTGAAGGGGGAGGGGGAGTGAAACATATAATCTGCCAGAGTTGCCTCCCCAGAAATTATATCCAGTCCTCTCAAAAGCTATTTTATCAACAAGAAGCACACTTGCTTTTATCTACAGCGTTGAACTGGACCAGATATTGTCTCAAGACAAAGTCGAGATCCATGCAATCTCGTCCTTACTCCTATATTTTACAAAGTGACATTATCAAAAAATGAGATTATGAGTATACAGAAACCACTTCTAAGTAAATGTATAACACTTGATCAAGATAGTAACTTTTTGTACTCTCCAGGGCCCGGTTGTTCAAAGCGTCGTCAGCTTAACGAGCTCGTTAAGGGTCATTTCATTAACTGTTTTAGCGGATTCAATACACAATATTCTGATATTTTTTGCTGAAAAAATGTAAGTAGCTTTTGCACTGCACTGCAAAAGCTACTCACATTTTTCAGCAAAAAATATCAGACTATTTGCGTATCACTCGATGTAAATTTTAACGAATCGTTAACTAACGACATCGTTAGCTTTGAACAACTGGGCCCAGGCAAATTCAGCAATCTGTCTGATCAGAGTCTACATTGTCCACACGAAGAAACTTTGCATCCTTGGCTATCCAAAATGTGCCCAGCAAAGATTCTGATCAGAAATATGCAGTCTGAACTGAATCTTCACTGTGGGACACGTCCAAAGGTACATTTTCTAACACTGTGGCTCAATATTTACAGGCCAGATGGGGGCGGATGGGGGCAAAGAATACCCTTGGGATTAGACATCCAAATCATCCGTGGAAATTCGACAGAAAATTTTGAACATGGACGGGGTATTAGACATCTAAAAGGGAAATTCTAGAAGAAACTGTGTGCAAATTTCAATGCTTACCTGGGAGGTTTTCCACACAAATTTGTGACTCATGGGTAGAGAATTAGACAGCCAATTTTCAAAAATGTCTAATTCCTGAGGGTAATCCCACCAGTCTGGGGGGAAAACATTGATGAGTGCACAATTGCATAACGTAACACAAATGCTAAGAACCTAACTACTCACAGCCTTGTCTGGTGGGTTTATCTTGTCGTTGAATTCATCATCATCCTCATCGTCAATATCTGGGTCCATCATTCTGGCGTCTGGGGGTGTAGAGCCGCGGCTTCTGCCTGGTCCTAAAAGACAGAGGAGCAATCACAGAAAAATGAATGCCAATGGCAATCACCCAGATCAGCTTGTCAATCTGTGCAGTCCAATCAGGCACTTATATTATCTCGACTTCCTTATCTCAAATAACTGCTTATCTCAAAGTGAAAATCTGATTCCTGTTTTAACATGGAAAGCTAACAACAGGTAACAAAATATTGTGGAAAAGAGGAGAAATTGCTCCTAAGGAGCAATTTCTCCCCTTTGCCACAATATTTGTAATATATCTCTAACTTCAGGAGTCAATTTAAATATTCATATGTGAAATGTTGTTATTCAATTTATTTTTGCCTTAATTTTGCAAAACTGATATGGCAAGGTACGGATATCTCAAAGTATTTCAGAGAGTAAATAATCAACCCAACCAGAAAACCAAGCCCGATCACCCTGTGCACAGGCATGTCTGTACAAAGATTTAGTGTAAATATGATACAATCGAACCGCAATTGCTCGAACACCGATGGCTCGTTTACCATGGCTAATTGGAACTCATTTTACAGTCCCTATGAAATTCTTCTGATAGTTCCAGAAAACAAATATTTAGGGAAATTTTCTTATTTCATCATGAAATTTTATGTTGTGTGTACTCATTGGAATCGCCTTATTGAGGCGATTCTAATAAAATACACACAACATATCATAATTGTGCAGAAGAGCGAAAAGATTTCTCTAAATTATCGCCGTATGCTTCTAGACCTGGTGCCATGATCAACCCTCAAACTACCCATATCTCAAACAAATTTCCATGGTCCCAAAGATGTTCGAGCCATTAAAGTTTGGCTGTATTTAAAAACAGGCAGTTATGGTAAATGTCCTAAAATTCTGAACACCTTCTTCCTTACCTTTCAGCTTACATTTTATGTTTTTGATGCATTTGTTCCACAAAAAACTCAGTAAAAGGGCAAACAGTGTAGACGCTAATCAGACTGCTTTTTATGAGTGGTCTGATCTGTGCCTGCACTTTGCACTTTCAGCATATGCCAGCTTGTCAGAAAAGTTGGTGTGCAAAAATAAAACTTGTGCAAATAAACTCTGTTTACAGTGTATCATAAAAGAAGTCCATCTAGCAAGCAGAAAGAAATAAGCCACTACTGAAACAAAGCAAAAGAACCTTCTTTACCAATACAGGGATATTTCTGGGATCGGTATAACCTGTCTTGTGGGAGAACTATCAGTAACAGAATAAATCTGATTTCATTTTTGACTCAACCTCTATTATAGGCGATCCAAATCTGGTGTTTATTTTGTTCAAACACAGACATTAAAGACTTTCCCAAATTTTTCAAAAGCCTTTCAAAATTTTGAAAAATACATATGAGCCCATACTAATTTTGAGCCAGAAATATCCCTGCAGATAGCTTCATATACAAGTAAGACATTTGTTTCAATCAAATATTATCAGCATTTTTCTTATTTCTCCACAGAAACATATAGTGGGAGTACTCACTGGGAGTACTCACTGGGAGCCCAATTGATTCCAACAGGTACTCTCATCAGAGTACCATAACAACCCTAAGTAATTGGACAGATAGACCTTTGCAAACAGTGTAGACCCAGATCAGATGCCATAGAATGCGGCATCTGATCAGGGTCTACACTGTTTGCCATACATACAGCATTATTTTAGACACATCAAGAGGTAGTAAAATAGGCTACAAATTTTAGGAGAAGTATGGTAATACAAGAATCTATCTATATCTATCAATAATCCATCCCTAGGGTTACTTCTGGCATTCTGAGTGATGTCCGACTGTGATCCTTAGGAACAGATTTTTTCTATCTGTCCCTCACACCTATTATAGATTCTTTTTCTTGCATATCTTTCATTTCTGAAAGTGGGTTTTCGCTAATGCAGTCACTTCAATTGCAGACACCCGCCATATTGTAATGACAAAACTGTGATGCTTTGTGACGTCATTACTTTCAATGATGTCAAGCTTAATGATGGCATACCATGGCATCCTATACAAGCAATCTTTCCCATGGGACAGATAAGGGTGTGTGAGATAAGATTTGCTAGCACTGGTGTAATTTGCAAAAATCCTTATTCAGTATGCAAGAAATATATAAGTTGTCCCAATACTTAGGGTAAACATGGTAATTCCAATAAGAACCCATGGAGAAATATTAACATGGACACCTACTGTAGCTAGAGCTATTTTAAATCCTCAGTTACATCTTTACCCTAGGTATTATACACTTAAACTCCTTACCATATAGGTCCTAAAATTTAAAAAAAAGTCTACTTTACTACCTGTTGAAGCGTCTAAAATAGCGTGGGATAAGTGGCAAATAGTGTAGACCCTGATCAGATGCCGCATTCTGTGGCATCTAATCTGGGTTGTCACTATTTGCTCATGGCTATCTGTCCCAATACTTAGGGTTATTACGGTATTTCAAATATTCAGTCAAATTATAAACTACTCCAGATAAATGCTTTATTTTGCAAAATGAGTCATACAGATAACCCTCTTTATAACGGCACTCGATACAACAACAAAATTAGTTATAATGACAATTTGACTGTCACGAAACCTTTTGCTTAAGAGGGAACAGTTAGTCACAAATTATGCAAGAATATTGTATTTAATACTTTAAAGAATCATATGTTTTGGATATTTGTTAGAATCGCCTCAAAACATGTGTTCTATGAGGAAATATGTGTTCTATGAACAAAACAAGACCGTTCTTACATATTTATCTGCTCATTAAGGATTCTTTAAAATTCATTTTAACAGCAATGTCTTTGGAAACAAATGCTGTTGTTATAACAAGGGTTCACTGTACCATGAAAAAAAGGTCTTTGGAGCATATACAATCAGTTGAGGTCCAGCTCAGCCAACAAAGCTATACAATCTGGGCCCTGTTGTTCAAAGCGTTGTTAGCTTAATGAGCTCGTTAAGGGTCATTTTGTTAACTATTTTAGTGCATTCAATACACAATATTTTGATATTTTTTTGCTGAAAAAATGTGAGTAGCTTTTGCACTGCAAAAGCTTCTCACATTTTTTCAGCAAAAAATTTCAGCATATTTGCGTATCACTTGATGTAAATTTTAACGAATCGTTAACTAACGACATCGTTAGCTTTGAACAACTGGGCCCTGATCAAGGCCTTTGAGTTATGTCATTATAGTCTACAGTACCCAGTAATTCTGCAAACAGACAGTGACATCCCTGATCAAACTGCATGTACGTGCTGGCCAGTCTGGGCCTTTGCTACCTGAACAGGCCCCAAAGACATCTTTCCCCGTAGTGGGGCTCAAAATTAACCCATTTATGCTAAAAAAAAATATTTGGACAGTAGGTAGAAACTTTTTTTTATTTTTCTATTTTTTCTCCAGAAAAGAACAGGATCGGGCCTGTAATTTTATGAAAATACAGGTATTTTGTTGCGGGTTGGTGCTTTACTTTTTTATTTTGCATTTTTACTGATAAAAAATAGCAGAGTCAGATGTTTTAAACAGAGTCGGTCGGATTAGCGGGAAACACAGCTATTTATTTACGCCTTATGCCGAGTGCACTCTGCTACTGCAACTTTATGGACATTTATCATAGAAGAGGTGTCTGGTTGATTTTTAGGATTACTATATATTATAGAATTTCCCATTATTTAAAGCAAATAGTGTAGACCCGGATCAAATGCTGCATTCTGCGGCATCTGATCGCATCTGTTTGCCAATGTCCTTTTTATGGGACACTAGGCATAAATGGGTTATTTGATGAATATCTTGTGTATTTATCATGTTTATGATTTTGGAAGTAATACTGCTAAACAGGTAAAAAATATTTTACTACAAGTATTAACCCTTGTCACGCTGAATAAATTAAGATGCCATGCCCATTTCTAATTGTTAGCCAATCAGATTACTTAATCCTGATTGTGGATATAAATTCACATACTGAATGACAAACAGTGCAGATCCATATTGATTGGCTTCTGCTCTGGATCTACGCTGTTTGCAAAGGCAGGGTATATCCGGATTCAGCAGGATTAGGGTTAAAATCAAAAAGATAAACTAAACAAGAAGAAATGCAGTTGTGATTATACATATCACTTTAAAGGTTAATCCTTAAAGCACCAGATAAAACAATACCAGACAGCCTTGGTGGCTAAGTTGGACGCACGTCCGACTGGTGATCAGGAGGTTGTGGGTTCGACCCCGCTGGGTCAGCAAACTCTTTTGCGGAGATGTATCATGAAATATGGCACAATACTGGTTTACCATTTAGAGGACTCAGCCGGCCCAGTAAAAGTGTGGATAGGTACTGTACATGACATGATCCCAATGGGTTGACTGGGCTGTAAAACTTAAACACAAACAAACAACACTACCAGACAGCACCTGACAATATTCTACAACATACACTATATTATAATGAAAACTAGAGCAAGTCGATGGCGGGCCATCGCATATCCCCATGCCAGCACCATCGCGTATCTCTGTGCACATTAAATGCATTCCTCCAGTCCTCATCCAAAGGGTATCTCCTTTGAAAGTTTTAAGATTCTAGCTTAAATGGTCTAGGAGCAATGGTGTGACATTACAGATGGATGTACAGACGGATGGACGGATGGGGGTGTATAACAATATCCCCACTTTTTCTTCGAAAAGCACGGGGACAAAAAAAAGATTTCTTTGTTACAATTTTGAACGGAGCTTTAATGGTTGCTTGGAGAAGTTCTGGGGCTTTTCAATATTTGAAAACAGTATCATAATCATTGATAGGTATATAATAAATGCAAATACCATGGTCCCAAAAACCCTATGCACACATCTGGCCCCAAAGGTTATAAAACTTTTTTCATGCTCAACTCAGGTGAGCATGAAATTTGTCCTGCTGATAAATCTCAATTTACTTACAACTGCAAATTCTTTCTTGCTAAACAGAGCTGAGCATGAAAACTTCTCTGCTAATAAATATAAAAATGCCTTTCATATTCATTAACAGAGGAAATTTCATGTTCAGCCGAGCTGAGCATGAAACAAGTTTTATAACCTTGGGGCCTGGGGCCTGGTGTCTGTACATGTGTAGTGTCTGCTCAGTACCTTCCATAGGTCTAGATAACGGAGGGTATCTGGTGAATATTTTTCTTATTTCTCCAGAGAAATAAGAAAAATATCAATACTTTTGAATCGAAAAAAGCGCCTTAAAAAGTGCTATGACCTTCACAATTCCTTACTTACCAATTAACCCTAAATTACCAAACTTGTCCTAGAATTTGAACAAGTTAATTTTACTACGTGCTGATGTGTCTAAACGCTGCTGAATGAGTGGCAATCAGTGCAGGCACTGTTTGCTTTGGGCCATCTGTCCCAATACTTAGTATTGTTATGGTAAACACTAAACAACACTGAATTTGCAAACAAGCCATGAAAGCAGTGTAACTCCTCACTACATTAACCCTTGTCATGCTGAATAAATTAAGATGCCACACCCGCTTCTAATTTTCAGCCAATCAGATTACTTGATCCAGATTGTTGATATAAATTCATATACTTAATGGCAAACAGTGCAGATCCTGATCAGTTGGCTTCTTCAGAAGCCAACTGATCTGAATCTACACTGTTTGAAAAGGCAGGGTATATCCAGGTTCAGCAGGACTATAGGGTTAAATCAAATTATACAGTATAAGACACCTTTTTCCTCATGAGTGAGACCAAAGAGTACAAAGTTAAAACAGAATATACTGATTGTTAACCACTGAGACCAAAAAGAAATTTTACGTTCTTAGACACTTTAAAAAAAAATTTTTTTTCTTCATTTTTTTTTTTTTTTTTTTTTTTTGTTTCATTTTGGTACATTCTTGAACAGTTTGTTTGTTGGGTTAAGCAACATGGCAGAACCCATATAGAAACCATTAGAAATGCACTTTTTTGACTTCAAACAACATAAATAGGTTGTAATTTACCAATTTTCTTGCAAGTACATGTAGGTAAGAATATCATACAACTATGGTCTGGATTACAATCAGCTTAAAAATAATTCTTAGATAAATGAAGAAAAATGCAATTATCATGCATTTTCGTGGGTGGAAAAAAATTCCAGTTTAAAAACTGTATATACTAGGCCATTCTGACAGATCAAGTAGTGCCTGAGAATTCATTACGAAAACATTGCCTATTCAAATTTGTTGAAAATTTCGCAACCAAAAACTGGAAGTTTTCAGATAAAAATTTTGATATTTTTCATATTTCTGCTCAAAACACAGATAGTGGGTACTCATTAGAACTGCCTCACTGAGGCAGTTCTAATGAGTACCCACAATCTATGTTTTTGAGCAGAATAAGAAAAATAATGTATACCCCTATAAACCCCAGTTTTACTATAAAAGTCGGGTTTAAAAGTGTCAACATTATATAGGTGTGTTTTTGTGATATACCGTAACCTGTAATTATTCTGGCCTAAAGAGTTATCACAACTACAGCAGATAAAATTTTGCGGATTTTTTTTTTTTTTTTTTTTAAGTTTTCAGAGAGTTATTTTCTCAAAAAAACAACGAAAACAATTTTAGAATGTCATCTGCTACAATACTGTTTCACCCTTTAAGGATTAACTACAATGTATACATAAAAGTAAAATCAAAATACCAAGTATGCAAATTTCATTTAAATACAGAGGATGGGTATCAGATAAAATATGTTTGTAGTTCACACATTTCCATAATACATGTACATTAGCAGTCAGAAATCTAGGTTTTTGTTGTTACTGTTTTTCTTTCAATTTATACATTACCAAAAAAACCTACCTTGTATAGCTCAAAAGAATTACCTCCCTTGGCATATGTTGTTTTTTAAGCACTATCAAACTAGTAAATAAGATGTTTATAAAACATTTGGTCACATACTTCTGAAAAGGTTGTTTGTTACTACTGTTGTTTTGTTTGTCTTAACTATTCAAAATGACTGTCTCATGCCAAATGCAATTAAACCATTCATTACGAAAACATGCCTATTCAATTACCGGTACATTGAAAATTTTACCACCAAAAAATGAAAGTTTTCAGATAAAAATTCTTATATTTTTTCATATTTCTGCTCAAAACATAGATTGCGGTACTCTTTAGAACCACCTCGCTGAGGCAGTTCTTACGAGTACCCACAACCTATGTTTTTGAGCAGAAATATGAAAAATAATGTATATCCCATAATCCCCAGTTTTACTATATAAAAGTGGGGTTTAAGGGGGTCAAAATTATAAAGGCATGTTTTCGTGATGACCTGACTCTGGGCGGATTCAGCAGACAACAAACTGACGATATTTTTCTTATTTTTACCAGAAATTTGGAACTGAAGGAGACAATTTGTATGAAATGCCAAACCCTAATCTCTCGGAAAAATACAAAACTAAAAATGTGCCCAAAGCACACAAATGCTCCAGCCGTCTGCTCTTTGCCCATATGGCAACTGCATCTGGATGCATAAATTTCAACTACTAAAAATTTTCCAAATGCTCAATCTGATCTGTTATACATTTTGACCCCTAGCCCCACCCAGGGGCAACTCTTGCATAGAATTAATGGTTTAGATCCGCAGTAAGTAGCATACAAAATTTCAACTTCCTAGCATAAAAAGTTAATGACAGGACATAAATGTCGATGTAAATTTGAATGTTTACTTAAACATTTGTTAGACTCTGGTTACCCAATTACGAACGTGACATATGCACGTGTCATCAGAGCCAAATGAAAAAAGAGAAATATTTCAAAATGGACTCTGCCAAAAAATTTACCCAGCATGCTAAGCGTTAAAGCACATGTAGCTTCCAATACATAGCTCAAGATAAGAGGAGAATCAAATTAACCCTTGTCCTGCTGAACCGGGATATACCCTGTCTTTGCAAACAGTGTAGATCCAGATCAGTTGGCTTCTGTAGAAGCCAACTGATCTGAATCTGCACTGTTTGTCATTCAGGATTTGAATTTAAATCAACAATCTAGATCAAGTAATCTGATTGGCTGAAAATTAGAAATGGGTGTGGCATCTTAATTTATTCAGCAGGACAAGGGTTTTAAAATATTTTTCGTATTTCTCCATGAAAACATACGGTGTTCATTCAAAGTATAAGTTTTTTCAGATGAAAAAATGCCTTACTCGTATCTGGAGCTATCCTATCACAGACATGTTAACCCTTGTCCTGCTGAATAAATTAAGATGCCACGCCCACTTCTAATTTCCAGCCAGTCAGATTACTTGATCCGGATTGTTGCTTTAAAATCATATACTTAATGGCAAACAGTGCAGATCCAGATCAGTTGGCTTCTTCAGAAGCCAACTGATCTGGATCTACACTGTTCGCAAAGGCAGGGTATATTAGGGTTCAGTAGGACAAGGGTTAAGTTCTGAAAGTAAATATTAGTGAGATTCTGGAAAAAATTAGTGAGATATTCTGGAACAAAATTAGTGAGATCTCTATTTCTGCATGAAATATACACATATAGGGAAATTTCTGAAAAAAAATTAGTGAAAGCACAAAAAAACGTTTTTTTTAATCATACAATGAGACTGAACATGTCTGTTATCATATTTTTTCTGACACCCTGCCTAGTGTTTATTAAAATTATAAAGCACTACCAACTACCATGCAGTGAAATAAACATAGAATTTACCCTGGGGACGAGGTCTGACACCCAGCCGGGCTCCTGGTCACAATGCAAGCAGATAAAACAATGAAATGACATTAAATATGCACAACACCTCTATCTGGTGCTAGAGTAAGGCTTTTGGTTAACCCTTAAAGCACTATTTACAACAACAGCAGAGAACATTTTGATTTTTTTTTTTTTCTCTCTTCATTTTTTTTCTTATTCAGAAAAAATAGGGTTGACATTTCTAGCAGAAAATTCACATGGAATGTCATCTTATTTTCTCTGAAAATAACAAAATCAACTTTAGAATGTTATCTACTATAAATCTGCTTAGCACTTTAAGAGTTAACATATAGACAAATTATATTGCATGTTTTGAGACACGAAAAATATGACAGAAAATAGATACATGTAAATTATTAGAATCATTACATTAACCCTTGTCTGGCTGAATGAATTAAAATGCCACACCCACTTGTAATTTTCAGCCAATCAGATTACTTGACCCTAGATGTTGATACAAAATCACATACTTAATGGCAAATCCTTAATGGCAGATCCAGATCAGTTGGCTTCTTCAGAAACCAACTGATCTGGATCTACACTGTTTGCAAAAGCAGGGCATATCCGGGTTCAGCAGGACTAGGGTTAAAAGAGTGCTCATGAGTTTGAGTTTTGACTAAGATTTATAAAAATAAGAATCTTTTCTGAAAACTCTGCCAATCTGCTACACAAGCTTAGTGCTTTGCATCCTGGACAAAAATTACAGCACTCTGGAATACTTTTCTTATCTTTCCCACATAAAAGAGTTTAACCCTTCTCCTGCTATGTCCTGCTGTTGCAAACAGTGTAGATCCAGATCAGTTGCCAACTGATCTGGATCTGCACTGTTTGCCATTGGGTATGTGAATTTGTATCAACAACCTGGATCAAGCAATCTGATTGGCTGAAAATTGGGAATGGGCGTGGCATCTCAATTTATTCAGCATGACAAGGGTTAACATTTCAAGGATAGGAGACAATTTGCATAAAACATCAAACCTTATTTTCTACAAAAGCAATCTGCATGAAATATCAAACTCTATTTTCCTGAGAAAATTAGTGTAAATATTTAAAAACGTTAGCTCAAAGTTTGCAGCCAGCATGCCAACCATTAAAATCAAACTCATCAAATTCTTTCCTTTCAGAGTAGGTGTCTTTTCAGAAGGGAGGGAAAAGAAATTTGACACAGCTGTCTCCCCTGAAAGTATATTAATTCCCCACAAATCATCACAAGTACAAATGTACCACATTGTTTCAAGCAACAGATCTTACTGTTCTGGGTTCAGTGGTAAACTTTTAGGCCAGAAAAAAAAAAAAAAAAAAAAAAAAAAAACCTGTGTTTCAGGTGACCCTTGAAAAAAAAAAGGGTCGGTAGGTAGGAAAAAAATTTTATTTTATTTTTTTTATTTTTCAAATTTAATATTGTAACATCAAAGAATTCCAGCTATTTCCTTCTCTGTTATAAATATATCCTGTATAACAGGGCCCAGTTGTTCAAAGCTAACGATGTCGTTAGTTAACGATTCGTTAAAATTTACATCAAGTGATACGCAAATATGCTGAAATTTTTTGCTGAAAAAATGTGAGTAGCTTTTGCAGTGCAAAAGCTACTCACATTTTTCCAGCAAAAAATACCAGAATATTGTGTATTGAATCCGCTAGAACAGTTAACGAAATGACCCTTAACGAGCTCGTAAAGCTAACAACGCTTTGAACAACTGGGCCCAGCTGTTTCAATACTTTACTGTACCATTTTCACATCATCAAAACTACAACTGTGCTTGTAAATGCCCCCGAAATGGGGTTGTTTTTTCACACTGACTGAGAGAATGGAGTTCACCATTTTGGAAGAAGTCAACAAACATGCAGATGCTGATTTCAAGCATCTTAAAGACATGGGCGGCCGTCACACTATTTACCAAAATGGAACAAAACGGCTTGGGATGAATTAGATGACGTGAAATTGGCAAAAAAAAAAAAGTTTACCGGCCAGCGGCCATTGGGTAGGGTCGGTTGGACCACCTGAAACACAGGTATTTTTTTTTTTTTTTTTTGGCTTTACCCCTCTCTCAGCAAAGTCAGTAGACGTCAAATGGATATTTTTTCTTGTTTTTCCCAGAAAAATAGGATTCGACACATCATGCAAACTGTCTCCTTCAGAGATGCCATCTGCTGAAATTTGACCCACCAGGCTAAGCATTAATCTTCACTACCCTCAACGTGACAAGCAGATGATAATCAATGAGTGATATAGTAATGCACCTGATCTAAAACTTTAAACAGTAAACAAACATAAAAGCAGTACTTTTCTGGGGGTAAAATTTAAATGATTACACTAACTGCCTTTAAGCCTTCAATTATACTAGCATTCCACTTAAAATCTTATTAACCCTGGTCCTGCTGGTCCTTGCTATGCCCTATCTTTGCAAACCGTGTAGATCCAGATCAGTTGGCTTCTTCAGAAGCCAACTGATCTGTATCTGCACTGTTTGCCATTTCATATGGTAATTTGTATCAAGAACCTAGATCAAGTACTCTGAATGGCTTAAAATTAGAAGGCGGTGTGGCATCTTTATATTTCATTCAACATGACAAGGGTTAACACTAACAGCACTTATGCCTTCAGCTATGATAGCATTGAAATGAAAAAGGTTATGAGTGTTTTAAAAAACTTTGCTAAAATATACCAGTTTAAAACATAGTAATGTTTGCAAAGACAAAAGACTAGCTGTGCCAAAAAGCAACATGATACATGTGTAAGCAGAAGGATGGAAAATGCAAATACACAACTCAAGATGGATGCTTTTAGTTCAACCAAAATATATTTTTCTCATTTCACAATGAATATTTTAGTACTCATTCGAACCACATCACCAAAACGATTCTGATGAGTACCACAACATATGCTTCTGTGGAGAAGTAAGAAAAAATCTGAATACCGCTATTATCTAAAGCTATGTGTATATTGTTTGCAGCCTTACAGCACACGCTGGGTAACATGCATTTTGTTGACAGCCGGTAATGAGATGACTGACAGTAGATTAAAAGGCAAGTCATTGTCTTATAGAGGTTAGCAAACAACTTTGCAAGGAGCTGAGAATTTTTAACGAGTGTCATAGCTTGCTATGAAGATTTATTCCTATTTGCAAAAACATCTTACAACAGCTTCTCGATGAGAACTTGAGAAGACAGAAGGGCATGTTCAAAGTAATAGTGTTGGGAATCAACCAGAATTTCATAGTCCATCATTGGTTTAGTAAAACCAACTGATCATCGATTAATAATCAACTTGCAGAAAATATATTCATTCTTAATTTAGCCCTCTGGAAGTCTTCCAGGTTACTTTCGTGGAGATTGATCATGAAATATTTTCTACGGTCATTCTCTCCCTTCCTCTGATTCAAGAAGGGCAGTTGTCAGTTTCTGGCAAAAGAATGTGCACAATACTGGTTAACCGCTTGGAGGACTAAGCCTGCCCAGTAAACGTGTGGTTAGGTAAACTGACCGCGCTCGACATGACCCCATTGGGTTGACTGGGCCGTAAAACCTCAACACAAACAAACAAGTCTTCCAGGTACTCCACAACCTCTTTATAACACTATTGTTGGGGTTTATAGCATAAACCGTGTTAGTTAAACAACCGTGTTATATCCAAACAAAAATGTATAGATTATATTGAAAAATGACCATGGTCATTTTTCCATGTAATCTATATATTTTTGGGATCTATCTTTGAACCGTGTTATATATCCAAAAACGTGTTATAACGAACTGTGTTATAAAGAGGTTGTAGTGTACTTATTCATTGCTCCAGAACAATAAGGGGTATCCAGATAATATTTTTCTTATTTCTCCATGAAAATATATGTTGTGGGTACTCATTAGAGGTGCCTCCGTGAGGCACCTCTAATGAGTACTCACAACATACGTTTTTATGGAGAAATAAGAAAAATATCAGTACTTTTGTGTTGATTTATTTAAGGCTATTTCATCATTTTTTAGAATGACCCAAATAGACAGCTTTGAATATCATTTCTTTAAAACTTGCCTATAAAAATAAAATGTGAGAAAAATATGTTTCTAAAAATAGAATTTTCCGATTAGTTGACTATAAAAATTCTTTCCGCTCATTAGTCACAAGAGGGAAAAGTGATTGATGATCGATTATAATTGATCATCAGTGGCAACCTACAAAGTACAATTGCTATGATCTGAAAAGTCTGACAACTTGACTTCTGAATGAGTTTAACCTAGTAGTTTGTCACTGTTAATCTTTGAAAGACAAAAATAATACCGAGATATACAAACAAAGAAGGAAAATATACTTGGATAATATTTTACTGACAAACTTGAGTCATGTGTAAAGAATGGTAGGGACTGGCAAGACAACTTTAACTGACAAAAGATGGTAGAAGCACAGGACAACGACTGACAGCAGGAATGAGAAATGTTAATGATCTGATAATAATTGTGTATTCCTATGTGAAGAATGGAACTCTGAGTTGTATTTTATTTACTTATCTATTTCTGTTATACCTGTTATGAAGATATGATAATTCTACACATACTTTGTTTCGCCCTTTTTAGAAGAAAGGGGGAAATCTGTGAAATGTCAATAAGTACATATAGATGATAAGACTTCTGCAGCATAGCTATATGGAAATATTTTCTTTCCTATGATACAATTCTGGGTATGGATAGATTATCTACGGGACTAACCCAATACCAGATAATTTACACCATATTAATTAACCCTTGTCCTGCTGAACCCAGATATACCCTGCATTTGCAAACAGTGTAGATCCAGATCAGTTGGCTTCTGAAGAAGCCAACTGATCTGAATCTGCACTGTTTGCCATTAAGTATATGAATTAATAGCAACAATCCATATCAAGTAATCTGATTGGCTGAAAATCACAAGTGGGCGTGGCATCTGAATTTATTCAGCAGGACGAGGGTTAAATAATATTTTAAAGTACAATAAAAGTCTTTCAATACAATGTAAGTCTATAAGTTTTAGAATGAGTAGCAGCCACATACATATTCCGTAACGATTTTGTGTGAATTTTCCACTTTTTATCACTTCCACAGGAACAGCCGACAAACATCAGAAATGACCCTTTTTCCCCCCAAAGTGCAGAAATAATTACACATATACATGTATAATTTTATAAAATATATATCTCCCAAAGTGCAAAAATAATTGTATGCATATATATAATTTTATATAATATAGGTATACACCCAAAGAACAAAAATAATTATATGCATATATATATTTTTTACGTAATATATATCCCCCAAAGAGCAAAAAATGTTTATAACTTCATAATATTGTATATATAATTTTAGTCTATAGGAGTGATTGCATTCAGCTACCTACTGTCCTGATTACTAGTTACCTTCATTGGTTTTCCTAAGCTTACTGCTAGCTAAAAATAAAAGATTGACTTTTCTTTAAAATCATATACACCACAACCTCTTTATGACACTATCGCTTGAATCCTTCTTTAGCAAATGCCATGTTAGCTAAATAACTATTATATCCAAACAAAAATGTATAGATTATAAATATAGAAAAATGATCATTTGTATCCAAACAACAAGACCTGTCACCAGACAGGATAGCTCACTTGAACTCACGCTTGTCAATCAAATAAAAAAATACTGAGGTCCTAAAAACTTTGATGTAAAATTTTAACATGAAAATTCTGTCTGTGACCTTGACATAGGGTGATGGGGATAGTGTTGGGCAAAATTTTGGACCAATATGTATAATCATAATTAACAATGAATCAAATCGGTGATAAGGTTAGGAAATAATGAGGTCTTAAAACTTTAACGAAAACTTTAACATTTGTGGACACTGACGCCAATGCCGCCACCGAGAATAGTACAATAGCTCTCCGTGAAGGTTGTTCAGGTGAACTAAAAATGATTATATAGAAAAATGACCATAAACAGTAAATGATAATTTTTCTATAAAATCTACTTTTTTTAGGTTTTACGGCCCAGTCCATCCAATGGGGTCATGTCGAATGTGGTCATTTTACCTAATCACACTTCTACTGGGTAGGCTTAGTCCTCTTTGACATCAACCAGTATTGTGCGCATTCTTTTGCCAGAAACACACAACTGCCCTTCTTAAATCAGCAGAAGGGAGAGAATGACCTTAGAAAATATTTCATGGTCAATCTCCATGAAAGAGTGTTGCCGACCCTCCAGGGGTCAAAACCGCATTCTCCTGATCACCAGTCAGACAAGCATCCAATTAAGCCACCAAGGCCAACTCTATGGATACACATATAATTTATAAAAAGTCATTATTCTACATAATCTATACATTTCTGTTTGAATACAACACTTTTGGGGGGGTCAACTTTTAGAACCGTCTTATATCCAAAACCATCTTATAATGAACAATCTTATAAAGAGGTTTCAGTGTATATCTGCAGAGTACTAAGCACCCTGGAAATGAAAATAATAATGAGCGTAAGTTTTACATAAAAATAATTCACATAACTTTCAATACTTAACCATTGTCCTACTGAACCCGGATATACCCTGCCTTTGCAAACAGTGTAGAACTAGGTCAGTTGGCTTCTTCAGAAGCCAACTGATCTGGATCTACACTGTTTGCCATTAAGTATGTGAGTTTATAGCAACAATCCGGATCAAGTAATCTGATTGGCTGAAAATTAAAAGTGGGCGTGGCGTCTTTATTTATTCAGCAGGACAAGGGTTAAGAATACAGATACATGTACAGTAGAACGTCACCTAATGTCAACTCTCATTAACAGCCACCACCCTAAAACAGCCCCAATTTTAGGCTGACTTGCAGCAAGTCTGTTGGATGTATTTAAAATAAATTCTACTCAAGCTTCCGCCACGTATACAGATACAATTCCACAAAGTGCTGTTTTATTATGCTTTGCTGGTTCATCTTTCATCAGCCACTTCTGACCATGACCATCACAATCCCTTGGGGCACTCATTGATGCCATGGCTTTGTATTTACCTGTACATATGTCACTTTATTTCACCGTTATCCATAAATATCCTTAAATATAAACATACAAGATAACCCTCCAAACAATTCTGTTTTAATCTGCTGTTGATCCTCTTTTTTATCAGCTGTCAAAAAAATGTTATATTAAGATAGGCTTTTACTGTACAGTCCAAGATTTTAGATATCCACATTCAGTAATGGTATTCTTAGATTTGTTATACGTTAGCTTTATTTTGTCTGCCTCACCTTGTTGTGATACTCGTGGAGTTGGGGAGTAGATGCTAGCAATTTCTTCACCGTCAGCAACTTCTAGAGACTCGTCGTATGGCTGATTCTGATGAATTTGAGCCTGAAAGAGAAACATTCCATAGCTCCAAATAAGACACTTTTTCAATCAAAACATCCTGATATTTTTCTGATTTCTCAATGGAAACATACTTTGATATTTTTCTGATTTCTCAAAGGAAACCAGTGGGGTGCTTCTAATACATGTAAGTACCTTGCCATTAAGGCTGGCTAATCAGAGCTGAAAAGATAATTGATTATCAGTCCTGCCATCGTGATAGATAATCGATTAGTAACCACTGAAGATTTTGTCATTATTTTACCCGCCTGTCTGAGTATGACTCTTACCATATGTTATACTTTACTGTATGTATTTGATCAGCCAGGCCTGAGTAAACAGTGTAGACCCAGATGAGACGACACAAAATGCTGCTTCTCATCAGGGTCTATACTGTTTGCCACTAGTGTACTTGTTCAAATTATAGATAAAGTATGGTAAGGAGTTGAGGTGCATAAATACTCAGGTTAAATAAAGTAAAGTAACAGACACAGAAATCAAATAATCGATTATTAGCAAATCTGTAACGATAATCATTTTTGTGGAATTAATCGACCAATTAATCGATTATCCTATTAATTTAACCCTTGTCCTGTTGAACCCGGATATACCCTGCATTTGCAAACAGTGTAGATCCAGATCAGCTGGCTTCTTCAGAAGCCAACTGATCTGAATCTGCACTGTTTGCCAATAAGTATGTGCATTTATAGCAACAATCAGGATCAAGTAATCTGATTGGCTAAAAATTATAAGTGGGCGTGGCATCGTAATTTATTCTGGAGGACAAGGGTTGTGCCAGCCTTACCGGCCATACATTTTCATTGAGGAATACCAGTAAGAAAAATTACTTATCTGGATACCCATCATATCTAGAGCTATGCTAGATAAACTTTTTTTTTTCCTGATTGTCCCTGTAAACATTTGTGGTCAATACTTATTAGGATTGCCTCAAAGAAGCAGTTCAAATGAATATCACAACTTATTTTTGCTGTTCTGTGGAAAATTAAAATATTATCATTTTTCATTGCTTTTGTTTGAACATAACTGGTCTGAATGTTACAAAAGAAATGCCTTACTGTATTGACAAAAGTTTACAAAGTTACTTCTGAGTAAAAAAGCGCCATACAAAATATAAAAAAAAAAAACAACAAAAAAAAAAAAAAACCCTTTCTGAAAGGCACTGAATGATGCAGAACAGGCAGGTGCTCTAGTTATTATAAATAAAAATAAAAAAAAATGCATCCTTTCTTTTCTTCCTCTATAAACCAGTCACACCAGTCAAACGTCACACAATAAAATCATTCGGAAACTCTCGTTCTTTAATGGATAGCCTCGTTCTGGTTTGGCTGTCAGAATGTTGTTGTTTACATTTATCGGACACTTAAATTGCCAATATTTTTTCAGAAAAATAAAGTATTTTTCTTTCGCCAAGAGTTTATTATATTCATAAGAGACCTGGACCCTTACCCAGTTCCAGACACGATTGATACCTCTTTCCAGACAAAAGTAAGACAAACAAATACCCATTGCTGACAAACAATATATGCTCATTTGCTCAGTCATTTAACCTAACAAGGACTTACTTGCACATTATCAATATTAAGTACAACAAGAATCACACAATATCAAATTTAACTAAGGTATTTTCAAACAACAGTTTTCTTTATGGAAAGTCATTTAAATATGCACCGAATTTGCCTCATAAGAGTGCCTAAACAGCTTTCTAATTCCGTTTGCATGGCTTTTTTCTCATGAACAGTGCCATCTTTCAGTATATGTCTTTCCTTTTTTTTTTTTTTTTTTTTTTTTTTTTTAAAAATATAACTTTTTCTTTTTTTTATGGGACCATTTTTAGACAAACTACAGATCAATGGAAGTATAATTCCAGGCTAAGGTAGTTTACAACCCCCTTTCCAGACACACATGAACCCCTTTCCAGACAGGTACATTTGAATCCCTTTCCAGATTTTTTACAATGAAACACACACCCCTCTCCCCGAATCCTCCCACCTCCCATTCCAGACAGACTGAAAATAAGAACCCCTTTTGTCAGCACATCCCTACACATACTTATATAGTGAGTGCCCACCCCACCACCCTCTGGGATGGAAACACTGCATTTAAGAGTGAATATTGACCAAAAGAATGCCCCCACCCACAGAATGGGAACACTGAATTTAAGAGTTAATATTGACCAAAAGGAATTATTTCTCCCAGTAAAATCTGGCTTTATTCAATTAGTATCAGTGGAACTGGAAATGACTGCCATCCACAAAAAAGGAATAACATTAAACTGGTCTAAATTCTGCCCAACCCCCTGACATTCTAGGCACTAGAATAACTATAAGAAACCATTTTGAATTAGGGTTCTTTAACCTGCAGTTAACGTCCCTATCCGATGGATGGCACAGAGTTTTCATGTCATAAGAGACTTGCCTACGCTTTAGATCGATCCTGGTACCTCAGAATCAGACTAGTTTACTGATGATACATCGATAGACATTCATTCACATTTAGAGGACAGTGCGCTAACCACTGAGCTACTGCTTTCTCATACATGTTTCATTACATTTAACAGATCAATTTGAATAATATGAATTTAGGCACTGCCTAGAAACAGGCATGGCAACTGCTTAATTTTAAAATTCAGTTAGCCAAAAGGCCTTATTGTTTTTTGTTGATGCAGGACAGGGTCACAATCTTTAATGATGCAGATGAAAAAAAATACACTAGACTGGCCCAATTTTTTATTACGATATCCACCGAATGTTGCCTTGATTCGCTATTCGTTTCTGATGAGTGTCCCTTTAACGTTGACAAATTTTACTGAAGTAGTCAAGAATAAATAATTATATATATTTTTTTTAAACGCTTTGTGTAGCTTTGAATTTCTGCAGTTGCTTCAATTAATGAAATGGAAGTTAAATAAGTGTAGGAAAAATGTGTATGATAATGATTTCCGTAATACAAGGTTAAAATCTGACTGGTTCTATATGCATATATATATTACTTGCTATCTGAAAACATCTTTAAAGATTCACAAAAGGTAAAAAAATTATGTTCAGAAAATAACTGTTTCTCATCAGTTTTCAATTTGTGAGATTGGTAGCGTTGGCATGGATCAGCTGAGAGACATGGGCAGTATAAAATGGTGTTCCATGCTATAGGCGTGCAGGCCAACGGTGCCTGCTGCCGTTGACGCTGGCGTCAATGTTGCCTTTGGCCATGTTAACCATGCCCATATTAAATATGGGTGCGAAGAAATAGGATCAAAATATTAACGTTAAAGATACAGCCCCAGGCACAATGTGCCTTACAGTATTCGCGACGAGCAGATGTTTTACAGAAGGTTGTTTACATTAGTTACCAGTGAAAATTAGTCCAAGTAACCTGTTTTTTTTCGCAAATGAATATATCTGATAGAGAAATGTTTGACTGAGTTATAGAACTGTATATATCTCTCAGGCAATAAATTTTAGGAGCAAACCAGAAAAAAGGAAAATTACGTTAGTTCTTTCTTCGTCCGAATCGTCCGCCATTGGCCCTGCTTTGGAATTTCAGTCGAAAGCTATGTAGTAAGAAACTCGTATTTATCAAAAGCTATGATATCTTGTTAAGAACCTAAAATTGGAGGCCATTTAATTATTACTTGATATTTAAATATCAACATAAATATTTTGCTGCTGAAATTAATGTTATTCGAAGAAAAACTTAAAAAGGTCCGACGACCAATATTAGGTAAGAATAGAACAGAATAAAATAAAATTCAATGACCTCTCCTCCCACCCCCACCACCACCAAAACGGACCCAAGTACTCGTACCAATAATAATAATAATAATAATAATAATAATAATAATAAATAATAATAAGTATGGTTACTACCGAATTTCAAGGATTCACACCATTTTACCTAGACATTTATTTATTAATTATTAGCACATGGAAATCTATCTATCTGTCTGTCCGTCCGTCCGTCCGTCCACCCACCCATCCATCCATCCATCCATCCATCCATCCATCTATCTATCTATCTATCTATCTATCTATCTATCTATCTATCTATCTATCTATCTATCTAACTATCTATCTACCTATCTATCTATGTTGTTTCCGCAGGTGAATAGCTTCCCTTGTATACTAGGTGAAAACACTGCCAGACGTTTATTTAAAAAAAAAAAAAGAAAAAAAAAAAACTTAAAAATCTGACATATCAATCAATGATATCTCCTTTTCAAATGTACAGTTTTGTCTAAATATTTCGTTTCTCAAGAGAAGACAGTATTTCAAATAAATGCTTAAAACGTCATTGTAAAATCTGTAGTAGTTTTTAAGATATAGCTTGGACCCAATATACGGTATTATTAGGTCCGAGGATATAGCGATAAAAATGCATATGCTAATACAGGCATTTACCTGTGCTTTCACCCAGTGCATAAATTCTCCGGATGATCAAGATCAATATTGGACAGGAAGTGACAGGGTAATTGTATTTGACGGCACCGTACGGGAAAAGACGAGACAAAAAACACGGCACAACAGTTTGATCACCAATGAAAAACTTAGCCTCGTTCGCCAGGCGACTATTAAAAATAGACGTCTGGTGCGAAATTTACTAAGCAGTCTATTGTTAGTAGCGAAATTCCCACGGCTGACGTAAAGCGTTTTATATTTAACTCAGTATTAACGGTCTTGAAAATAATCAGATGCATGTTGACAGATATTTATACAAATAAAACACAGCAGAATACTGCTGTCAGATTAACAGAATCTACAGAAAAAAAAATAGATCTACTTTTAGATCTACTTTCTATTTCGGTGTTGCTTAACATGCATAAAGATGCTAATGTACGTAATTACTTATTCGAATTCATATTTGTTCTAGAGTTTAACTATTTAAGAGGTCACAGAAAAAAAAGCTAGCGCTGTATCATTGTCCTAAAGATTCATATTCCCTTATATAATTCACAATTTATTTATCAATTAATGCAGTATGTCTATTTGCAGTACCACTTCTAAACATTTCTGTAAAACATGACTTGAAGGGCAACATACGTCAATTATATCTGTTTGTTTATTTTATATGTTACTGATCTCACTCGAGTCCTGTCTGCAGTGCGGAATATTTATAGATGAGGTATTTTCTCTGCAGTGTTTACCCTCCTGTATTGTAAGGATACTGATATACCGGTAACCAGTCTACCAGATAGAAAAGTGTCTGATAAATCGGAAACTAACGCTTGACGCTGCTATCGAGCTGTGCAAGGAACTGGACTGTGAAAAAAAAAGGTAAGAGAAAAGTCCAGGGAGTGCCACAATCACAAACCGCAGCCCTTCCCAGACCCCAAGAGGAAGAGGAAACCAACAAATCCAAACAAGCACAGACCGAACAAACGTACGAAAAGCACTAAGATTAGCTCTCTCTTCCCCAAGCCAGGTAATCGCAATACTAAAAGGACTGAAAAACACAAGAACAAAATAACACACGGAAATACATATAACAAATCGCCTCGTAGAACAAACCACAAGACAACAAAGAGTAAGACTAACACCGGGGCCACCGCCTTAGAACGGTCAGTAGAGCAAATCATCGGGGGGTTTAAAGCACTTTTACAGCTAGCTAACTTCACCCTGGGTTCCGATGCTACTCTTAATACAGAAACACATAAAAATTCGGTTCGCATAAAGGCTCCCAACTCGGTCAATGCATCAAAGCGAAAACATAAAAATCAAATTAATCACTATAATAAACAAAGACGAGTACTCCTGCCTTATTCTATTGTATGCCAGAGTAAATGAAAACCAATAGCTGAACCACGGCGGGCCAAGCCAAAGACATATCGTCAAGCCCCAACCCACTGGTTAAAGTTTTACGAAGAGACCGTCATAGAGTCTGAGGCCCGAACCGCCGTCGTTCAATTAAAGAGTGAAGCATAGCCATCAACAATGATTGGGTTGACAACTAGGCATGCAGTCTGCCGCATATTGTTGTGAATACCATAAATATTTCCATCGAGTGTAATGGAAATATCAGTATTTTCACAAGCACAAGTGAAAATTTGAATGTTTTCATTACACGACATGAAGTTTTTTTTTTTTTTTTTTTTTTTTTTTGTGGTATTCACTGATAAAGAGTAAATTTTCTTTTTATTTTATTGTTTACAAGCCAATGTGCGCTTCTGACGTCATAAATAACTAACGTCACCAAACAAAACATGAACATCATGGCGTGGACGTTCAGTGCTAAACATGTAAAGCGCTAGAGGAAAAAAAAAAAAAAAAAAAAAAAAAATCGGCAAATTAAATTAATTTTGTTACCAATGTGTTCTTTACATTCTATCAACGAAAATGCATCCCAACACTTGATAGTTTTGCTCAAAAACAGAGAAGTTGGAGAAGTTGAAAAAAAAAAAAAAAAAAAAAAAAAAAAAAAACAACAACAAAAAAAAAAAAAAAAAAAAAAAAAAAAAAACAACAACTAAAAACAAAAACGGTGGGATCAGCATCTGTTAGGAAACAATGAAGATAACCGAAGTGATCCGAATGTGCAGTGACAATAACATCGACTTGTTTTCACTACTGAAAATATAATATTCTTTCACTTCTGAAAATATTATTTTCATTCATTAATTTCACCGTTTGCAATAAAATAAAACTCATTTATTTTTTTTATCTTTGTTTCAAACATAATTATTATTTAACCTTTAGCACTATCTGGGCAAATTCAGCAGACGGCAAAATGATGATATTTTTCTTACTTTGTCCGGAAAACAGGATTTGACATTTCATGAAAATTGTCTCCATTCTCTCCATTGGAGACACTTTGCAAGAAGTGTCTACTCGTGTCCAGGTGAAAATGAGACAAAGATTTCAAACCGTCTGCTTATTAGAGTGCTAAGCATTAAAGAACCTCAGTTTTTAAAAGGATTATTTTTTATTCCATTCTGACATTCTGTGTTTAAAAAAAAATCGCATCTTAATACTTGTAGTGGATTTGTTTTATCTATTCAACTTCTGTGACTGTATCTGACATGACCTGACATTTAATCTAAATTAAAGGAAATTATCAACCAGTGTTTCTACCACAATAATGGTAACCGTCGATTTCATTATGTTGTCATTGCCTAAAAAGATACATACTTCGTTCGGGATCACTCTGACGCGCCACAAAAATACTGAGATGCAGATGTCATAAAGATGCTGGAATATCTAATCGACAATATTTTTGTGGAGTTCGGCGGACGGATATTTCAGCAAACAATCGGCATACCGATGGGTACTAACTGTGCACCGTTACTTGGCGACTTGTTTTTATACTCGTATGAGGCGGAGTTTGTACAAAGTCTCCTCCAAGCAGACAAGAAACACCTCGCACAACAATTCAATTTCACCTACAGATATATAGATGATGTATTGTCTCTGGAAAACACAAAAGTCCTTTGCAGATTATTTAGAATTCATCTATCCACGTGAACTTGAAATAAAGGAAACAACGGAGACTGCAGCCTCCTCCTCATACTTGGATTGTTATCTCTACATTGACAATGGAAAGCTTACTACTAGGCTTTACGACTAACGGGATGACTTCAATTTTCCCATTGTTAACTTTCCATTCCTGAGCAGTAATATCCCTTCTGCACCAGCATACGGCGTTTACGTTTCACAGTTAATCCGTTATGCCAGAACCTGTTCAAATTATCAGGATTTCATGGAGCGTGGGAAAGTGCTCACTACAAAGTTGTTGAGCCAGGGGTATCAAAAAACCAAACTGGTAACAACACTTAAGAAGTTCTTTGGGAGACATCATGATCTGGTCAATCCCTACAATGTGGCAGTTTCCAGAATTGTTTCTGGTGACGCGCCATAAGTAGACTTCCCAAATCCCGGACATACACTTCTACCAATATTTCCTTCGTCAGGCCTATGGGCATGCTGGGCGAAGCTTGCTTACCAAGTAATGTTTACTATCCGCGGACGCCTGATTACACCCTTTATTTTGGGGTCCATGTCTGTTGGTCTGAACATTCTGATTCGTCATTCATTTATGGATTTATGAGTTTGGATTACGGCTTAGGTACCATGACCGCAACTACTGTTATTCACCTGATAAGACTTGTCAATCATGATAATAGATGTCACTCATCTTGGATATCAGAATACCCTAAAGCTACTGACCAATATAATTGCATAGCTGAAAAGCTCTGCCTTTCATTGGTTAAAACAACAACAACAACAAAAAAAAGATATCCAAGCAAAGCTTTATTAGTATTCCAAATCAATGTTGTTGTTTTTTTTTTTTTTTTTTTTTTTTTGTTTTTTTTTGTTTTTTTTTTTTTTTGTTTTTTCAGTTTTGCAATTTTCACTGTAAAAAACAACTTGGCACTGAGTGAGTTACTGGGAGAAATAAGGATCAATGAATACACCCATTTTTTTCCAACTTGGAATTTGTTTGTTTTTCCCTATAGGTGGGGCAGCATAAAGGGTAATTTGGATATAATTAAGAACTGTTCAATATGTTACTTCAGAACCAATTTAATCAATTTGGCTGCAAATTTTGCATTTCACCTGTTATTAAATTTGATTGATTTATTTATTTCCAAAGTTAGAAAAATGATGAAAGTAAAACATATTCTTACATGATGAAATTAATTAAATCTATCTAAGTTGAATATGCCTCCACCGTGTGGAGCCCTTATACCAAGAACAATATAGACCAAATAGAAATGGTGCAAAGGAGGGCAGCATGGTGGGTTACAAATAGATACTCCTCCTACGATAGTGTTTCTGCGATGCTAGGCAACCTCGGCTGGCGCTCCCTTGAAAACCGTCGCTATGACTCGCGACTCGCAATGTTTTACAAAATACAGTATGGCTTTGTTGCAGTGCCGATGCCTTCATATTTTGAGCGGCCCAAGGAGATCACTCGCCACAGCCTTAATAATCCCCTTAGTTTCCGCCAGGTATATGCCTCTGCAGATTACTACAGGTTTTCATTCTTTCCCATGACTGTTGTTTTATGGAATAGGCTGCCTGTAGATATTGTATTCTTAAAAGATCTTGATTCCTTCAAGAGAGAAGTGAGCAAGATCAATCAAATAAGGCCATAGAAAGTAATAATGTTTTTAATCTGCTTTTAAATCTCATCCACACTAACACTTAAACACTGTCATCTTTTTTCATTCTTCACTATCACTCTTTTAGCCCTCACTATATTTTTTTTTACTTTTTATTCTCACGCACGCATCCCTATCTATCTATCTTCGAATACTGCTTACGCCCTCGCGAGCATTTTTAGCAGGTCTGCGCGTCGTGTTTTGAAAAAGAAAAAGTAAAAGCATGATAGTGAGTCTATGTCAAGATGATAGGTTAAAATCTAGATCGACAAAGGGGTTGAGACATAAAAACAAATGACTTGGACGGATCAACCATAGGGGGTGGGATATGGGGTTAGGGCTAAAAACAATAAAATCAGGTTAAAAGCAAGCACATGTATGTTTAGGATTTGGGGAACTGCACATAATACTCTGTGATGAGGGTGACGCAGTATCGATAAATCTACAAAACATTGTCCAACAGGTAAATAATCCAAGAAATACACCCCCTTTTTTCCAACTTGGGATTAGTTGCAATAATCCAACTAATTTATTCCAAGGATACTCCCCTTGATCAGACGCCGCGTTCTGTGGCATTCGATCTGGGTCTACACCATTTGCTGTGTCCGAATACATAGAGTAAGCACGGTAATTTCAAGTATCAAATCGAACCCGCTCAGAAATGATCAAGGATCCGCCCCTGGCCCAGTATGGATGAGCCTCGACGTCAGAAAGCCTAACTTCGGACATGTGTGCCCAGCGAAGATTCAGATCATTTAAGAAATAGATCAGCTCTAGCAGTGATTTTGTTGAGTAATAAATCACTGTTTGGAGGTCAGTTGTAAAGTAGATCAAATCACGAGCGCGGAGTGCGAGTGATTTATCTTCTTACAACTGACCGACAAACTGTGATTTATTACTCAACAAATCACGCACAAGAGCTGATCTATTTCGATTCTAACACATAGAAAACGACGAAAAGGTAATTGTATCCTTTAGATTTTTCAAACTTTCCGCCATCGAATAAAGAAATCCCGCCAAAAGTTTTGACTGTAACGCTGACGTTTACATGCATTTCTTACGTTGCTGAAGTGAGAAAGACGACGTTACACAGTCTAGCGTCGTAGAAACTAAGACTGACGTCAGCAGCGTGTCGAAATGACGTCGGAAAGGCGGCAGATAGCGTCGCGCGTTTCCGCCCAGTGATTTATTGCATAATATATCACTGAGTTTAACCATTGGCTATATAGGCGAGGAGTGTTAGAATACGGATCAATACAGCCAAAATGAATTTAGCGGGTACGGTACTATGGTGATGGGTATCACCTTGCTCAAATACGAATTGTTGGCTGGCAAGATTTTGGTGGTGTGACGCACTCAGCTGACAAAATGTTGACATTTATCAACAAAGAGTGTTCGGTGTTAAATGATGTGTAATGACCGAGACAGCTCTTTTGTGGAAAAGTCTGAGCATAAAATATCCAAGTATATGCCAAAATTATGGACAGACGATCAAGTGGTAGTGATGAAACTTCTTCTTCGAAGTCCAATTTACTCCGACATGCCCGACAAAAGTCTGGTGATTTGCAGTCAAAGGGAGAGAATTCTATAGATTGGTCTTCGAATGGACTAAAGGCTGTTAGTACTGTGGCAGGTGCAATTAACAGCCTGTTCAAACGCTCATCAACTCCTGTTGAAAAAGAGTTAGTATTTTAAATTTGAAGAGTCCACAACTAAAAAAATCCACCAGGGTGGCACGAATAACATTATGGGCGGTTACAGGGCGATTTCTGATGGGTTCAGTTTAATCAAGTCACCATTCTTGCAGAGCAAACAGTGCAGACCTACAGCAGATGCCACAGATCTTGGCATCTGATAGGGTCTACACTGTTTACCATTAACCCAACAATTTTTCACTTGTTTGCGGGTTGTAAATTGAACTTGACACGCAGTTATAAGTAAAGAATAAAGGATGTGAATATTTAGAATAAATACGGCATCCCAAATTTATCCTAAGTTTTCCATGAAAATGAAATTTTGAGTCAAAAGGGGTTGGACAGAACCCCCCTGAATCCCCATTGAATCTGCCTCTGTAACACAGAATCCCAAATTTACCCAAAACTATAGCTCCAGATAAGGCTCTTTCTTCACTCAAAAACTACTGAAATTCTTCTTGTTTCTTCACAAAAATATATGTTATGGTACACATTAGAAGTACCTCACTGAGGCTCTTATAACACAGGTCTAGATAAGAGGGGTTATCAGATCAATATTTTTCTTATTTCTCCACAGAAACATATGTTGTGGATACTCATTAGAAGCATCTCAGTGAGGTGCTTCTAATGAGTACCTACAACATATGTTTTCATGGAGAAATAAGAAAAATATCAATACTTTTAGATTGAAAAAAGCATCATCAAGGGCTATGTATAACAAGTACCCACAACCCACAATTATTAGGTAGGTAATATTTTGCTGATATAGCTGTTACATAACTTTATGATTAAGCAATAAAACTCTGTACCCAACATCTAGAAATTTATACAAATTTAAACATCACTTTGGAGCTCCCCCAATATAGTCTAAAGATGTAAGAAGCTTGTGAAAATTATGACAGTGTGTGATTTATGTTTATTTCTTCATAAAATCAGTTGTAAAATAGTCTTAAAATTTTGTGAGATTTTAATTTTTTATGGGAAATGCCTTGCAGGTGGGCCAAATTCTGTGTGCAGTGTGTGAGATGTGGCATGTATGCAGATATTTTTCAATGGTTTACTAATTTTACCTTGAGACAGGACTTGCCATGTCCCGAAACACTTTTGAAATCATTTTACAAAGAAACAAGAAGAGTGAACCAGTGTTATTTAATGCTTAACCATTTACATGTACTTGTTTTGATAAATTTCCATCATGGGAAGGGATGCTTCTGCTGACATGCCATAGCATTCAGTCATTTGCATTTCAAGAAAATCCTGGAGAGGTAGCATTAGAACGTTACACAGCAAGCTGTGTAATTGCCAATTACTTTGAAAATGCCGCTATACTGTGTGTTGGATTTACCCGATTTCTGATTGGAGCACATATTGAGGGGACGTCTCAGAAACAATGTTTCCTGATCGCATAATCAGCAGAATTGAAGGAATATAATGAAATAAAACACTGAATTTTGCAGCCAAACAATGCCTTTAAATACTTCATTTAAATTCAGTAAAATAAATATTCATTCAACTTTGATTCATTTTTTTTTTTGACAAAAATATAGATCTGTGCTGTCTCCGGAGTACAAAACTTCCTTCTTGCTTTGATTGTCAGCAACAGGAAAATCCTGCCAAACCGGGAATTGGAAATATTTAGGATAGTGAAAGAGCGCAAGAACAAAGGAAGTGATGATTATTATGATGTAAAATTTTAATGATGCCATTTGTTTGATCAGCGTAGTCATGTGTTCATGTAAACTGCCAGTCAGTTTTGTAAACATTTACTAGACAGACATGAAACCTTCACGATTACACATTTAAATGTGAATGCCCTACCTTGACATAAATAACTTGAGACATAACCTAAACAAGTATTTTTCTACAGCCTCACTTTGAAATTACTGGCAGATAGGTAACTTTAATACACAAAATGTACCATATTATAAACTAAATAACTTGTAGAGGTTATGCTCCTGACTGTACATTGAATGGTGACTTTGAGACAAAATTTAAATAAAATGTCATTTTTATGCGTTGTTGATTAAAAATGGTCTGTTTTTCTATTTAAAATTGATTTTTCTTTTTACATATCAAGCTATGAAAGACATACCCAAATAGAAAGCTTTTCAGAAGCATGGCCACCAGCTTCTTAAAAAGATTTTGGCCTTCTACAGTGTCTGAGTAATAAGTGAGAATTCATCACTTTCCTGTATGAACAAAGCGATGTCTGCAGAAAATAAAAAGACAAACACCTCACCCACGTTGCCTGCAAACGTTTTCCCTGTTATCTAGAGCTAGGGTTGTGGAATTATATTTTATAACTTGTCCACGGACAAGTAGATGGTCAAAATCCACTAGTTCAACCAAGATTTACTTGTCCAAGCAATGACATTTTTCTTATTTCTCGAAGAAAATGTATGTTGTGGGTGCTCATTAGAAGTGCCCAGGTGAGGTGCTTCTAATGAGTACCCACAACATATGTTTTTGGTACAATATATGTTTTCTTAAAAATATATTTATCTCATAATCCTAATGGTCTTCTGAGCTAGAGCTATGAAGTCCTTGTCCCAAGATAAGTAAATTGAAATTTCTTATTTGTCCTCAGGGAAAAGGGACGTTGGACAAGTCAGTGTTGGTATTACTCAACAGCCCAATCTAGAGCTATGCCTTAAATTTATTTGTTTCAGCCTAAGAGCACACTCCTTTCCAACCTTAGACAGATCAACAAGTCATGACTCGCTGACATCTCTGGACAAATCACTCTCAAAAAATATGGATTCAAGGTAAGGGCAGCATGTGTGTGGAGAGGGTGTCATTACGAAAACATGCCTATTCAAATACATGTATACTGAAAATTTTACCACAAAAAAATGAAAATTTTCAGATAAAGATTCTGATACTTTCATATTTCTGCTCAAATCGTAGATTGTGGGTACTCGTTAGAACCGGTTTTAACAAGTACCCACAAACTATGTTTTTGAGCAGAAATAAGAAAACTAATGTATACCCCTGTAAACCCCTGTTTTACTATATGAAAGTGAGGTTTAAGGGAGTCAGAATTATGTAGGCATGTTTTCGTGATGGTTTAGTATTTCTTCTTTTTCTTATGTAGCTCTTAACTGTAAAATGCTTTTTGAATTCAAAGGTATTGATATTTTTCTTATTTCTCCATGAAAGCATATGATGTGTGTACTCATAAGAAGTGCCTCGGTGATGTTTCACAACAGTATTGTGAAAATTTCATAAAAATTGAACAAGCTGAACCTGTTGAAAATCTGTCTTCAAGTTACCTTACCTACAGATATCTGCATAATTTGCATTCAATTTTACCATGGGAAAAAGTGAAAATATTTGATTTTTTAAAAACCAGTGCCTACAATAAAACTTTCTGTGGATGGGGAGTTATGACAAATGGTTTCAAATTAAATCATGACAAAAGTTTGCAAATTATTTGTTAAACCTTGTCCTGCTGAATAAATTGATGCCACGCCCGCTTCCAGTTTTCAGCCAATCAGATCACTTGATTTGGATTGTTGCTATAAATTTGCATACTTAATGGCAAACACCACACTTCTTCGGAAGCCAACTGATCTGGATCTACACTGTTTGCAAATGCAGGATATATCCGGGTTCAGCAGGACAAGAGTTAAGTGTAAAGTGCCAAGCAAAAAATAACTTTCTGAAAGGTGTGGAAAACACAGCCACTACTCACTAGTGAATATTTTCATTTCAGGCATAACAGTGGTGCTACAAAAAATTCTTCCCCAAAGACTCACAGGAGAATAAATAGTTCTTCTGAACACAGCACCAGTTCTAGTACCCATGACAACCTGAAACAAAGGTCAAGCACTCCAAGTATCAGTTTCAGTGTGGCAGATGGGGTAAAATTAGATCTTGAGGCCCAGTCTCTGGGAACGGGTGACAAAGGCACAGAGCCTCACAAGTCCCTTGATGGTAGTGAGAGCCAGAAAAGTGAAAATGAACCTCCGGATCTGCGAGAAAAATGTTTTGAGAAATCATTAAATACTATATTGGATAAATGCTCTGAGACATCAATGGACTTGACACTTGACAGCAGGGATTCAAAAACATTAGAAGAACCGTCAAATCCTGTGAAGCCTTCTGGGAAATCCACGGAAAGAAAAAAGAAAAGTGTTCCTTGGTACACGGTAAGTCGAATTACAGTTTCTAGGTTCTGAATGTTGTTTTTTTCTTCTTCTTTTTTTTTGCTTTCTTTGGATAAAAAAACTTTAGCACTTTTTAGGAGCAGTGTAGACCCAGTCTGGCCAGGATCTGCTCTGTTTTCCTTTCCACTGTGTATTTTAAGAAACAACTGCATAAAAAGCAAAATTTAGTCCAAAAAGGTATGGAATAAAGTGTTTTAAATGTTAGAACATTTACTGATGTATTGATGTGTTTGTTGCCCCTGCCTAAATGTTTTTAGCAGGGTATAAATAAATGTTTATCTTTTCTGTCCTTCAGCACTTTGACTGATGACTTGTTTGTTAAGTCCTCATATTAATTTACAGCTCTAGATAAGAGGGAGTATCAATGTGATATTTTTTCTTACTTCTTCATGGAAACATATGGTGTGGGTACTCATTAGAAGTGCCTCAAACACAGTAAATGTCCTAAAATTTCAAACACCAAAGTGTCTGACAAAATGACATATGCAAACAGTGCAGACCCAGATCAGACTGCTCCTGAAAGAGCAGTCTGACCAGGGGCTACACTGTTTGCCATTCCATTAAGTATTTTAGGAAATAGCTTCATAAAAAACAAAATTCAGGCCAAAATAGTACGAAATAAAGTGTTCGAAATTTTAGGACACTTGCGTAAATAACAGCATTTTTTTTTTTTGTTTGAAAAAAAAAAGGCACCTTTTCTGGAGCCCTTCTAGTAGGTCATATCCCTTTTTTCACCAGCACCAGGCCAAAATTAAAATACTTTTAGTTTAACCTTACCTGTCCGATCCTGAAAATTGTCCTAAACCCAAAAATGTTTTTCATAATTTGGGAATGAAAAATATTTTTTTTTTCCTTTTTCTCAAACACATGATTTGCCACTTGAAATGTTCTCTGTACCATTTTTATCTCCACACTTCTTAGCGATGGGGATATTGTGAATGTCTCTGTCCATCCATCCTTTACGCTATCGCCTCCTCAACCACTGGGCGGAATTTAACCAGACTTGCTGTATGACTTCCTCTTGTGGCAAGGGTGTATGAGAGCAACATTATTTTACCTCCATCCGTCCGTCCGTCATGCTATTAGCAACATTAGCACGGAGTGTGGGGATTTTGCTATGGGATGCCATCAACTGCACTTGTAAGCTAGTGCTATGTTTTGATTGTTTTTCTTTTGTAAATTTCTAAATAGCTGTTTTAGCTTATATTTCTGGGCATGCTTCCAGACTATGCACTACTATGTTATAAAGGTCTGGATAAGATGCTTTTTTTTAAGCTAAAAGTATTGGTATTTTTCTTATTTCTCCGCATAAATGTATGATGTGGGCACAGTAATGACAGAATCTATCATCAGGTATATATCATCTGCGCATGCTCAGACGAAAGAATGTGCACAATACTGGTTAACCGCTTAGAGGACTAAGCCTGCCCAGTAAACGTGTGGTTAGGTAAACTGACCGCGCTCGACATGACCCCATTGGGTTGACTGGGCCGTAAAACCTCAACACAAACAAACAAACGAGACTGCACACATGCATTCAGGTCAAATGATAGATACTTTCCTGTCTAAGGTATCATAGTTCTCATTTCTTTGGTACTCATTAGAAATGCGTCGGCACTCCTCTTGAGTTTACTGTCTATAAAATATATTTTGTGGGTACCCATTAGAATTGCCTCTGGGAGATGGTTTTAATGTAGACCGAGTAACCAACAACAAATGTGCTTGGGAAGACCACCCCACTTTCTAAGAAATTTAGCAAAATTACAATGTGGGACTCCTACTTTTTTAAGAAAATGGCTTTGGGGCTCAGTTTTCAAAATCCTAGTGAGCCCTGTCAATCAGTTTGAAACACCACACTTCTCAGTAATTCCAATGAAACCCCACAATGTACATTTTCTTGGTGAAATAAGAAAAGTATCTGAATACCCTCAGAGCTAAGCTGTGATTTTGTCTAATACAGTAAATGTCCTAAAATTTCGAACACTTTATTCAGGTCACACGAATTACCGAAATACTGGAATACTATCGAAATACCAGAATACCCGTGAAAAATATAGGTATACCTGTGAAAGAAACCTATTAAAGACACCAATATTGGCTTTAATTAATTAATTAAGTAATATTATGTCAACCTAATGAAAAAGGGATAATATTTTAATCTCAAATAATTTACAAATTGTCTTTGAAGTGTCTTTTTTTATTTGAAAAACGTGAATTACCTAACACTTCAAACGAAAAGTACATACGATTTTTTGTATAAAACATTTATCAATTGAGTGATAATTTGTTCTGATTGATTTAGTTATGTATGATGTATATAAAAAAATATATGGCCATTAGTAAGTCTCAAACACGACACACCGAAAGTTTATCATTTACGCATGTTTGAAACTTACGAAGATTAAACAGTCAATGCAATCATGATGAGTAACGTCATCCTTACATCCATGGAGCTTGTATGAATATTATTTTAAATATAATGTAAATATATTAATATAAATAATATGTTCCAACAGCATGCCTTTATAAATATATATGAGAATTGTTGCATCAATCTGTGTAAATATTACTGATTGCCGAAATACTTCTGGCCACATATTTTTTTATATACATCATACATAACTAAATCAGTCGGAACAAATTAAAGCCAATATTGGTGTCTTTAATAGGTGTCTTTTACAGGTATGCTTATCTTTTTTTGGGTATTCCGGTATTTCAGTAGTATTCCGGTATTTTGGTGATTCGTGTGACCGCTTTATTCCATACTATTTTGGCCTAAATTTTGTTTCTCTATGTAGCTGTTTCCTTAAATACTTAGTGGAATAGCAAACAGTGTAGACCCAGATCAGACTGCTCCTTTAGGAGCAGTCTGATCTGGGTCTGCACTGTTTGCATATGTCATTTTGTCAGACATGTTGGTGCCAGCCTTGGTGGCTCATTTGGATGCGCCGTCCGACTGGTGACCAGGAGGTCGCGGGTTCAATCCCCGCAGAGGTTGGCAACATTTTTTCTTGGAGATTGATCATGAAATATTATCTACGGTCATTCTCTCCCTTCGGCTGATTCAAGAAGGGCAGTTATCAGTTTCTGGCGAAAAAATGTGCACAGTACTAGTTAACCGCTTAGAGGACTACGCTGGCCCAGTAAACGTGTGATTAGGTAAACTGACTGCACTTGATATGACCCCATTAGGTTGACTGGGCTGTAAAACCTCAACACAAACAAACAGACGCTTTGGTGTTCGAAAGTTTAGGACATTTACCGTACATTTTCTATTGAATCTTGTTTTCTGTAACAGTCTTTTTTGGTTTGATTTTATCTAATCCACATCTGGACAGATAGATCTTTTATTAACTGTCTTGATAACATGGACATCCATATATATAAATTTTCTTATTTCACAACAAAAACATATATTGTAATGTGATATTGCCAAACTAATGATTCACCCACAAGAAATGTTTTTTGTTTGTGGAGAAATTAGAAAAAAAATATCAGTTGAAACATCTAAAACTTATGAAAATCATTTGGTAGACATTAAATGTCACCAATGTGAATGGTGAGAATTGTGAGAGTAGAATGTTTTCTGTAACAATCTTTTTTTGTTTTGTTTTTTTAATCAACAGCTGGACAGATCTTTTATTGATTGTCTTGATAATATGGACCGAAGACAAATAAATTTTTTTTATTTTGCAACTGAAGCATATGTTGTAGAGTGATATTTGCGGATAAACGAGCATGCACAAGATATGTTTATTTGTGGAGAAATAAGAAAAAAAATTATTTGTTGAAACTTAGATTGACCAAAGCATATGTTAGATTTTAATTGTCACCTATGTGTGCGGTGATAATTGAGACAGTAAAATGTGTAAAAAACAAGTGGCTGGCTTCCTTTGTTGTTCACACATGCTATTTTCTCCATATCCCTAGATAAGACTTCATTTTCAATCAAAAAGTGTTCATGTCTTTCTTATTTCTCAACAAAAACACAGGTTGTGGGTTGGGTACTCATTAGAAGCATCTCAATGAGGCACTTCTGATGAGTACCTACAACATATGTTTTTGTTGAGAAATAAGGAAAATAATTATCTGGATACCCCATCCCTCTTATCTAGAGCTATGTTCCCATAACACCAATGTCTCTTTCATTTATGCTGCTGCGCTTGACTTTAGATCAGTTTACTTAGAAAACATAGATGAATTCCAGGTGTTCGGAAATATTTCAAATGTAAGTATTTTACAGTTAAATAATGCGAGGACCAGGTACTTTTGCTTCTGAACTTGTTATTTTACCATAGCTGCAGATTGGGCCAAATAAAAAAATATGTATGTTTAGGGTAACCCTACCCTACCTAATTATCCTGGTGAAACGAAGCATTTTTTTTTCTTTTAAAAAAAAAGTAGGTGGTACTGGGACAAAATATTTATGCTAACAATTCAGACAGGAAGGGCTGAGCAAACAGTGTAGACCCAGATCAAAGTGCTCTTTAAGGAGCAGTTTGATCAGGGTCTACACTGTTTGCCATTCTTTCAGTACTTTTAGAAACATTTAAGAATAGTCAAACAGACTTGGTAAAATTTTATGTGAATTATGTGCGAAGTCCAAATATATTTGGTAACTATGGTATTATTCTTCAAACAAAAAAAACAACAAAAAAAAACAAAAAACAAAAAAAGAATCCCTACCTACCCTACCTATTTTTTTCTAACATGTAACCCTTAACACACATAATTTTTTATTTGGCTTTAAGACATCTTTCTTTGAGGAAGCTTGTTATTATCAGAGGACTTAGTGAATAGTATTTGTTGATATTTCTGGGATATTGTTTCTAATGTTTTTTCTCTACAAAATCTGTAAAGGTTGCGATTGGAAACAAAAAATACAAAAAAGAAAGAAAATGGGAGTCTCTGTGTTCAGCGTGTGGAATCCACGCGACCAAATGACTAGGAACACGGAGTTTGTTACTATTTTTAGCTCCGCATAAAGTAAGATATTTTAGAATATCTCTATTCATACCAAATGGAATTTGTTCAAATGAAGAACATTCGAAGAATGTTTTTGCTGTCAGTCTGGGCTACTAGAACAATATACATGAATTTTGATGAAAAACATTCTCAGAATGTTCTCGAGAATCAGACCAGATTGCAGAATAGTGCTTACACCACCACCAGAAAGAGCTTGATTTTCCTTGTGCTCTGCACGTTATTTGAACAACCAAGTCATTTGGTCACAAGGATTCCCCACACTGGTATTATTGAGGCCCCTCTAATGAGAACCTCTAACATATACAGTAAAACTTCATTCTAATGCACTCGCGTATGTAACGCGACGTCTGATTGGATAACGTCAAAAATTTGCGACGGTATATTCTGCGATATACTGTCGCAAATCCGACGTCATCACGTACGTCGCTTCTCATTGGCTGGCATTTGGTTTTACGCAGCTCACAGCGCTTGTCGTTTTGTGCAAACAGTACATTTTTTTCAATAGAAAAAATGAATAAATGCATTAGAATGGGGATAACTGCATCAAATTTGTCATTTGGGGAGGTAAATCGGAGGTTTTACGGTCGCAAATTACGTTTTACGGCTCCTTATGCGTCGCCTGAAAACGAAATTTCCAACCGTAAAACCGCCGATTTACCTGCCCAAATGCCAAATTTGAAAGCATTTATCCCCTAAATGACTCATACAACTATAGCATGTTTACAGTGGCTGATTCGGACTGATTTTTGAGTCCATAGGAAATTCTTCCGATAGCTCAAGAAAAGAAATATTTAGGGATATTTTAGGGAAATTTTCTTGTCATAAAAATATGTGTTGTGTGTATGATGAGGCAGCTCTAATAAAATCACACAACATTCCATTATCTTATAGAAGATTGAAAAGACATCCCTAAATTATACCCATTTGCCTCCTGACTTGGTGCTATGATAACCCTCTGGCTTGAACTATCCATTTCTAGAACAAATTTCTATGGTCACAAAGATGTTTTAGCCATTGAAATTTCATTGTATCATAGAACTAAAATAACCCTTGTTCTGCTGAATAAATTAAGCTGCCACACCCAATTCTAATTTTCAGTCAATCAGATTACTTGTTTCTGGATTTTGATACATATTCACATACTTAATGACAAATAATGCAGATCCAGATCAGTTGGCTTCTTCAGAAGCCAACTGATCTGGATCTACATTGTTTGCAAAGATAGGGTATATCCTGGTTCAGCAGGACAAGGGTTTAGAGAGGGTATCAGGTAAATATTTTTCTTATTTCTACACAAAAACATAAGTTGTAGGTACTCATTAGAAGCCCCTCGCTTTTGGATTGAAAAAAGTATCTTATTAAGAGCTATGTGTATTTTTATGAAGAAAAAAGAGAAATTTATCCCAGAGTTATCATGAAATACTCCACGAGAAAAGTTGATACCTGAGCTACTTTCAGCTGCCATATTTACAGAAAATATTGGGACACTTCAACCCATTGTAGACTGAATAGACTGCTCCACACTATATATTAGAAGAGTCCAATTTCAGTTTTGGGTACATCCGGCTATGAGATTTATATATTCCTAAAGAAAAATGGTCAAACTGTTTGCAAACAGTGAAAACCCTGATCAGAAGCCGCATTCTGCGGCATCTGATCTGGGTCTGCACTGATTGCCAGTTACCCTTTTAGGGGTCTTCCGACTACAGTGGGTTAACCATTTACCCTACCTGTCCTAAAGCCAGCCTCGGTGGCTCAGTTGATGCATTAGACTGACAATCAGGAGATTGCCAGTCCAACCTCTACCCTGCCCGCAACATTCTTTTGTGGAGATTGATCATGAAATTGGTCATTCTCTCCTTTCCGCTGATTCAAGAAGGGCAGTTGTCAATTTCTGGCAAAAGAATGTCCACAATACTGGTTAACCACTTAGAGGACTAAGTCTGCCCAATAAAAATGTGTTCAGGTAAACTGGCCACACACAGCATGACTGGGCCGTAAAACCTCAACACAAACAAAAACCTGTCCTGAAATTTGAAGTCAACTTAACGACCTTTTGATGTGTCTAAAACCTGCAGGACTAGGTAGCAAATAGTTAAGGTCCTGATCATATACCCCATACTCATCTTATATGGGTCTACATGCTTTGCTCAGGCCAGACTGATTGAGAGTATATTATATCATGTCAAAAACTTTGAAAATTAGACCATTTTTCTGATTAATTCTGTGGGGAATATATTAAAGGCTCCATATTCCTCAAAAAATTTATCCAAGAAAAGTTTAATAAATTGATATATATATATATATGGTATTAATACGGTCATAAAATATGGCAATTGACAGCCTGTAAAATTTCAATGGGCAATATTAATTCAGAGATACGGTAAAAAATCATTTCATATTTGATCCAATTTAAGAATGAGAGAATAACTGAAATTTTACAGGCTGTCAGATGCCATATTTTATGATTGTATTAATACCATATATCAATTTATTAAACCTTTCTTGGATAATGTAATGTCTGTTTTTGAGGAATGTAGAGCCTTTAATAAATAAAATCTATAAAGGTTGTCCTTGGAAACAAAGAATACGTAAAAACAAAAAAAATCAAAGTTTCGGTTAATATGAAGTTATGTAGCTTGTAGGGCTGTATACATCCCTAGCACTTTGATTTTCAAAGATACATAGATGGTCTCAATGAACCTAAGGAAAAATAACAGGGTTCAAATATAACTTTTTTGACAGCTTGCTAAAATTAGCAAGTGGCATTATTTTTTACTTGCTAAACCTTTCAGCCAACTTGCTTTTTCACACTTATAAACACTGTTAAATATGGCTTTAAACCTTAGCACTCTGGGTAAAAGTTTCAGCAGACATTTTAGAATATTTTTCTAATTTTTCCCAGAAAAGAGGTTTTGGCATTACATGCAAATTGTCTCCTATGGAGACAATTTGCATGTAATGTCAAAACCTCTTTTCTGGGAAAAATAAGAAAAATATAATCATTGCTTTTGGAAAAGAAATTGCAAAACTTCAGCAACAATGTCTCAGGTTCTGCCAATTAAAGAGAATCTTTCCAACTTGCTAGAATTAGCAAGTGATGGAAATTGCAGCTTGCTTTTTGAGGAAATCAACCAGCATTTAGCAAGTTAGCAAGTGCTAAAATTGATCCCTGAATAAAAATAAAACTGCATTATGATGAAGTATGGGGAGATAGAGTTTGTGGAAAATCGGTTGTGTTTACTGTGAATTTGATTACAGTAAATGTCCAAAAATTTCGAACACTTTATTCCATACATTTTTGCCAAAAGTTTGCTTTTTATGCAGTTGTATCTTAAAATACTTAGTGGAATGGCAAACAGTGTAGACCCTGATCAGACTGCTTCTTTAGGAACAGTCTAAATTGAATGCACTGTTTGCACAAAAATTTAGGTATATGAAATTTTAGGACATTTACCATACATCTAAAGTAGCTTTGGTATCAACCTTTGACAAGTCTTCTTTTATTTGTCCACTAAAAGATATATGAGTACTCATTACAATTGTCTTGAAGAAGCATGAATACATATTTTATGGTTGCCAGCTAGAATTGTCTCAGATACAGTTCTAATGAGTTCTCATAGCATACATTTATATGGAAAAAATAACAAAAGTATATTTCAGCATTCTGTAGCTATGTACATTGCAAAGATTGTTTTCTTTGCTTGTTTAATACTGTTTTTGTTGCATTAATTCTCTCTTCTAACTCAGTGCTCCAGATAAGATAAGAAACATAAAATTTTATGTTATGGCATCTTACTAGAATTCAGCCAGTAAGATGGTTCCTGGATAGCTCAAACAAAAAGCTTTTTTCAACCGGAAACCAAAACTTATTACATTGGAACCTCTTTATAAGATGGCTCATTATGCTTTCTGATATAAGATAATTAACAGGTGATAATAAGTGTTGTATTGAAACAAAAATGTATAGATTATATAGAAAAATGACCATTTATGGTCATTTTTCTATATAATCTATACATTTTGGTTTGGATACAATCATCTAAATCTAGTTTTGTATCCAAAAAAAACTGTATAGATTATATAGAAAAATGAGCTTATGGTCATTTTTTATTTATGATCTATACATTTTGGTTTGGATACAAAAATCTACATCTAGTATTATATCGAAACAAAACTGTATAGATTATATAGAAAAATGACCTTTATGGTCGTTTTTCTCTATAATCTATACATTTTTGTTTGGATACAACAGTTTAAATGTTCAGCTAATATGGTTTTTGCTTTGGATACCAGCAATAGTATTATAAAGAGGTTATGCTATAACTTTTATCTTATTTCTGTGTAAAAGAACCCACCAGAAAACATATACCATATTCAACCTAATTACCGCACTGTGCCCTTAGGTCTTTCAAAATTACTGTGAAACTTGTGGTAGAATATGTACCTAACTATACTAAGGGTACACTTAAAAGTGATCTGATCAGCAAAGGACATCAGATTATGCTTATGCGATGCTTTAATGTGTGTTTTCTTATTTTCTTTATAAAAGCATAGGTAGTGGGTACTCATTTGAATTGCATCACTGCATTTGATGCAATTCAAATAGGTACCCACAACATATGTCTTTTTAAAGAAGTAGACAAAAAGGTACTCAAGCTGTAATCTGAAGACTGCAAACTGATTGACTTAAAGGGGTATATGCGGAATTAGATTATGGGTACTCATTAGAAGCACCTCATTAATCTAGAGATGCCACACTGATCTGGAATACTGTTCTATCAAGGTGCCAAAACATGTTTATTGTTTGCTTTTATTGTTTTTGGAAATGAGAAAATTATAAATATTTTTGCATCTTATTTGGAGTCCTGTTATATAATGCTGTCTCCCATTTCTTACATTCTCATAGGACCAGATAAATGGAGATTTCATAGAATAATTCCAATTTCCAAAACTTATCTTCTCAGTATTCACTGGAAACACCAGCTAGGCTGGCATTGGTGGCTCAGTGGGATGCGTGTTCAACAGGTTATTAGGAGGTTGCTTCTGACAATAATCTTTCGTGGAGATTGATCATGAAATATTTTCTACATCATTCTCTCCCTCCCACTGAGTCAAGAAGGGCTGTTGTCAGTTACTCACGGAAGTATATGCACTAGTACTGGTTAATAGCTTAGGGGACTAAGCCTGCCCAGGAAAAAAGTGTGTGTAGGTTTACTGACTGGCTCATCATGACCTTTATTGGTTGACTGGGCCATAAAAAAATATCCTTATCTGGACTATGATCTTTGTCTATATGCATTAAATGCTTTCATTAACTTTTCCTGGGTTAAAATAACATTGCAGAGAGAACCCTTCACCTGTCTCTGATGTATCTGAATAGACAAACTGTAACCTTGGTAACCCAAACACCTAAGGACTTCTTGGTACCCTGTTAATTTAGAGCTGAAGCTAATATGTATTTTTCCCCTTTCTTTTCCACAAAACATTATAGGCCTCGTTAGATTGATCTGAGTGAGACATCTTGAGTGGCTTAGTTAGTACAGCATCCACCTTTGGAGCTGAGTTTCATCGCAATTGATAAAGCACTTTTTTCAACCAAAGAGTACCAATGTTATCATTATACACCCTGCAAACTGTGTTTGTATGGTGTTGTACTGTTTTCACGTAGTCCGTCCATATGTCCATCCACCTGTACATCAGTTACATTTTGGTCCTAGCAGGGGGCATCTAATAATCACAGCTTATTGGCAGTTTATTGTTTTTCTTATTTCTTGACAAAAACGTGTTGTGGGTACTCATTAGCGGCGCCTCGGTAGGCGCTTGGCGCCTACCGAGGCACCGCTAATGAGTACTCTCAACATGTATTTTGGTGATGCACTTCTAATGAGTACCCACAATATTTACTTTTGGTGAGGTGCTTCTAATGAGTACCCAGAACATATAGCAACAGATAGGGCACTTTTTTCATTGGAAAAATGCTGATATCTTTTTTATTTCGCAATGAAAACATATATTGTGGGTACTTATTAGAAGTGACTCACTGCATGAAAACATATGTTGTGGGTACTCATTAGAAGTGCCTCACTGAGGTGCTTCTAATGAGTACCCACAACATATGTTTTCATGGAGAAATGAGAAAAAATATTATGTGTATACCCCCCCTCTTATCTGAAGCTATGCACATGTTTTTTATGGTGAAATAAGAAAAATATATAGATATCCACTCTTTATAGAGCTAGGCTAGAGGTTGTGGTTTCAGTTCCCAGTCTGCTCATAGCTATGCCTTTCAAAGACTGATACTAGCTGCTCTATTTCCTAGTACTTTACATTAGGAAGATGAGAGCTAGGACTGTCACTCAGTGTCAGTATAATGTGACTGGTGGTAGTGTCCCATCACTGAGTCTTAGTAGGGCAGATACTGCATTGAGGCACTAGCATGCTGCAAAACAGCATTGGTTCCCACCATCACATCCAGACACCTTCATAGCATGAACTGAAAAATTGCAAACAGTGAGACTTAACCCTAGTCCTGCTGAACCCAGATATGCCCTGCCTTTGCAAACAGTGAAGATCCAGATCAGTTGGCTTCTTCAGAAGCCAACTGATCTGGATCTGCACTGTTTAGTATTAGGTATGTGAATTTGTATTAACAACCTAGATCAAGTAATCTGATTGGCTGAAAATTAGAAGTGGGCATGGCATCTTAATTTATTCAGCATGGCAAGGGTCAAGATCAGCTCAAACAAAGCCCTTTCATTTAGAAGGAGAAAATATTCCCCAATTCTCGAAAACATGGTTATGGTGTTTTATTTGGCTCATACATTTACATGTACTTCTTACATGAATACATGCTTTGTAGGGTGTCACTGAATTTGTCGCAAGAACTCCGAACAAATCTGATGGAATCCAGATGCCAGGTGTTTTCATGAGAAAATTAAGAAAAATAGTGCTGTATTTCCCTTCAAAATTTGGACATATATTGTACATACCTGAACAAGCAACATAGAAAGAATGGTGTGTTTGATCAGGGTCTACACTGTTTAGTTACAGATAAGATGCTTTATTTTAACCCAAAAGTATGAGTATTTTTCTTATTTCTATCTGAGGTGCGTCTAACGAGTACCCACAACAACTGTTTTTGTGGAGAAATAAGAAAAAATACTTACCTGCCTTTCCATCTTATCTTGAGACTATGTCAACACAGTCTGGTCAGTCTTCACTGTTTGCTTGAAGGAATCCTGAAAACTTTCAATTTATTGATATATATTGATAAATAGCAAATGCCTTATTGTTGTCTGTACAGGCTGATCTGTGCCTTTAACCCATTGTAATCGGGAGACCCGTAAAAGGGTAATTAGCAAACAGTGCAGACCCAGATCAGGTGCCGCAGAATGCAGCGTCTGATCAGGGTCTCCACTGTTTGCAAATAGTTTAGCCATTTTTCTCTAGGAATATGTAAATCTCCTGGCTGGGTGTACCTAAAATTGAAATTGGACTCTTCCAATATATAGTGTGGGAGAGTCTATTCAGTCTACAATGGGTTAATGTTTACTTTGTGCAAAACTGCCTTTTTTGTATGGGATGGCTCATAAATATAATCTTAATGCTTAGCATGCTGGGTAAAAATTTCAGTAGACAACAATTTGCATTTTATTTTTTTTTACCAGAAAATAGGCTTAGATATTTCAAGCAGTTGACTACTTAGGAGACAATTTGTTCATACATACCATAAGCTCTTGGCAGAAATCTGTGAGATCAGGCTAATTTTTAGGGGAGATTTGACAAAATTCTGTGAGATTTCAAAAAGATCACTTTCAAGCTCACAGAAATAAGTTAAATGCCTTTATTTTTATGAATTAAGCATATCAAAAGTATAATGTTGTGTGATTCATAATTAGTTCTTCATAAAATATCCTTTTAGAGAGTCTGAAAATTCTGTGAGATTTGAAATTCTTATGGGAAATGGGTTGCAAAGTAGCCAAATTCTGTGAGATTTTGTCTCACAGTGTGAGATATGGCATGTATGTTTGTTTAAAATGTCAATGCCTATTTTCTGGGGAAAAATGATAAAGTAGCATAGCTCCAGACAAGAGGGGGTAACAAGAAAATTTTTTTTCTGTTTCTCCAGAACAACATGTTGTGAGTACTCATTAGAAGCACCTCACCGAGGTGCTTCTAATACATACCCACAACTTGTGTTTTCATGGAGAAATAAGATAATGAACAACTATTTTTGGTTGAAAAATTGACTACTTTATCTGCCGGCCTCGGCGGTTCATTTGGATGCGCCGTCCGACTGAAGACCAGGAGGTTGCGGGTTCAGTCTCCGCCGAGGTCGGCAACATTCTTTCATGGAGATTGATCATGAAATATTTTCTGTGGTCATTCTCTCCCTTCGGCTGATTCAAGAAGGGCAGTTGTCAGTTTCTGGCAAAAGAATGTGCACAATACTGGTTAAGCGCTTAGAGGACTAAGCCTGCCCAGTAAACGTGTGGTTAGGTAAACAGACCACGCTGGACATGACCCCATTGGGTTGACTCGGCCGTAAAACCTCAACACAAACAAACAAAAAGACTTCTTTATCTGGTGTTGTTGAATCAGAAAAATGTCATGAGTTTGTTGTCTGCCCAGAATTAGCCCAGAGAGTAGTAAAGATTAAACAGAAGCATCAGCAAGTCTTCTGGATAAGGATATTTTCAGATTTTGCATGGGATCGATGCCTTTAAGGCTGGCTAATCGGAGCTGAAAAGGTAATCGATTATCAGTCCTGCCATTGTGATCAATAATTAATTAGTAATCACTGGTCATAATTCTACCTGCCTGAGCATGACTCTTACCATATGTTATACTTTATTGCATATATTCGGTCAGCCAGGTTTGAGCAAACAGTGTAGACCCTGATGAGACGCTGCAAATGCGGCGTCTCATCAGTGTCTGCACTGTTTGCCACCCATCCAGTTATTTTCAGATACAACAATGGGTAGTAAATTGTACTTGTTCAAAGTTTAGATTATGTATGGTAAGGAGTTTAGGTGTCTGAATACTAAGGATAAATACGGTAAAGTAACAAACACAGAAATCAAATGATCGACTATTAGCAAATCAGTAATGATAATCATTTTTGTGGAATTTATCGATCAATTAATTGATTATCTGATTAATCGTGCCAGCCTTAGATGCCTTACTATAAGAAAAGAAAAACAAAAGAATGCATTGTCAGTAATTTGAGATTTGAAGAATTTCATGCTCAGTTGAGTTGAGCATGAAAAAAGTTTATTAACCTCGGGGACAGGTTTCAAAAGATGTGTTAGGATAGTTGATAGATACCTTATTTACCCTCAGTAATGCTGCGTGCAATGTCAAAGCCTTTTTTCTTTTGACACTATGTATGAAATGTCAAAACCTAATTTTCCAGGAAAAAAAAAATAAAAATCTTCCAAAATGTCTGCTGAAGTATGTAACCAGCATGCCGAGCGTTGAATTACTAAATTTCCACCATATTTTCTCTAAGTATTGGGGCACCTTAACTCTTACCTTACTTGTCCAAAAATGTGAACAAGTCTCTTTCACTGTAGAAATGAACTTTATTTTCATGGGTTTTGTCAATGTGTAAATGTCGGCAAACACTTATAAACTAAACAGAGCCCAAAAGGCTTTATGTTAAGTTTGTGAGTATTTCCCTGGCAGTTACTCATTAATAAAATACTCAAAAATAAAAGTCATTTCTTATAATTTCCAACTAGGTCATACATCATGTTGAAAATATGGATAAAACACTGCTTGTTGTAGAAATTTGTGCAAAAAAGATAGTTTCAGAATTTTTGCTCAGTGGATTTATTGAAGTATAAATCTCATTTTCAAATTGCTCTTGGCTTAAGTGAACTGCATTAAATAATTGTAAACTTTGTTGAGTTAAACAAATGATGCTGCATGGATGGCAAACAGTCTAGACCCTAATCAGCTCACATGTATGCTCAGGCCTGTCTGGCCCCATACTTTTTTTTTTTTTTTTTTTTTTTTTTTTTCATCTATTAAAGGAAAATACAAAATTGATAATCTCTTTAAAGTTAAAGACTTACATTAGCTGAGAAACTTAATGCAAATTTTATCAAAATCAGTTGAAAATTAAGAAAGTTAAGGCTATTTGAAGATTTCAAACAAGGCTGTCATGGGCGCCACCATTGTTGAGAGTTTGTGATGTCATTTGTTCATAATTAAATACACATAAACTGAATAACTCATATATGAAAAACATCAAATGCTGTCTTTCTGCATACGTCTTCTGTGGTATAATAGCAACTTATTTCCCTAAAATTGCATTGTTTTCTGTCCAACAGAAAGTTTAATCGTCATTTTAGAATTGTTCAGTCCCTCATTAAATATTCAAAATGGTGGCTCACAGGTTGACAATGACAAAAGCTAAAAACTTAAATAACTTCCTCATTTCTTGATGGATTTTGATAAAAATTGCATCAATGTTCAGTTTGTAATTATCTTGAACACCAGACATACTTTATATTTTGTGAGTGTTTCCCTTTAAATTAATCCAGAGAATGGTAAAGGTTAAATGGTATTGTCACTCAGACCGATGGAATTTTATCTTTGAGAATTTGACAGCTTGCAGATAACACATATGAGAAGGAACTTTTAGATTATTTTGAAATAAGGGCATAAAGTAGTTGTTAAAACTTTAAAATTAAATAGTGATTTTAAAGTAAACTGTTAATTGTCTGCATACTGGGTAAATATTTCAATAGACAACATTCTGAAATATTTGTTCTGTTTTTTTTTTTCAAGAAAATAGGCTTTGACATTTCAGAAATTTCAAAGCCAATTTTCTGGGGAAAAAAAAATATTGTCAGTTTGCTGTCTGTTAAATTAACTCAGAGAGTGGTAGTGATTAAGACTTATCTCTTTTTGCTTGATATTGATACTGTGGCTTATATTCAGCAGAACATGTTTTGTGTCACCAGAACTATCAACCAGGTGGTCCTACAGGCCCTGCCTTTGCAAACAGGGAGATCCAGGTCAGTTGGCTTCTGAAGAAGCCAACTGACCTGGATCTGCACTGTTTGTCATTATGTATGTAAATTTGTATCAATACTTTGGGTCAGGTAATCTGATTGGCTGAAAATTAGAAGTGGTTTATTCCGCATGGCAAGGATTAATGAATCTTCTTTGTAATACATAACATTATACAGAAAGAATTCCAAAACACCAGACTAACACTAATCTAGCATAATTTGACTGGTCAAGAGCCATTTGAAAAAGTCATTTATACCTCAGTAAATCCACTGAGTACGAATCTTGGAACTGTTTTCTTCGCGCTTCTAAAATGAGCTACTTCACCCATATTTTCAATGTAAGTATGACCTAGTTGGTATTATAAGAACTGGATTTTATTTTTGTGGATTTCATCGATGTATAAACAGTGGTCACAAACTTAACTTGAAGCCTGATGCATCCTGGTCTGGGTGGCTCATTTGGATGCGCCGTCCGACTGGAGACCAGGAGGTTGCGGGGTCAACCCCCGCCGAGGTCAGCAACATTCTTTCGTGGAGATTGATCATGAAATATTTTCTGTGGTCATTCTCTCCCCTCCGCTGATTCAAGAAGGGCAGTTGTCAGTTTCTGGCGACAGAATGTGCACAATACTGGTTAACTGCTTAGAGGACTAAGCCTGCCCAGTAAATGTGTGGTTAGGTAAACTGACTGCGCTGGACATGACCCCATTTGGTTGACTGGGCCGTAAAACCTCAACACAAACAAACAAAAAGACTGATGTGTCTAGGTAGCTGAGTGGTCAGTGGTTTAGACTTCAGATTGAGGTCCTGGCTTCAAATCCCATTTTAGTTGGAATTCAGCTCATGACTATTGTGCTTCATTGCACAGAGCCTTTCATTATCATCTTTCTGTCATTTGATAGGACTTAAATAATGTTGAAAGGGACGTAAAAAACCTAGTTACCATCCTAACATAAAGCCCTTAGGACTTTATTCAGTTTGTGAGTAATTGGGTGAACAATGTTCTGTCTGTGCGTTTAGCTCCATTTCTTGAACACCAGCAGTCAAGACATAGCCGTTTGGCGAATTTCTTATCTCCTGGTTGGGTCCATATATACTATATTCGACTTAATAACCACACAGACCCCTATAAGCGCACAGTCAAGCAATTTCTTAGTCTTCAGATTACAGATTGTGTACTTTTATTATTTATTGCTTTATAAGAGCATATGTTATTGGTACTCATTTGAATTGCCTCGACTTGTCGAGGCAATTCAAATGAGTACCAACAACATATGCTTTCATAAAGAAAATCAAAGAAAAATATTGCATCAACATCATTAAATACACCCTCATTCGGCTCCCTGCTTATCTTCTTGTAAGTTTGTCCTTAATAGGTAAAATTTTACCACACGTTTTACCAATAATTTTGAAAAAACTTTAGCGCACATTGCGGTATTTAGATCGAAAACCGTATACACCATAGCTCTTGATAGGGCACTTTTATCCACCCCTAAACCTCCCCAAAAATTATATTTTTCATATTTCTGCACAACATAATTTGTGGGTACTCATCAGAAGTGCCTCTCCAAGGAGCTTCTGGTGAGAACTGCCAACATAAGATTTCCTAGAGAAGTAAGAAAAATATTTATCTGTATACTGGTCCCCACCCATCGGACTCTACATGTATTTGGCTGCCTGGTGGAGAAGTGTTATTATATAGTAACTTAAAGCAGAACGTAATTCAACATGTGACCAGGTCTGGTGGAAGTCCCACTATTATAAACTAGGCAGCATTTTTTTTAAAATGACACTGAAATACTGTTGACTGAGATGTTGGGTCTTAACAAGAGATATGTTAATATAAGAAAAATTCCACTAAAAGGTGATTAGTGTGTCATTCCCAGGAATATCTTCAAAGCTGTTTGTGATATACATGTAACAACTAAATGTACAATCTTTATCTCTTTATCTGGCTATTAATTATTTAAGCTAGTTTTGTCAATGCAAAAACAATCTTGAAATTTTCTAATTTTCTATGCAATTAGACAAAAAACTTGCCATTAACAAGTCCACAAGAACACATCTTAAAATATAACCAATAACCCTTACAGCAGCTATATATAATTCTGTCTAATTACCGGATAAGAGAGTATGTGGATAAATAGTTTTCTTATTTCTCCACAAAAACATATGTTGTGGGTACTCATTAGAAGCACCTCGGAGAGGCGCTTCTAATGAGTACCTACAACACATGTTTTCGTGGAGAAATAAGAAAAATATGATTATTTTTGGGTTGAAGAAAAAATACCTTATTTGGAGATGTATCAATTATTATTCATCAAGAAACAAGGTTATTTTCTGGGTGTGTTTGTGAATAAATGAGCATAACTCCAGATAGGAGAGAGATGTTTTGTCACTCACACCGTGGAAAAGGTACTTTTTCAGCCCAAAATTACTGATGTGGATATTTATTAAACATCCCTCACAGAGGCCTATCTCATGATTACCCGCAACATATGTTTTTGTAGAAAAATATGAGAAATATTTGTCTGGATATGCTTCTTATCTAGAGCTATTAAATATGGTCATTCTCTCCCTTCCACTGATTCAGGAAGGGCAGTTGTCAGTTTCTGAGGAAAGAATAATTTTATGCACAATACTGGTTAACCACTTAGAGGACTAAGCCTGCTCAGTAAAAGTGTGGTTAGGTAAACTGACCACGCTCAACATGACCCCATTGGGTTGATTGGGCCGTAAAACCTCAGCACAAACATTAAGTATTTTTCTTACTTTACAAACATACTCAGAATCAAAGCTCTGGCAGCACTGGTGGGTTGATTGTCTGTGAGTGAAGTCTGGGAAAATTGTCCTGAATGGGGACTTAACCCTTAACCCTTGTCCTGCTGAATAAATTAAGATGCCAATCAGGTTACTTGATCCAGATTGTGGTTATAATTTTGCATACTTAATGGCAAACAGTGCAGATCCAGATCAGTTGGCTTCTTCAGAAGCCAACTGATCTGGATCTACACTGTGTGTAAAACAGGGTATACCCGGAACAGCAGGACAAGGGTTAAAATGCCAAGAAAACCTGCATCTGAAAATGTCTTCTGCTTATGTCGTCTGCTGAATATTCTTGCAAACTTTACAAACCTATGTTTGTATACAGGCAAACAGTGTGGACCCTGATCAGAGGAGCAGTCTGATCTGATCCACACTGTTTGCAAAAATGACTTAAAATCACAAGCATATGACAAAGCAGATGACAAATGTTGTAATTGGCAGTTTAAGGGTTAAGACTACTTCCATTAAACCCTTAAAACCTTCTGTAATTTAAGCACAGTGCAGACCCTGATTAAATGCTGCATTCTGCAGCCTAATTTGAGTCTGCACAGTGTTTGCCAATGTCCCAGTCCAGGTTGTACAGACAACCCTTTATCAACAGTACTCTGACGTACAGTGACAATAAAAGCATGGCTAAAAAGAATTGTTACCTTGATTTCATCTAACACATAGTTTGATTTCATTGGTCAGTGATAATCATGTGGACAACTACTTTAACCCTTGTCCTGCTGAACCCAGATATACCCTGTTTTGCAAACAGTGTAGATCCAGATCAGTTGGCTTCTGAAGAAGCCAACTGATCTGGATCTGCACTGTTTGCCATCACGTATGCAAATTTATAACAAAAATCTGGATCAAGTAATCTAATTGGCTAAAAATTAGAAGTGGGTGTGACATCTTAATTTATTCAGCAGGACAAGGTTAAGGAAATTTTGGGATTTGTATACTGTGGCTCTGTTGTAAACAATTCACCCAACAAAATGGAATTGTCCTCCTCATTAGAATCATCATGATAGATTATTCCCTTGAGGTGTTCATTCCAAATAAGGCATTTTTTTTTCAATCAAAAAATATTGATATTTATCATATGTCACCATGAAAGCATATGTTGTTGGTGCTCAGTAGGAGTGCCTTGCCAAGGCCCCTATGATGAGTACCTACAACATATTTGTTTAACATACTGTACATGCCATATCCCACACCGAGATAAAATCTCACAAAATTTGGCCCATAAAGAATTCAAATCTCACAGAATTTTCAGACCAGTTTACAACAGATTTTATGAAGAAATAAATATAAATTACATGCTGTTGTGGTTTTCACAAGTTTAATACATGAAAAAGAAAGACTTTAGACTATAGGGCAGGGAGCCTCAAAGTGATGTTAAAGAAAATCTTGTTAAATCTCTCTTAAAATTTTGCCATATCTCACAGATTTGAAATGTATGGTTTACATGAAAAAAAAAATCAGAAAAAATATTATCTGAAAGCCCTTATTTATTTAGAGCTATGGATGTCACGTCTTTAGTGAGAAGTAAGAAAATTACCATAATTACAGTAAATGTCCTAAAATTTAGAACAATTTATTACTTACTTTTTTTTTGCTTACATTTTGCTTTTTATGTAGTTAATTTTTAAAATACTTAGTGGAATGTCAAATAGAGTAGACCACAATCAGATTGCTCCTGATCTGGGCTTGCACTGTTTACATATGCCATTTTATTGGAAATTTTGGTGTGCAAAATTTTAGGACATTTACTGTACCCGATGTATTCAGACATACAGGCCTGACCAAACTGTCAATCCAGATATAATGCCTCATAAAGCTGCCTCTGATCAGAGTCTGCTCTGTTTTCCACACACCCAGCAGTTTTTAGACACATTAACCCTTGTCATGCTGAATAAATTAAGATGCCACGCCCACTTCTAATTTTCAGCCAATCAGATTACTTGATCCTGATTTTTGATACAAATTCACATACTTAATGGCAAACAGTGCAGATCCAGATCAGTTGGCTTCTGAACTTCTCTGGATCTACACTGTTTGCAAAAACAGGGCATATCTGGTTTCAGCAGGACAAGGGTTAAGGTGTAGCAAAATAGACTTACAATTTTTATTTTAATATAAGCCACCTGTTGACTATAAGCCTGCCCAGGAAAAAGTGTGGTTAGGTAAGCTGACTGTGCACAAGATGATCCCAGTGGGTTGACTAGGCCATAAAACCTCAGTACAACAAATAAGCCCCTTCTCTAATAAATGCTCCCTCCGTCTTTTCTAGGTATTAAACATTATTAAACACAATGTCATGCAAAATGAGTTTAGGCCATCAGAATATCTTATTTTTGGCCCAAATTTGGACTCAGTACTATCATTTTAGCAGCAGTGAATTGCAATTCCCCCAGGGTGTATATTAGAATAAATACAGTATTTAAATTTTTAGACAAGTATGGTAAAGAGTGTCAAAATATATAGGATAAATACAATACCAGGGCCCAGTTGTTCAAAGCATCGTTAGCTTCAAGAGCTCGTTAGTGGTCAAAATGCTAACTGTTCTGGTAAGTACAATATCTAATTCAGAGGTATTTTTGCTGAAAAAAAATGTGAGTAGCTTTTGCCAGCTACTCACATTTTTTCAGCAAAAATATGAGTGTATATGCCATATTTAAATGATAAGTTAACTAATGACAATGTTAGTTTAGAACAACTGGGTCCTGAAGTTTGAACAAGTACAATTTACTACCCGATGTTGTGTCTAAAAATCCTTAATTAGTGGCAATCAGTGTAGACCCTGATGAGAAGATGCATTCTGTGGCATCTCATCTAGGTCTACACGGTTTGCTCAGGCCTGTCTGTCCGAATACTTACTGTAAATACAGTATTTGTGTAACCATCACATCTGGAGTACTGAATGAGGCTGGCTCTGGAAGGAAAAAAAATAATCAACAAAAAAAAAACAACCCATAATACATGAAAAATTGAGGCTGTGGTCAGCCTGCATTTATTATGAGTCTGACCCGGGTTTTCACTGCCCTCAGAATGTACTCCATGGACTGCTTGGCTGACAGGAAATGGCTGGACCAGACTGCAGTGGCGCATAGGCTGGTCAGGGCATTCCTGTTTGCCCATGGGAGGAATGTTGGTTTCACCAGGGGCACTACTCAATAGCTCTGCTTGCTACTGCAATAATCCTTCGAGCTCCAAATGAGGCAATTTTTTTTCATCCAAAACATACTGATATTTTTCTTGTTTCTCGACGAAAACATATGTTGTGGGTACTCATTAGAAGTGCCTCGATGAGGCGCTTCTAATGGGTACCCACAAAATATGTTTTTGTGGAGAATTAAGAAAAATATTTCATGGATACGCCTTGGTATCTGTAGCTATGGATTCTTTGTATTCTGGCTTTAAATGCTAAAACAGAGCTGGCTTATTTTGTATTGACAAGGAGCTGGAGAAAGTTATATGATACTGTTGAGTAGTTATGGAAGGATAGTATGCTTTTGAGCCAATTCCTGAAGTAAGTAAATACTTTCTGGCATGTTTTAAGGAGGACAAGAAGTGAGTGATTTTTTTTTTTGCCAAGAAACATTACGAAAACACGCCTATTCAAATATATTGAAAATTTTACAACCAAAAACTGGCAAATTTTCAGATAAAAAATTCAAATATTTTTCTTATTTCTGCTCAAAACATAGATTGTGGGTACTCATTAGAACTGCCTCAGCGAGGCGGTTCTAAGGAGTACCCACAATCTATGTTTTTGAGCAGAAATAAGAAAAATAATGTATACCCCTGTTAACCCCAGTTTTACTATATAAAAGTGGGGTTTAAGGGGGTCAGAATTATATAGGTATGTTTTCGTGATGATAGGGCTTGACATTGGTTTAGGCCATTTTCTTGGGCGGAGGTGATTTAAATGTGAAATCAAGTTCTACAATAAATGACATTATATCATCCATAGATCTAGGTTGAAGGAATATATATACAAATATATACTTTATATAGAATTTATTGATGTATAGCAAAGAGCCTTATCAAATTGTATAGCATCAGATAAGGCAGTTCTGAAAACTATTGATAATTTTCTTATTTTTCCACAAAAACATATGTTGTGAGTACTCATTGGAAGTGCCTCACAACATATGTATTCATGGAGAAATAAGAAAAATATCAATACTTTTTGGTTGAAAAAAAATTGCCTTTTCTGTATAGTTGTGCATTTTGAGAGAGATGAGGGTCCCTGATATACCTCGCATATAATGTTGCAAACTTTTCTGCTTACAGATGTTGAGTCCTACATACAAATCAAGAAGCGAAGATTTCAAAAAGCAGTTTAAGGATGTACCACCAGATGAAAGACTGATTGTTGGTAAGATTGTTTGAGGTGAAGTGTGGTAAAAAAAAATGTGCTTTATGAACATTGTCAGAAATGTATCTCATCAGAGTTGTAGATAAAAAAGTATCCAGATTGATATTTCTTTATCTCCATAAAAGCATATGTTGTGGATACTCATTACATAGCTGGCCTTGGTGGCTCACTTGGATGCATGTCCGACTGGTGGTCAGGAGGTTGCAGGTTCAACACCCCCCTCCCCCCCCCCCTCCCCACCCCCCTGGGTCTGCAACATTCTTTCATGTAGATTTGATCATCAAATATTTTCTGTGGTCATTCTCTCCCTTCTGCTGATTCAAGAAAGGAAGTTGTCAGTTTCTGGCAAAAGAATGTGCATAATACTGGTTAACTGCTTAGAGGACTAAGCCTGCCCAGTAAAAGTGTGGTTAGGTGTACGGCCACGCTCGATATGACCCCATTGGGTTGACTTGGCCGTAAAACTTCAACACAAACAAAGTCATCAGAAGCACCTCAGTGAAGCACTTCTAATGAGTACCCACAGCATGTTTTTGTTGAGAAATAACATTAAAATATCACCCTTTTTTGTTGAAAAAAAAAAAAAAGCAAAAAAAAAGCAAACAAATAAAACAACCTGATCTTGAGCTTTGCCTTATAACGTACACCCTAGAAAGATTCAGAGCAGTCTGCACATCTATGATATAACAAGAAATTAAAATTTCTATTTTGAAATATGGCAAATACATTGATATTTCTTCCTGAAAAAATGTGAGTAGTTTTTGCATCGCAAAAGCTACTCACATTTTCGCAGCAAAAAAAAATCAAAGTATTTGAAAATACACTACCTACAACAGTTGACGAGTTTGTCATTAACAAGCTTGTTAAGCTAACAATGCCTTGAAAAACTGGACCTTGATCATTTTACATTTATGATGAATAAAGAAGATAAAAATAGCCTGAAATAAACATAACTCCAGATAAGGTAATTTTTCAACCCAAAAGCACTTTTCTTATTTCTCCATGAAAACATTGTGAGTACTCATTAGAAGTGCCTCAGGGAAGTACCACAACATGTTTTCAATATTATGTGGACTCTCTATCTTATCTGGATCTAAGAATAAGTACATGGTGGAGATCTAAAATAAGAATGAATAAATTTTCTACAGGACAACTATATTAGTTGATGATGAGTATGTTTTAACAAACAGATGATCAGCTATGAAATTCAGGCCGATTCCCAACACTAGCATATACCCCTTTAAATGCACAGTCAAGCTACCGTATTCCACTTTATTATTGCACATACCCCGATAACACACCTGGGAATCGGTCAACTTGTACTCCGACGGTGTACTATAAAGGAATAAGCTGACCTGTTCCGGTGGACCTGTAAACAACTTCCCAGAGTGCTGATCAGCTGAATAAAATGTGAGTTTGTTTACCTACTTTGTGTTTTACTGAGAATCGGAGAATGTCATATGCTGAGATAAAAGTTCAAGATTGTTATAACACTTGTTTTAACGGAAAACTCAGTAGATTTCTCGAGATTTCGTTTTTGGCGGCCAAAAATCATGCATTGAACAATAACCACCGAAGCAAAGGATGCAGTTGTTGTGCATTTCATGACATTTTAGTGAGATGACGGAGGTCAGTATAAAACCATAGGATATTGCGCGCCTTTTTAATAGGTTTATATAAAAACGAGATGTTTCGTTTTTCAGGTACAGGTTGAAAAACTTCGATGTCTACCAGTTGACTTGCGGCATACAATTTAACTAATGTAAATTATATAGGAGGTGCTCGAGTTTCTTGAATTCAACCATTCCATTCTAAAGTTTTGAAAAAGGAATTAAATGATGAATAAGGAAAATAAGGTTACAAATAAATAACCAAAGCTATCGACGGCGTTAAAATGTTAAGAACAAGCAAATTTTCTTGGTTTTTAGAAAATGTACATGATTGAACAGTAAATTCCATTAGCTAAATAGTACACCACCGGTTAAATGGTACGCATAGAAACTTTTTCTCTGTGTATCGGAAGCGAATCACTTTGTTTAAGCAAAAGTGTGATAAACTGACTTATTTTAACATAGACTTGAATTTCAGTTGCAATTGTCCTGGAGTTAAGGTTTAAATTGCCTTTCATGGATAGTTTGAATCACGGTAAGGCATGCCCAAGCCATGATTTTTTTAAGCCAAAAAGGATATCTGTATAAACCCTCTGATTTTTCTATGATCCTTGTGTCAGGATTATCTACATTCATTGCCACAGCATATGACATTTTCTTAGTTTCGACAAAAAGTAAACTGAAAACATAAACTTAAGGTAAATGTAATAACCTTACATATAGTCAACTTGTCTGCCGGAACAGGTCAATTTATTGTTCAATAGTACTCTGAGGGCGTACTAGTTGACCGATTCCCAGGCGTGTATAAGCGCACAAGCTATTCCGTAGTCTTCAAATTACAGCCAGTGAATTATTGTCTACTTCTTATAGTAGCATAAGTTGTAGGTATTCATTTGAATTGTCTTGACAGGATGAGGCTATTCAAATGAGTACCCACAACATATACTTTATATTATAGACTTGTAGAGGTAATTCAAATGAGTACCCACAATATATGCTTGTATAAAGAAAATCAGAAAAATCAGAATACATATCACATAAGCATCATTAACATATCCTCAGGAAGTCCTCTGCTCATATTCCTTTAAAGTGTGCCCTTATTAGGAAGATATCTTGCTACGTTTTTCCCAGTAATTTTGAAAACCGTAAGCGCACAGTGTGGTAATTAGGGCAAATAAGGTATTTCTGAATCTCCAGGTTATGCCCTACCCTACCTATATTTTATTGAAAATTTTTTTGCAGATTATTCCTGTGCTTTGCAAAAGGAGATTCTTGTCCATGGGAGAATGTTTGTTACACAGAACTGGATCTGTTTCTATGCCAACATATTCCGATGGGAGACAATTGTAAGTAACTTTTTATGCTCCTTGAAGGGAGAGCATATAGTCATCACTTTGTCTGTCAGTCCAACCGTCCATCTGTCCGAGCCCACGAATGAGCATATATTGTGTAGACATGAATTGGGTACTTGCCATTTATTCGGTTAGTGTCTAAAAAAAGTACTCAATAAATTTGGGGCACTTGTTCGGTATTTAGGCATCTTGTTGGGTATTTTTAGGCAAAACATTTACATTGTAATACCCAACAAATGTCCATACGTACAAATGTCTGTCAGAGCATCCGTCCGTCTCACTGAGCCCACGAATGGGCATATATTGGGTAGACATGAATTGGGTATTTGCCATTTATTCCATAAGTATTCAAAGTAAATTTGAGGCATGTTGGGTATTTAGGCGTCTTGTTGGGTATTTTGAGCCGAAAAATTAACACTGTAGTACCCAACAAATGTCCATACGTACCATACATCACACTTTTGTCCGGAGCATATCTCTAAAAGTATTGAAGATAATTTAATGAAAATTGATACACTGATAGAGGGCCATGAGAGGAATTGCAGAATGCAAGAACCATAAACTTGTCACCAGTATTTACAGAGTTACTTCCTTTCTGAATTTTTGCAGTAAAAAGCTTATCCTGAGCATATCTCTGAAAGTATAGAAGGTAATGAATAGAAACTTGATACATTAACAGACGGCCTTTAGAAGAAGTGCAGAGTGCAAGAATTGTAACTTTATCACAAGTAATTACAAAGTTATTTCCCTTTCTAATTTTTGCAATGGTAAGCTTCTCCAGAGCATATCTCTAATAGTATTGAAGATAAATAAATGAAATGTGATACACTGTAGAGGGCTATAAAGGGAATTGCAGAATGCAAGGACCATAACCCGGTCACCAGTATTTACGTAGCTACTACCCTTCTTAATTTTTGCAATAAAAATCTTGTCCAGAGCATATCTCTGAAAATATAGAAGGGAATGAATAGAATCTTTATACATTGATAGACGGTCATCAGAGGAAGTGCAGAGGGCAAGAACCGTAACTCTGTCACAAGTAATTACAGAGTTATTTCCCTTCCTAATTTTTACAATAAGCTTGTCCAGAGCATACGTGTATCTCTAAATGCATTGAAGATAAAAAAATGAAACTTGATACACTGATAGAAGGCCAAGAAGGGAATTGCAGAATGCAAGAACCATAACACTGTCACCAGTATTTATGGAGTTACTTCCCTTCCTAAGTTTTGCAATAAAAAGCTTGTCCGGAGCACATCTCTGAAAGTATAGAAGGGAATTAAATGATACATTGATAGATGGTCATCAGAGGAAGTGCAGAGTGCAGGCAAAGGTGCTGATGTCTGTCTGCCTCTGCCCATCTGGATTTATCACCCTTACTTATTCTCTGGATGCACACCTTACTTTTTTCATGATTTTTACATTCTTTGTTGAAAATCACTTACTAGGGAACACAAAACTAAGTTCCTTAGTCTTATGGTATAAGAGTTACATTAAGCCTTGCAGGGAAAGGGCCTTACATTTCTCCTTATTTTTGCATTTTTTGTTGAAAATCACTTCCTAGGGAACGCAAAACTGAGTTCTTTAGTCATATGGTTTAAGAGCTACAGGCCTTGCAGGCAAAGGGCCTTATATTTCTCATTATTTTTGGATTCTTTGTTGTAAGTCACTTACTAGAGAACACAAAATTGAGTTTCTTAGTCTCATGGTTTAAGAATTACTGACCTTGCAGGCAAAGGGTCTTATATTTCTCATTTTTCTGGCAAAAGAATACTGGTTAACTGCTTAGAGGACTAAGCCTGCCCAGTAAATGTGTGGTTAGGTAAATTGACCGCACTGGACATGACCCCATTGGGTTGACTGGGCCTATAAACCTCAACACAAACAAACAATATTTCTCATTAGTTTTGGATTCTTTGTTAACTAGAAATGTATCCAAAATACACAGATGCCCCGACATTGACGTAGGCTAATTTGGCAAGGTTTGCACAATTTTATAGAGGTACCCAAAGCGGGGGCATCCATGTACTTCGGACACATTTCTGTTTTTTTTTTTTTTTTTTTTTTTTTTTTTTTTTTTTGTATTTTGTACAGGCTTTCAAATGGATCTCTAGTCATTTGTCATTGGGCCTTCTGATGCCCAGGCCACCAGCGCTTACAGCGCTTTGATTGCAATAATAAGCTTGTCCATAGCATATCTCTTAAAGTATTTTACTCTTTCCCTAACATAACCCTCCCACTACTGTGCATCTTCGGGGAGCATCCTTCGGTTTCACCGATTCTTATCACGAAAAAACATGCCTATATAATTTTGACCCCCTTAAACCCCACTTTTATATAGTAAAACTGGGGTTTACAGGGGTATATATTATTTTTCTTATTTCTGTTCAAAACATAGATTGTGGGTACTCGTTAGAACCGCCTCGCCGAGGTGGTTCTAACGAGTACCCACAATCTATGTTTTGAGCAGAAATATGAAAAATATTAGCGTTTTTTTTTATCTGAAAAGTTTAGGTTTTTGGAGGTAAAATTGTCTATATATTTGAATAGGCGTGTTTTCGTAATGTCTTGTTCTACCAGTTTGTGTTCGCACTGACTTCTCCCATTACTTTATAATACCATATTTACCCTGTGTATTTGGAGAGACAGTCCTGAGCAAACACTGTAGACCCAGATCAGATGCTGCAGAATGTAACATCTAATCAGGGTCAGTACTGTTTTGCACTCATTTCATTATTATACCCCGGCATTTATGCTGGGTTTGTATAGTTTTCGTCTTTCCAGCTGGTATGTTAGTTTGTCTGTCAGTTCTTTCATAGCATACTTAGAAATCTTGAAAAAAAAAAAAAAAAAAATAGAATGTCATCTGCTACAATGTTTCTTTAAGGGTTAGAACAGGAGCCTTAGGATTCAGGATGATTTAATACAAGGTTACTTCATTTGTATATGTTTTAATGAACTGTAGCCTCAGAAACTGAATTGTCTGTCTTATTCAGAACTTCAGATAAGATGAGTATTGAGATGAACATTTGATAAAATCTCTTATAAGTTTTATACCAAAACATACCTTGGGATGTTGCCTGAAATCGCTGCACAGAGGCAATTCCAGTTAGTACCCACAAGCTATGCTTTTGCACATGATATGTTTTGGTATAAAAATAACAAAAACTATCTCTGAGTTCTCCTTTTCATGGAACCTATGCTAATTGAATTAGTTAAAGGAGAGACAGTTCACATTATTGGATTATCTGCCGACATGAACAAGAAGATGGTAAGTGCTTAGCGATGACAGTTTGCTGCTTATGAAATAAGACATTTAAAACCAGTAGTAGATTATCATTTTCATATTAAATTAATTTAATGCCTGAAGCATCCACATGGCAAAGTGGTTGGTGCTTCTGACTTTAGATCAAGAGGTTGTGGGTTTGAATCCTGCTAGAAGCAGTCTTCAGCTAATGATGTGCTTCACTGCATAGAGCCTTTCATTATCATCCTTAGTTATTTTGATATGATTTAACCCTTAAACTGCCAGTCACAACAATTGTTGTCTGCTTTGTCATCTGCTTGTGGTTTGAAAAGTCATTTTTGCAAACAGTATGGACCCAGATCAGACTGCTCCTCTAGGAGCAGTCTGATCTGGGTCCACACTGTTTGCCTGTTTGCAAAAATAGGCTTGAAAAGTTTGCAAGAATATTCAGCAGACAACATAAATAGACGACATTTTCAGATGCAGGTTTTCTTGGCGTTTTAAGGGTTAAATGATGGTGTAAGAGACATAAATCATCATCAAGCTTATTTATGTGAAAAAATAATGAAAAATAATGAAAATTTATGAAAAATAATGAAAATTAATGAAGACAATATCACTCATTTGTCATATGCTCATTTTGCCAAGAGAGTGAGTGTTAAAGGTTGAAGCATAGCTCCAGATAAAGGAGTATTAGGAAAATATTTTTCTTATTTCCCCATGAAAACATATGTTGTGGGTACTCATTAGAAGCGCCTTACTGAGGCGCTTCTAATGAGTACCCACAACATATGTTTCTTGGAGGAATAAGAAAAATATAAATACCTTTTTCTTGCAAAAATACACCTTTTCTGGACCTATGGGTTTAAGAATTCTTTTCTGAATTACAGGTGACCATTCCAACAAAAGAGATTACAGCAATAACTAAAGAGAAGACGGCCAGAGTGATTCCAAATGCCATACAGATCTCAAATGACAAGGACAAGTATTTCTTCACATCGTTCACTGCCAGGGACAAGACATATTTGATGCTGTTTAGAATATGGCAAAATGCCCTTCTAGAGCAGGTTTGTAACTTTTTCAGCATTTTTGGCAGCATTTTTTGAAAACAGTAAAACTTCAGTGACTCAAAGACTCATAAACTGATGGCTCGGTTATCATTGGCATAATTGCTGATCCGAACTGGTTTTTCTTACAACTGCTTTAGCAAGCAGGAATTGCATATGGATCACTTTCCGGTACGTGGCATCGTTAACGTCAGCATGAACAGTGATAAGTCTCTGCATTTAGCGCTGTTTGTCAATGACCAAAGCTTCTAGGCTAATGAAACTTCAGGCACACATCCAACGCCCTGCCAACTTCCATCAGCTATTAATGACCTTGACCTACTTTTTACGCATGTCTGAACAATGTTTAGACTGTGCATTTAGCGCCGTAGCAGTCGAAACATAGCCATTTGCGAATTTCTTGTTGTCCCTAGGAAATTCTTCCAAAAGATCAAGAAAACAAATATTTAGGAATATTTTAGGAAAAATTTCTTACAGTAAAAACTGTGTAAGAGAGCCACCTTTGAGACTGACTTTAAATAGTGGTTGATGTGAAAAAAGCGTCTGTCTTTTAAAGGTATATGTCATGTAATTTTGCAAGCAAAATTACATGACATGTACCTTTATATGACAGTCACCTTTCCACATCAACCACTTAAGTCAATCTAAATGGTGGCTTTCTTACACATGTTTCACTGTATTTTATCATGAAAATGTATATTGTGTTTACTCATTAGAATCGGCACATTTTTGATGGCAAAAACTGCAATGTTTCTTATCTGGATAGTAAAGATCCTGATCAGCCTGCACAGATGCACAGGCTGATAGGAGTCTTCATTGGGTGTGTGCCAGCCTTGGTGGCTCAGTTGGATGCGCCGTCCGACTGGAGACCAGGAGGTCGCGGGTTCAACCCCGCCGAGGTCCACAACATTCTTTCAAGGAGATTGATCATGAAATATTTTCTACGGTCATTCTCTCCCTTCCGCTGATTCAAGAAGGGCAGTTGTCAGTTTCTGGCGAAAGAATGTGCACAATACTGGTTAACCGCTTAGGGGACTAAGCCTGCCCAGTAAACGTGTGATTAGGTAAACTGACCGTGCTCGACATGACCCCATTGAGTTGACTGGGCCTTAAAACCTCAACACAAACAAATTGTCAGAAGGTACATTTCTTGTGTCGTGGCTCGTTTGTAAAAAATTACATGCAGAATACTAAATCATTATTGTTGTCAATTCAATAATACATTTATACAAAGGAGATTAAGAAGAAATTCACTTGACTTATTTAAATATGTATCCCAAATGGTACTTTTATAAAGCCAAAGATTTGTAATCTACATCTCAAAATGTAATTATTAGTTTAAGGGAAATGATACATTTTCAAGGGACATAACTGTCAAAATTGTTTTACTCCCTTTTGAAAAGGGATCTACTCTTGAAGGAAAGAATTTGCTCCCCTTGGGAGCAAATTCTTCCCTTTTAGAGTAGATTCCTTTTCAGAAGGGACTTGATGTACACAAAGGCAAACAGGAAGTCACAAAAGTTGTCTCCCTTGTACAAAATGGTGGAAAAATCCACCAAGTGTATCCTATTACCTCAACCCATTGAAGACTGGAGACCCCTAATCTGGTAACAGGCAAAGAGTGCAGACCCAGATCAGACACAGCAGAGCATGGTCTGATCAGGGTCTCCACTGTTTGCAAATAGTTAAGTCGTTTTTCTTTAGGAATACCTAAAATTGAAAATGGACTTTTCCAATATATAGTGTGGGAGAGTTTATTCAGTCTTTAATGGTTAAGGTAAAGTCACAGTGCAGTTTAAAGTTTCTGGTCCATTGTGATCACAGAGCTCATTCTAAGATTTTATATCCCACCACACGATAGTGGAGTGCTATTATGGTTTCACGTTGGATGTCTGTGTGTCTGTACGGGCAAACATTTAAGGTTTGGTTGCTATTTTGGACTTAATTACATGTGTAAGGTATTTTGAGGTTTATTCCATTTAAATTACATTAGACTAGCCCCTAAAAATATCCCATAGTTCCCTATGGAAATTTAACATTGAGGTAGCCCTTAAACCCAGAATGTTTGAACATCCGTCTGTCTGTCTATTCATTCATCCATCCATCCATCCATCCATCATCCCTCTGTATTTCTGTCCATATTTTTGTTTTTGGATGATAACTTTTTCACCAAACTTGATAAGTGCGTTGATATTGTAGAGATCTGGTTTAGGATTGCTAATGGGCAAATTTTAACAGAGTTGTCTACCTGAGACATGCCCATATTTTCGTTTCAGGATGATAACGGTAAATATCAAGGGATTTTAATCAAACTTGATACATGCATTGATATTAAGGAGATCTGGTTTAGGATTGCTAATGGGCAAATTTCGTCAATTTTTGACAGATTTGTCTGCCCACGACACTATCATGGCGGGATATTCGTTTTATGTTTTAATTTCAAATTTATATGAGGTTTACTGATTAGGCCTAATTGGCTGAAACTAGCTAGTCTGACCCAGAATACTGAACATTTCAGCTGTTTTCATATTTGTGGATGTATTCATTGCTCACAAGGGTCATTTTAACTTCGTAATACATTAACCTATAGATAATGTGCTATTCTATTCTGTTATTCACCCCCTCCACAGAAAAAACGACCTTTCAGTCGTTATAAAGTCTTAATTCAGAAGGTCCCTTTAACAGTTACCTGTATGACGTAGTTCCTCCCGCTCAAATGATCACGTGTCAGTTTCTTTTCTGTGGACTTTGAATGTTCAAGGATTATTATTCTGTGTTAGAAAAAATGGATTAAAATTATTCTACACGGTTAAAATTTTTATATCCTTGACTTTCTCTGGTTCTATATTCACTCCTTCTACTATCTATGTACTTATTTTCGAAATATCGATCTTAGATTTCTTGTTTTCTCAATGTTAAATTTCTTCCTTTGTTTCCGCGTCAGTCGATGCATTTCGCCCGCGGCAACTGTGGCCATTTAAAAGCTAAATGGGATACACATTTATCTTGTCTAACTTGTAATTCTTGCACACGTATCTCTCCGTGTTATATTTGTAGTTCCTGGACAGAAAAAGTTTGGAACCTAGCAGAAAGAAGACGCCTTCATGCTACTAGAAAATCAGTTATGACGCAGAAGAGAAAACAGAAGAAATCAAAGAAATCCAAGAAGTCCCAGTCAGACATGTCTGACAACGGGACAGTTGATGGGAGCACCGCCCCTCATAGCTTTACTGCTCGGAGCAGGACCCAACAAGGTGGCAGCCTGGCGGACTTAGAGTCTGACCGGGCACTAAGCCCACCAGTCACCAGTCACCAGTCACCAGTCAACCAGTCACCAGTCAACCAGTCACCAGTCAACCAGTCACCAGTCATCCAGTCACTGGGCAACTTATCTCCGTTCATCCAGTCACCGGTCATCCAGTCGCCAGTCAACCAGTCACCAGTCAACCAGTCACCAGTCAACCAGTCACCAGTCAACCAGGCACCAGTCATCTAGGCTCCAGTCAACCAGACATGGGTTTACAGTCATTCGCGTATGACCTACAAACACAAATTCCGCCTGGTTATATTCCTATAAATGTGCCTGTACAAAGCTACGCTCCGTCCATAAGTAGCCATATTTCACAGGGTAGTGTCCACAGACTATCCAATGTTTTTATTCCTGGTTACGAACGTTCTAATAGACTAGAACTTCCTAATCCAGCTTCTTCCTCTAGACAGATTATTCCACTCGAACCTGATTTTTCGCAGGTCTCAGATCCGAGTGTAATGATTGAGCCTCCAAATTCAAATGATTTATCTATCTCCAGACCTTCAAGGAAGGATCAGTCAAAAAGAGAGCATAAATCTAAAAAGAGAAGAAGACATAGATCGTCCTCTTCTTCTATCTCTACTTCCAGATCAGACTCTTTGAGTTCTTCTCGGCGAAAGAAAAATTCAAAGAGATCTAAGCACTCTCATAAAAAGAGAAGAAGACGATCGATGACGCCTTCTTCTTCATCAAATTCCTCCCAATCTCAACTTGACATTGGTAGATATACAAGGGCTCATAAATCTCCCCAGGTTGTTCAAACGCCAACTCCAATACAACCTGAGGAGACTAATTTTAGTCAAATCACTAATCAACCTATTAATTACGATCAGATTCAGCCGAATCTCACTCAACAGAATAAGGAGTCAGATTCGGAAACTGAATCCGAAGTCTGGTCATTTGATCGTGCGATTAACGATGTCTTCCGGCTTCTTCCTCCTGAGTTATGCCCCAAAACTCAGCAGGATCAAGCTCCATTAAAACCTCTCTCTGGGATCGAACAATTAATGGAGTCTCGTTCCACTCCATTACTTGTCCTCCCACAATCCAAATTAGTACAAAATACAACAAAATATATTCAAAATAGACTAGAATCGGACAAATTTTCAAGAGATTGGATTTGCCCGCAAAGCTTGGTTTCGGCTCTTGCTCCGACTAAATTCTACAAGAGCCAAAACCAATATTTGCCAACTGATAATATCCCTCAATTAGAAGCGGATGCGTCGCTCCTAGACATTTCTAATAAAGGAAGAGCTTCTATTCCGCTCAAGAATCTAGAAGCATGGGAAAGGAAGGCTAGAAAACTAGTCGCTATTAATTCTCATGCTGATCTATTTTCTTCAGCTGCCTTCCTTTCATTACAACAGGAATCGATGTCGGTTGCGGCCCTTTCCAGACTTCTGGAGGCCGTAGCCAAATCGATTAAACATGCTACTGCCATGTCTACACTTTTAACTACTGAATTATTCCAAGCTAGGAGGGACGCAGCCCTAGCTTCGTCTAAACTACTACTCGACAAATCCACATACGAGTTAAGGAACGCTCCTATTAACTCAAAGTCCTTATTTGACGGCAGGATAAAAGAAATAGCTAAATCAAACTTCGAAGCTCAACAGCAAAGGTTTTTAGCTTCTACATCCATTCAGTCACAATCTCATTCTTATAAGCCTCCTTCGCAGAGCAGAGCTTTCAAGATACCTAAATATCCTGCTAAACAAACAACATCCAGACCTAAACCTACGCAGTCGTATAGGTCCAAAAATATTCCTCAAAGCTCATCTTCTCACATTAAGAAAGATAATATCAAGAGGACTGGTAACATCCGTCAGTTCCCCTCCTCTAAACCTGCCTCTTCCTCCGCAAGATTATGAAGGCCCGCCCTTTCCACTGCCTGCTCTTCCGCTCGCGGACATTCCAGTGGGAGGACGATTGGCCCATTTTGCGGAAAAATGGGAGGAAATAACAGACAACAAATGGGTCCTCTCTATCGTACGAAACGGATTCAGGATACCATTCATCAAAATTCCTCCTTTGTCATCTGTTCCGATCAGAATGAGTCAATCCTCCTCCCCGTTTCTCAGAGAAGAGATCGAAAATCTTCTCAACAAACGGGCAGTGGAAAGGGTACAGAATCCGGAAACTCCCGGCTTTTATTCCCGGATATTCCTTGTGCCAAAAAAGAACGGAAAGTTTCGTTTAATATTAGACCTGTCTTTATTAAACCGTTACATAGAGAAACAAGCATTCAAAATGGAGACAGTCAAATCGGTAAGACAAGCGATGAGACTCAACGATTGGGCTGTCTCCATAGATTTAACAGATGCATATCTACATGTGCCGATACATCGTCAATCCAGGAAGTATCTTCGTTTCGTACACGAAGATCAAGTATATCACTTTTCGGCCCTACCGTTCGGAATGTCCCTAAGTCCGTTAATTTTCTCGAAACTGATGGACGTTATTGCAGCTTTTCTACGCCAACGTGCCATATCAGTTTTTCCATACCTAGACGATTGGCTGATAAAAAATCTGATTCACAACCATCTGATTACTCAGACAAAGATTTGCATTCAAACTATTCAAAGCCTAGGTTTTCTGCCAAATCTCAAGAAGTCAGACCTCTTTCCTGCTCAGAAATTCACCTTCATAGGTATGGAATTTCTGACGCAACAAAATTTAGTCAGGGTTCCAGCGGATCGTGTACAGAACCTAATTCTAACAATCAAGAAAATAATGTCAGCAAAACATGTATCGGCACGAACTTTCCTTTCTCTTTTGGGCAAACTCAGTGCTGCAGCAGACCTTGTTCTCCTGGGCAGACTGCACTTACGTCCTCTTCAGATGTGCCTGCTGTCAGTCTGGAAACCTCATATTTTTCCTCTCGATCACCCGATCTCGATAAACGGCATGATTCGATCTCACTTACAATGGTGGATAAACCCCATTCGATTCGAGACAGGGACTTCAATCCATCCTCCAGACCCCAAATTCTTCCTTTATACGGATGCCAGTCATTACGGATGGGGAGCTCATTTAGAGCCGACAACACTGTCCTTTCATGGTCGCTGGACAGAAAACCAATCCCAGCTCCATATCAATATGTTAGAAATGATGGCCATACGATTAGCACTGAAACAAGCCAAAACATTTATTCACCATTCTTGCATCATGATATCCACAGACAACACAACGGTGGTCTCATATATCAACAAACAGGGTGGCACTCATTCCCCCAATCTTTGCGTAGAAGTTTGGAAAATACTCAATTGGTGCCTGGAACAAGACATAGTTATCAGAGTACGTCACATCCCAGGCAAATTCAACATTCTTGCAGACCGCCTCTCAAGACTAGACAAACCTATCAAGACAGAATGGTCTCTGGATCAAACAGTTGTGAATTCAGTATTCCAGATGCTCAACTTCCCAAATGTGGATCTGTTTGCGACAAGATTCAACCACAGACTCCCATTATATGTCTCTCCAGTACAAGACTACAAAGCACTAGCGATAGATGCCCTGTCCATGGACTGGAATCATCTTCATGCATATGCTTTTCCTCCTTTTATTCTGATACCTGCTGTTCTAGAGAAAATCCGACAACATCAGTGCAGAATAGTTCTCATAGCTCCGTTCTGGCCACAGCAACAGTGGTTCTCAGAACTTCTTCTTCTATGAGTGTCAGCTCCGATTCGTCTGCCACTAATTCCAAGACTACTGACTCAATGCAAAGGAAGATTTGTACATCAAAACCTCCCAATTCTCGACCTTCACGCTTGGGAGTTATCAAACAATCAATCAGAGATAAGAAATTTTCACAAAACGTTGCAGATTTTGTCTCCAGATCAAGAAGAGCATCTACACAAAAAGTCTACGATGCAAAATGGACCATCTTCTCTAATTGGTGTCATACAAAAAAGGTTAATCCGATCTCGGCCCCTATTACAGTTATAGCCGATTTCTTAATCTTTCTTTTTTCGGAAAAGAAATGTCAGATTAGTACTATTAAAGGTTATAGATCTATGATCTCTAACACTTTAAAATTCAAAACTGGTAATAGAATCGGATCTAATCCAGTTTTATCTGAACTTATCAGATCCTTTGAACTTCAACGACCAGTACAAAGATCTCTTACACCTAAATGGGACTTATCATGGGTTTTAGTATGTCTACAAAAACCACCTTTTGAACCTCTTGATAAGGCTTCTAAATTTCACGTTACTATTAAGACAGCCTTTCTCTTAGCTCTTGCCACTGCTAAAAGGTGTAGTGAAATACATGCTCTAGCTATGGATTCACAACATTTAAGATTTAATCAATCTGATGGTTCAGTTTCCTTGATTCTTAAATCTGGTTTTTTAGCAAAAAACCAGCTTCCTTCTGTTAAACCAGATCCTATTGTTGTTCCTAGTCTTGCTCGAATATGTAAATGGGAACATACTGACAGACTTCTTTGCCCCGTTAGGGCTCTGAAATTCTATCTCAAAATGACTAGCTCTTATCGCCAAAATAGAACTAGACTTTTTCTTCCTATTAAAGGCAATAAGGATATTTCTAAAGATACTATCTCGAGATGGATATCTTACACTGTTAAACTTGCCTATAGGAAACTCACTAAACGAGATATCTCTTTCCTTAAAATCAAAGCTCATGAAGTTAGAGCTCTTTCCTCTTCTTGGGCTTTCTTCGACAAAGTTCCTCTCAATGATATACTTCAAGCAGCGGTTTGGAATAGTTCATCAGCTTTTGCCAAATTCTATCTCAGAGACATGTCTCAACAAGCACAGAATCTCCAAAGTTTGGGCCCCATTGTAGTGGCCCAAAAAGTGGTGGGGGGCCAACAGCAATCAGCTATGGATGTGTAGACAATGTCAACAGCCCCCCTAGACCTGATGCTATACTAGAGAGGTACTAATTATATCTTTATTATATATATATGTTAACCCTGGATTACTTTATCCTTGGTTAAAGGATCTTATTATTGCCTTAAGCACTAATTATGTCCTCATTATATATATATAAAAAATAAATCCTTTTATTAAGCCTTAATTCAGAAGTTGGGACTAACTTATTAGGAGAAATCCTCCCTCCTATTCTACAAATTCTAGCACATTATCTATAGGTTAATGTATTACGAAGTTAAAATGAAGTTTTTTAAAAGTAAAACATATTTTAACGAGTAATACTTAACCTATAGATAAGTATTTATCGTCCCACCTCCCTTCCCTCGCTCCTTTCTCCTAATTGTGTATTGTTTTACACATAAAAGAAACTGACACGTGATCATTTGAGCGGGAGGAACTACGTCATACAGGTAACTGTTAAAGGGACCTTCTGAATTAAGACTTTATAACGACTGAAAGGTCGTTTTTTCTGTGGAGGGGGTGAATAACAGAATAGAATAGCACATTATCTATAGGTTAAGTATTACTCGTTAAAATATGTTTTACTTTTAAAAAACTTCATTTCTTTTGGAATCTATTCATATTTTAGCCTCTCTCCCCGAGTGAATTGTGGCATTGGGTGCATGTAAGCTATGGAGACGAGCTTGGTTTGACATCTAGTGATGACGACTATGTGCCACCACCAAGTATGGAGGAAATGAAAAACCGGGTGAAAAGTAGAGAAAGTGTTTCTAATAAGGTAAGTTATAATGAATTTAAATAGCTCTTGATAAGGCGCTTTTTTTCAACCAAAAAGTATCTATATTTTTCTTATTTCTCGGCAAAAACATGTTGTGGGTACTCATTAGAAGCGCTCGGCAACCCACAACATGTTTTTGTCGAGCCGAGGCGCTTCTAATGAGTACCCACAACATGTTTTTGTCGAGAAATAAGAAAAATATTTACCTGAACCACTCTTATCTAGACCTATGATTTAGCTGCAAAGTCAGAAAATGTGCCTGTGGATATTAGCACCAAGTGAAGATTATGATCAGATTGCGCATTCACGCAGTCTGAGCAAAATCTTCACTGGGCGCATTTTGGATAGCCAAGGATGCAGGGTTTCTTCATGCAGATAACGAAGTCTCTTATCAGATTGTGTGGATGTGCAGACTAATTTCATAGCTACAGATAAGAGGGTGTATCCACATAATATTTTTCTTATTTCTCGACGGAAACATATGTTGTGGATAATCATTAGAAGCGCCTCACCGAGGCAGTTCTAATGAGTACCCACAACATTTGTTTTTGTTGAGAAATAAGAAAGATATCGGCATTTTTTGGATGAAAAAAGCATCTGTTGCAATGTAATTTTAGTCTTGGTTGGTGCACATGTCAGATTGTACACTTCATGACATTGCAATTTTTTTTCTGCACAATGCAGTCCCCAGAACCAGACACCTGGTGCCAAATTGTTTGGTTTATTTCCCAGACAATTTTCTGGATATCAGCATTCAGAAATATACAATAGTCAATATGCATGCAAGGCTCTTGTTTTTCCACAATTTATGTTTCGGTTAAAACTTTTATGTAAATAAAAGCAGTTATAAAATATTTTTGTGTCATTGTTACTTTTATCACCAAATTTTATTATGTAAGTGGTTGGTCATTGGGTTTTCCTGCTGCTAACCATGTGTCTGTCCATTCATATGTCTGTCTGTTATATGGATATGTATATGTGGTTTAGTCAGTAATTTGTTTTCTTGTGATAACTAGTTGTATTTTGTGGATTGAAATTGGTATCACCCTGTCAGGCTGCAAAAGAAAAAAGTGCTTCTGATGAATACCTATAATACAAATGTATATAATTTCTTGGGAGAGATTTGTATTTGATCTAGTTACCACACATACCGCTATAAGCACACAGTCAAGCAATTTTGTAGGCTTCAGATTGCAGTCTGTGTAATATTATCTACTTTTTTATAATAGCATATGTTGTGGGTACTCATCTGAATTACCTTAGTTTAACTTTTATTTTATTTGTATACATATAACATTACCGTTTACAATGAGACATGACAAAACATCAATACATACAAATGGGATCCAGAAGAAAGTCATTTGACTTTTTTAAATCTGTATCCCCTGTATTTTTAAATCTGAATTACCTTGACAAGTTGAGGCAATTCAAGTGAGTACCCTCAGCATATGCTTTTATAAACTTGTCAAGGTAATTAAAATGAGTGCCCACAATATATGCTTTTATAAAGAAAATCAGAACACATACCACATAAGCATTAAATACACCCCTCAGGGAGTCCTTTGCTCATATTCCTTTAAAGTGTGCCCTTATCATCTTGAATCAGCGGAAGGGAGAGAATGACCGTACAAGATCATGAAATATTTTCTATGGTCATTCTCTCCCTTCCGCTGATTCAAGAAGGGCAGTTGTCAGTTTCTGGCGAAAGAATGTGCACAATACTGGTTAACCACTTAGAGGACTAAGCCTGCCCAGTAAACGTGTGGTTAGGTAAACTGACCGCGCTCGACATGACCCCATTGGGTTGACTGGGCCGTAAAACCTCAACACAAAAACTTATCAGGAAGAAATTTTACCACATTATTTTTCCAGCAATTTTGAAAAACTTAAATGCAGTAATTAGGGTGAACATGGTATATTTACCTGATATTCCCTTTTATCTGGAGCTCTGTCCATTCTTTTCTTTCTCCCTTTTTCTGGGAGGTGGCTCAACATGACTGAAATATTGTTGACAGGGCCATTAGACCACATGCAAATGAACCTTATAGAAAGCTGGCTATCAACGTAATTGACACAGATGATAATAAGATTGATAATACAGGACTCCAGATAATACACTAGTTTGATCCAAAAAGACTAGCATTCTCTTGTTCCAATGCCATACAGACGGGTTGAAGCTACTAATTAGAGTTTCCTCATGCACTAGAATGACCTTGGTGAAATCATTCCAATGTGTGTCCATTTACATAATTTTTCATAGAGATATGAAACGTATTGTCTTCACTTTCTGAATCTGGACCTGTGTAATCACAGCTCCAGAATAGAGGGGGGGGGCATCAGGAATATATTTTTCTTATTTCGCAATGGAAACTTATGTTGTGGGTACTCATTAGAAGTGCCTCTGCGAGGCACTTCTAATGAGTACCCACAACATATATTTTCATTGAGAAATAAGAAAATGTCAGCAATTTTGATTGAGAAAAAAATACCTTACCTGGAGTTGTGTAGTAATAGCTATTATCATATGACTGCATATCAAAACATAAAAGGGTATACTTGGGGATCAGAAAAATGATGTCACTCAATATTGTCAATTTCTTTCCATGTTAAATTTTTAGTCATTCATAGCTTGTTGGATTATATGCACAATGGATGTAACAATGGCATATATGAGTTACAATCATTGGGTAGGTTATTATTACACCCCAGCAGATGAAATATGGGAGCGGGTATATAGGAGTCATCTTGTTGGTTGTCAGTATTTCTTTGATCTGAGTATGATGCAAACTTCTACAGTTTTTGTTAGATTTTTATGAAACTATACAGAAATGATCGGACTGATGGATAGTAATTTGTCACATAAAAATTGATTCGCAGCAGGGTTATCTGTCCTTGGCGCTAAATTCTGCCTGTCTTGAGTTTGTAACAAGGCAAACTATTTCTACAGTTTTTGTTATTTTCATGAAACTTCAACATGAAGAATAGTAATTTGTGACATAAAATTTGTTCATAGCAGTCTAAGCAGGGTTATCTGCCTTTAGTACTTTAGGCAGATTGTCTTGAATTTGTGACAAAGACTTTTTCTACAAATTTTTTTTGGTAGTATCTCATAAAACTGCAGAAATGATCTGCTCAAAGAGTAGTAATTTGTGACATAAAAATTACTCATTTCAGGGTTATCTGCCCTTTGCACTAAACCCTGTCTGTCTTGTGACTTGTGATGCAGCTACTTCTACAGTTTTTATTAGATTTTCATGAAACTTTGTGGAAATAATCAGCATGATGAGTAGTAATTTATGACAAAAATTTATTCATAGCCTGGTTACAAAAGCCACCTCCCCACAAAGGCCAGTTTTATGCATTCTACAAGGTGGCTTTTGTGGAGAGTTTGCACTGTATATATGCTGCATGGAAGTCTGGGTCTCTACAGTTTACATACATGATACAAGGTGTTTCTGGCAAAAGAATGTGCACAAGACAGGTTAGCAGCTGAGAGGACTAAGCCTGCCCAGTAAATGTGTGGTTAGGTAAACTGACCATGCTCGCCATGACCCCATTGGGTTGATTGGTCCGTAAAGTCTCAACACAAGCAAACATTGATACAAGGTACCTTTTTAATTGACATATGAATTTCAAGTTGTTTTCCTGAATCTACTTAACCTTTACCACTCTGTGGGCAAGTTCAGCAGATGCCAAATTTATGTTTTTTCTTATTTTTCCCTGAAATAGGCTTTGACATTTCATGCAAATTGTCTTTGCAGGAGACAATTTGCATGAAATATCAAAGCCTATTTTCTTGGGAAAATAAGAAAATTATATCAAAATCTCTTCTGCTGAAATTTTTACCGAGCATGCTAAGCATTAACATATCAAACATACACATATTTATCCTCCCTTTCTCTGCTGCATTAATTAGTACACAGTTTGGGATAGGGGGGTTTTACAGATAAATACTTTTTCTATTTCTGTACAACAATATACATATTGGGTGCTAATTACAAGTACTAGGCTTTTCTGATCAGTACCTCCAACAGCATTGTGTTTTGGGAGAGAAATAAAAAAAATGTCATTATGATTGAAAACAACACCTTATCTAGAGCTGCATTTAACCCTTAAAGCACCAATCACAACAATTGTCGTCTGCTTTGTCTTCTGCTTGTGATTTTAAAAGTCATTTCTGCAAACAGTGTGGACCCAGATCAGACTGCTCCTTTAGGAGCAATCTGATCTGGGTCCACACTGTTTGCCGGTACGCAAAAAATAGCTTTGAGAAGTTTGCAAGAATATTCAGCAGACGACATAAACAGATGACATTTTCAGATGCAGTTTTTCTTGCCGCTTTAAGGGTTAACACAATCCTTCAATATACATTGCTTCTTGTACATTACAATTATAATATACATCACTGGAAAAATTTACCTTTCAAATTGTTTGTTTGGAAAATTAAGCCTGCCATAGAAAACAAAGTGGACAGCTTTAATATTATTTTGTTCTTATGATTTTTTTTTTCATGAAAGTAGGCCTTGGAGTTTAATCTGAATTGTCTCACTAGAGAAATTATCTCAAAAGAGACAGTTTAAATAAAATGCTATATCCTGTTCTGTTATGACAGGCCTCACTGTGAGAGTGATGTACTTTTGGACATGTAGGCCATGTAGACTTAGATCAGCCTGCATGTTGATGCAGTCTGATCAGCATCACGAAAACATATCCATACATTTTTGACCCCCTTAAACCCCACTTTTATATCGTAAAACTGGGGTTTGTAGGGGTATACATTATTTTTTTTATTTCTGCTCAAAAACATAGATTGTAGGTACTCGTTAGAACTGCAGTTCTAACGAGAACCCACAATCTATGTTTTGAGCAAAAATATGAAAAATATCATAGTTTTTTATCTGAAAAATTTCAATTTTTGGAGGTGAAATTTTCTATGTATTTGAATAGGCGTGTTTTTGTAATGTCTTCAGTTTTTAGATAGACAAGGATTCAAGGTTTTTTTGGACAGACAGCTAAAACTCTTCATACTCCGGGAATGATCTGGCTGATCTGAGTGTTCATAGCTCTAGATAAGAGGGGGTATCAGGTGAATATTTTTCTTATTTCTCCACAAAAATGTATGTTGTGGGTACTCATTAGAAGTGCCTCGCTGAGGCACTTCTAATGAGTACTCACAAAATAAGTTTTTTATGGAGGAATAAGAATAACATTAATACGTTTTGGTGGAAAAAAAGCAAAACAAAGAAACTGAACTATCTGGAGCTATGGTCTTCCTTTGGTGCAGTTGTCTCTGTATCACTTAAATAATGTTGAAAGGGATGTAAAACACCAGATCATTAATCCTTGAGTGCACATTTCTGTAGGTACATGATCGCACATTGTGGCTCACTCATTGGATGTCTGCTAACTGTTAGGCTAAAAATCAGTGATGATGTCATTTGAAATGGGAACTCTGTCGAGGAGAAAGAGTGTTTCATTACAGGACTTGAGAAAACAAAAAACTATTTCTTTGCCAGAAAGGCTATTTAAAAGTGCATTTAAAATAAGAAAAACTGGAGAAAAATACTTCTCAGAGGTAAGATTTGCATCCCATTATATTTTAGAGGAAGAGTAATTGATGATAATTCTGAGATATTTTTTCTTATTTCTCCATAAATGCATACATTGTGGGTACTTATTAGCAGGGCCTCAGTGAGGCGCTTCTAATGAGTACCCACAACATATTTTAAATGAGAAAATTATCCCAGAAATATCACCAAATACTCCTCCTTAACAAGTCTGTTGATCATGGTATTAGTTTGGTATTGCAAATAGGTACATACTGTTAGTACATTTGTTTTCTTATTTCATGTCGGTCGAACATCATGAACATAGATTTAGAATTTTCTCCCTCCCTGAAATTCGGTTAAAATCATCATGCTAAGACTGTTCTAATCTTTTAACCCTTGTCCTGCTAAACCCGGATATATCCTGCCTTTGCCGGCCTCAGTGGCTCAGTTGGATGCGCCGTCCGACTGGAGACCAGGAGGTCGCTGGTTCAACCCTTGCCGAGGTCGGTAACATTCTTTCGTGGAGATTGATTATGAAATATTTTCTACGGTCATTCTCTACCTTCCACTGATTCAAGAAGGGCAGTTGTCAGTTTCTGGCGAAAGAATGTGCACAATACTGGTTAACCGCTTAGAGGACAAAGCCTGCCCAGTAAACGTGTGGTTAGGTAAACTGACCGCGCTCAACATGACCCCATTGGGTTGACTGGGCCGTAAAACCTCAACACAAACAATATATCCTGCCTTTGCAAACTGTAATCTAGATCAGTTGGCTTCTGAAGCCAACTGATCTGGATCTGCACTGTTTGCCATTAAGTATGTGAATTTATAGCAACAGTTGGGATCAAGCAATCTGATTGGCTGAAAATTAGAAGTGGGCGTGGCATCTTAAATTATTCAGCAGGACAAGGGTTAATCAATCATAGCAGCAGCTGATGACAATCTTATTTTGTTTCTCAAGAAAGTAAGGCTTTATGTTTCAACTACATGTTCTGCCAAGCTGACTAATTCACATGAAATGTCAAAAATTCAGCTTGAAATGTCAGGAGAATCGTCTGCTTCACAAACTCTGCACCGGAAATCATTTTTTCTTAAATAAAAAGGTTGTTGGGGGGAGCGGGGGGTGGGGGTGTGGTGAGGTAGTAGGGGATCTTAAAATATTGCCTGCTACAGTTTTAGATGGTGTTTTAAACTTTGTCCTGCTGAAACCAGATATACCCTGCCTTTGTATACAGTGAAGATCCAGATCAGTTGGCTTCTGAAGAAGCCAACTGATCTGGATCTGCACTGTTTGCCATTAAGTATGTGAATTTATAGCAACAATCTGGATCAAGTAATCTGATTGGCTAAAAATTAGAAATGGGTGTGGCAGCTTAATTTATTCAGCAGGACAAGGGTTAAGGCTTAACCCCTACATGGTGCATTAAGGGTTAACTAATAAAGGGCCAGTCACAACAACAGTAGACAACCTTCTAAAACACCTTTCTTTTTCAGAGAAAATAAGGCTTGATATTGCATGTGATTCACACGAAATATCAGGCCTTAGTTTCTTTGAGAAATAAAAAAAAATAGTGATCTGCTAGAACTTTAAACAGTCTTTATAGGGGAATAGATATACTTTCAAGGGAGGCAACTCTGTCAAATTATTTTTGTCTCCCTTTGAAAAGGGGCTTGGTATGCACAAAAGCCAATAGAAAGTCACAAAGTTGTCTCCCTTGTACAGATTGGCAGGAAATCTACCATGTATATCCAGTCCCATCGAGTACCAACATTTTTTTTATTTCAGAGCGACGCTACAACTACCACCCCACTTCCATCAGGCGCAAAGAGTAACAATGTTGATGAGTTCCTGCTTGTTGATGAGAGTAATGAAGAATCAATATCAGTAGAGGCCCCGGCTCTTAAAGAGGAGGCAGATGAACTCACAGATTTAAGTGACACCACGGAGGAAGGGGACCTCGAGGAAGATGGTAAGTCTTCACTGAAAAAGATGGAAAATTTAATTATTATAAAAATTTTATTAAAAAGTTCAATTATTATGATAAAAAAACTGAGTAGCTACATAACTTTAAGGACTCTTAACATATTATTCCCAGTTTACAAAATGCTATATACAGGTCAGTGTGAGTTTTATAGATATTCTGGGAACATTATCATGGGGAGATGCATTAAGAGTCAAAATACACTGATAGACAAATATTACTGTTCCTATGGACAACATTTGGAAAGATATGTTTGGACATCACTTGGAAAGACATTTTTAATGTTGTTTTTTTTTTGTGTATGCTTTTGTTTTATTTTTTTTTTTTTTTTTTTTGCTTGTTGCTTTGTTCAAAACAATCTTTTGGTTGCAGTTAACAATATTTAATAATAAAAAATTCTTTTTTTTTTTTCTGTGTTTCAGTACTTTATTCTCAAATTTGTACCCTAAAATTAAATTAGAGACAGTAATTGGTTCATCTGAGCAATTTCTGTAGTAAACAGATTATTTTAACATTTTTTTAGAAGATTTTTTTTCTTTTCTCTGTAAACCTTTTATTATCAATATTTTGAACAACTAGGGCTCGTTGAAAAATTACCTCCAAACCACTGACCCTATATATTTTTTTTGGCATAATTTGTAGCCATTCTTACTATATGAAAAAAATATGTTTATTAATAACGAACAAAACCGTAGAACATTGGTTATGTCATGATCATTTAGCATTAGGTTCATTTCTTTTTTTTCCATTTCTTTTCCATTGTTGATTTTCAGATGGGGAAGTTGTATGTTCAGATCACGACCATTTCCCCAAGCTGGCATGTAATGAGGTTTATCAGATACCAGTGGACAAAATGTTTGAGCTGATTTTCACAGACTGTCCTTTCTTCAGACATTTTACGAGAGCTAGAAAATTAAAAGGTATACCCTGACATTTAAATTTATTTTATTCACACTATATATTCGTGCCTGAGCAAAGAGTGTAGACCCTGATCAAACTGCTCCTCTAAGCACACAATGTAAACCCAGATGTTTGATCAGGGTCCACACTGTTTGCCATTCACTGATAACATTTTTAGGCATCTTAATTTAACCCTAAGCCTGCTGAACCTGGATATGTCCTGCCTTTGCAAACAGTGTAGATTTAGATCAGTTGGCTTCTGAAGAAGCCAACTGATCTGGATCTGCACTGTTTGCCATTAAGTATTTGAATTTGTATGAACAATCTGGATCAAGTAATCTGATTGGCTGAAAATTAGAAATGGGCATGGCATCTTAATTTATTCAGCAGGACAAGGGTTAAGATTGTTGAAAGAACTCTGTATTAATACACTAAGGAATAAAGTGGAATGGATAAACTTTCAGGGAAGGTTATTCTGTCAAATTATTTTTGTGTCCCTTTTGCAAACGGATCTTCTCTAAAAGGAGAGACTTTGCTTTACTCTTGGGAGCAAATCCTTTCCTTTTAGAGTTACTCCCTTTTCAGAAGGACTTGATGGGCAAGAAAGCTAGTAGGAAGTCACAAAGTTGTCTCCCTTATGATAAGTGGCAGAAAATTGATCAAGCATATCTAGTTTCCTTCAGGGGTCAGAATATTAGGGTTATTATGTTGGAGAATATCTATGGGGCTGGGGTGCAGGGGTTGGGGAGGGAACCAACACAAGCAATATCTCAATGCCATGTCTGTATTTCTTACATGGCGGTTGGCTTTGTATTTTACAGGCCTCCTAGCAAAATCTTTAAAACCTTTGTAAGCCTTTAATTTGGAGAAAAAACTTTATTTTAGTTTTGTCTGGAAAAAAATGATGTCTTTGGAGTGTAATCAGGATATGATACAAGTTGAAAGAATCAGAATGTGCCATATTGATATTTTGAAAGAAGAAAACAACTGATGCATGACTTCACAAACAAGTCTGTATGGCTACATAAGCAGGCCAACATAGAGAATAGAAGCACAGACTATATTGGACTATATTTCCTAGAAAATTTAAATACATTTAGTACATCATAACCTCTATTGCTCGGATCCAAAGCAAAAATTATATTAGCTAAACAAGCATTTTGTATCCAAACAAAAATGCATAGATTATATAGAAAATTTTTTTCTGTTTAATCTACAATTTTATTTGGTTACAATTCTTTAAACTGACTTATATTCAAAATGGTCTTATTTTGAACCGTCTTATAAGAGGTTCCAATGTGTTTCATATAGTAATTGTTTATATTTATGAAAATTCCAGGGCCCACATGTTCAAAACTAACGATTTTGTTAGTAAACGTATCGTTAAAACTTTGGTCATTAAATGTGGCATATACCCTAATATTTTTGCTGAAAAAATGTAAAAGCTACTCACATTTTTTCAGCAAAAGTACCTGTGAATTAGATATTTTACTTACTAGAATAGCTAACATTTTGACCACTAACAAGCTCGTTAAGATAACGATGCTTTGAACAACCGGGCCCAGATGTAATATGCTTATTTCAGATATTTCTCACACCCCGTGGCACGACGATCCAGATGAAAATTTTGGTCGTGTTCGGGAGGTTAATTACACTGTTCCATTAAATGCTCCGTTTGGACCGAAGTCCTCTCAGACTCTGGAAAAACAGATGTGCTATAAACAAAGTCAGCCAGGCATTCTGTATGTGATAGATGCAGAATGTACACCGAGTGGTATTCCATATGCTGATGCCTTCTATGTTATGAATAGGTATTGTTTAACTAGAGTGTCCAAAGAAAAGTCCCGGTTACGAGTTACCAGTGAAGTGAAGTACAGGAAGTCTGTCTGGGGAGTAGTGAAAAGTAAGTATTTTATTACCTTATTTACCCTAACTATTGGGACTCTTTAAGAGGAATTGTTACTTTCTCAAGGGAGTTGGGATGGGTGGAGGAGGGATACAAAATTGAGATCAAAGCCGTGTGCCAACATCTGCTAATTCAAATTCTTCACCAAAGATAGGAGGGATGGGTATTCAATAAAAAGGGCACAGAACCTAGGACCAATTATTTTGATGTTGATATTGACTTTAAAATAGAATTTTCTCCAAAAGATTGATGAAGTAATAGTCATGTTTATTTTTTCCCAGTTTGTTTCTTACATGTTATTATCTCATTTCAGATATGATAGACAGAAATAGTGTTCAGGGTGTTCTAGATTATTTCCAGTGTTTAGGTATGTAATACCATATTCCCTTTAAGTATTTGGTGCATCATTCCATTTGTCTCTCAGAGAACTTTCCTGAAGCATACCAGGGTTTATCTTAGTTTATTAGCCGGCCTCGGTGGCTCAGTTGGATGCGCCGTCCGACTGGAGACTAGGAGGTCGCGGGTTCAACCCCCGCCAAGGTCGGCAACATTCTTTCGTGGAGATTGATCATGAAATATTTTCTACGGTCATTCTCTCCCTTCCGCTGATTCAAGAAGGGCAGTTGTCAGTTTCTGGCGAAAGAATGTGCACAATACTGGTTAATCGCTTAGAGGACTAAGCCTGCCCAGTAAACGTGTGGTTAGGTAAACTGACCGCGCTCGACATGACCCCACTGGGTTGACTGGGCCGTAAAACCTCAACACAAAATCAAATCTTAGTTTATTATATTTTCATTAATATTCATAGACTATATTAGAAATCTTACTGGTCAAGATGCAGGGTAATATTCTGTCATGTTACCCTGTAATATTACCCTCCTAAGTAATATTACCCTCTGATATCATTTTTTGTGTCACCGTCGGTGTCATTGTCACGCTTTTTGTTTCTGCTTAGTAACCTTTGAAGGGATGCATTGATTTCATTTGAAGTCAACAGACGTTTATATCATTGTAATATACAGGTCGAGTTTGATATTAGTAATTGTCCCCCAATTTAGGCTTTAGTTATAGCCCTTTTTCAACTTAGTTTTTATTTTTGAGTTAAGATATTGGTTTCAGTTCAATAAGTTCTGAAGGGATGCATTTATTTTATCAGAAATTTGCAGAAGGGTATATCATTGTAAAATACATGTCAAGTTCATCTGCAAAATTTTGGCTGAATTATGGCCTTTTTTCTGCTTACTTTTTGTAGCTTGTCTATGTAAGTAGATGCATACTTGTGTGCTTCATAACTTTGATACCTTTAGAGATATTTTGGTAATATTTGGTAGGGTTGAAAAGGAGGAGTATTAGGCATGTAGCATGCAAGAGAGACAACTCTCACTTTCTTCGTTATGAACTTATCTCGCATGAAGCTGAAATCTTGTACATGCAGTAACTTCCATACTGTTTGAGGTAATTTGATATTATTTGGCAGGGACATATATCAGGAAAAGAGGAGTATCACATGCAAGAAGGACAACTCTTACTTTGTTCTTTTTCTAGATATCTCCCCTGAGCGAATTTCTTAGCCAAATTCTTGTGCACTCCATAACTTCCTAATGGTTTGAAATATTTTGATAATATTTGGTAGAAAGCAAAGATAAGGACAGTAGGTGTGTCACATGCAAGAGAAACAACTCCCACTTTCTTCATTATGTACTTATGTTCCCTGAAGCAAAATCCTCTGCAGGCCATAACTCTCATACTGTTTGAGATAATTTGATAATTATTAGTAGGAATATATACCAAGTCAAGTAGGAGTATGGTATGTAGGAAGGACAACTCTTGCTTTTTTGCACCTCTTGCTTTGATCTTCTTCTGGTTATCTCCTCTGAACAAATTTCTTAGCCAAGTTCTTGTGCACGCCGTAACTTTTATTTTGTCAATATTTGATAGAGACATAGATAAGTTTATGTAGGCATTTTACAAGCAAGAAAGACAACTCTCACTTTCCTCATTATGTACTTATGTCTCCTGAAGCCAAAATCTTGTGCAGGCCATAACTCCAATACTGTTTAAGATAATTTGAAAATGTTGAGTAGGGACATATATCAGGTCCTGCAGAAGTGTCACATGCAAGATTATATACATTTCAGGAATACATTTACGTAAGGAGTCAGATAAATATGAGGACTTGACAGGTACCCTGACACAGAATAAACGTAAATTACGTAAACGGCGAACACACAACACTAGGACTAATATAGCAGGTGCTGATCTCAAAACGACAGCAAGACAGATGTCACGAACAAAGACAACAGAGAAGATGATTGCTCCTCCCACTCCTGTCAGAAGTAAGTTTTGGATATCTTATGTTTTTTCCTCAGAATGCCTAGTTATAGTTATGAGCCAAGCCATATACGTCTCTTGAGATATTATGATTATCAATTAAATCTTATCATGCTGGTTAAAATTTTCAGCAGATGACATATTGAAATGTTTTCTTTAGTTTCCCAGAAAACAGGCTTTGACAGTTCATGAAATGTCAAATCTTGTTTTTGGGAAGAAAATAAATAAAAAAAAAATCTGTCATCTGCTGAATGTTCCCAGTGACTAGTAAAAGATGTCTTTCAGGTATGTGCGAGCATTAATATTCTGACAAGAATTGTAAGGAGTTGAGGTGTCGGAATATTTAGTAAGGCTGGCACAATTAATCGGTTTATCGATTAATTGATCGATAAATTCCACAAAAATAATTATCATTACTGTTTTTTTTAGTTATTGATTATTTGATTTCTGTGCCTGTTACATTACCGTATACATCCAAAGGATTCGGACACCTTAACTGTTAACCATACTTGTTCTAAAATTTGAACAAATACGATTTACTAACCATTATTGTGTCTAAAAGTAGAGGGTGAGTGGCAAACAATATAGACCCAGATGAGATGCCTCTCATCTGGGTCTCCACTGTTTGCTCAGGACTGTGGGTGGATTCACTGATTACTAATTGATTATCAATCAGAATGGCGGGATTGATAATCAATGATCTTTTTGCCCTGATTAGCCAGCCATAGTATTTAGCATCTAGTATTTAAGGTAAATACAGTAACTGAAATATAAACTCGGTTCCTGCTGAACCCAGATATGCCCTGCCTTTGCAAACGGTGTAGATCCAGATCAGTTGGCTTCTGAAGAATTTATATCAACAATCAGGATCAGTAATCTGATTGACTGACAATTAGAAGTGGGAGTGGCATCTTAATTTATTCAGCATGACAAGGGTTAATGACTGGGACAGTCATTAAATTCTCAATCATTTGTTTCTATCCTAGGTATGATATCCGCTCAGAAGGAAGAAAAATTACTCAAGATGAATGCTGATACTCTAGTTAGAATAGTCTGTTTCGTGTAAGTATAAAAATGTAAGAATGTTAAAGTAAGAATTAGTTAAATCAGTAACTTGGAGAAAGTTATGGAGATTTGTTAAAAAACATACTCAGAATTTTACCGCAATGATGAGCTGAGCACCATAGCACGTTTGGTAGCATGTCTAACTGCAGATTCGAGTGGCAAGTTCAAATCCCAGCTCGGCCACATTAATTTTGTTTGTGGAGATTGATCTTGAAATAGTTTCTGCAGTCATTCTCTCCCTTTCACTGATTAAAGAAGAGCAGTTGTCGGTTACTGCTGAAAGTATGTGCACAAGTACTGCTTAACTGCTTAGAGGATAAAGCCTGCCCAGGAAAAGTGTAAGTTAACTGGCTGGCTCAACATGACCTTAATAGTGTTGACTGGGCTATAAAATTCCATCTCAACTAAGTTGCAAATTGGCAATGTACAGAAGTGGAAAATGCATATTTTCACCTCCAGATTTGGTCACATAGCAGGAAGTGATGCTAGCCCAGTCCAACCAGTTGTAGGGGGTGGTCGGGTGGTGCGAAGGTGCTGTGTATCTTAGATCACCGGGGCGTCCAACTGATATTGGCTTACAGTTGGGCAAGGCCTGCTATCCTTGTAGTGGGTAAGGGTAGAGGGGGAATGTTTTTATTTCTTCTGTTTCTTCACTTTCATTCCTGTTCCTCTTTCTTCCCTGTCCCTCTCTTTCATCTCCTCTACTCTCTCTTCTATCTCTTTTCTCCCTTTCTCTGGGAGACGACACAAAATGACCCTCAAGGGTTGACGTGTCGTTAAACCCCAACACAATCAATCAACCAACCAGTTGTACTTTGTTTGTTTGTTTCAGATTGGTACTACTAGTCATGTTTAATGCCTTGTTGTTCTATAAACTGTGGTCTCTGGAAAACCTCACCAATGTCCTCTACTTCCCACACTCACAGGAAACAATGGACAGCTTCATCAAGTAAGTACTTCAAGTAGAAAGTAACAGATCAGTCATATTGGCACAAAATATTCCTTAAGGTGAATAGATACATATGGAATATTGTGCATTCCATTTTGTAAAGGGAGACAAATTTCACAAACAGGAAGTTGGCCATTAGGTTTTTCAAAAAATAAAGCTACTCTTAAAGGGTAGAATTTGCTCCCTTGAGCAAATTCTTCCCTTTAAGAGTAGCCACGAATGAAAAAAAGAGACAGATACTTTCAATTCAAGAGTTATTTCCCTTGAAAGTGTATCCATTCTACTCAAGGCAGGTGCAAACAGAATACCCAATCTAAACTGCAATTATATGCAATCTATTAAGGACAGTCACAAACACACTGTTTAGACCACAGCTTATTGTTGCACCTGCGTTAGCATGGGCAACTTCGGCATGCAAGTTTCTGTCCGTCTGTTTCTTTGTCTGTTTGTCCATGTACTTACATACACCCTAGCATCGACCCGTCCAACCTAGCGTTCACCTTAACCCACTGTAGTAGGAAGATCCATAAAAGGGTAATTGGCAAAATTGAAATTGGACTCATCCCCTATATAGTATGGGAGAGTCTATTCAGTATACAATGGTTAAATGCAGTCTACAAACTGTAAAACTTCTGGACTGTCATTCACCTCAACCCCCTCTGTTTCCTCTTCACTGCTAGCTCTTCTGTTCCTTTTGTCCCTTTCTCTGGAAGACATATCAAAATGACCCACAAGGATTGGCATGCCATTAAGAATTCAAGTGAAGACCAATCAGCATTATCTGAGCTGAATCCATTGACTAACAGAATAAGCCAAGGAAATGTAATGTCATCTTGTGTATTAAATATACTGTATGAGCCAGCATATCGAGGGTTGAGCGCAAGCCTGGCAAAAGTCAGATGGTTGTTTTTCCCCAAACCTAATCTCCTCACCATGAAGGCGTTATGAAGATTACAACATTTCTTTCTGTAAACAATGAAAATTTAGGTGCCATTGCTCGTATGAGCAATGGCACCTAAATTTGCATTGTTTACAAAGGGGTCCAAGTTTACCCTAAACAAGGGTTTCAAAAATATGTTTGAGTTACCATAGTCTTGCGCTCAACCCTCGATATGACAAAACCTACAATAAGATTTGCAAAAGACTCAGATCAGCTTTATTTAGGGTAAATATGTGAGAGCATTTCAGTGATGTGTACCTTGAATTACAGTTTTCAATCAAAGAATGCTCACAAAGTTTTGTCTTATAATTTACAGTTTTCTTTTTATTCTGTTAAATTCTTAGGACCATATGCCATAGCAAATCTCTGCAGATCAGCACTAAACTGTCATACTCTGAAAAAAGTTGAAATCTGACTCCTTCGGCAGTGTTGCTGAAGGAATCAGATTTCAACTTTTTTCACTCTAAACTGTCATACTCTGAAAAAAGTTGAAAATTTCAACTTTTTTCACTTAAACTGTCATACTCTGAAAACAGTTGAAAATTTCAACTTTTTTCATTTAAACTGTCATACTCTTGTGAAAAAAGTTGAAAATTTCAGCTTTTTTCACTCTAAACTGCCATACTCTGAAAAAAGTTGAAAATTTCAACTTTTTTCACTCTAAACTGTCATACTCTGAAAAAAGTTGAAATTTGACTAGTCAAATTAAATTTGACTAGTCAAATTTCAACTTTTTTTTCAGAGTAGGTTAATCCAAATGATTCATGTAGAATATTTCATTCATTTCTCACTCTATATCCACTTGAATCCCGTAAATCTTTTGTTTCACTAATGACTTTAAAGCTTTGCATTGTGGGAAATCGGTTTAATTTTTTACTTGAACTGGGCTTTATATGCATCTGATTTTGGTGAATATGGTATGTATTTAACATAAATACAGTCGAACCTCAATGGCTCGAACATCTTAGGGACCATAGAAAATTGTTTGAGACATGGGTAGTTCGAGCCACTGAGGGTTAATCATGGTACCAGTTCAGGAAGCTAATAGCGATAATTTAGGGAAATCTTTTCGATTTTCTACACAAGGATTGTATGTTGAGTGTACTAATTAGAATCACCTTGATGAGGCAATTCTAATGAGTACACACAACATACAATTCCACGATAAAATAAAAAAAAAATCTCTAAATATTTGTTTTCTTGAGCTATTGGAAGCATTTTTTACGGACTGAAAGCGAGCCTACCATTTGTTTCAAGGACCAAAATAACTAATAATATATTTTATACAGACATCCCCCAAAGTCCCAGGAAGAGTGGATGAACTTGTTACAACAACAACAGAATCTACATGAAACAGAGATGGAGAAATGGAAGGAAATATTGACAGCATCTATATCACTGGTGGATCAGGTAAGAAGAACTTATAGTCATTATTCATTATGTTATCAAGTCTACGCAGTGTATACCTTCATGTTCCCCTGTAATATATAGCGTATACAGGAGTACATAATTAATCTAATTTTCAGATTTTTTTCCCGTTTTTTAACCTTTACCACTCTCTAGGCAAAATCAGCAGATGACTAATATGATTACATTTTGAGCCAGCATTTTCTACAGTCATTCTCTCCCTTCCACTGATTCAAGAAGGGCAGTTGTCAATTTGTGGCGAAAGAATGTGCACAATACTGGTTAACCGGTTAGAGGACTAAGCCTGCCCAGTAAACGTGTGGTTAGGTAAAGTGACCGCGGTCGACATGACCCCATTGGGTTGACTGGGCCGTAAAACCTCAACACAAACAAATTTTGAGCCAGCGCACAACGAAACCTACAATAAGACTTGTGCAACCAGCAAAGATTCTTCACTGATTGCATGTGCCTTCTATGGCCTCCAGGCTATCCAAATGGATAAATGAGAACCCTTGCTATACTGGGGTGGATGTACAGGCTGATCTGAGTCTTTGCTGGTCACACAGGTCTTATTGTAGGTTTTGTTGTGCACTGGCTCATTTTTGGACGGGTTTTTTAAAACAATCCGTCCTTTAAAATAGCAATGTCCAGGCAGGCCTCGGGCGTCATCCCAGGTTTACCTTTTGATTAACCTTTTTTCAAAGTTATATGTTACCGTTATTCTTCAGTGGATTGCTTTCATATTTGGTAGGGATGAAGAGGAGGACCAGTAGGCATGTCACATGCAAGAGAGACAACTCACTTTTTTTGTTATGTACTTATCTCCCCTGATATCAGAGGTTTACCTTTTGGTTAACCATTTTGAAAAACCCATCCATAATGCCGTCAGGCATTTTTCTTGTTCTTATTTTCCCCAGAATACAGATTTAATTGACTCCTAAGAAGTGCATGGAATGGCAAAGCCTTTTTGCTGATAAAATAAGAAAAATATCTCAAAATGTTGTCTGCTAAAATTTTTCACCAGAGTGCTAAACGTTAAGTCTGACTTCAGTTTGTTCTTTTATTTCTGTCAGTCATTGCTATTTAACACTTAGCATGCTGGGTAAAAGAAAATTTCAGCAGACACCATTTTGAAATATTTTGCTTATCTTTCCTAGAAAATAGGATGTGACACTTATGCAAATTGTCTCCGTAGGAGACAATTTGCATGAAGTGTCAGATCCAATTTTCTAGGAAATTAAGAAAATATCATCAATTTGTCATTTGCTGAATCTGCCAGTTAATAATCAAATTTTCATTCTTTTCTCCATATTATTGCATAAAAAGCAGTATCACATGTTATTAACAGCCGTGCATTAACCTGCGAAAAGCCGTGTATTAACAAGGGAATTCACACGCTGTTAATGCACAGCTACGCAACTTACAATATGTTCGTACCAGGGCCACGGATTTGCTGCCATTACAAGATGTGTACTGCCAGGCCCTAGAACGAGCATAGTTTGTGAAAATTGCATTTCTCGAGACATCGGTGAAAAGGCGAAACAAAATAGTGCAAGAAATAACACGCAGTGTAGTAAATGTTTTCAGTTTTTATGCAATAATAGCGATCAAACATGGTTTTTCAATGCATTAACATTCACCAGGTCCCTTGGGAGGTGTTGAAAACCGCCGCCTCCGGCCTCGGTTTTCAACACCTCCCTCAGGAGATGGCAAATGTTAATGCATGAAAAAACATGTTTGATCCCTATAATTAAATTATGGATATAGCATCGAGTCATTTTCTCTAAATAAGGATGTCCAGGTAGATGTTTTTCTTATTCCTCCGTGAAAACATATATTGTCTCTAATCATTAGAAATGCCTTTTGATTAAACGTATTTTATTGTAGGCCGGCCTCGGTGGCTCAGTTGGATGCGCCGTCCGACTGGAGACCAGGAGGTCGCGGGTTCAGCCCCCGCCGCCGACGTCAGCAACATTCTTTCGTGGAGATTGATCATGAAATATTTTCTACGGTCAATCTCTCCCTTCTACTGATTCAAGAAGGGCAGTTTTCAGTTTCTGGCGAAAGAATGTGCACAATACTGGTTAACCGCTTAGAGGACTAAGCCTGCCCAGTAAAACGTGTGGTTAGGTAAACTGACCGCGCTCGACATGACACCATTGGGTTGCCTGGGCCGTAAAACCTCAACACAAACAAACAAAAACCCCATTGGGTTGACTGGGCTGTAAAACCTCAACACAATTTATTGTAACAAAACAAGGGGATTAAAATATGTTTAATCTGAAAATGTTTCTAATGATTACCTAAGTGCCTATTAGAGTAGACCCCTTTTCTGAAGGGAGGCATAAAACAGTTTGGCAGTTTCCTCCTCTGAAAGTGTATCTGGGTTCTCCTCAAGCCCTGAGTTTGTAAATTATTTTCCAGATGCGGAACAGTCTGTCAGTCCTGAAAGACTATATAGATAAAAGAAGTCCAACAGAGCCACCATCCTAGCAGTGAGCCACCCAGCCTACCACTGAGCCACTCGTAGGAGACCGAGTACTTGTAGAATCAGTTACTTTTGAGTAACTGTCCGACAGATGAAGGAAACAGAAATAATAGCCTTAACAATCAGTCATTTGTCATAGTTCAACCAGTAGTATAACTACACATCAAACCATCAGGATGAGAGAAATCGTTTATTTTTATGGGGTTATGGTTTCATGATATTTTTTCTTTTTAACAAACCTCGGTGAGCAAAATTATGTGCATTCAAACTTAGATACGGGGAACGCCTTTCTATTATTTACTTTTTACATCTAATATTGGAGTATTTGATGATAATTCTGGGATAATTTTCTCAATTTCTCCATTGAAACATATGTTGTGGGTACCCATTAGAAGTGCCTCAGTGAGCGCTTCTGATGAGTACCCATAACATATAGTTTTATGGACAAAATAAAAATTATCACCAAATGCTCCTTTAACCCTAGTCCTGCTGAACATGGATATGTCCTGCCTTTGCAAACAGTGTAGATCCAAATCAGTTGGCTTCTGAAGAAGCCAACTGATCTGGATCTGCACTGTTCGCTATTAAGTAAGTGAATTTATATCAACACTCTGGATCAAGTCATCTGATTGTCTGATAATTAGAAATGGGCATGGCATATTAATTTATTCAGCAAGACAAGGGTTAATAAACAGGTCCTCTGATAAAAGCATTCACACTGGATAGAAACTTTGATGAGTCTAAACTGGGCAAATTTAGTTATAAACACATTCTGCCATAACTTCAGTACAAAACAAGAGCATTCGGTGCTGGGAGCTTTGCTTCAAATATATTCTTTTGCTTTTCACACTATTTTTGCTTAAAGTGATGTGTGTCCAGTTGTGAATTGTCCTTGTGATCGAGGGGTCAATTCTCCGTAAAATTTACAAGATGAATCAAGTCCACTTAACGCTTAGCATGCTGTGTAAAAGTGTCAGCAGACGACATTTTGAAATATTTTTTCTAATTTTTTCCAGAAAATGGACTTTCACATTTCATGGAAATTGTCTCCTAAGAGACAATTTGCATGAAATGTTAAAGCCTATTTTCTGGGGAAAATAAGAAAAATATTGTCAATTTGTCATCTGAATTAGCCTAGAGAGTTGGAAAGGTTAAGTAACAACTTGGAAAATTGAGCAAGTTTGCATAGCCTATTTGCAAACATTGAAGAATCAAGGGAATTTTGTCAATGTTTTGTGGTATGCTACATTATGGCGGGTTAAGATGTTTGAAATCTACCTTGAAAGACATAATCTTCTAATTTTAAAAGCCAGTAATAAACTTTTGATCTCATTTGCTACTAACCCTGAGATTAGGCCTCAAAGATCATGTTGATTCATATTATAAAATCATAGCTCTCGATAAGGACTGTTTGCTGTTTTCTTCTTATTTTTCCATTAAAACATGCAATGTGGATACTCATTAAGTGTGTGCCGGCCTCAGTGGCTCAGTTGGATGCGCCGTCCGACTGGAGACCAGGAGGTCGCGGGTTCAACCCCCGCCGAGGTCGGCAACATTCTTTCGTGGAGATTGATCATGAAATATTTTCTACGGTCATTCTCTCCCTTCCGCTGATTCAAGAAGGGCAGTTGTCAGTTTCTGGCGAAAGAATGTGCACAATACTGGTTAACCGCTTAGAGGACTAAGCCTGCCTAGTAAACGTATGGTTAGGTAAACTGACCGCGCTCGACATGACCCCATTGGGTTGACTGGGCCGTAAAACCTCAACACAAACAAACAAACATTAAGTGTGCCTTGGTTGTGAAATAAGAGAAATGAGCCAGTGCATGACAAAACCTACAAGAAGACCTCGGCGACCAGTGAAGACTCATATCAGCCTGCCCATCCCTGCAGTCTGATCAGTCTTTCCTGATCGCCTGTGCATTCTACAGCCTCCAGGCTATCCAAAGAGGGAGAAACAAGAAACCTTGTGATTCTGGGTGGATGCGCAGGCTGATCTGAGTCTTTCGCTTTTTGCACAAGTTTTTGTTCTGGGATTTGTCATGCACTGGTTCAAGTACTAAGCTTGATACCCTCTGGTCTAGTGCTATCTATGGTTACTGCAATACCCCTACACGAGGATTTTATGCAGGATGTCTGAGCGTCAAGACATGTTAGAGAAGATAAAAAGTATAAGTGCTGAAAAAGGATGATAATGTTAAGGTGTTAAAAAGTGGTGACAGGAGGCTATAAAGAGGTAAAAAACATCATCTCTTTTGCATGTATGGCATTGAGTGGTCATGAGACCCGACTGCCACCCTGAATTGCTCCAGTTAAGGCACTTTTTCAATCCAAAAGTATTGATATTTTTCTTATTTTGCCACGAAAACATATGTTGTAGGTACTCATTAGAAGCGCCTCGCCGAGGCGCTTCTAATGAGTACCCACAACATATGTTTTTGTGGAAAAATAAGAAAAATATTCACCGGATACCCTCCCTTATCTAGACCTATGGTAGACAGTAGAAGAGCTTCTGCTGGAGCTTATTCCACTGCTCAACAGCCAGTGGAAAGAACAAGTACTTATGATAATTAAAAGAAGTGTGGATTTGATGCCTGGCAAGGATGTGGCTATTAGGGATTATCCGGGTAGGCTGCTGGAAGCATGGTGGTAAAGGAATATCCAGATTTTTTTTTTCTTATTTCTCCACAAAAAAAGATGTTGATATTCATAAAAAGTGCCTTGCTTAAGCGCTTCCTGATGAGTACCTGCAATATACATTTTTTGTGGAGAAATAAGAAAATACTGGTAGCTTAAGGCTGAAAAGAACAAACAAAAAAAAAAAAACAGGCCTTAAATAGAACTGTGTCATTGTTGTACACCTTGGTTGTTTTTCTTGTCATATGCTTCTATTTGACTAAACCCTTAAAATGCCATGCAGAACTGCAGCCGACAAAATTTGGAAATATTTTATGATTTTTATACCCGGCCACTAATGAGGCATTAGTTGCAAGGTATTATGGTATCACATTGGCTGTCCATTGTTCGTTTGTCTGTCCATCTGTCATATGTCCTTCCATCAGTATTTTCGTTTCCGAATGATAACTTGAGTAACTATGAATTCACTTTCACCATACTTGGCATATGCATTGATATTGTGGAGATCTGATTTGGGATTGCTATTGGGCAAATTTTGTCAATTTTTGACAGAGTTATCTGCCCATGACATGTCCATGTTTTCATTTCCAGATGATAATTTGAGTAAGTATCAGTAGATTTTTATCAAACTTGGTAATTGCATTGATATTGTAGAGATCTGGTTTGGGATTGCTAATGGGAATTTTTAGTCAATTTTTGACAGAGTTATCTGCCCGCAGCACTTCCATATTTTCTTTATCGGATAACTTGATTAAAATTCAGTGGATTTTCACCAACCTTGGTTTTTATATTGATATTGTGGATATCTGGCTTTGGATTGCCAATGGACAAATTTCTTCAATTTTTGACAGTTTCTGCCTGGGACACGTCCAGATTTTCGTACACACGTTAATTTCAGTAAATATGAATGGATTTTCATCAAACTTGCCATGTGCATTGATATTGTAGAGATCTGCTTTGGGAATGCTGATGGCCAAATTTCGTCAATTTTTGACAGAGTTATATGTCCTGGATATGATAGTGGTGGGGTATTATCAGTTTACGTTTTTATTTAGAGCAAACAAGGCACAACACATGAAATTAAAAGCCTTAATTTCTCTGAAGAATATAAAAATATTTATTTTAGATATCTGTCTGCCGCAGTTATGAGTGGCACTTTAAGGGTTTAAGGTTAATATGATGATCTATTGATCCTTATTGCATATGGCAGTAGCATGGACCCAAATGGTTTTGTACATCAAACTAGAGTCAGTATCACTTTTGTATAAATCTCCAGCACCCTGGCCCTGCGGTTATAAAACTTTTTTCATGCTCACCTCAGCTGAGCATGAAATTTGTCATGCTAATAAATCTTAATTTACTAACAACTGCAAATTCTTCCTTGCAAAACATAGCTGAACATGAAAATTTCTCTGCTAATGAATATGCAAATACCAACTTTTGTTGGCATTTTCATATTTATTAGCAGAGAAAATTTCACACTTAGCTGAGTTGAGCTTGAAAAAAGTCTTATAACCTCGGGGCCAGATATTGGGTACACAAAATAGGCAGATCCTGATCTGACAGCAAGTTTGGAGGATGATTTGAGTTGGTGCTTTTGCATATATGTTATAAAGTACTTATTTGCATGTCACAATTGTGTTATTTTCTTACATGTAAATCAGACATTATTGTACTGTGTACTCTACTTTTATGCTGGTCATAAAGGTATAATTGTTGTACATTTGGTTTGAGTAATGAAGCCCAGGACTGGCAGAGCCTACAAAAAACCCATTGATTACAATACAGTTACAATACAATAAAATTATACAATACAGTACAGTATAACACAATACAAATTTTCTTTATGGTCAGATGTTTTAATTTTTATTACAGAAAAATAGTATTGGTTATAAATATTATTTACCATAATAACCCTAAGTATTGGGACAGATGGGCCTGTACAAACAGTGTAGACCCAGATCAGATGCCGCAGTCTGCGGCATCTGATCTGGGTCTACACTGTTTGCCATACATACAGCAATATTTTAGACACATGAAGAGGTAGAAGAACGGACTATTTTCAGATTTTAAGAGAAGTATCGTAAGTAGATAAGGTGTCCCAATACTTAGGGTATATACGGTACTATCATACCTATACATACATGTATTAGAGCAAAAGCTATAGAATTTCAGTTCATGTATATGATAAAATGTTTAAATAATTTAATAAACAAGACACATCCTGAAACGGTGCATACTCATTTACAAGTACCTGTAAAAGTAAAAAATTAGTTACATATAAAGACTGTGTAGTACATAATCTCAGTACATGTATTTATTTTATTGTTAGCGGTGAAATCAGTGTATATCTGGTGAAAATAAAAGTGGTATCAATCACTAGTGAAATGATATCGTATCATTTCACTATAGTGACTGATACGATTTATATTTTCACTGCTCGCTTTGGACGACTTCGGTTTTCTTCATTGTTTCAGAAGTGGATGTTACCTCCACTTCAGATTTTTGAACACCTCTAACTTCTTTGTTTCTGAACAAAACTATCAAGTGTTGGTATGCATTTTCTTAGTTAGAATGTAAGGAACATTTTGGTATCAATATTATTTTGATTTGCCGAAACTTTTTGTTTTTGTCTCTCCAGCGTTTCGCATGTTAAGCACTGAACATCGACACCATGACGTTCATGTTTTGTTTGGTGATGTTAGATATGATACGAGAAACGTGCAGTGGCGTGTAAAAAAATAAAATAAAAAGAAAATTTACTCTTTTTCAGTGAATACCATAAAATTTTTCATCTCGTGTAATGAAAACATTCAAATTTTCACTCGTGCTTCGCACTCGTGAAAATACTGATGTTTTCATTACACTCGATGACAATATTTATGGTATTCACAGCAAAAGAGTAAATATCCTCTATGTAATATATTGTCAATCTTTTTTAAGATTAAGTTAGTTAATGGTAGAAATTCTTCTAAGTGTATGAAGCCACCTTAAAATTTTCCTTTTTATCTGTTGATTGTTGCCTGCAGCTGGGTAACAGATGAAGAAGTTATTTCTGTTGTTTCTTTTTGATCAGGTTTGATCAGGTGCTGTGATTATTTCCATCAAACAGTATATATATATATATATATATATATATATATATATATATATGCACCTTATAGTAAGTATAGTAAGTAGATAACCTGACTTCTTTTAGACTGTAATAACCATGATTATTCAAACAGACAGTCCTTTGCAAACAGTGTAGGTAAATTGCAGTGTCTAATCAGCGTCTGCACCAACACTCAGATTGCAGTTTTGACTGATCAACAGACAGTAAAACAGACTTGTTCAAATTTTAGGACAGCTGTCATAACAAGTTATAGTGTCCCAATATTTAGGGTATTAAATATGACATACAATCGAACTTTAATGACTCGAACAACTTTGGGACCATGGAAATTAGTTCAAGACATGGGTAGTTCAAGCCACTGAGGGTTAATCATGGCGCCAGATCAAGAAGTAAATGGCGATAATTTAGGATTTTTTTCACCCTTCTACACAATTATGTTTGTGGGGTGGTCGGGTGGTGCGAAGATGCTGTGTATCTTACATCACTGGGGCGTCCAACTGATATTGGCTTACAGTTGGGCAAGGCCTGCTATCCTTATAGTGGGTAAGGGTAGAGGGGGAATGTTTTTATTTCTTCTGTTTCTTCACTTTCATTCCTGTTCCTCTTGCTTCCCTGTCCCTCTCTTTCATCTCTACTCTCTCTTCTATCTCTTTTCTCCCTTTCTCTGGGAGACGACACAAAATGACCCTCAAGGGTTGACGTGTCGTTAAACCCCAACACAATCAATACACAATTATGTTATGTTGAGTGTACTCATTAGAATTGCCTCAATGAGGCAATTCTAATGAGTACACACAACATACAATTTCATGAAAAAATAAGAATATTTCCCTAAATATTTTTTTTCTTGAGCTATCGGAAGAATTTCGTAAGTACTCAAAAACGAGTTCGAATTAGCCATGGTAAACGAGCCGTCAGTGTTCGAGCTATTGAGGTTCGACTGTATATAGACTGAAGCTTTTAACTGAGAACAGGTATTCTGGCTGGCCTTTTGCATGCAATTTAGACTTTTTACTGCTGAGATATTATACAGCATTCCTAATATGATCAGATTCACTGTAAGAATCACATTAATCATATACTGATTTACCATAAGTATTCTGACATGTTTATCTCCTTGCATATATATGAGGGCAAGTCAATAAGTAACCAGCCTATCCCATTTCCAATTGACCGATACACCCAAGATTTTCATGCCTTGTTTCAATACATGTTTTAGGCCTGAGGGCAAAATTGCACCCTTATCGTGTCATTCACTCATAAGATATTGAATGTCAAACATGGCTAGCGATGCAAAAGTAAGCTTTTCATCAAAAGTTGAGTACCGTGCTGTAATTTGGTACTTGTATTTGAAAGGGAAAACAGGTCAGAAAATACATTGTGAGTTGACCAATGTTTATGGGTCTTCTGCACCATCATATACACAAGTTAAATTCTGGGTTTGGGAATTCAAACGCAGTAGAACGTCTTTAGAAGACGAAACCAGGTCTGGATGCCCATCAGATGCCACCAATGAAGAAATGTGTAACAAAGTATGGGTTCTTGTGTACTCTGATAGGCGAATTAATGTGGAAATAATAGCGAATGCATTACGCATTTCACATGGTAGCATTTCAACAACTTTACATGATAGCTTGGGTATGCACAAGCTAACAGCCCGTTGGGTCCCAAAATCCCTTAGCCACAAGCAAATGGCAACCAGAGCATCAGTATACAGTGCATTGTTGAAGCGGTTTAGGTCAAAGGAAGATGATTTCCTTTCACGTCTGGTGACTGTAGATGAGACCTGGGTCCATTATTATGAGCCAGAGAATAAAGCTCAAAGTCGTCAGACTGTAGGGTCGGGGTCTCCGAGGCCAAAGAAATTCAAAACACAACCCTCTGCTGACAAGGTGATGGCAACTGTATTTTGGGATGCACAAGGCATCATTATGTTGGACTTTCTAGCAAAGAAAAGTACAGTAACAGGTGCGTATTATGCGAATTTGCTCAACTAACTGAGAATTGTGATGAAATTGTGATGAAAAATGCCGAGGTAAACTCTCCAAAGGGATTCTGCTCCAACAGGACAATGCGAGAGTCCACACTTGCAAAATTGCAATGGATGCTGTTGAGCAGAATGGGTAGGAGCTAATACCGCACCCCGCCTATTCTCCGGACTTAGCTCCTAGTGACTATTTCCTATTCCCAAACTTGAAAAAGAATATCCATGGACGTCATTTCCGGTCCAACGAAGAAGTCGTGGCGGCAGTTGAGGAGTGGATCAGAGACAATGACCCTGGCTTCATCAGTTCTGGGCTGATGGCACTGGAACACCGTTGGTCCAAGTGCATCATTCTAGAGGGCAATTACATCGAAAAAGAAGAGATCGATCTCACCCAGAAATAAGTTAGGCTGGTTTTTTATTGACTCACCCTCGTACAATTGAACCTCAATGGCTCGACATCTTTAGGACCATTGAAGTTTGCTCTAGATATGGGTAGTTCCAGGCACTGAGTGTTAATCATAGTGCCAGGTTGGGAGACAAATCGAGGGTTGAGCGCAAGACTGGCGTAAGTCAGATGGTTGTTTTTCCCCAAACCTTATCTCCTCACCATGAAGGCGTTATGAAGATTACAACATTTCTTTCTGTAAACAATGAAAATTTAGGTGCCATTGCTCGTATGAGCAATGGCACCTAAATTTGCATTGTTTACAAAGGGGTCCAAGTTGCCCCTAAACAAGGGTTTCAAAAATATGTTTGAGTTACCATAGTCTTGCACTCAACCCTCGAAATGGGAATAATACAGTCAAACCTGTGTAAGTGGTCACCTCTATTAAGCAGCTAACCTGTATTAAGTAGCCAGAGGAAAGTTGCCCCAAAATTCGTAGACTTATATATTTGAACTGTATTAAGCAGCCACCTGCCTTCAGCAGCCACATTTTAAGCTTCCCATGGGTGGCTGCTTAAGACAGGTTTGACTGTATATGGATGTCTTTTTTATCTTCTATAAAATAATTGTATGTTTAGTGTAATCATTAGAATCACCCTGATGAGGCAATTCTAATGAGAACACACAATACATTTTCATGATGAAATAGGTAAAATTCCTAAAATATCACTAAGTATTTGTTTTCTTGAGCTGTCGGAAGAATTTCCCAGGGACTCAAGAATGAGTTCGAATTGGCCACAGGTAAACGAGTTGCTGATGTTTGAGTCATTGAGGTTTTACTGTACGTGTCGTAAAATTTGAGCAAGTCCATTTTACTACCTAATGATGTTTCAAAACCTGAATGGATGAGTGGTAAAATATGTAGACCCTGACCAGATACTGCATTCTGTGACCCTGATCTGCACTGTTTGTGTAGGCCTGTCTGTCCCAATATGTTGGGTGAATACAGTACATGGATATTGAGGCTGTTATAAGTCTTAAACTTCCTGTTCATCAGTGTAAAAGGCAGGGTTTTATTCTTCTCACATGATTTTTATTACACTGCCATTTGTCCTATAGACCATTAATACTCATTTCATAAGTGTCTTCTAACTCCTGGGCCCAGTTGTTCAAAGTGTCATTAGCTTAACAAAGCTCATTAGTGTTAACTGTTCTAGTAAGTACAATATCTAACTCACAGGTATTTTTGCTGAAAAAATGTGAGTAGCTTTTGCAAATGCAAAAGCTACTCACATTTTTTCAGCAAAAATATTAGTGTATATGCCATACTTAATGATCAAAGTTTTAACGATACGTTAACTAACGACATCGTTAGTTTTGAACAACTGGGCCCTGATAATGGATTGCCATAGTTACCCTAATCATTGGGAGACCTTTAACCCCAGAGGACTACCTGGTGATAATTCTGGGATAATTTTTCTTATTTCTCCATAAAACCATATGTTGTGGGTACTCTTAAGAAGTGCCTCGGCGAGGCACTTCTAATGAGTACCCACAACATATGGTTTTATGGAGAAGTGGAGAAAATTATCCCTTGGAGAAAATACTTTTATGACTGTAATGACTTTTATGTCCTCGGGGTAGGAATTTCAACCAGGGACTCGGCAAGCCTCGTCCCTGGTTGAAATTCCTACCCCTCGGGTGAGATTTCTCTATTCTGCATGGACACTCATGATGGATTCTTATAATCCCAGAATTGTTATCAAGTATTCCTCCTTAACAAGTCCTCTGACTGGTTACCATATGTATTCTAAAATTAGAACAAATCCATTTCATTACATGTTGATGTGTCTAAAAACTGTGAATGAGTGGCATTCTTTAGTGTCTGATCTGGCTCTATACTGTTTTCTCTGGCATGTCTGTCCCAATACCTAGGGTAAATATGATAATTTGTACCATAATAACCCTAAGTATTGAAACATTTTATCTACTTACCATACTTGTCCTAAAATTTGAAAGTCCATTCTACTACCTGTTGATGTGTTAAAATATTGTTGGATGTATGGCAAACAGCGTAGACCCTGATCACATGCCACATTCTGCAGCATCTGATCTGGGTCTACACTGTTTGCAAAGACATGTCTGTCCCAATACTTAGGGTTATTACGGTATATTTTTTATGTATATTTTAGCACAGAAAAAAATATCATCGATATGTTCTTGTTTTTTTTTTGGGGGGGGGGGGGGGGGGGGGTTAGTGCAAAAATATAAAAAAGAAAAAAATACATACATGTAATCATATGGGTTCTCATTGTAATCGCTTCATAGAAACAATTCTAATGAGTACCTGGAAGATATGATTTTAGGAAAAATAACAAAGATTATACTCCTATCTGGACTGGATTTTATTGAAATTTCTTGTTAGCCTATTGCTGATATTTTGTACAAAGCAGTAGACCTTAAATAGATATCTTTATTGTGACTGTAGATATATAAGAGTAATATATATTATGTCAAGCAAAAAGGAATCATGCATTCATGAACATTGGAGACCCATATCAGCCTGTATATTAAGCAAGCTACAGCAATATAAGGTCTGGTTTTCTGTCTGCCTTTTGGTTGGTTTTTCTGTCGGTTAGTCGACATTTCCATCAACCCTAAGGTATCTTGTTCTGAATAACTATTTAATCTACAGTCATCTTACTTGGCATAGCAACAGATAAGGTAATATTTTTTTTTCAGTTGAAAAATGCTGATCTTTCTTATTTCTCAATGAAAACATATGTTGTGGGTACTCATTAGAAGCGCTGAGGCGCTTCTAATGAGTACCCACAACATATGTTTTCGTGAAGAAATAAGAAAATTACTATGTGGATGCTCTCTCTTATCTGTAGCTATGCTTGGATTTACACTTTCTCACTAATATGGAGCAAAACAATGTGTCATTTTAGGACGATGACCTACTTTTCATAGTCTAGTGACTTGGCTATTTTTTTCTATGTCAACCATAGTGTTTTAGCTGGATTTCTTAACACCTACAGTCATCATGGCATGTGCTGTCTCCCTTACATGGACTCAAACACTGAAACATATTTTATAACTCAGACCACAGCTGTTCAAACTCACAATGACCCTAGTTAGCGTATTGCTAAAACATTTGTCATTAAGTATGGCATATACACTAATATTTTTGCTAAGTAAAAATGTGAGTAGATTTTGAATGTACAAAAAATACTCCCATTTTTTCAACAAAAATACCTGTGAATTAGATATTGTACGTATTAGAACAGTTAACATTTTGACCATTAACAAGCTTGTTAAGCTAACAATGCTTTGAACAACTTGGCCCAGACCTATAATTCACAGTCTGATGACTAATTTTTTGCATCAGTACTAGCATTTAGCGACATCTGATTATCATAAGACAGACATACAATCATCAAAACTGGCTTACACTTCATCCCAAACAGGAGGGTCTGGATGGGGAGTACCAAAAATCGCTAATCATTAATTTTAGCCCTTTAATCAGTAATCAATAAAGCTACTTTCATAAAAATTAGTATAGGCTTATACGTTAAATTCTACATCACAGAAATCAGTAGTCACTAAAATTTTAGGCCAAAAATCAGTAGTCAATAGATAAAAGGCCATAAATCAGCAGTCAGTTAACCCCATCCAGACCCTCAAACAGGAACTCAAACATTCTGATGTCAATTTTTGACCCTGATCTACTTTTTATGATCCAGTTAACCCATTTATGCCTAGCCTTGACATTGGCAAACAGTCTAGACCCAGATCAGAAATCAGTCTACACTGTATGCATTGACACTGGTCCTGCTGAGCCCAGATATGGTCTTTTTTTGCAAACAGTGTAGATCCAGATCAGTTGGTAAGAATTTGTATCAACAACCTAGGTCAAGTAATCGGATTGGCTGGCAATAAGAAGTGGGCATGGCATCTTAATTTATTCAGCATGACAAGGGTTAAACACAGGAATTTCTATAAAACCTAGTAATAATGAAAACCAACTAGACGCCCCTTCTGTTGATAAAGGAGGAGTCCAAATTAGTTGAGGTGGAGTCCAAATTAGTTGAGGTAGCAGAGTCCACTAGGCATAAATGGGTTACCCATTTAAGCCTAGTGTCCCATAAAAGGGGCATTGGCAAACAGTGTAGACCCAGATCAGATGCCACAGAATGTGGCATCTATCAGGGTCTGCACTGTTTGCATTAAATTCAGAAATGTCTACAAAGCATGATGATAATAAAAACTAACCAGACACCCCTTATATAGGAAGAAGACCTGTCCAAAGAGATAAGTAGAAGAGTACACTAGGCATAAATGGGTTAACCCTTGTCATGCTGAATAAATTAAGATGCCATGCCCACTTCCAATTTTCAGCCAATCAGATTACTGGATCCAGGTTGTTGATATAAATTCATATCCTGAATGACAAACAGTGCAGATCCAGATCAGTTGGCTGGATATATCTGGGTTCAGCAAGTCAAGGGTTAATATGTCATTCATTACATGACTTGTAGTGTCTAGCTCTATTAGTATACTGACAGGCGCCAGCAGGTGTGATACTGCCTTCTGCAAAATTCTTATTCTTTATGTAAAATGCAGGCCCTCATCAAAAGGTAGAGATAGTTAGGATGATCTGGGTCTTAACTGTTCATGGACACACGGAACTCTCTATTTGCTTATTAACCAGGTTCATTTGTGGAAAAATAATGTGGCGGTGACTGTTCGAGCTGTCTTGCTTTCAAAATATAGTATAGTATTTTTCATCCTTAGTATTCCTTGGTGCTAAACAGTCTTGCTTTTTTTAATGCTTGGCATGCTGGGTTAAAAATTCAGCAGACATCAGTTTAAAATATTTTTCTTATTTATACCAGAAAATAGGCTTTGATATTTCATGCAAATTGTCTCCATAGAAGACAATTTGCATGAAATGTCAAAGTCTATTTTCTGAGAAAAATAAGAAAAGTATCATCAGTTTGCCATCTGCTGAATTTGCCCTTTGAGTGGTAAAAGTTAATGTTATGCTGTGTTATTCTGCAGCTTTATATTTTGTATTTTTCATTCATTGATGTGTGATGTTGGTCAGACTCCCATCCCTCCTTTTCTAAGTACCCTTCCCCCCCCCCCCCCCCCCCCCATATACACACGCAATAAGAGCCAAAGTTGAACTGTATTGATTTACATGTATTTGTTATAGTGTCTTACAGGTAGAAATGTAGCAAACAGCATTTTAAAGATTTTTTTTTACCTTTTAACCTGCTTTAACCCATTTTAGTTGGGGAAACACTTCCAGCCACACCCCCCCCCCCCCCTTGAAAGGGTAATAGACAAAAACAGTGTAGACCCAGATCAGATGGTGTGTTTTTTGATGCCGCATAATGCTGCATCTGATCAGGGTTTCCGCTGTTTGCATTAAATACAGCAAGTTCTATAAAACAGTAATAATAAAAACTAACCATACACCCTGCTATTGGAAATAGACCCTTCCAAAAGACTCTGGCTGAAGAGACCACCTGACATCAATGGGTTAAATAGCAGCACAACTTTTAAGGGGACTGGATGCACATGGTAGGTTTTCTGCCATTTTTATAAAGGGGCAACTTCTGAGAATTACTGGTTGTTTTCCTGCAACCAGGGCCCAGTTGGAAGCGTCGTTAGCTTAACGAGCTTGTTAAGGGTCATTTTGTTAACTGTTTTAGCGGATTCAATACGCAATATTCTGATATTTTTTGCTGAAAAAATGTGAGTAGCTTTTGCAGCTACTCACATTTTTTCAGCAAAAAATTTCAGCATATTTGCATATCACACGATGTAAATTTTAACAAATCGTTAACTAACGATGTCGTTAGCTTTGAACAACTGGGCCCAGTAATTCTCAAAAGAATGCAGCATCTGATCATGGTTTAGACTGTTTGCTCAGCCTGTCTATCCCAATACTTAGTTAATATTGTAGGATTGCTACATACAGCTTGCCTTGTTATGTACTGTAATTTCTGTTTTTGCTACTCTGCTTATCTGTGATAAAAAGTACAGTGAATGCCTGTGTGTTATTGTAATATGCTATGTAGCCAATTATGACCAACTAGTTCACAGTATATACCCTAAATATTTGGTCACATAAACTCATTACAATACTTTTTCAGGAATTTGAATATATAAAACAATGAACTAAGTGATTTGAGAATTATTATCAAACAGGTCCCGTTTACTGCTAATTGTTGTGCTTAAAAACCACTGGATGAAATTCAAATATTGAAGACCCCAATCAGGCCCCGAGGTTATAAAACTTTTTTCATGCTCAACTCAGCTGAGCATGAAATTTTCTCTGCTAATAACTGTGAAAATGCCAACAATAGTTGTCATTTTCATATTTATTAGCAGAGAAATTTTCATGCTCAGCTATGTTTAGCAAGAAAGAATTTGCAATTTTAGTTATTTGAGATTTATTAGCATGAAAAATTCCATGCTCAACTGAGTTGAGCATGAAAAAGGTTTTATAACCTCCAGGCCAGATGACTGATTCTGCAGCTTCTGGTCTGGATCTACACTGTATGTCCCAGTGCTTAGGGTAACATGGTACATTTATTTTTTTTTTTTTTTTTTTTTTTTTGAGAAAACCTCCTTTTTATTTCAGCTTGCCTTTTATGGTAAATGTCCTAAAATTTTGTACAACAAAGTGTCTGACAGAATGGCATATGCAAACAGTGTAGACTCAGATCAGACTGCTTCTGAAGGAGCAATCTGATCAGGGTCAACACTGTTTGACAATCCACTAAGTATTTAAGGAATAAGCAGCATAAAAAGCAAATTATAGGCCAAGAAAGTATGGAACAAAGTGTTCGAAATTTTAGGACATTTACCGTAATTATGAATGACAATCTGCATGGGTGTTTCACACATAACATTCTGCAAGCATGATTGATGTGATAGCTCCATTACCATTAAAGCACTGACAGCACTGTTGGTAAAAATGATCCTGAATGGGGACTCAAGACAGTTTAATCCTTAACAATGTCCCAGTCCAGGTTTTACAGATAACCCTCTTTACACTGCATGCTGTCATTACAGCTACAAGAATAGAGCTGCTATAAATAACCGTTACCTGGATTTCATACAATGATTATCACGTGGACAACAACCTTAAGGAAATTTTGGCATATGTATACTTTGTAAATAACTGACCCCAAAACCAGGAGTTTCAGCCCTATTTTTTCAACAAGGTCATAAAACAAACAAGAGGCCCACGGGCCACGATTCGCTCACCTGAGTGACATAGCCACTGCAGACATGCAGATGTTATGCAACATTTATCCAATCCTATCATCGCAACTAATGAAAATATCATCATTTGAGCAGTTCTTAGTTTTGAAGAAGAATATATGGGCCTGACAGTCAGTCAATGGAGCATGATCATGAATAAACTATCAATCACATTTCAACAGAAGGATCAATGTGAAATTTGGTGGAAATTAGCTAAGTGGTTTCTGAAGAATCTTGATTTTATACATGTAAACAGCACAGTGGCAGGGACATATTATAAATATAAATCAGATGATGGCCATCTTAGATTTCCAATCAGAACAATTTTAACTACTGTTGATCTACAAGTCACTTCGATACTTTCAATATAAATGTATATGGCCCACACAAAGGTCAAATGTCAACATAAACCATCATTTGAGCAATTTTGGTAGATCTCCTGTCCCCTATAATTTGTGCAAAGATTAGGACCCAGGGCTTATTTGGTTATGGAGAAGAAGATTTTTAAAGGTTTTTACCATATATTGGCATGGCAGCCATTTTGATCAATGGACCATACCCATTTTAGCAATCTTTCATTCTCCTGCCCACGGAGGCTCCCCATGAAATTTGAGCAACACTGGACTGGAGGCTTCAGAGGAAAAGCTATTTGAAATTATCAACATTTTTTCCATACAAATGTATGGCGCCCATACAAATGCATACAGAAGCAAACTTGACCTCGCCGTAAAAAGGTTAAATGTCAATATATGACAATTATTTTAGCAACTTTGGTAGACCGCCCGTTCCAGATGATATATGCAAAGATTCAGCCACAAGCCATCCTCGGTTTTGGAGAATAAGATTTTTAAATGTTTTTTCCCATGCAAATGCATAAGGAAGCAACTTGACCTTGCCGTAAAAAGGTCAAATGTCAATGTATGACCATTATTTTAGCAACTTTGGTAGACCCCCTGTCCTGGATGATTTATGCAAATATTCAGCCCCAAAGCATCCTCTGTTCTAGAGAAGAAGATTTATAAAGGTTTTTACCATATATGGGCATGGCGCCCAGCTTGGTCAATGAACCGTGACCATTTTAGCAATCTTTTGTTCCCCCTACCTAAGGAGGCTCCATATGAAATTTGAGCAAAATTGGCCCAGAGGCTCCAGAGAAGAAGTTGTTTGAAATTCTGAACATTTTTCCCATACAAATGCATAAGGAAGCAAAACTGACCTTAACGTAAAAAGGTCAAATGTCAATGTACGACCATTATTTTAGCAATTATGGTAGCCCTCTTGTTCCCGAAGATATATGCAAAGATTCAGCCATAAGGCATGCTCAGTTTTGGAGAAGAAGATTTTTAAAGGTTTTTCCCATACAAATGCACAGGGAAGCAAACTTGACCTTGCCGTAAAAAGGTCAAACGTCAACGTACGACAATTCTTTTAGCAATGTTGGTAGACCTCCCGTCCTCGATGATTCCTGCCAAGGTTCAGCCCAAAGGCATTCTCGGTTCTGAAGGAGAAGATTTTTAAAGGTTTTTACCATATATGGGCGTGGCGGCCATCTTGGTCAACGGACTGTGACCATTTTAGCAATTTTTTGTTCCCCCACCCTAAGGAGGCTCCATATGAAATTTGAGCAAAATTGGCCCAGAGGCTCCAGAGGAGAAGTTGTTTGAAATTCTGGTCATTTTTCCCATACAAATGCATAAGGAAGCAAAATTGACCTTAACGTAAAAAGGTCAAATGTCAATGTACGACCATTATTTTAGCAATTTTGGTAGCTCTCCTGTTCCCAAAGATATATGCAAAGATTCAGCCATAAGGCATGCTCGGTTTTGGAGAAGAAGATTTTTAAAGGTTTTTCCCATACTAATGCATAGGGAAGCAAACTTGACCTTGCCTTAAAAAGGTCAAACGTCAACGTACAACAATTCTTTTAGCAATTTTGGTAGACCTCCCGTCCCCGATGATTCCTGTAAAGGTTCAGCCCCAAGGCATTCTCGGTTCTGGAGAAGAAGATTTTTAAAGGTTTTTACCATATATGGGCGTGGCGGCCATCTTGGTTAACGGACTGCGACCATTTTAGCAATTTTTCGTTCCCCCACCCTAAGGAGGCTCCATATGAAATTTGAGCAAAATTGGCTCAGGGGTTTCAGAGGAGAAGTCGTTTGAAAATGTTAACGGACGGACGCACGGACGGACGGACGCACGGACGGACGGACGGACAGACGGACGGACGGACGACGGACGAAAAGTGATCACAATAGCTCATCCTGAGCAGAGCTCAGGTGAGCTAAAAATGCAAGCCTGAACCTCATATTTGCTATGGTAACGATGCTAATACAACATATCTAAACGGACATTCCTAGCATGTCTATATGCACTAAGTTTCTAACGACATGGCAAGGTGAAATATAATTGAGGTTTTCTCAAATAAATATTGGTATTCTCGCTTAATTTTAGCTTTTGAAGTACCTGTGACTATCTGGTGTTGGATATTTTTATTTCTCCACAAAAACATATACTGTATTCAACCTAATAACCGCACATACCCCTATAAGCGCACAGTCAAGAAATTCCGTAGTCTTCAGATTACAACCAGTGTACTTTTTTCTTTACTTCTTTACAAAGGCATATGTTGTGGGTACTCATTTGAATTGCATCGACAAGTCGATGCAATTCAAATGAGTACCCACAACATATGCCTTTGTAAAGAAAGTCAGAAAAAATTGCATAGTCATCATTAAATTAGTCCTTTTCTGATCTTTTTTATAGTGTATCCTTAGTAGATAGATACATATTTGACCACAAATGAGTGTGTCCTGTAAGTTTGAAAACCTAAGCGCACAGTGCAGTAATTAGGTCGAATACGGTATTGTGTGTACTCATTAAAAGGGTCTTGCCAGGTTGCTTCTAATGAATACTCACATTATTTTTTGGGGAGATGGAAGAAAAAATTGTTTGTTGGTACAACTTTCATCTGGGGCTTAGGTAGACCCTTATCAAACTGCTGCATTGTTTCCTCAGGTATGTCTGTTGGAGTAGTTTGATGTGGGTCTACATTCTTTGCTGAGGTGGCTTTTTCTCAGTATTTCGGGTAAATATGGTAGATAACTCTGCCTGCTCAGCTGCTGTCTGATTATGATCATGATCTACATCATTTGAGCTTAAAAAGTTTAGAACCTGGTAAAAGTGACTGTATGGCTGTCAGCTTTTGCTACTCACATTTTTTCAGCAAAAAAATATCAGAATATTGTATATTGAATCTGCTAAAACAGTTAACAAAATGACCCTTAACGAGCTCATTAAGCTAACAACGCTTTGAACAACCGGGCCCTGCTAAGATCTCAATATCACCTCTTTAACCTGTCTTTGATCTGTCTTGCATAGCTAGGTGCTATAAAATCATTAGTGAGTGTTACCACTTTTGGTCTCATGTCCAGGGCTAGTGCTGAGACTAGTGACTATAAACTCTCTCCCAGCTATGTCCTTTATAGTTATTTATAAGCTTATTAAAAGTTTCTTTAGTATGATTAATGTGTCAGAATCAAATTTGATAAATCAAAGTTTTTTTTAAACCATAGCTCTGTAGTTCTGTGCTCCTGACATTAGTAGATAACCTGTGTATACATTTACCATAATAACCTTACGTATTGGGACAGATAGGCCTTCACAAACAGTGTAGCCCCAGATCAGAAACTGCAGAATGTTGCATCTGATCAGGGTGTACCCTATTTGCCATACATATAGCAATATTTTAGACACATCAAGATGTTGTAGAATGGACTTTCAAATCTTCACAAAAACATACCTATATAATTTTGACCCCCCTTAAACCCCTTTTATAAAGTAAAACTGGGGTTTGCTGGAGTATACATTACATTTCTTGTTTCTGCTCAAAACACAGATTGTGGGTACTCGTTAGAACCGCCTCGGTGAGGTGGTTCTAATGAGTACCCACAATCAGTGTTTTGAGCAGAAATATGAAAAATACCAGAATTTTTAGCTGAAAACTTTTCAGCTTTTGGTGGCGAAATTTTCAATATACAATGTATTTGAATAGGCATGTTTTCGTAATGTTTAGGACAAGTATGGTATGTAGATATGGCATCCCAATACTAAAGGTTATTAGTTTTATTAGGTGCATGGACAATTTGGCTAGACAAATTTTTTGGGTAGGACAATTTGGCCAAATTAATATTTCCCAGCAGTTTTTCCTATTCCTAGTCTTTCGATCATTTTATTTGTCATTTCTTGGCTTCGATGAATGAAGCAAAAAAACAAACTTATGATTCGGGTTGATACTGTAGAAACTGTAGAAAAAAGAAATACAGACAGCCCTCTTTATACCGACACACGATACAACAACATAATTCATTATAATGACAATTTCACTAGCACAAAACCTTTGCTCAAGAGGTAACTATTAGTCACAAATTATGCAAGAATATTGTATTTAAAACTTTTAAGAAACATATGTTTTGGATATTTGATAGAATTGCCTCATTTAAGTCATTCTAACAAATATTCAAAACATATGTTTATGAGAAAACAACAACAAAACAAAACCTTTCTTACATATCAATATGCTTATTATGTATTCTTTACAACAGCAAATACATTTTAATGGTAATGTCTTTGGGAACAAATGTTGTTGTAACGAGGGTTCACTGTATATGCTCTTTGCAAATGGCAAAGACCAGCTTGGCCAGCTCATCTGCACAAAATGTTCATCAAATTTTCTAAAAGTCCTATGGCACTGTAAGTGGGCAGTGAAGGCCCTGATCAGATTGAAATAAACATGCTGATTTTATCCTTCATTATCTGCACAGGTAATAAATGCCTTTCTTACGTGTTACTTACCCTTGCAAATAGGACCTGATATTTCATGCATGAAAAATGTGTCAAAATCTTGCCTACTCAGTATGCCAAAGTTAAACCCTTAAAGTGCTGAGCAGATTTGTGGCAGATGACAAAAATTGATTTTGTTATTTTTCAGAGAAAGTAAGAGTTCACATTTCATATGAATTGTCAGCTGGGCAATATAAGCTTTTGAAACTCGCTGTACTATAATAAACCAAAGCATTGGGGCGGACAGGCCTGAGCAAACAGTATAGACAAAGATCAGATGCTGCAGAATGTGGGATCTGATCAGGGTCTACACTGTTTGCCACTGTTCCAGTAACTTTTAGACACGTCAGTAGGTAATAAAATTATAATTTGAGGATGAACAAAGTCAGGAGTTCAGATGTCCCAATATGTAAAGTATATAAGGTAGTCAAGAGTTGTTTCATGATGCTACGAGCATTTAAATTATTCCACGTTGTTGTTTGTTGCCATAATTAATCATGCTTTGGTAACATTGTGACAGATAACTTATAAAAACTCTGTAAAAGCTTTGCAGTGTAACAAATTTGTTATTTGGATTCTTGATAGGGGATATGGGCTCATATTCCCTGCCTTCCCAGTCAGCATTCTACGTAAATCTGTATCGGGCCGTCATCGGCCCGTCAGGGTAGCTGACGGGCCGATGACGGCCTGATGTAGATTTACGTAGAATGCTAGCTGGGTTATGGCTGTCAGGTGAGGGTGAACATAATTCTCAAGCAAGGAATATGACCATGTCCCCTGTCAGAATCCAGATAACTAATAAAAACATGTTATAGAGATGATGTAACATGAAAAGTGATAAATAAATAGTACACATATCAAAAGTCTGGTGTAAAATATACTTGCACAAAGTTAAGATCTGATCTATTTTAGTGGTGGAGATGAAAACTAGAAGTTTTCTAAACTCTTCTGAGGGTTTAAATACAGTTGGAAGAAGAAATATTTCATTATTTTACATACGCACTGGCATTGACCAGATCTACGGTGGGATTGTTACGTGTCAATTTCCTCAAATTTACAGCATGGTTATGGCCCTTGGTTATTGTCAGTTTCTTTTCCACTCAGTATCTTGTGAACAAATTGATGGAATTTGATCAAATTTTGCATATGCATTGACATTAACCAGGTCTGGGTTGGAGTTATTACCCATCAATTTTTGCAAATTTACAACAGAATTATGGCCCTTGGTTATTGTCAAGATTTTGTTTCGGCTCAATATTGTCTTAAGGAATTAATGGAATTTAATCAAATTTTGCATATGCATTGACCTTAACCAGATCTAGGTTGGGATTTTATCCATCAAGTTTTGCAAATTTACAGAGTTATGGCCCTTGGTTATTGACAAAATTTTGTTTCTGCTCAATATCTTCTGAACACATTGATGGAATTCGATCAAATTTTGCATATGCACTGACCTTAACCAGATCTAGATAGGGATTGCTACGCCTAAATTTTTGTAAATTTACAACAGAGTAATGGCCCTTAGTTATTGTCAAAATTTTGTTTCCGCTCAATATCTTCTGAACAAATCAATGAAATTTGATCAAATTTTGCATATGCATTGCTCATAATCAGATCTAGATTGGGATTGTTACGCGTCAATTTTCACAAATTCACAACAGAGTTATGGCCCTTGATTATTGTCAGAATTTTGTTTTTGCTCAATGTCTTTGAGAAAGAATTGATGGAATTAGACCAAATTTTGCATATGCATTGACCTTGACTAGGTCTATATATGTTGGGATTGTTACATGTCAATTTTTGCAATTTACAACATGGTTATGGCCCTTGTTTGTTGTCAGAATTTCATTTCGGCTCAGTATCTTGGGAACAAATTGATGGAATTTGACAATGTTTCGCAAATGCATTGATGTTAACCAGACTAGGTTTGGATTGTTATGGTAATAGTCAAAATTTTGTTTCCATTCAATATCTTGCCTTTAAAACAAAATATGCTTCATGTAAAAATGCTTTATGAAAAAACTGTTTCCTACGATGTGTTTTATGTGGGGGAATCTAATAAGCACTGCTTATTGACATTTCTTGTTTATTCAGAATTCAGGAACACCTGCCCCCCCCCCCCCCCACCCCCACCCCCTCACACACACACACACACACACACACACACACACACACACCAGTCCCCCTGTTTTCATTGTTTTCATGCTGTAAAGAAAGGAACAGTCAGAAATTATGAGATTAGGAAGCTCACATGATGAAATTGAGAGTTATGTTTATCTGTATTAGCTCTAACCCACTTCTGTCTGGAGACACACAAAATGGGAACTGGCAGACTTGAGCATTCTTGCCAAATTTGTCGTTTTAGAATCTATAAATATAATATGTACAAATGCGGTTTGCTGATTATTTTTTCATGTTTAGATTTTATTCATACTACGCTCTACATACATATACTGTATTTACCTAAAGTATTTGTACATTTCAACTCCTTACCATGCTTATCCTAAAATTGGAACAAGTCTATTTCATTACTGGAATCTATATCTAAAAACTATTGGATGAGTGGCATACAGTGTAGATCATGATCAAATGCCATGTTCTGTGGCATCTGATTTGGGTTTACACTTTGCTCAGGCCTGTCTGTCCAAATTCTTAGGTAAATATGGTATGTTTTTTTATTAACTGTATATTGTAAGGCATTGAAAATTCTACTCTAAAAAAAAAGAATTTATACTCCAACAGGAGCTTTTTCGTAGGCATTATCTGGTTTTATTACTGATTTTTTTTTCTGTTTATTATTATTACTATTTACATTTAAGCTTATTCCTGCTGCAGAGATTGTGTTTTTTTTTTGTTTTGTTTTTTTAATGATTTAACCCTTGCCATGCTGAATAAATTAAGATGCCATGCCCACTTCTAATTTTCAGCCAATCAGATTACTTGATCCAGATCAGTTGGCTTCTTCAGAACTGATCTGGATCTACACTGTTTGCAAAGTCAGGGCATATCCAGATTCAGCATGACTAGGGTTAAATTATTGCTATCTCAGCAGAACTTTTTTTTAAAGAAAAATCAGACAGATATCTGCAGCATCTGATCAGGGTCTACACTGTTTGCTCAGGCCTGTCTATCCTAATACGTAGGGTTATTATGGTACATGCATTTGAAACTGATCCACTGTACAGTAATGCTTTATATGTGACACTTTGGGTATTTGGCCAAATTCCAACTCAACAGGCATACAATTATTTAGTGTCATTACGAAAACACGCCTATTCAAATATAAAGAAAATTTCACCTCCAAAACCTGAAAATTTTCAGATAAAAATCTCTGATAATTTTCATATTTCTGCTCAAAACATAGATTGTAGGTACTCGTTAGAACTGCCTCGGTGAGGCAGTTCTAACGAGTACCCACAATCTATGTTTTGAGCAGAAATAAGAAAAGTAATGTATACCCCTTTAAACCCCATTTTTACTATACAAAAGTGGGGTTTAAGGGGGTCGAAATTATATAGGCATGTTTTCGTGATGAATTTGATTGGCTGAGAACAATTTGAAAATTATTACTTGGATAAGTCCAATGAGCAGGAATCCTGAAGCTTTTCTCTTCACACAGATTTCTGAAATGAGCTATTTTAACCATATTTTCGACGTAAATATAACCTATTATAGTTTAAGTTATAAGATATGAAGGAATTATAAGATATGAATTTATTTTATTTTTTTATTTTATTTTATCAATGTGTAAATGCTGGAGAATCACACAGAAACTTAACTTATAGGTTTTGTGCTTTATATAGTTTGTGAGTGATTCCATGGCATTTATACATTGATAAAACAAAAAAAAAATAAAAATCATTTCTGTAGTAAAAAACATGGAATACTCTTTATTTTGTCAGTGTTTAAGTTTTATTCCTCCTTGTTTTAATTAATAATGTATGTGTATGTAACAGGAAATTGTTGAAATTGTTTTATTAAAACTGAACAAAGGTGTATAACTTATTGTCTTTTTTTGAAATTTACAAAAACGCAAATACATATACCCGCTCTTCATATTGGCCCACCGCCGTGTCAATAGTCTCTGCCAAATCACAGAAATGCTTACATAACTGTATAAGCACTTAAGCACAAAGCATTTATGTAACCATCATGTTTCTGTTACACCTATCATTGGTTACATGTTGATTGTATTGGTGTGTTTCTACCATGCTGAATTGGCTCTGGCGGTTTGGGAAGCTGCCCAAAAATGTTTGGCAGTTTCTGTTGGATGCTCATTTCATGTAAAGAAGAAAAAGCATTTTCTCTGTAAAGGTTTCTATGTATTATCTGGTACTTTATGCATAATGTGCAGATGAACACAGGTAAAATACTCATGGCCATTTATAAGAAAAAATAATGAGTCTATACATTACTGCAGAAAAACTACAGCAAAACCCTATAAAAATGTCATACTGGTATGCAACATCACGACAACATACCTATATAATTTTGATCCCCTTAAACCCCACTTTTATAAGTAAAACTGGGGTTTACAGGGGTATACATTATTTTTCTTAATTCTGCTCAAAAACATAGATTGTGGGTACTCGTTAGAACCGCCTTGGCGAGGCGGTTCTAACGAGTACCCACAATCTATGTTTTGAGCAGAAATACAAAAAATATCAGAATTTTTGTCTGAAAACTTTCAGTTTTTGGTGGTGAAATTTTCAATATATTTGAATAGGCGTGTTTTTGTAATGAAAAGCACAATGGCCCAGACCATCCTACACATTCATCAGTGTGGTCAGGGTTTTACTGTTCAGGTTCAGTTTGAGACAGTTGACTGACCTGAGTTGTAAGGCAAGGTAGTTTTACATGGTACAGCAGGGCCTGGTTGTTCAAAGCATCGTTAGCTTAATGAGCTCATTAAGGGTCATTTCGTTAACTGTTTTAGCGGATTCAAGATACAATATTCTGATATTTTTTGCTGAAAAACTGAGTAGCTTTTTTCAGCAAAAAATTTCCGTATATTTGCATATCACTCGATGTAAATTTTAACAAATCGTTAACTAATAACATCGTTAGTTTTGAACAACCAGGCCCAGATGTTTAAAGAAGATAAAAGGTAATAGAAAAAGCCTGTATCACAAGTTTTGATTTATTTAAAATATTGCTGGATAACATGCAAATGATACAAGTACAAAAAGCATTTTTAAGGGGACTGGATGCATTTGTAGATTTTTCTGCTATTTTTCCTGGGAAGACAACTTTTGTGACTTCCTGATTACTTTCCCATTCTGCAAACCCCTTCTGAAAAAGGTTCTACACTAGAAGGAAAACATTTGCTCTCAAACTGTGTAGACTTTGAACAGATGTGTGTCCCAGGAGTTATGGTAAATACAGTGTTTTTCTAAACCTACGAGGGTGAGTCAATAAGTAACCAGCCTATCCCATTTCCGATGGACCGAGACGGTCACGATTTTCATGCTTTGTTTCAATATATATTTTATACATGGGTACAAAATTGCACACGTATCGAGTCATACTTTAATAAGATATTGAATGTCAAACATGGCTAGTGATGCAAAGGCATGCTTTTCATCTAAAGTTGCGTACCATGCTGTAATTCAGTACTTGTATTTAAAAGGTAAAACAGGCAAGGAAATACAGGGCAAGTTAGCCGATGTTTATAGGTCTTCTGCACCAGCTTATGTTCAGGTTAAATTCTGGGTAGGGGAATTCAAACGTGGTAGAACGTCTTTAGAAGATGAAGCCAGGTCTGGACGCCCACTGGATGCCACCGACGAAGAAATGTGTAAGAAAGTTCGGGATCTGGTATACTCTGATAGGCAAATTCAGGTGGAAGAAATAGTGCAGGCATTAGGCATTTCACATGGTAGCGTTTCAACAATCTTACATGATCGTTTAGGTATGCGCAAGCTAACAGCCCGTTGGGTCCCCAAATCCCTTAGCGATGAGCAAATGGCAACCAGAGCATCAGTATGCAGCGCCTTGTTGAAGCGTTTTAGGTCAAAAGATGATTTTCTTTTGCGTCTGGTGACTGTAGATGAGACTTGGGTTCATTATTATGAGCCAGAGAATAAAGCTCAGAGTTGTCAGTGGGTAGGGCCTGCGTCTCCAAGGCCAAAGAAGTTAGATGCAACCATCTGCTGGCAAGGTGATGGCCACAGTATTTTGGGACGCAAAAGGCGTTATTATGTTGGACTTTTTACCCAAGAAAAGTACAATAACTGGAGTGTACTATGCAAACTTGTTAGACCAGCTGAGAACTGCCATCCGTGAAAAACGCCGAGATAAACTCTCTAAAGGTGTTTTGCTGCAACAGGACAACACGAGAGTCCACACTTGCAAAGTTGCAATGGATGCTGTAGAGCGAAATGGGTATGAATTAATACCACATCCTGCCTATTCACCTGACCTAGCTCCTAGGGAATTCTTCCTATTCCCAAACTTGAAAAAGGATATCCGTGGACTTCATTTCCGGTCTGATGAAGAAGTTGTGACGGCAGTTGAGGAGTGGGTCAATGGAAAGGATCCTGACTTTTTCAATTCTGGGCTGATGGCACTTGAACACCGTTGGTCTGGTGCATCACACTAGAGGGCAATTACATCAAAAAAGAAGAGGTGGATCTCAACCGGAAATAAGTTAGGCTGGTTACTTATTGACTCACCCTCATAAATCCTCAATGCTATTAATGAGGCCGATTCATTCCTCTTGTCCACAGTAATGGCTTCAGAGCAGATGTCTGTCTCAAACATATTGTAGTTTTTAATAAAAAAAAATTATAAATTATAAATATATTAATCTCAATTCTTTTAACTATTTTTCAGGAAGACGTTTTGGGAAGAGAGAGATAACAAGATAGAAGGAAGTATCTGTGTTCACTCTATGAAAAATACAACCATGCAAGCCCCACACAGTGTCAACAACTAACAAGCTGGCATCACAAGCACAACAAACTCATCGTTTTTTCTGGGGGAGGCTGCAAATGCCTATTAATCCTTGGGCAATCCTCTTAAGATGGAGAGTTGGGTCTTGGTTCCGCACGAACATACGTAAATACTTATAAAACCAAGATCCTAAGCCTCCGTCACTTGGACCACAACAACTAATTGGTGTCTGGCAACTGGTGAATTACCTTCTCTCACATGATTCAGCCTAAGAAGTCCCTTAAAGATGCCTCTATTGGACGGTCGGGGAAAAATCATAGCAATTGTAACCTAGTAGGTTTTTAGCTCGCCTGTACGAAGTACAAGGAGAGCTATTGTAGTCACCCCGGTCGTCCACATTTGCGTTCCCGTTCCCGTCACACTGCGTTAAAGTTTTTCAAATGCTTATATCTCAACAGTCACTCCTCACAGAGGCATCAAATTTGGAACTTAGGTACCTTGGAAGGTCTTCTGAGATTCCAAGAGAATAAACCCCTGGGTTCATGCCCCTGGGTGGGGCTAGGGGTCAGAATCTAGGACACCTTTGTCATACTGTGTTAAAGTTTTTCAAATTCTTATACATTGTATCTTGACTTTCACTCCTCATAGAGCATTCATATTTAGAATTTGGGTACCTGGAGGAGTCTTCTGAGATTCCAAAAGAACATACCCCTGGGTTCATACCTCAGGGTGGGACTTGGAGTGGGGCTAGGGGTCAAAATCTAGGACACATTTGTAAAATCTTATATGCCTACAGGTTATAGACACAACTGGTTATACATCAGCTAACTATGTGACATCGGTTTAAGAGTAAGAGAGTGAAGGTCATGGTGACCTACATTTTACGGTCCAGGTCACCTAGATTTCACGGTCCAGTGATTTTGCCTTATATCTTGAATACTATTTGTTGGATAAATGTCACACCTGGGATATTACTTCCATGTGACCCAATGAATGACCACTTACTATATCTAGGTCATTGTGACCTATATTTCATGGTTCAGTGATTTTGCCTTATATCTTGAATACTATTTGTTGGATAAATGTCACACCTGGGATATTAGTTCCTTGTGACCCGATTATTGACGTCAAAATATATCTCTGTTGGTGTGACCTGTATTTCATGGTTCAGTGATTTTGCCTTATATCTTGAATACTATTTGTTGGATAAATGTCACACCTGGGATATTAGTTCCATGTGACCCAATGAATGACCACTTACTATATCTAGGTCATTGTGACCTATATTTCATGCTTCAGTGATTTTGCCTTTTATTTTTATTACTATTTCATGGAGAATTGTCATACCTGGATTATTATATCTATGTGACAAAATGATTTACATACAAATACATCTAGGTCAGTGTGACCTATATTATATGGTTGAATGATTTCGCCATATATCTTGAAAATTATTTCATAGATTATTTCATTTTGAATTTCTTAATGATAAAAATGTTACAATATAAAATGTACCCAGCAGGCGAGCTACGCTGTCCTACGACAGCTCTTGTTTAGATTTTTTTTCCATTTTTTACAATTTTAGCTTTCGACTACGCGTTCTTTCTGTCCTCCTTTTGTTTTTGACTGCACACCCTCTTTAGCTTTCGACTACGCATTCATTTATTTAGACTACACGATTGAGCTAAGTCCCGAAATGCTCCTCAATCCTTGCTCCTCCAGCCTCCCATTTTGTTTCTGCAGACTCCAGGCCCACCTCCACCTAGTGTTATTAATTTAGCACGAAGCATGTGGGTCCGCGGCATGGTGACAGACCAAGAATAATACATGGACAAAACACCATGATGTTAGTTTTAAACTCGAACCATTTAGGCCAACACTTACAGACTGGATGACTATTTACCTGCACAGTGTCTGGGTGAGATAACCTAGTTAGAAATTATAACTTGGCCCGTTTTAAGCCAAACCAGGAGTCCAATAAAACTAATCCGAATTTTCCGGCGCTGCCTCTATGTGACTCAGTTGCCTGGTAGCGTTAAAAATCTGACTAGTAGTAGTAATGTCTGTCCCAATACGCATTGCCTAGGGTAAATATGGTATTTTCTAAACCTGAATACTATCAATGAGACAGATTTATTCCCATTGTCCACAGTAATGGTTGATCTGTTTCTATGGTGACTATACCAGAATCCCCATCCCAGGTATTAGATGTGCTGACCATCTCCCCAAATCTCAACTGCCCTTTATCTACAAGAAAACAAGTAAATCAACAAGTACAAACAAAGCTGGCAGGGCAGGTTCTGGTCAGCTGATAATTAACATAGCTCCAGAAAAGGCACTTTTTTTTCTCAACCATAGTATTCATAGCTTTTTTTTCTCCACAAAAACATATGCTGTGGTTACTCAACAGAAGTGCCTCAGTGAGGCATTTCTGTTGAGTATCCACAACATATGTTTTTGTGGAGAAATAAGAAGCATGGATACTATTATCCAAATCTATGTGATATGCATGTTTTCTACATGCCAAAGTATGCAAGAGTTGCAATGCAATGACGTACATGTATGACTGCATATATATAGAGGTATATGGTCAAAAACTGTTTAAACAAACTAACCAAAGGAGTAAAAAAAATGTGTTATTTAAAGAAAGCTGTCTTTAAACAGGTCAGAATGGTTATGTTTTAATCATCTGGGTATGTTTTCAAGTGGTTCCTTAACAAAAGTGGAATCTTAACAGAGGTGTTTTATTTGACAGGTTCCATTTACAGTTGACTCTTGTTATCTCAAACACTGATAACTCGTACTACAGCTAAAGTCAAACTAAATTTTGGATAATGTTGGTTTAGTTTTGTTTTATGTTCTCTACATTTCAGTTCCTGTTTTCTCAAATTACTTTTATCTCAAATTGAAAATTATGATCTCTTGGTGTTTGAGAAAGCAAGAGTCCACTGTTGTTTTTTTGTTGTTGTTTTTTTATTTTTTTTTTAATAAGTTTCTGTCTTCAGGATTAAAACCTAATCAAACTTTTAAAAGCATTTACCAGCTTGTGTACAGATTTAAAAAAAAAATCTCCAAGTTTCATATAGTTTCCATTTCCAAATTTTGGTTTATAAACACTGCTGATCTTTATTATCTGATTTCATACAGATATGATTGCCACAAAATGTCAGGAATAATTTTTAAAATATTTGTGACTGGAGCAAATGCTGAAACAAATGCTGGCAAATCACTTGCAAATGTATCTGGCATTTACCTTATTCAATCTGATAACTGTCTGGTAAGTTGGTTTGGTTGACAATAATACTGTATTTACCCTAAATATTTGGACAGACAGGCTTGAGCAACAGTGAAACCCAGACCTGAAGCTGCGGAATGGTTGATATGATCAGGATCCACAGTCTTTGCCACTCATCCAGTAGTTTTGAGATATAGTTACAGGTACAGACAATCCTCTTTATATCAACACTCGATACAACGTCAAAATTCGTTATAATGCCAATGTGGATGCCACGTAACCTTCACTCAAGAAGTGACAGTTAATGAGAAATTATGCAAGAATATTGCAGTAAAACTTCAAGCAACATATGTTTTGGATATTTGTTAGAATTGCCTCAGTGAGGCAATTCTAACAAATATCCAAAAAATAATGTTGTATGCGGAAATAAGAATAAAACAAGGCCTTTCTTACATATCATTCTGTCCATTAAGGATTCTTTACAATAGCAAATTAATTTTAATGGCAACATCTTTGAAACAAATGCTGTCGTTGTAACGAGGGTTCACTGTAGTAAATTGGACTTGTACAAATTTTAGACAAGTATGGTAATGAGTTCACTCTTACAGTGCTAAGCAAAGTTGAAGCAGATGCCATTCCAAATTTTTCTTTTTCAGAGAAAATAAGACTTGGCATTTCATGTGCATTATCTGCTAGGCAGATGATTCACAAGAAATGTTAAGCCTTATTTTCCCTGAAAAAACAAACAAACACAAAGCACTTAGCAAAATTATAACAGATATCATTCTATTATTTTTTATTTTTCAGAGAAACCAACTTGTCCTTTCATTGTTCATTGAATTGTCTGCAAGGCAGATGAAATGTCAAGCCTTATTATTTCTGAAAAATAAAATAGTATAAAAATGTCATCTGCTGTTAAGGGTTATTGCATAAAGCGTTATTTTTTCTAGAAAATAAGAATAGAAATGAAAAAAAAAATGTCATCTGCTGTAGTTGTGACTTGCACTAAGGATTAATATATCTGTGTAGAACACCTACCTAAATTCCACTTTAGTCCAGTTGTGGTAACACAATCACATGAGGAACCCAGTGGTATTAGACCACACCATTCAGCTCGGTACGAAGAGGCGGTATGAAGCACATGCTTTCCCTGACAAGAAATATTAGTAAAATTTAGTGTCAGATGAAGACAGAACAGACAAATGAAGGTAAACTGCAGAAGAAGTACTACATTAGAATGGTTAACGGTAAAACCTTGTGCCATGGACATCTGACCTACCCTTTGATCATGAAGCAGTTCTAGAATGGCAATGCAATTGACTCAACAGAAGTAGCCAATAACCAATAAGGGTGAAGGCACAGGGGAAAATCAAGCAGTAATGGTTTGACAAATACTAATATTAACCTGTATATTTTAAAGGTAAAATTGTATTGTTTGTCTAAGGAAAATGAACTGGTATCCAAATGGGCACTGTTAAGTACACACTGTGGAGGAGTAAATTCTAATGAACACCCACAATTAACACATTGTGGACAAGAAATATAAAACAATAATATCTTAATAAAAATCTATTTAAAAAACTGTCTTGGAATCAATGAATTCATAAAGTCTTTATCTTGGCGCTAATAATAAATTATTTACCTTGGTACCAATAAAACGCTTGGCTCTGGTAAGGAACTATTTATCTTGATACCAAGAAGAAAGTATTTATCTTAAACTTTATCAACCCTTTAACTTTATTATGTTATCGGCCACATGCAGGGTCGAGAATCATACCAGGGCCACATCAGTTTCAAGTCAGAGACATAATGCTGTACTATCCATGCACCAATAACTTTTATCTTGGTAGCAATAAATAATTATCTTCTATCAATATTTAAACTTTTTCTTGGTACCCCTTTTATGAATGAACCTTCACAGAAGTGTTTTCAATAAGCACCACTAAATTCCTAATTATATTTTCATAGCAGTGTATTTATAAAGTAAATTAGTGCTTAAATTTAAACAGCCCATAGATGGACAAAAGGCTATGCCATTCATTTTTTTTCCTGCTAAGACTATACATAAGTTAAATTAGTCCTTAGAAAAGACCTTTAATCAATTTTAACTATCTGAACTCAAAGTTCATAAATGGCATGCTATAAATAATAAAAAACGTGAAAAAATAATACCCTGCCATTATCATGTCAAGGGCAGATAACTCTATTAAAAATTGAAAAAAAATGAGCCCATTAGCAACCCAATACCAGATCTCCATAATATCAATGAAAATATCAAATTTGGTGAGAATCCATTGATATTTACCAAAGCTGTCATCCGGAAACGAAAATATAGAACTGGTGTGTCACAGGCAGATACATGTAGCTCCTTCAAAAATTGAGGGAATTAGCCCATTAGCAATCCCAAATCAGATCTCCACAATATCAATGCCAACACCAAGTTTGGTGAAAATCATTTGACACTTACTCAAGCTATCATCCAGAAACAAAAATACAGATGGACAGATGTTTGTTTGTGTTGAGGTTTTATGGCCCAGTCAACCCAATGGGGTCATGTCAAGCACGGTCAGTTTACCTAATCACACATTTACTGGGCAGGCTTAGTCCTCTAAGCGGTTAACCAGTATTGTGCACATTCTTTCGCCAGAAACTGACAACTGCCCTTCTTGAATCAGCGGAAGAGAGAGAATGACCGTAGAAAATATTTCCCGATCAATCTCCATGAAAGAATGTTGCCGACCTCGGCAGGGGTTGAACCCGCGACCTCCTGGTCTCCAGTGGGGCGGCGCATCCAACTGAGCCACCGAGGCCGGCTAACGGACACATGTATGACAGATGGACAGACAGACAGATGGACAAGTAGATGGACACATGCACACCAGCATAAAACCATAATACACCACCACAAAGTGTGGTGGGGGTATAAAAACACATTTCGCTTGTGAATAGCATAGACCCAAACCAGTTTTATAAAATATTAGCACAATGTAAATTCTATCTAAAAAAAAAAGAAACAAGCCTGTCAGCTTCAGATAATAGGGGTATCAACTTCAAGATAAATAGTTTTCATAATTCTCCATGAAAACACACAGTAGATACTCATTAGAAACACTTCACTACTCATAAGAAGCATTTTACTAAATATTTTTCTTATTTCTCTATAAAAAAAATGTATGTTGTAGGAATTTGTTAAAAGCACCTCAGTCAGGTGCTTCTAATGAGTACCTACAACATATATTTTCATGGATTTTCATGCAGAAACAAGGACAATATCAGTACTTTTGGACAAAAAAAAAAGTTATTTGAAGCTATGGCCTTATATGTCTGCTTGTAGTCATTACATGCATTTCTAACATGGCTGTGTTTTGATGTGCGTAATTGTTTTTCTTTTTCAACAGAACACCACTATCATGTTAACCCTTGTCATGCTGAATAAATTATGACACCACACCCACATGTAATTTTCAGCCAGTCAGATTACTTTATTCAGGTTGTTGATACAAATCTGAATACTTAATGACAAACAGTGCAGATCCAGATCAGTTGGCTTCTTAGAAGCCAACTGATCTGGATTTACACTGTTTGCAAAAGCAGGGTATATCCGAGTTTAGCAGGACAAGGGTTAAGCACACTAACCTTTGACAGAAGACAAGCCAGTGACTCCTTTGAAAACAGATAGATTGGTGTCTCAGGAAGAAAAGTTTTTGCAATAAATAAGGTATTAATATTGGCAAAAATCTGGTCCAGTCTCCCGGTAAATGCTCCAAGAACTAAGAGACATTTAACCTACGAAAGAAAGAAAACAAGTAAATTAAAGCAAAACCATCAATCTTTCATTAGTTTTATCTGCTTTGTGGATTTTCATGCATCCATTTGTGGGCTGGATGCCAAGTTGGTAAGTGCTCTCAGCTTGCAAGCAGAAAGTCATGGGTTTAAATCCTGCTCTTGTCAAGAAAATTTTCAGACCATTAGAGCACCTGGTTTATAAGTGTGCCCTTAATTGAGAAGCTGAGAATGAAGTGGACATGGAGGGCTGTGACATATAGTGGCACCAAGTGAACACCAATGATTCATGGAAGCAAGGCTGTACATGTACATTTGATGCTGCCTCCATGTGCCTAAAGTGCCTGATAGTCTTAAGAATCTACGGTTGGTACATTTTTATAGACACTTATTTGCATTATGTTCAGCAAACTTACAACAGGCATATGATATTTCTCTCAGCTGTGATCATTGCAATACCTGAACGCCTGATTAAATTTCTCTCCAAGAAATTAACCAAATCCAAAACATATTAGTTTTGCCAATGTAGCTCAAATTTGAAACAATTAAAATACAAGTGGGAAAAAAATTGGGAGCAGTTTTACTAGGGCATTTACCCTAAATACTAGGCTCAGTTGTTCAAAGCATTGTTAGCTTAGCCAGCGTGTTAATGACAAACCTGTTAACTTTTGTAGCTGAAGTATTTTCAAATACAGTGATATTTTTGCTGCAAAATGTGAGTAGCTTTTGCAATGCAAAAGCTACTCACATTGTTCAGCAAAAATTATCAATGTATTTGCCATACATGTATTTCAAGACAGAAATTTTAATATCACGTTTGCTAATAACTTTGTTAAGTTTTTAACAATGGGGCCCTGGACACCGTAACTCCTTACTATACCTATCCTTAAAATTGAACATCTATTTTACTACCTGCTGACCCAAGCAGTTAACCAGTATTGTGCATTTTCTTTCACCAGAAACTGACAACTGCCCTTCTTGAATCAGCGGAAGGAAGAGAATGACCGTAGAAAATATTTCATGATCAATCTCAAAAACAAGAATGTTGCCAACCTGGCTGGGGTTGAACCGGCAACCTCCTGATCACCAGTTGGACGTGCATCCAACTGAGCCACCAAGGCCGGCTGCTGACCCAGTAATCAAGCAGATATATATGTACTGGTATTTAATAAAATACACTTGAACCGCTTTATCAGATGGTTCATTATAAGATGGTTTTGGATATAAGACAGTTCAAACGTGGACCCTAAAAAAGTATTGTATCCAAACAAAAAATGTATAGATTACCAGTATATAGAAACGTTACTATTTATGGTCATTTTTTCTATATATTCAATACTTTTTTGTTTTTGATTCAACACATTTGTTTAGCTAACAAAGTTTTTGCTTTAGTTTTAGCTGGAATTTTATGGCCCTATCAACATTATTAAGGTCATGTTGAGCCAGTCAGTTAACCTATTCACAATCTTCCTGGATAGGTTGAGTCCTCTAAGGGGTTAACCTGTACTTGTGTACATACTTTCACCAGTAATTGGCAACTGCCCTTTTTGAATCAGCAGAAGGGTGAGAATGACCACAGAAATGATTTCAAGATCAGTCTCCACATAAGTTATATGTGGCTGAGCTGGGATTCAAACTTACAATACCTGTATCTACAGTCAGATGCACAACTCTCTGCTAGGGGTCCCAGCAATACAGTAAATGTCCTAAAATTTTGTACACCAAAGTTTCAGATAAATGGATAAACAGTGCAGATCCAGACCAGACTGCTCCTTCAGGAACAGTTTGATCAGGGTCTACACTGTTTGCCATAACTATTTCAAGTAATGACTGCATAAAAGGAAAATTTTGGGCCAAAAATGTATAGAATAGTGTTAAAAATTTTAGGATATTTATGGTAGTGTTATATATAGGTGTGGTGCAACAGCTTTTATTGCCAGCAAAGAGTCTATACCTTTGAAATAACATTTCTTTCTGCCAACACTTTGAGGCATTTAGTGAAGTCTGTGTAATCTTGATCTGGTGTCTTTATGACCTCTACACTCTGGAAAGACAAAAGCTAATTAAAAAATTAACATCCTTATCTTTCGCTAGATTTGGAAAATTTTATCCCTTAAAATAAAGAACAAGAAAAATACCTAACAGCATTATGGACAGGTTTTTCAAAAAGGTTAACCAAAAGGCAAACCCTGGACGACGCCAAACGCCAACCCACCCACCCGGACATGGCTATTTTAAAGGACTGATCTTTGAAAACCCCATCCAAAAATCAATTTTGACTGCACCAGCTTTTGGCTTCAGGGGAGATAAGTATGAAACAAAGAAAGTCAGAGTTGTCTCTCTTGCACGCAATATGCCTACTACTCCTTATCTATGCCTATACCAAATATTAACAAAATATTTCAAACCATTAAGAAGTGAACAAGAATTTGGCCTCTACCAAATATTAACAATTTGAAAATATTTCAAACCATTAAGAGGTGAACAAGAATTTGGCTTAGAAATTCGTTCTTAGGAGAGAACTAAAAAAAAGAACAAAGGAATTGTCCTTCTTGTATGTAACACTCTTACTTGACCTGATTTAATGTCCCTACTAAATATTATCAAATTATCTCAAACAATATGGGAATTATGGCCTGCACAATATTTTGGTTTCAGGGGAGATGAGTACATGACAAAGAAAGTGAGAATTGTCTCTCTTGCACATGACACCGCTTCTGGTCATTATCTATGTCTCTACCAAATATTATCAAAATATTTCAAACCATTAAGAACTTATGGAGTGTATAAGAATATGGCTTAGAAATTTGGTCAGGGGAGATAACTAAAAAAAATAATAAAGCAAGGAGTTGTCCTTCTTGCATACACCCCTCCTACTTGACCTGATATATGTCCCTGCAGATATTATCAAATTATCTCAAACAGTATGGTATCGCCTGTACAAGATTTCGGCTTCAGGGTAAATAAGTACATAACAAAGAAAGTAAGAGTTGTCTCTATTGCATGTGACACACCTGCTGGTCCTTTTCTTTATCCATACCAACTATAAAAGCAATCCACTGAAGAATAAAGGTGATATATAACATTGAAAAAAGTTTAACCAAAAGGTAAACCTTGGACATCAAGGGAGATAAATACATAACAGAGAAAGTGAAATTTATTTCTCTTGCATGTGTCATGCCTATTGGTCCTCCTCTTCTCCCGTACCAAATATGAAAGCAATCCACTAAAAAATAAAGGTAACATATAACTTTGAAGAAAAGGTAAACCAAAATGTAAACCTCGAATATCAGGATGGATAAGTACATAATGAAGAAAGTGAGAGTTGTCTCTCTTGCACATGAGACACCTACTGGTCCTCCTCGTCATCCCTACCAAATATGAAAGCTATCCACTGAAGAATAACGGTAACATATAACTTTGGAAAAAGGTTAACCCAAAGGTTAACTGGGATGACGCTCGCCCGATGACTGCCCGCCCACCTACCTGCCTGCCCGCCCAGATATTGCTATTTTAAAAGACAGATTTTTTTAAAAACCCTTCCAAAAATTTTATCAGAAGAATTTTTTATTTTTATTTTTTCCTGAGAAATAAGACTGGCATTTCATGTGAATCATCTGCCTAGCAGAGGAACCACGTGTTATGCCAAGTCTTGCATGCATGTTCTCTGAAAAACAGGATGCTGTCTGCTAAAATTTTGAACTAATAGCATTTTAAGGGTTAACAAGCAACTGTCAACATATCAGTAATATTATTTCTATTTTCGTACAAAGCAAGGCTTGACATTCCAGTGAGACAAGGGGACAGGAAACAGTATATTTTCTGAATTTTTTTTTTGAAAGGGAGACAACCTCTGTGACTTTCAGTTTGCTTATTTCCAAACAAGCTCCTTAGGAAAAGGGGTCAACTCAATAAGGAAAGAATTTGCTCCCTTTTAAGGTAGACAAAAATGAGCAAATTGTTTCTTTTTAAACTCCTTTTCATACATGAAGCCAAGACAATTTTAACAGTTTTGCCACTCCTGAAATGGTATTAAATTGTTGCCCTTAAAGTATCAGGCATGTCAATGGACATCATTCTAAAATATTTTCTGTTTATTTCCATAAGAAAACAAGGCTTGACTAGTTTTTTTTCTTCTGACCATTCCAAGGTGGTTCCTCCACCGCAGGTCTTTTTTGGATATTGCAACGGTGCCAGTTACTTTAGTCATTGTTGGGTCCATATCTTTTATTTTTTCAGTACCTCAGAGAGGCTGCACTTCGTGATTGTGGCCCTTCCTAGGTAACTTCATTTAATTAAATAAAACAGGTTGTGGTGCCCTTAAACTGCCAATCACAACTATTGTCATCTGCTTTGTCATCTGCTTGTGATTTTAAAAGTCATTTTTGCAAACAGTGTGGACCCAGATCAGACTGCTCCTCTAGGAGCAGTCTGATCAGGGTCCACACTGTTTGCCTGTATGCAAAAAATAGATTTGAAAGAATTGCAAAAATATTCAGCAGACGACATAAACAGACGACATTTTGAGACGCAGGTTTTTGTGGCATTTTAAGGGTTAAAGCAAACACAATATGATGATTTTCATGGACAACGGAGTCTATACTAACTTTTTCCTTGTAGAACTGTAGAACTTCTGGCGGAGCAGAATCGAAGTCTCCAGTGACCATATCAGGTATATAATCCTCCCTATGATCTTTGGTGTTATAATACAGTTCATTGATGCCACCATCCACCATTGCCTTCACTGCAGCTAAAACAGTTAAGGGGAACATATATACTTTTTTGCCAGTTTTTACAAGGGAGATATCTTCTATGACTTCCTGTTTGCTCTCCTGCATATATGCCCCGTCTGAAAAAGGGGGACAACTCAAAAAGGAAACAATTTGTTTTTGTTTTTTTTATTTTAGGATTTGTAAATAATTTGTGCTAGCTGCATTGTTTACATCTACGATAGTTTTCTAAAAAAAAAAAAAAAAAAAAACTCACCCCATCACTTCTCGCCCCCACCCCTCTCCCAAATAAGGACAACCCTTACTACATGTATTTGGGTCCAAACTGTTATGTTTCTGAGTTATATTTACCTTTTCTAGAACTAAAAGTGAAACCCCATGGCTCCAGGAAACAATTTTCTGAATGTTGAATATTTTTTCTCAAAAGTGAGAGCAGTGAAATTAGTATGATATATAACTCACTTTATACCTATTCATTTGGTATTACTTGGCATGTATTTTCTGTCAAACACATGAAAAATACCCGGTACTGTCCAAGTTTCATCTCCTATAAATTATATTCAGTTTTCTATGAGGTAAGACCTCTATTGAGACTAAAATGGGTGAGAACAGTCGCTAATAATCAATCCTGAAATCTAAAAATTCAGTCCTGAAATTGAAATACTTTTCCCAGGTACTGGTAGGACTGAGAAATTACAATAAAACAATTCATACCTCAAGATAAGATGATTTTTTTCATCCCAAAACTACTTATATTTTTTCATATTTCTCAATAAAAAAAAATTATGTTGTGGGTACTCATTACAAGTGCCTCCCCAAGGCACTTCTAATGAGTACCCACAATATGTTTTTGTTGAGAAATAAGAAAATTATCGTGTGGATATCCCATCTTATATGCAACTATGCAACTATTAATTAGTTTAATAATAATAATTGGTTTTAAAATAAGTTATTTCAGGCATATATCAACCCCAAATAAACTATTTTTTAAATAAAATGTTGGTCTTGTGAACAAGTGTAAAAGTGAATTTCTTTGCTTAAAATGTAAGTTCTCAATCCCGAAATCAGGATTAACCTTGAAGTTTCCCATCCCTGGACTAAGACAGGCTTTCTTATTGCCACAAAACAATGAATGAAATCATATACGTTAATAACCCTTAGTACTGGGACAGACAGGCTTGCATAAACAGTTTAAACCAAGATCAGATGCCACAAAATGTGGCATCTGATCAGGGTCTAAACTGTTCTGTCTGTCCACCAGCAATCTTTAGACAGTCTGACACATGAAAAGGTAGTAAAATGGATTGTTCATTTTTTTTTTTTTTTTTTTTTTTTTTTGACAAGTATGGTAAGCTGTTTGAGGTGTCCAAATACTTAATATTTCTTGTTCTTCCAAAGACTTAAGGGCTGATATTCATTTAAATCTGCTCCAAAGGGTTGATATTCATTTAAATCTTCTCCAAAGGGAATGACTGGAATGAAATACTATGTTCTACTGTAAAAAAGAACAAAAAAACAAAACAAAAAAAACTGAAAATATTCTAGATGCTAATATTCAAATTACATATTTTAACCCTTCTCTTGCTGTCTTAGCAAACAGTGTAGATCCCAGATCAGTTGGCTTCTGAAAAGAAGCCAACTAAACTGGATCTGCACTGTGTGTCATTAAATATGTGAAGTTCTATCATAAAACCTGGATCAAGTAATCTGATTGGCTGGAAACTAGAAGTGGGTGTGGCATCTTAATTTATTCAGCTTGACAAGGGTTAAAGGTTATCATACCTTTTGGCCAGACAGTTCGCAATATTTTCATCTGTGGCTCCAATGGTTGATTCAAGACAATTAAACCATACTTCCTGCCTGAAAAAACATATATACAATCTTGGACCCAATATACACTGGACTAGTAACTACGGTACAGGTATTGTATTTATTGGAAATATGTTGTCGTGGCTGAGTTGTCATAATTTTGTATGATGAAATTTAAATGCTCATATTTCAGTTATTTTTCCAAATATCTCAGATTTGTTTTCAAAAAGCAATAGGTCAATATATTACCTGTAAGACTGCGGCATTATATTTAAGGAAAACTCAACAGTTTTTGTAAACATCAACGAGGAAACTAGGTACCCATTTTAGCTACTTTCGGCACTTTCAGCAGAAAATCATCAGAAATTCACGCAAAATGATGTATAACTTCAATCTAATTAATTGTGACTTAACATTTTTCAACCAAACCTTTTAAAAATAATTTATTACAACTTTAGTTATTATCCAAAATAATTTTTAATGACCATAGTGCTGTAAAATAGCGCTAAAATCAAGCCACGACAACATATTTTGGCAGTTCCGTTAGTGACAAGTCCGGGTATTATTAGGTCTGAGATACGATGTAGTGGAAAAAAATAATTAAACATTTCTAACAAGCAATAATTAAATTCCACTTTTGATTCTATCTTATTTTTTAGAGATACTAACTGTAAATAATTTCTACATCAAGTTTCCAGTGCAATGTTAATTTCTACCATGATTAAGTAAACAAGGAATTTTGAATGGCTCTTAAACAGAAAGGCCATATCTACCCTAAGTACTGGATTGCCTAAGCAAACATACCCAGATAGCATGCCACAGAGCAAAAAAATAGAAAGCGGAACAGTTTTGTTACTGCATTTACCCTAAATAGACAGATAGACATGAATCATAGGCATAATACTCATATTGCACATTATGCATGTGCCTAACATGCATAAGAAAAATACAAATGTCATGTATTTACAATAAAGTGACATTAACATAACTATTTTCCTTCTTACCATAGGGGCTGCTCTTAAAAGAAAGAATTTACTCCCTCTGGTAGTAAATTCTTTCCTTTAAGTGCAGCTCTTATTTTAGAAGTTAGTAAATAAGTAAGTAAAGACTTTATTTATCGAGGGTTACAACATTTAGCACATACATTAGTCCATGTAATAGCTAATCTTCCATGAGGCCCTCACTATTTACATATATACACAAATACACAAAAAAACAGGATATAAACTGACATTTTTTTCTGATATTGTAATTACAATGTATGTGTGCCAGTTTGAGCTTTTGAGAATTTAAGAAAATAAGGACAACTTCCTTACAATACCTTCCATTACTATATTTTTCAGGTATGGATTATCTTACCAAAACGAAATGCAAGAAGTCCAGTGAAATACTGTATGGTAAGGTACACTTGATGCAGAAAGAGAAAGAAATCGCCTAACCTCAGAGGAGATTCTAGGCATATTCAGTGCTTGCATTAAGGGAAGTCTGGGAGTCAGAGACTCCCAAAAATTGTCCTGAGACTTCCAAAAATCAATGTCAGGAAGTCTTGGACTCCAACTTTTAACATATACCTCACCATTTATATAAAAGGATTAAGAATGAATTTGTGCTAAATCTAGCTTCAGAATGGCAGTTTTACTTCCTAAATGAAATATAAGAATATTTAGGTTAAATTTCTGGAAGTAAGTAAAAAAGTTTAATAAGCTGGACTTCCAGATAATGGACCTTGGAAGTCCTGGGACTTCCTGATTTAGATACACTACAACCTCTTTATAACAAGGTTCGTTATAACACGATTTTAGATATAACACGGTTCAAAGATGGATCCCAAAAATGTATAGATTATATTGAAAAATGACCATAAATGATCATTTTTCAATATACTCTATATTTTTGTTTGGATATAACACAATTGTATAACTAACACGTTTTATGCTATGGACCCCAACTGTGCAACATTATAGTGTTTTAAAGAGGTTGTGGTGTAGTTAGTGCAAGCACTGCATATTGTTTCAAGATTTTTCCAGAGTGTGCTTAAAAATAATTCCATTCTGGCTACACTGCTGTAAACAGCCAGACAGATATAAATCGACAAGCAGTAAAGACCTATATCAAATATGCTTGACTACACTGTTCATCATTCAGCCAGCATTTTCAGAAATATTTCCACATACCACCCAACCAGAGAGATTCTTCGATAATGTCAAAACACATCTGCAGAAGTCAAGTGACTTATCCTGATGTTATGTATGGTGAGTTAAATGGTGAGTATTACAAGGTAGTCAAATGAATTTGTTCAGATTTAACCCTTATCATGCTGAATAAATTAAGATGCCACACCCACTTCAATCAGATTACTTGATCTGGGTTTTTGATAGAAATTCACATATTTAATGTCAAACAGTGCAGATCCAGATCAGTTGGCTTCTTCAGAAGCCAACTGATCTGTGGATCTACACTGTATGCTAAGACAGGGCATGTCGTGTTCAGCAAGAGAAGAGTTAAAGGGAGACATCTTTTGCAACTTCCTGTTTGCTTTCCTGCACATTAAGTCCCTGCTGAAAAGAGGCCCACTCTTAAAGGAAAGAATTTAGTCCCCTTTTCGAGTAGAACCCTTTTTTAGAAGGGAAGCAAAATAATTTTGACAGCATTATTTCCCCTGAAAGTGTACCTCTTCTCCTTTCAGAGGTAAGGAATTATGGTGTCTAAGTATCCATGGTAATTGCAGTAATTAAAGATGCATAATCAATTTTCAGTTTTGGATATTTCCATATTTACGCTAAACATTGGGACAGCTTAACCCTTAAGCTGCCAATCACAACAATTGTCATTTGCTTTGTCATCTGCTTGTGATTTTAAAAGTCATTTTTTGCAAACAGTGTGGACCCAGATCAGACTGCTCCTAGAGGAGCAGTCTGATCAGGGTCCACACTGTTTGCCTGTATGCAAAAATAGGTTTGAAAAGTTTGCAAGAATATTCAGCAGATGACATATCCAGACATTTTCAGATGCAGGTTTTCTTGGTATTTTAAGGGTTAACTCCTTACCATGTCTTAAAGTTTGAGAAAAGTATATTTGACAACCAGCTGGTATACAAGTATCTAAACACTTCTGGATAAATCGCAAATAGTGCAGACCCTGATCAGATATCCCATGCTATAGCATCTGATTTAGGTCTGCACTGTTTGCTCAGGCCAATGAGGCAGAATACTTAGGGTAGCACAGGTCTAGATGAGAGTGGGTATTAGGTATTAACCCTTGTGCAGCTAAACCCGGATATATACTGCCTTAAACAGTGCAGATCCAGATCAGCTGGCTTCCGAAGAAGCCAACTGATCTGGATCTGCACTGTTTGCTATTAAGTAAGTGAATTTATAGCAACAACCTTGATCAAGTAATCTGATTGGCTGAAAATCAGAAGTGGGTGTGGCTTCTTTATTCAGCAGGACAAGGCTTAAATATTTTTCTTATTTCTCAACAAAAACATATGTTGTGGGTACTCATTACAAGTGCCTTGACAATTTTCAACAACATACATATATATGTTTTCATGGTGAAATAAGAAAAATATCAATACTTTTGGATTGAAAAAAGCATCTTATCAAGAGCTATGGTAAATACAGAAACCTCCATTTATGCCTAGCAACCTCAAAAAGGGACCTTGACAAACAGTGCAGACAAAGATCAGCTACTGCATTCTGCAGGTTCTAATCAGAGTCTTAGTGATTGCTATATATATATATGTATATATATATATAACATTAGCTATTTGTAGCGAAAGAAGCAGTTAAAACCCAACCTGATATATCCATGCTCAGCTCTTGGGGTAAAAATTTTAGCAGATGACATTTTGAATAATTTTTCTTATTTTTTTTCCAGAAAAATTGGTTTTGACAGTTCATGCAAATGGTCTCCTAAATCTCCTTCGGAGACAATCTATGTTTTGATATTTTATGCAAATGGTCTACTAAATCTCCTTCGGAAACAATCTAAATGAAATGTCAAAGCCTATTTTCAAGGAAAAATAAGAAAAATATGATCAATTTGTCATCTGTTGAATTTACCTGGAGTGTGACAATGGTTAAAGTATGTGGACAGAGTTTTTTTTTAAATAATGCTTATAACAGCAGCTTTATCATTAAAAACAAAAGAACAAATAATAGTTTTCCTGCCAAATTTGTTCTGTGGCTGGGAAGAAAACACCAATTTAATGTAATAAATAAGATGAAAGTATTGGAAAATCTGAAGAAATTCAAACTGAATAGAACCTCTGACCCAGACAATGTGATATAACATAACAAATGAAGTACAAAATGAACAGGTACTGCCTGTAAGCTGCTCCTCCCTCTTAATCAGTTGGCATCATACCTTACGTAAATGATTCTGCAGCAGACAAAAGGGCGCAATCAGAGACCGGATGCAAACGCTCGCTTGTTTCTGATGTCAGCATATAACCAAGGACTTCGTCATTTTGTAGATCTGTTTCATCAAGAAAATAGGAAAACGACCATATATTCTAGTGAGAAAAAAAAAAAAAAACATATCTGGAGCCCACCAATTCCATAAACTTTAAACAGAGAAGAATATATATATATATTTTTGTACCAGTCTGCTGCAGCAGTGATGATTGTAAACAGCTGATCTGTCACTGATAAACTGCAATTGTACAAATATACAGTATTGTCACAGCTCACCTGTATCATGTTCAAGACACTGCAGTGGATACAAATGACTTTCACCCATGCTTCATCTACTCTGAAAATAATGAAACAGTCAATGATAAGTAGATAAATGAACTACTCAGAAGTAATGCAACAGTCATTTGCAACCACAGCCCCCATGGGGCTGGGGAATAATAGGGATATTGACTTTTCACTCTGCAAAGCCCGGGTATATGCCCTGCACTATGGGGACATTTTTTATGTCAAATCGCTGGCAAAGTTCCCACCCCCAGATGTTATATCCAATCCTATCATATAAAATGAAATCCATTTTCTTGCAATATGAACTGATGCAAGAAATGAAATTTTCAAAAATTACTGCCAGAAGAAGCCAATATTAATCTCCTTAGATGTCTATTCTAGTAGAATAAACTGCCTGCTCAACATCACCTTGATGCTGACAGAGTCATGACATTATCTATTTTACCAGCTGTTTTGGTGGGAATCAAAAGCCCAGCATATCCATGGCCAGGACACCTCTTTAATAGGTAAAAGCATGCTACCAATGCTATCCCCGACCCCAACGGGGCCGTAGTTGCGAATGACTGGTGCATAAAAGAAAGCACGTCTACAATTTTTGAATGCCCATATTTATTATTCTATTGGCTTTAATGTCCAAAATTAAGCACAATGTACTTTTTTTAAAGCTACGCTTGACTGAAGACATTTTTTTGTACATGTTGATGACCAGTGCATTGCACTAATTATTAACAGTTTTGAAAGAAAAGCTGCATGTGAACAATGCGCAATCTCACTGTCTAGTAAATCTAGACTACACGCATTCGGCTTCGTTTTTCATTGAGGATTTATCATTACAAGTGTGTCATCCGTTATAAACACAATATGAATAATGAGCACAGCACAACGCTCGTTTTCAGTTGTCAGTCCGTCTGGGATTTCTTACTTTCGTTTTGTAGGGAACTATCCATTTATCGTATTTTAGTTAAGGCAAGTTTATGAAATTTAAGATTTGGTATAAAAAGCATAAAAAAATAAAACTTTCAAGTATAGAAATATGACAACTATTACTATTTTCAATTTATATATATATTTTATAAGATCAGTTTAATTTTTTAATGTTTATTTCAAAAACAATGACTCCCTACCTTCTACACAAGAGAGGTCCGGCGGGAAATTGAAGTATGGCTGAAACGAAATCACGTCGAAAGTCAGTAAATGTAACATTTTCTGGCGATGACGATGTTGTTCAACACATTGTTGACAGTCGCAGCACTAAACCTGGTGAGAACTAGTAGTCGCTGGATTTTTAGTTGATTTTCTTTTTTGCAAATAGCTATTGTGCGAACAGCTTTTATGGGGTAAAACACAGATACTTGGGGTCAGTAGAGCTTTCTTGCAGTTGGTAGAGCGGATGGTCCAAATTGAACCCTTGGATTTTTTTTCTCTTTATTTTTTTTTTATCTTAATTTTTGCATTTTATTTTACTTGAACAACACCTAAAGTCGTACAAATGGTTGCGCCACGTCTAGAAATCGTTTGAAAATAACGATATTTTATGGATAGGATATAATTACCACAAGATAAACAACTTCGACGAGATCAATTTTGACCCCGCTCCAGGTTAACAGCGCTGAGCCTTCCAAATCCAAAACAACAATGCAAATTATTTACATCCCTAGATTCAGTAATCATTCATCTTTACGCTGATACGGATGTCCTTACAAAAGTCTCTCGAGTTCTTCCAATTTTCGACGAAAACTTCATCAAATGTAAGGAATCTGTCGTCTTCCACATCAAAGTGCGACCTGTTTCCCTGTTTTATTTACAAAACAGAGTGGACCCTGGAAAACAGTAAAATGGTTTCCCAGTTTTCATGGCGATTTGTAAATTAAGCCGGGAAACAGGTCGCACTATGATGTGGAAGACGATAGATTGCTTGCATTTGAGGAAGTTTTCGTCGGAAATTGGAAGAAATCAAGAGACTTTTGTAAGGACATCCATATCAGCGTAAAGGTGAATGATTGCAGAATCGAGGGATGTATATAATTTGCATTGTTGTTTTGGATTTGGAAGGCTCGGTGCTGTTAACCTGGAGCCGGCTCAAAATTGATCTCGTCGAAGTTGTTTATCTTGTGGTAATTATATCCTATCCATAAAATATCATTATTTTCAAACGATTTCTAGACGTGACATAACCATTTGTATGACTTAAGGTGTTGTTCAAGCATCATAAAATGCAAAAATAAAGAGAAAAAAATAATAAGAAGAAAAAATCCAAGAGATCAGTTTTGGACCATCCGCTCTACCAATTGCAAGCAAGGTCTACTGACCCCAAGTATCTGTGGGGTAAAACATCGGACGAGATCGAGCGGTAGGTGCAGTCCCCGCGAGCAACAAGTGTTGTATCCTTGAGAAAGACACTTTATAGTCCGGTTACAACTCTTGACCGGGAGTGAGCTAAATGTGAGTAAATGATATTTCCTATATTATCACGGGCAAAGTGGATGCGTTAAATAGTTGCAAAGGAGGTCCCGTGGGGGATACTCTGAATGGGAACAAGACAATTCATCGACAAGACAACTTATCGACACGGTTTTTGGAGACAATTCACCGACACAACTGAAGACAACTCATCGACACTTTTTGAAGACAATTCACCGACACATTATTATGTTGAAATTATACCCAAGCAGATAAAATGAAGACAATGTTTTGAAAATAAAATGATTTATTATCACGTTTATGATCAAAATAACGAATTTAGGATATTAATTCAATATTTTTTGGCTTATTGATGACAATTAAGAGACCATTTTAACCGCATAGAATGGCTGGCGTAAATAAACTTACGCATTTTATTTTAAAAGCATGATTTAAAGGAAAATATACGTAGATGTAACTTGGTAAAATATTATTCAAAACTTTCTTAATTAAAATAAAGAAGATGGAAAGTTAAGCTGGATATTCGTTTATATGAGTTATGTTTTCATTTATTTCTTAATTTTTTGTTTGAATTGTGATAATAATAGGAATTTGACTGTTAATCATTAATACATCAGTGTCATGTAGCAGAGTTGATGAGCATCAGTTCATTAGATACTTGACTGACATGACTACCTCGATGTTGATGATAATTCACCGACACGATTTATATCTCGTTGATCAAAATTGGGTATCTAAATGCAAATTGTACAAATCTCGAGGCTCAATTATCCTACAATTCTAGTGGTCATATTATGAATATTGCAGTTCCATAGCAATCAACATCCTAAAAGCTACATGTTAGCCTCAGTGGGACTTTGAGACAGCTCCCTGACAGTCAAAGTGTTTGACATCAACATGATCAAGTCATCATCTATTAAACTTCCAATTCCAGTCTTACTGCACAGCGGTGGCGCTGAGCGCGCATCCGTCAGCAGCTGCATCGTAAATGATGCAGAACATCTGTCATAACTAAAATTAAAAACCTTTCCGCATTCTTAGCCCAATAATCGATTCTGAGACTGTTCACTGACAGACAGAACAGGTAGCTAGTCATTCACAGGTATGATCAATCAAATGCAATGTACCACTTATCCATAATTACCCTTAATTACCTGTGATTGCCAATTACCTTCAAACAAATGTGTCGGTGAATTGTCTTCAAAAAGTGTCGATGAGTTGTCTTCAGTTGTGTCGGTGAATTGTCTCCAAAAACCGTGTCGATGAGTTGTCTTGTCGATGAATTGTCTCGATTCCCTCTGAATCTTGTCTGCTACACAGGCTGGGCTCAGCATCAAGTGTTTTCCAAAAGAAATAGCCTGAAAACCATAACTCCGTTCACCTAAGGTTGAGCAATCCTACTATCATTTTTTATTGCAAGAATGGTTTTATGTGCATATATTTTATACATTTGACTAAATACCTATAAGAATCCCAAGATTAAAAGAAATAAATATCATATCTTTAAATTCTACACTCTTCAGAATATGGAGGTGGTGTTTAGGGCATGATCTCATAACTCCGTTCACTCAAATTTCTTTGTTTATCACAGGCAACCAGATTCATTCTATGCATATTTTATATAATGAACATTTATTTTAGACTATAACTGTTCTAAAATTGATGATACCATTTGTATTCATTCACATGCTTGTCACTGGTTAATGATTTTTGGGGGCACCCCCTAAATATTTAGTATTTTGTGATAAATTTTGATTTTTATCCATAAAATTGTAAGCGATAACTGATTTTCTTCAAAATCATCAGCTTTAATGTTAGTTATTTCTTGTTAATTTTAATGTGGCATAAATTACAGAATGATTTGTTTTCATATAATTCTAAGCAGAAGGTGAACGGAGTTATGGGGGTGAACGGAATTATGAGAACATGCCATATAAGTTATATCAGCCATATCAAAAAAAAATATATCCTGTATATATATCAGCCATACCCAAACAAATATCTGCAGATATATAAACATAGCCCAAAAAATATTCTCCTTGCTTTCTTTTTGTAAAAGTGTAGTTTTCATTTATATTTCCTTTATAATGATTGTAATAGTATTAATGTAAGTGCTTTAAAACAGTTTCCAGCAGTAGCTCAGTTTTTACATTAATGGCATTGACCTAATGCACAGCAGAAATAGAGCTGTTAAAACAAAATTAAAACAACTATCAGTTTGACAAAAGGTTCTAACCCTGATTCATACAATACCCTGAAAAAATACCGAGAATTTTGATAGACCTAAAATATTGTCAGTTTAGAAAGTAACCCCCAAATGGCAAATGGCCAATACCAACAAAAAAAAAAGAAAAAAAAAAAATAGCCACTTTTTCCCCAAACCCTAAATTATAGTAAAATTCAAAATTCTAAACACCAAAAAGTAATCCTAGCCTTTGAAGCAGGTAAAATTCAGAGCCATCCTGGGGGAAAAGTACTTTATTGGCCACTCGAATGCTTGGTCAGTACAGGAGAACATTAATTTTGATAACTTCTTTCATTTAAGATTTAACTGATAAGCATATCCCCTCAAACACTAGTAGGTCTGTCTCTTTGATTCTTGGATCACTCCAGAGATAAGAAAAAAAGATTCGAAGAAGGAATAAAATTCAGCTGTGGCTAAGAAGACCATCTAAAGAAGACAGGTGGTGGTAAACTTAGGACTAAATTTGAAACTTGGGCTGACATTAAAAAGCAGCATGATTTGTATGTGAATCCAGGGATGTGAATAAATTGGTAGGTGATGTAAAGGCAAATCCCAGAGACTTCTCCAGATACATAATAGTCAAAAAAAAAAAAAAAAAAAGACAGGCAAGGTATTTCACTCCTTAAAAAAGGAGGAAATTGAATTGCAGAATCAGACTCTGAAAGGGCAGAGGAACTTATTGGTCAATTCAGTGATGCATTCAATAAACTCAGTACAATGAGGTTCTGTTAACCAGAAGATCGGCCCCTTTCATAGATATATATTGTGGTGTCTTCAGAGGGAGTGATTAAGTTGCTCAAAACCTTGAATCCTTCAACAACCTTAGGACCTGATGGGCTTCATCCTAGATTTCTAAAGGAACTAGCAAATGAACTAGGTCCAGTATTTGCAAATTTTTTTCAGCAGTCTCTTGATATGGGCGAAATCCCCAAGGAAACTTGCAAACATTATCACCCTGACATGCATTCCATCATGTAAGTTGCTTGAACATATGATATGCTCAAGTAACATGGCTCAATAATTTTGGGTGAATACCAGTTTTTGTCAAACAGGCAACATGCATTTAGGAAAAGGCACAATGTTGTGAAACTCAGCTGACTAAGTACCGTTATAAATGATTGGGTTAAAATCTTGGACAAAGGAGGACAGGTTGATACACTTATTCTGGACTTAGAGAAAGATCCTCTCTCTCTCTCTCCCCCCCCGCCCCTCCCCCCCCCCCCCCCCCCCCCCCATTCATTGAGAAAGGTGATCAGAAAGCCAAAAAGGTAATATTTTTCACTGAAAATAACTGATTGTTACAGCTCTAGGCAATGGTGGCCGTTTTTACCTTTGGAAATGATGATTGTGAACCAAATTTTACATATCCCTTTGAAATCAAATTTGGTCCAGCTCACAAAAACTCAATTTGGGGTCTTAAATTTTCCTTTTTAAGTAATTGTTTCTTAAAATACGTAGTAAAACGGCAAACAGTGTAGGCCCTGATCAGACTGCTTGAGCAGTCTGAGCAGTCTGATCTGGGTCTACACTGTTTGCAGATTCCAATTTATCACAAATTTTGGTGTAAGAAATTTTAGGAAATTTACGGTATATGTTCAAAATCAAAGATAAAAGAGTCTACCTCATAAACTCAGGAGTGAAAAAGGATAATACTTACTAGCTAAATCTTCAAATATTATCTTCTCAAAAACAGCTGCTTGATTGAATCTTGGCAGCAGTATTTTTGGAATAATTTTCTGGACCCAATTGTTCAAAGCATTGTTAGCTTTATGAGCTCGTTAGTGGTCAAAATGTTAACTGTTTTAGTAAGTAGAGTATCTAATTCACAGGTATTTTTGCTGAAAAAATGTGAGAAGCTTTTGCAAATGCAAAAGCTACTCACATTTTTCAGCAAAAATAGTAGCATATATGCCATATTTACTGATCAAAGATTTAACAATACATTAACTAACAACATTGTAAGTTTTGAACAGCTGGGCCCTGGAGTGTGCCAGTGGTTTATATTTTACCCATTATATTCAATTTGAAGGTAGATCCAGGGGTGGTAAACAACGAAGACAGAGCTATCCACAGAGGAGATCTAGCAGGGTAGAAGATATTGCTGAAGACAGTGAGGAAGATGATGTTACTGGGGTGCCACAGAAGTCTGATGGTAGGTACTACCATATTTACCGTAATATATCTAAGTATTGGAACACCTAAAGTATTGGGACACCCTTACAATTCGTAAAAATAATTATTTTTCGTCACCCTAAGAATTGGGACATATCAAAAATCGCTAAAATTTTCAGTAATTCTTTGTACCATATGAATTGGGACAGTGCATTTGGGTGAAAAAATGATCTAGTTAACAGGGTAAAACTGTTTTCTCGGTTTGTGTTTTGTTTTGTTTACAAGTAATGTCACGCAATATTTTACGTCTAAGCATACAACAGGGGGTTCCTACGGCAGGCTGGTTAGAAAGTAGAAAATAAATAAAACCTTTCTTTGAGAATATTAATATGAAATTTATTCAGAAATCTGCGAAAACGAAAACGCACATTTTACGTCTAAGCATACAACAGGGGGTTCCTACGGCAGGCTGGTTAGAAAGTAGAAAATAAATAAAACCTTTCTTTGAGAATATTAATATGAAATTTATTCAGAAATCTGCGAAAACGAAAACGCACATGTGTTTGCATCAGTCTGAATGCGTCGCCATTTTGTGGTTGTCACGTGACACATCACATTTTAATTTGCAACTGAGTGCATCAATAAAGTTCTACAAAAAAAACCCAAAACAAACAAACACAAAAAAAAAAAAAAAAAAAAAAAAAACTATGAATAAATAATAATAATAAAAAGAAATTCGACAGAATTGTTTACCGATAACGTTTTAATGCAAAACAGCGTTGGGGGAACCCTAAAACACTGTTGAGAAGAACCCCAAAACATCGTTGAGACGAACCCCAATAATAATGTCATCACCCGATGTAATAGCAGTATTTTTAGAACAGGTAGATTGTTCCCTGCATTCGCGGTATCGGTTATGCGCAATTAACCTTTAAAGCGGGGAAGCAGCATATGATTTTTTTTTTTTCACTTGGACGCTTTCAACACATGATAGATAAACGAGGGGATTATAAATCAAAACAATAACTGCCAATCTGTTTATTCAATATTAACTATAGATTAGGTAAACAAGACAGTGGTCTGAAAATACACAAAACAATGAAAACAAATATGACACATTTTTCATCATTAATCGGTGCCATTTTCAACTATGAGACGTAAGTATTGGGACACCTAAAAAAATAATTAATTTTCGTGTTTCTAAGTATTGGGACAGCCAGAAATTTAATTATTTTTTCCCGTCCCAATACTTGCGTATATTACGGTACCTGAATATTTAGACACTGCAACTCCTTACTTGGACATCATAACTCCTTAACCCATTGTAGATTGAATGAACTGTCCCATACTGAATATTGGAAGATTCTAATTTTGATTTTAGGGATGCCAGGCTTCGTGATTTAGCTATTCCTAGAGAAAAATGGTTGAACTGTTTGCAAATAGTGGAGACCCCGATCAGATGCTGTATTCTACAGCGTCTGATAGGGGTCTGCACTGTTTGCCAGTTACCCTTTTATGGGTCTCCAGACTACAATGGGTTAAGGGACTTAATACTTATGGTAGATTTTCTGCCAAGGAAGACAGCTGGCTGTTTGCTTTCCTGTACACCAAATATCATGTGAAAAGGTTTCTTCTTTAAAAATGCTCCAAAAGGGAGCAAATCCTTTCCTTTCAGAGTAGCCCCTTTATACAAGGGAGGCAAAACCATTTTGATACAGTTGTCTCTCCTGAGTGTACTTTTGTCCTAAAATTTGAGATTCTGAATGACTAAGGTATCATAAAATGTACTGGCTGAGAAGCAGACAGTGCAGGTTCTGATCAGACTTCCCTTTTGTTTCATCTTGGTCTACACTGTTTTGGAATGTGTTTGAATATGCAGGGGTCATCCTAGAGGGCAGTTTAGGAGAAAAATGCATATTCAAACACATATTCATCTTGGTCTACACTGTTTGGGAATGTGTTTGAATAATTTGGACCAAAACTCCCTGAAATCCTAAACTTTTTGCAAAACTTCTCCCTCTCTGAAAGCTCTAGGATGACTCCTGATATGTAAGATGAAACACTGTGTATCATTCATAGCTATAGATGAGCAGCACAACCTGTTTTCATGGAGAAATAAGACTATATTCTACCTAATTACTGCACATACCCCTATAAGTGCACAGTCAAGCAATTTTGTAGTCTTCAGATTGCAGCCCAAGTTCTTTTGTCTCCTTTATAATATTGCATATGTTGTTGATACACTTTTGAATTGCATGAAGCATATGTTGTTGGATTTCATTTGAATTCCATCGACATCGATGCAATTTAAATGAGTGCCACAATATATGCTTTTAATTTGTAGGGAAAATCAGAAAGGAAAAAAAAAACAACATAAAACATCCCATAAGCATTATTAGATAAGTCTTCCACTGATCTTTTTTTTTAAAGTGTACCCTTAGTATAGCTGGATACATATTTTACCACAAGTTTTCCCAGTGATTTTGAAAAATCTAAGTGCACAGTGCATTAGTTAAATCAAATACAGTACAAATACTGTTTAGTTGAAAAAAAAAAGTGTTTTATTTTTGACTATGATCAATTTTTGTATTTAGCGCAAGACTTTTAAGAATTCAGTGATTTCCTTTGAAATTTTTTACAGCTCTTGTTGATGAGGAGAACCAGGTCTTTGGCACAGATGTGTATCAGTTCAAGACACCAAAGAAGTCGGGCCAGATGGCACAGCTTGCTTCAGAGTCCAGGACTCCAAAATCGCAGCATGCGTCAGAGTCAAGAACGCCCAAATCAATTCTGAAAACACCAGTACAGATGAAAGATGGTGCTCGGAGAAAATGTATGTATTCTGAGCCAACTTATCTATATTATTTGGACAGGCATGCTAGAGCAAACAGTGTAAAACCAGATCAAACTGAAGGAGCAGTTTGATCAGGGTCTACACTGTTTGCCATCCACTCAACATTCTTGAGACACATCACATAGGTAGTCAAACCGACTACCTCTTACCTGGAGCTATGGTGTTTACCCTAGTCCTACTGATCCTGGATATACCCTGCTTTGCAAACATTGTAGATCCAGTTCAATTGGCTTCTGATGAAGCCAACTGATCTAGATCTGCACTGTTTGCCATTCAGTATGTGAATTTATATGAACAATCTGGCTCTGAAAGTAATCTGATTGGCTGAAAATTAGAAGTGGGCATGGCATCTTAATTTATTCAGCAAGGCAAGAGTTAACGCTTTCTTTTTACACCTGTACATGGCTCATTTTGTGTACATGTATGTATAATAAACATTTACAAAATTTGCATTCAGTTTACATGCACCTTAACTTACTATACAGGAATTATTTTTATTCCAAAGAAAATACTTTGCATGAAATGTTAAACCCTACTTTCTGTACAACACATGAAAAAAAAATGAAAATTTTGTCTGTGGAATTTTCTAAGAGAATGGAAAAGTTAATCACATGAATCTTGTTTTGTCTCTGTTCAGCTGTAAATTTTACACCTTCAAAGGAGGAGAGTATACCCAGCACACCTTCGAATAGAAGAGTTCTCAGACAGAGGAAACCAGAAGTTACAACACCATACAGGCTTTATAAAAGACAAGCTGGAGGTATTTGTGGTCTGTTAATAATTTTAGCTCGCCTGTACAAAAGTACAGGTAGAGCTTTATAGCAGTCACCACAGCGTCAGAGTTGGTTAAAGTTTTTAAAAGGCTACATCTCCTGAACCTCTGGAAGAAAGTAGTTCATACTTGCCCTGATGTTAGATACTGGCCTGAAGTTCTTGGCGGTAGCATCCTGACATGAGTGACCTTGAGGTCAAGTCACAGATTTAGAAACAAAAATTATGTTAAAGTTTTTGGTTAAAGTTTTTACAGGCAAAGTGTGATTAAGGAGAGCTATGATATCCTGCAACAGCACTTATTAATGTCCCCAGTTTTGGAGAATGTTTGCCATATGTGAGTATACATATATCAGGGCTTGAGAAACTGCAGTTTTAAAATCTGATTTTTTATGAGCAGGACCAAAAGGACAGCTAAAGTTCGGTCCATAATCGCTGTTTCCAGTAGAAAAAAAAAAGTGGCCACTATTGCCTCTGTAATGGCTGTCAGATTAGTAACTGTGAAATATGTTACCTTTTTGGCTTTCTGATCGCATTTCACAATGAAGAGTCCAGTAAATTTCTCATGCTCTGTATACTGACCAGATCACCTGATGAATGTCAGTCCAATCAGTGATTTACTGAGGCAATTCTATCAAATACATAGATCTAGTTAAGGCACTTTTTTCAATTCAAAAGTATTGATATTTGTCTTATTTGTCCACAAAAACATATGTTGTGGGTACTCATTAGAAGCACCTCGGCGAGGCACTTCTAATGAGTACCCACAACATAGGTTTTCGTGGACAAATAAGAAAAATACTGATCTGATACCCACTCTTAACTAGACCTATGCAAATATCCAAAGTATTATGTTCTATGAGGGAATAAAAGTAAAACAAGGTCTTTCTAACATATCATTCTGCTTATTACGAATTCTTTTCAATAGCAAATTCATTTGAATGGCGATATCTTTGGGAACAAATGTTCTCGTTCTCTCGAGGGTTTAGTCAGCCTCGGAGGCTTAGTCGGATTTTGTGGAGGAATAAGCCTGATACCCACTTATATCTAGACCTATGTGTTTTCATGGGGAATAAGAAAACTATGCACTGGATACCCTGGAGTTGTGTTATCATTTCATTATTGTATGGGCAGTAGTTATAGGGCAGTACACCTTCGTGCTCAGACTTCCTTGCCCCTTAACCCTTGTCATGCTGAATAAATTAAGTTGCCACACCCACTTATAATTTTCAGCCAATCAGATTACTTGATCCAGATTGTTGATATAAAGTCACAAACTTAATGGCAAAACGTGCAGATCCTGATCAGTAGGCTTCTTCAGAAGCCAACTGATCTGGATCTACAAAGTTTGCAAAGGCAGGGTATATCCAGGTTCAGCAGGACAGCTCAGGGGTTGAGGCCTTATTCTCATCTACATAATTCTTCTTTCCCTGTCTATTGGAGATGTCTCCACATGACTGAAATATGATTGACAATTAAACCTAAAGTTAAACAAATTTCTGTATTGTACAGGAGATTCTGACAGTGATGATAGTTTGGAGTCATCTGGTAGTGACAGTGATAGTGATGAGGATGAGAAATCTCAGCCCACCACACCATCATCACAGAAGAAAGCACCCCCACCCACAACACCATCTTCACAGAAAAAAACTAGAAGAAAAACTGAAGAGGCTGAAATGGTACAAAGCTTACAAATACTGTGAAATTCTGATATTAAGACCATCTTTGGTACTGTCCAAATATGGTCTTACTAGCGGGACCGTCTTAGTATTGAATGTGGAACATAACTCCAGATAAAGTACTTTTTCAACCAAAAAGTACATGTACTGATATTTTTCTTATTTCTTGCCAAAAACAATGTTGTGGGTTCTCAGTAGAAGTAATCATTAGAAGCATCTTGATTGATTTAATTTTATTCAGGACACTGTACATATACAAATACAATGGTAATGATAATCAAGCAGTTAACAGTACAATGAAAGGGATACAGAAGTAAATCATAAGACTTGTTTAGATATATTTCTGTAATTTGTCTGTACAATGATTATAATCTATACAGTTTATGATACATTACGAAAACTCGCCAAGGCAGTTCTAACGAGTACCAACAATCTATGTTTTTGAGCAGAAATAAGAAAAATAATGTATACCCCTGTAAACCCCAATTTTACTATATAAAAGTGGGGTTTAAGAGAGTCAAAATAATATAGGTATGTTTTGGTGATGCAACATTTTTGGGATCCATCTTTAAACTGTGTTATATACAGAGAATAGTGTTATAGTACTGAACCATTTTATAAAGATGTTCTAGTTTATTAGCTGATCTAGAATATTGCATTCCTTGTATTCAGCGATTTGTTTCCCATTTTCCAGCCGTCATCTTTGGTGGAGGAGTACTTTGATATACATTCAGCTGGTGCTGGTCCCACTTCCGATACCACACTTTCTAAGCTTGACATACCTCGTATGGATCAAGAAACACTGAATCAAGTGTTGTCCTCTGTTCCATCTAGTCATGTGGCTGAGTGCAAACAGATGTATGAAGAATACAGAGAAATGTTCTCAGACTGGATGTATCAGATATGGTAACTACTGTACATACCATGATCACCCGAAGTATTCAGACATCTTAACCCCTTATTACAGATCTGGGCCCAGTTGTTCAAAGCATTCTTAGCTTAACAAGCTCATTAATGACGGACTCGTTAACTGTTGTAGCTAAGGTATTTTCAAATACATTGATATTTTTGCTGCAAAAAAGGGAATAGCTTTTGCAATGCAAAAGCTATTTTGCAATGCAAAAGCTACTCACAATTTTTTCAGTAAAAATATCAATGTATTTGCCATATTTCAAGATAGAAACTTTAATTTCATGTTAGCTAATAATTTCATTAAGTTTTGAACAACTGGGACCATATAAGAGGGAGTATCATGACTATTTTTTCTTATTTTTCCAGAAAACACACATAGTGGGTTTGTATAAGAAACACCTCAGCAGGGTACTCCTAATGAATACCCATAACGTATGAAGAAATCTATCAAGTCTGTCTTTTGAAAAATATGCCTTATCTGGAGCTGTGATTGTATTTAAGCATACCCAGCTAACACACAATGTCATAACCACCTTGCTCCGAAGTTGCCGCAAGGACATGATGTCACTGCGATGTTGTGACAACATTGTGTGTTTACTGGGTATGTGTGCAAGAAGATACATTATAGCATGGCAATAGACAACCAGAGTTGTATCAATAATTCTGAAGCAATTGCCTTCTTGTGAGGTCATAACAAGAAGTTTGATAACTGAAAGCAAAATTTCTGAAAACTTACAAAATTTTGGGTCAGTTTTGGTCCTTCTCACAATACCTCAGATAAGCTGCTTTTTGCGGGTATCTTCCCAAATAAAATTTCTAAAAAAAAACAATTCAGATTAAATTTATAGAGTAAATACTCAAATATTAGTAATTCTTGGACCCATTAACAAAACAGGGTACCCAAAAGAAAAACACAGATACTCAATTCAGTGAGAAATGGGTGGGTAAAAACAGCTCAAACTACTCAATTACTTAAAGCCTTATCTAGGGCACTGTACTCACATTGATGCATACACCCAGTTTGCAGCTTCTAAAAAATAATGCTGAAACTGTTCATAGTTAATGTTCCTGCATGTTTCTGTAAACCAAAAATGTATAGATTATATTGAAAAATGACCATTTATGGTCATTTTTCAATATTATCTATACATTTTTGGGATCAGTTTTGATATAAAAATTATATTAGTAGTAATTTTTTTTTCCAAGGCATCTTACAACATTTAAGTATTTTAAAAGATTTTACAATTTTATTTGTAACATTCATCAAAAAGCATTTGAATAAAGAGTTGGAATTTTTTATTTTAGGTTTTTGAACATAGGATAAATGTAACATGATTTGTTATAAGCTGGACATAGTCATTTTGCTTTATATTTATGTGTGTGAGATTGTACTAAAAATGAGAATTGGTGATACAACATAGCTTAAGATATATGGGGTGTCACATAATATTTTCCTTATTTCACCAAGGTGCTTGTAATCAGAAATAAGATAAATAGTTACTTGGGCCCAATTGTTCAAAACTAACAATGTCGTTAGTTAATGTATTGTTAAAACTTTAATCATTAACTATGGTATATACGCTAATATTTTTGCTGAAAAAAAATGTGATAGCTTTTGCATTTGCAAAAGCTACTCACATTTTTCAACAAAAATACGTGTGAATTAGATATTGTATTTACTAGAACAGTTAACATTTTGACCACTAACGAGCTTGTTAAGCTAACGAGGCTTTGAACAACTGGGCCCAGACTATTCCTCTTATCTTGAACTATGCATTCATGATTGTGACGTATAATCGTAGCTCCAGATAAGAAGTGGTATCAACAAAATATTTTTCTTATTCTCCATGAAAACATATGTTATAGGTAATTAGAAGTGCCTCGACAAGATGCTGCTAATGAGTACCACATGTTTTGATGGAGAAATAAGAATACATGTATATCGATACCGTTTGGTTGGGAAAAAGTGCTCATCCAAAGCTATGAGAATTATACTCACCCCTACCAATTATGATCCATTAGCTGTTGTGTCCTTATATTTCAGCAATGGGTTCAATATACTCCTATATGGACTTGGTTCAAAAAGAAATTTAATAGAAGATTTCAGGACAACAATGCTCAAAGACTTCTCTCACGTGGTTGTGAATGGATATTTTCCTAGTTTAACAGTTAAACATGTAAGTATCACTCTATGAGATTAAACAGACAAATAAGCAAATGGTGTAGATTAAGATCAAATGCTGCAGAATGTGGCATCTGATCAAGTCAACATTGCTGCCTGTCTAGAAGTTTTTAGACACATCTTCAGATAGCCGGCCTTGGTGCCTCATTTGGATGTGCCATCTGACTGGAGACAAGGAGGTCGCAGGTTCAACCCCCACCGAGGTCGGCAACATTCTTCATGGAGATTGATCATGAAATATTTTCTACGGTCATTCTCTCCCTTCCCCTGATTCAAGAAGGGCAGTTGTCAGCTTCTGGTGAAAGAATGTGCACAATACTAGTTAACCACTTAGAGGACTAAGCCTGCCCAGTAAATGTGTGGTTAGGTAAACTGACCATGCTCAACATGACCCCATTGGGTTGACTGGGCCATAAAACCTCAACACAAACAAGCACACACATCTTCAGATAGTCAAATGGAGTTATGCAGCAGCTTTTGAATACTTCATCAGGTAATCAGATGGAGTCATCCAGCAACTATAGACACATTATCAGGTCATCCAGCAGCTTTTAGACACATCATCAGGGAGTCAAATGGACTCATCCAGCAGCTTTTAGATACATCATCAACTAGTTAAATGGACTCATCCAGCAGCTTTAAGATACATCATCAACTAGTTAAATGGACTCATCCAGCAGCTTTTAGATACATCATCAACTAGTTAAATGGACTCATCCAGCAGCTTTTAGATACATCATCAACTAGTTAAATGGGGAGACTAATTAAAATTTTATAGGCTGTCAGATGCCACATTTTATGATCAAATTAATACAATATATCAATTTATTAAACCTTTCTTGAATAAAAAAGGAATATGAAGCCTTTAATGTTTCCATGTTTACTTATTTTACAGATACTCAATTCAATAACTGAAGACTTGCTAGATCACTTAGGGAGCTTCAAGAACCCTTTAGATCAGTGTGATTATATCAAAAATGAAATAGAAAATTCAGGTATGCTTGACCCTCATTTTTGCTTCAACTGGAGTTCTGTAAAGAATACCATATTTACCTAAGTACAGACAACCCTCTTTATAATGACACATGATACAAGGACAATATTTGTTATAAGGACAATTTGACTGTCACGAAACCTTCGCTTAAGAGGTAAAAATTAATCACAAATTATGCAAGAATATTGTATTTAAATACTTTAAAGAAACATGTTTTGGATATATGTTAGAATTGCCTCAGTGAGGCAATTCTAAGAAATATCCAAAACCAGGGCTCGGGAAAACTGGAAAAATAGCCAGTCTGGACCGAAATTAAGAATTCTGGACCGATTTCAAACACCCCAAAACGCTAATAACCCCATTTTTCCCAAACCAACCAATTTTCACAAATCAATGATGTCTAAAAAATCACAAACGGTCAAGTCTTTCCAAACTGACAACGTCCGCGCACCTTTTAAATGCGATATTATGGTAGTTAAAAGGCTCTAAACGGTCATTCGACATGTATATTGGAGAGACAGCTGAATAAAGGCAACCTACCCGCAGCACAAATTAATTACGTCATTATCCAAACATTGTCAAAAAATCAACACTTCACTGACCTTTGTGCGGTAAACAAGCGATTAACACGAACCATCAGTAACGGTAGTCTGATAATTAATCCGTTTGTGTGACACGTGTGAATACACTGAGACTGCAAAACATCCAGGTGCAGTTGGCGTGTCCAAAAGATCAAAGATCACTTTACTGAGTGATAAAAGAAAGCACCGCTTGAACACACCTGTTTTCTTCCTGTTCTTTTTTGTTTTGATCAACACGGTTTGTCGGTTCCAGATTCGATAAATGAAATTTCCCAAACCGTGTACGTCCTGATCAGATGTCGTATACAACGGCGTCTGATCTGGGTATTATTGATTGCTTCTTTTTTTTTTTTTTTTTTTTTTTGTTGATTGCTGTAATACGCGAGTATAATTCAAGGTAGATTTCACAGTAAAAATAAGTAATGCACCACTTGCGCTAGGCAAGATTGGTCAGTGCTTAAAATTTAAGCAGTCTGATCAAATCTTGAAACACTGAAAACTGCAAAACCGCCCAACCGCCCGTGGCGCAGGCCTTTTTTATTAGACCTAATTAGGTCCATGAAAGTCGTTTCGTTCCATCTCTCCTGTTTCCCGCCGTCTTCGCGCTTATACAAAACGGGAATCAGTTGTTTATAAATAGTTTAGGAAAACCCTGCGGAGGTGGAAATAACAACAAAACCGTTTTTTGTTGTTGTTTTTTTTTGTTCTTTTTTTTTTTCTTTCTTTTTATATACCTGACTGTATTTATTGATGACGCCAGCTTTTATCATGGTCGTTGTACCCGGACTTCCGTCATATAATGGAGTTGAGGTGTATTATTTAAAAGGAGTTATAGGACTGCGAATTGTCATTAGTTTTCGTGACAGGTGATATACACATATTTTTTTTTTTTGGAAATGGGCTCATTGATGACGTTATCGTCATCGGCTGGACTGATTCAGATTTCAAAATTTCCAGAGCCCTGTCCAAAACATATGTTCTGTGAGGAAATATGAATAAAACAAGGTCTTTCTTACATATCATCGTGTCCATTAAGGATTTTGCAACAGCAAATTCATTTTAATGGCAACATCTTTGGCAACAAATGCTCTATTTGTAACGAGGGTTCACTGTATTCGGACAAACTGCATAGACCAAGTTCAGATGCCACAGAATCTGACATGGCATCCGATCAGGAGCAATACCACTGCCTTTCCAGCAGTTTTTAGAGTTTGTCAGCAGTGGTAAAATGGACACTCAGAGTTTAGGACAATTACACATATGGTAAGGAGTTCACTTTTACCACTCTCTGGGCCAATTCAGCTAATAACAAATTGGCAGTGTTTTTCTTATTGTTCCGAATGAAACGTTTCATGCAAAAATAAGAAAAAATATTTAAAAATGTATGCTGAAAATTTTATCCAGAGTGCTAAGTGTTAACCCTTAAAATGCCAAGAAAACCTGCATCTGTTTATGTTGTCTGCTGAATATTCTTGCAAACTTTTCAAAACCTATTTTTGCATACAGGCAAACAGTATGGACCCTGATCAAACTGCTCCTAGAGGAGCAGTCTGATCTGGGTCCACACTGTTTGCAAAAATGACTTAAAATCACAAGCAGATGACAAAGCGGACGACAATTGTTGTGATTGGCAGTTTAAGGGTTAAAGATGTCTGAATACTGTGGGTAAATATATAGTGCATACAATGGAATTTTGTTTTTTTCTCTACAGAAACATTAGTGTTCTGTGGCATTTCCTTTAGAGCTGTCACACTGATATAAAATGCTACAACACATATGCATGCAGCATAACGGTATTTTACCATTAAGGACCACCGTGGTCCTCTTGTTTTTTTCTCTCCTATAAAATTATTCTCCACAGATTTCTCGGCTCCTTTGAGAGCCAGAGTCTTCAAACTTTGTACTGAGGGTTTAAGTATATTGTGTACAAGAAAAACATGATGCTGGAATTTATTTTGCTGTCTTTTTTAGCTCACCTGAGCAAAAGCTCAGGGTGAGCTATTGTCATCACCCTATGTCCGTCATCCGTCGTCGTCCGTCATTCGTCGTCAACAGTTAGTTTGTTAACACTCTAGAGGTCACAGTTTTGACCCAATCTTGATGAAAGTTGGTCAGAATGTTTGCCTCTATGAAATCTAGGTCAAGTTCGATACTGGGTTACTTGGGGTCAAAAACTAGGTCACCGGGCCAGATCAGCAGAAAACCTTGATAACACTGTAGCGGTCACATTTTTGAAGCAATCATCATGAATCTTGCTCAATATGTTTGTCTTGATGAGTTCTAGGTCAAGTTTGAAACTGGGTCACTTGGGGTCAAAAACTAGGTCACTGGGCCAAATCAGCAGAAAACCTTGTTAACACTCTAGTGGTCACATTTTTGAAGCAATCATCATGAATCTTGCTCAAAATGTTTGTCTTGATGATTTCTAGGTCAAGTTCAAAACTGGGTCACTTCGAGTCAAAAACTAGGTCACCATGCCAAATCAGCTGAAAACCTTGTTAACACTCTAGCGGTCACATTTTTGAAGCAATCATCATGAATCTTGCTCAAAATGTTTGTCTTGATGATTTCTAGGTCATGTTTGAAACTGGGTCACTTGGAATCAAAAACTAGGTCACCGAGCCAAATCAGCTGGAAACCTTGTTAACACTCCAGCGGTCACATTTTTCAAGCAGTCATCATGAATCTTGCTCAAAATGTTTGTCTTGATGATTTCTAGGTCAAATTTGAAACTGAGTCACATGGTGTCAAAAACTAGGTCACCTGGCCAAACCAGCAGAAAACCTTGTTAACACTCTAGCGGTCACATTTTTGAAGCAATAATCATGAATCTTGCTCAAAATGTTTGTCTTGGTGAGTTCTAGGGTATGTTTGAAACTGGGTCACGTGGGGCAAAAAGTAGGTCACCGGGCCAAATCAGCAGAAAACCTTGTTAACACTCTAGCAGTCACATTTTTGAAGCAATCATCATGAATCTGGCTCAAAATGTTTGTCTTGATGATTTCTAGGTCAAGTTCGAAACTGGAACACCCAGCCTCGGTGGCTCAGTTGGATGCGCCGTCCGACTGGAGACCAGGAGGTCGCGGGTTCAACCCCCGCCGAGGTCGGCAACATTCTTTCGTGGAGATTGATCATGAAATATTTTCTACGGTCATTCTCTCTCTTCCACTGATTCAAGAAGGGCAGTTGTCAGTTTCTGACGAAAGAATGTGCACAATACTGGTTAACCACTTAGAGGACTAAGCCTGCCCAGTAAACATGTGGTTAGGTAAACTGATCACGCTCGACATGACCCCATTGGGTTGACTGGGCCGTAAAACCTCAACACAAACAAAAACCTGGGTCAAAAACTAGGTCACCTGGCCAAATCAGCGTAAAATCTTGTTATCACTCTAGCGGTCACATTTTTCAAGTATTCATCATGAATCTTGCTCAACATGTTTGTCTTGATGAGTACTAGGTCAAGTTCGAAACTGGGTCACTTCGAGTCAAAAACTAGGTCACCGAGCCAAATCAGCAGAAAACTTTGTTAACACTCTAGCGGTCACATTTTTCAAGCAATCATAATGAATCTTGCGCAAAATGTTTGTCTTGATGATTTTTAGGTCAGGTTCGAAACTGGGTCACCTGGGGTCAAAAACTAGGTCACCTGGCCAGATCAGCAGAAAACCTTGTTAACACTCTTGTGGTCACATTTTTGAAGCAATCATCATGAATCTTGCTCAACATGTTTGTCTTGATGATTTCTAGGTCAAGTTTGAAACTGGGTCACTTGGGGTCAAAAACTAGGTCACCTGGCCAAATCAGCAGAATACCTTTTTAACACTCTAGCGGTCACATTTTTGAAGCAATCATTATGAATCTTGCTCAAAATGTTTGTCTTGATGATTTCTAGGTCAAGTTTTAAACTGGGTCACATGGGGTCAAAAACTAGGTGACCTGGCCAAATCAGCAGAAAACTGTTAACACTCCAGAGGTCACATTTTTGAAATAATCATCATAAATATTGCTCAAAATGTTTGTCTTGATGATTTCTAGGTCTAGTTTTAAACTGGGTCACTTGATATCAAAAACTAGTTCACCTGGCCAAATCAAAGGAAAACCTTGTTGATGCTCTAGAGGTCACATTTTTGAAGTGATCATCATGAATCTTGCTCAAAATGTTTGTCTTGATGATTTCAAGGTGATGTATAGTTTTCTGTCCAGTGACTCTCTTAAGTTTTTCCATTTAGGTCAGTTTCTCAGTAATTATTGGTCTTTCAGAGTGATATTTGGTACTTGTGAAGTGTTTGTGTTTAGGTCAGTTTCTCAGTAACTACATGTTTGTATTGTTCCTACAGCCAGTGATACTTAGTACATGCATACATCTTAACATGGCCTCTTGAGTGCAGTCATCCATATTTGACCTTGACCTTTATTTCACAGTCCATTAGACATGCTACATTGTCTTACTTGTTAATATAATCATTTTGAACTGTGATTAGAATGTTTGCCTTGATCAGTTCTAGATCAGGCTCTCAAAGTGCTATGTTGCTCAGGTGAGCATTACAGGGCCATCATGGCCCTCTTGTTTTCCTTTTTTCCATCTCTCACTCCAATGTAGGGAAATTTCTGTCAAAGATTTCTCGGGAACTATTGCACCTAGGAATTTGAAACTTGGTATAAACATTGGATATCAATAATTGTGTTTTGTAAGAGAGAGCCTGCATCCTCTTGCTTATTATTTCTTTTATTTGTCCATTTTTCTTTCTTTCCAATAAAAATATGCATTGGATGGGGTACAAAGGGGTGGGGTGGGGGGGGGGGGGGGTATATGTGAGCTTTGCTCAGTCTGCTATATTTTACAGGTTGTGATTATTTCCTTGTGATACACAGTATAGATGGAGGAATGTTACGGAATGAGAAGACACAGACGGTACTAAGCCAGCTAGCTCAGGTTTCTGGTCTACATGTTATAGCTTCTATTGACCACATTAATTCTTCTCTAGGTATGTTACTCTTGTCCTCAATTTACAATATCTGAGCCTGCTTTGTAAGAGACGTACCAAGAAAATACTTCTTTCTAGCTCACCTGATAAGAAGTGCTCAAGGTGACTATTGTGATCGGTCAATGTGCTTTGTCCGTCATGCAGAGTCAACACTTTGCTTTAAAAGCCTACTCCTCCTATATCCCCGGGCCAGTTGACTCCAAACTTGGTAGGAAGCATCGGGGTGACTTGTAGATCAAAAAAAGCAAAATTGTTCTGTTCTGAAATCCAAGATGGCAGCCATCTTGAAAATCTATTTTTCACTTGTTCTCCAGAACTGAAGAGCCAATTGACTTGAAACTTAGTTGGAAGCATCAGGGTGTTTGTATATCAAAAATAGCTAAAATCCTTCCGTTTGGAAATTCAAGATGACTGCCATGGTTGCATCTTCTCCTGAACCAAAAGGCCAGTTGACTTGAAATTTGGAAGCATCAGGGTGGCTTGTAAATCAAAAATGGCTAAAATTGTCCAGTCGGAAATCCAAGATGGCCATGGTAGCAACCTTCTTAACCAGTGGTTACGCATTCTTTCATTTGATAGACATGCTTTGGTGACTCTCTACCAAGATTGTTCACGCCATCATGATTGGTCAAAAAACTTGGCCACCATGGGCCATGGCTTATTTTTCCTATATATAGAAAATTTCAAAACTCTTCTTCTTGTAGAAACCACTGAAACTATTAGAAATGTTCCTTTGGTGACCCTCTACCAAGATTGCTCAAGTCATAATAATTCTTTAAAAAACATGGCTGCCAGGGGACAGGGCTTATTTTCCCTATATATCGATATATAAAACTAAAAAATTTCTTGTCAGAAACTACTGGACCGATTTCAATATAATATGGTAGCAATTTTCCTTTGTTGACCCTCTACTAAGTTTGTTCAAGCCTTCATGATTCTTCAAAACCATGGCTGCCAGGGGCAGGGCTTATTTTCCCTATAATTTTATACAGAAAACTTTAAAAATCTGGTCAGAAACCACTGGACTGATTTCAATGTAATTTAGCAGAACTGTTTCTTTGATGACACTCTACCAAGATTGTTCAAGCCATCATGATGCATCAAAAACATAACCCCCGTGGGGCAGGGTTTATTTTCCCTATATTTATAAATATTTTGAAGATCAGATTAAAAAGAAATTGAGGCACTGCTAGCCATATACGGCATTGCTACTCCATTTTATAGGAACATCATGTCCCTCTTGAACAAAAATCCTAAGCAGTGAACTTAGCTGAAAATTCAATAGTAAGTATGCATATCTGTATGCTCAGGTGAGCAATATAGGACCATCGTTGTCCTCTTGTCATAGAGTTAATCACTTATTAAAGCATCCTCACTTGCTTTCAGGCTAACTTTCTAGTATTCACCAGTACCAGATGAGACTGAAGTGATACCACACATATTTTATCGAGGTTACAGTACTCCTATTTCTTTTAGTAAAACACAAACACAGCCATCTTCTTCACACATTATGTTACCCTGCAGTGGCGGGGCATCATACAGTGTCTGTGATGCTTTTATTCTCCATGATAAAGCATTATTATTATTTAATTTTCCTTTAATTGTGCTGAAGTGGAGACAGGCTCAATCGTTGGTCTATCTGTCATCAACACTTCAAATGCCTTCTTCTGAGAAACTGCTGGGCCAATCAAAGCCAAAATTCATATGGAGCCTCAATGGGTATGGGGAATGAAACTTTGTTCACTGCATCTGGGTCACATGACCAAGATGGCTGCCATGCCCATATATGGTAAGAACCCTTTAAAAGTCTTCTATGGAACCAAAAGGCCAAAAGCCCTGGGGCTTGGTGTGTAGCATTGGGGACATGAGCCCAATAAAATTTGAAAAAATCATGACCTTGGGTTGACCTTGACCTTTTTTTTTTTTTTTTTTTACAGAAAGGTCAATTTTTTTTACATAGACACCTATAGGCTTATAAATCTTGTTGTCATTTGAAACTAGGAGGCTCAGTACTTTTATATTTGGTATGTAGCTTTATCTTGTGGACCCCCTTCCAAGATTGTTCGAATTATAGCCCTGGGGTAAAAAATTGAATAGACTCATAAAGTCTTCAAAAGTCTCCTCCTTAGAAACCGCTGAGCCAATCAAAGCCAAATTTCATATGGAGCCTCAATAGATAGGGAGAACAAAAAATTATTTGCGGCATCTGAGTCACATGACCAAGATGGCCACCATGCCCATATATGGTAAAACCCATTTGAAAATCTTCACCAGAACCAAAGGACCAATTGCCCTGGGGCTTGGTAACAGCATTAGGGACTTGGGCTTAATAAAGTTTGAAAAAACGATAACCTTAGGTTGACCTTGACCATTTTTACATAGACTGCTACAATAACTAAAAATCTTCTTGTCTGAAAGTTGAAGGCCTAGGCCTTTGATATTTAGGATGTAGCTTTATCTTGTGGACCTCTACCAAGATTGTTCAGATTATAACAGTAGGGTCAAAAATGGCCCCGCCCCAGGGATTACTTGTTTTACATAGACTCATATGGGGAAAACTTTAAAAATCTTCTGATGTGAATCTAGAAGACACAGGCCTTTGATATTTGGTTTGTCACTATCAGAACCATATTTTATATGAAGTTTCTAGTTGGCAGCTAATTTATTTTAATATCAAGTTACTATAGGGTACAGAGACCAAAGGTTTTTCAAACTGTACCATCTACCATACCCATATGTTTCTTTCTTTAAAAATGTTACCATACTCTTCCTCAGAACAAATAATCTCAGGTGAGCTACAGCCATTGGTCCTCTGGGCCTGATTGTTCAAAGCATGGTTAGCTTAACAAGCTCGTTAGTAGTCAAAATGTTAACTGTTCTAGCAAGTACAATATCTAATTCACAGGTATTTTTGCTGAAAAAAATGTGAGTAAATGAAAAAGCTACTCACATTTTTTTTCAGCAAAAATATCAACGTATTGTCCATATTTAATGACGAAAGTTTTAATGATGCGTTAATTAACATTGTTAGTTTTGAACAACTGGGCCCAGATTTTTGTAATTCCAGTGTGGGACCAATCAAAATGCAGCAGATTTAATTGGCTATGGTTTAATGCAACAACATACTGTTCCTACCATGAGGAAACATCCTACGAGAATTCACTCCTAGTACAGCAGACGGGTGGACTGGCTCTCAGTTCATTGACACACGTGATGAAATCACTGACTCCCAATGCCAAGGGAATATTTCTTCTTCTTGCTGGGTACCAGCTGGAAAATAAGGACAATTCTACGTATTTAGGTGAGATTGGAATGATTCTTAGTAATAGTAATGCTGGGTAAAAATTTCAGCATATAGCATTTTGAAATACTTCTCCTATTTTTTTCCACAAAATAGACTTTGACACTTCATGCAAATTGTCTCCATAGGAAAATTTGCTTGAAATGTCAAAGCCTATTTTCTCAGAAAAATAACAAAAATATAATCAATTTATTGTCTGCTGAATTTGCCCAGAGAGATAAAGGTTAATAACAACCCAAGGGCAAGCAGGACTAAGCCTGCCCAGTAAAAGTGTAATTAGGTAAACTGACTGCACTTAACATTGGGTTGACTGGGCCGTAAAACCTCAACGCAAACAAACACAGGGGCAAGCAAAGAGTAGCAATCACTAATCCAAGAAGCTCAGCTGGTAGAATATCCGCCTCGGAATAAGGAGTTTGTATGTTCCATTCCCATTTAGGTCATACCTAAGATTTGCCAGCCTCTGTGTCTCAGTTGGATACGAATCCAACTGAGGATGAGGAGGTTGGACCTCCGCAAGTCGCCAACATTCTTTCATGAAGATTTGATCATGAAACAATTTTTATGGTCATTCTCTCCCTTCTGCTGATTCAAGAAGGGCAGTTGGCAGTTTTTGGAGAAAGAATGTGCATGTGCATAATATTGGTTAACCACTTAGAGGACTAAGCCAGCCCAGTAAAAGTGTGGTTAGGTAAACTGATTGTGCTCCACATGGCCCTATTGGATTGACTGGGCCATAAAACCTCAGCACAAATCAAATACCTAAGACTTTCTAAGATTGGTACAAGCTGCATTTTCACTTGTTGATTAGCATTAGGAAGGATAACTACAGGTAGGACAGGTGGCATCAATGTCGGTCCAACAACATTCTTAGGTGGAGATTGGTCATGAAATATTTTCTACGGTCATTCGCTCCCTTCTGCTGATTCAAGAAGGGCAGTTGTCAGTTTCTGGTGAAAAAATGTTCACAAGTACTGGTTAACCACTTAGAGGACTGAGCCTGCCCAGAAAAAAGTGTGGTTAGGTAAACTGACCGTGCTTGACATGACCCTAATTGGTTGACTGGGCCACAAAACCTCAACACAAACAAACAAACGAAGTCAATATCGGTATAATGTAGCTTATGTTGTTATCACATACGGGCAAAGGGTGGGGGCATTTGTATACTTTGGATACATGTCTAGTTTCTCCACAAAAGCATATGTTGTGGGTACTCATTTGAAGTGCCTCACTGAGGTGCTTCTAATGAGTACCCACAACATATGTTTTTATGGACAATTAAGAAAAGTATTCACCAAATGCCCTTCTTATCTTGCACTATGATTATTATTTTGTCCTTTGTCAGTATTTAATTTAGAGCTAGGTAACAGTACCTGTATTTGGCCATGTATGAAGGGAGGCATTGACCTTTTTGTTAATTGCAGAAAAGTCACATTGTCAAGGCTGTGATCAGTTTCAGACTCTTTATTATGAAAATTGATGTAAAGTTGTCTAATACTGACAGAGTGACTACTAAATCAAGGCTAGTGACTTTCTGCGTTGTCAAAATTGTCGTGTTAGTTATAATTTATGAATATATCATTAGAGCTGTCATAATAAAAAGGTTTTTAATGTAGATTTCATGCTTCATGATGCTGATTTGTATTGGGACATCTCATTAGAACAGTCTAAGAGATGATACCGATGACAACACAAAGCATATGCATACCTCAAATCGTACTCCAGATAAGGCATTTTTTTTCCAGCCAGAAATTATTGATATTTTTCTTTCGCCATGAAAACATATGTTATTGGTACTCAATGGAAGTGCTTTACCCTGTCTACCTTAAATAGTGTGACTCTTTAAAACTTTACCATATTTCTCCTAAAATTTTAAAGTCCATTTCAATACCAGTTGATGCATCTTCAAATTGCTGGATAGGTGGCAAACAGTGAAGTCCCAGATCAGATGCTGCATTTAGATCTTGGTCTATGCTGTTTGCACATGCTTCTTTGTCCCAATACTTAGGAGTTATTACAGTACTTCTCCTTAAAAACACACATTGTGAACTCTCATTAGAAGCACTTTGCAACAAACCTAAAATAAGATATGCATTTCACTAAAATAATGTCCCCCACCTCAGGTGAGGTGGACATATTGTTTTTGGTGTGGATTCTTACCAAATTTGCATGGATATATAATTGGGACATTACAAAGAACTGATTAGATTTTGGTGACCTTGACCTAATTTTCAAAGTCACAGATGTAGAAAAACTGAAAATTCTGTGACACTGTCTTGTCTGCATAATATCTTTTGAACCGGTGGTTGGATTCTTAACAAATTGTCTTGAAAATATAATTGGGACACAGCAAAGAACTAATTAGATTTTGGTGACCTTGACCAAATTTACAAGGTCAAAGCAGTAGAAAAACTGAAAATTCTCCGAAAATTACTGGTTTATTCTTATTACTCCTTGAAACATATTGTGACTACTCACTGGAATTACCTCAGTGAGACAATTCAAGGATGTACCCACAACATGACATGTAATTTAGTGGAGAAATAAGAAAAACTTATAATTTGGATACTTCTTTTGTGTAGAGGTACATTTTATTGCTTCTGTAAAAACTCTTATTTGGACACCTTATTTACTTACCATATTGTCCTAAAATTTGAAATAGCCCATTTCACTATCTCTTGATGTGTTCAAAATATTGCTGTATGTTTGGAAAACAGTAGACATTCTGTAGCATCTGATCTAGGTCTACACTGTTTACAAAAGCCTGTCTGTCCCAAAACTTAGGGTTATTACATTTTTTAATAAATCCTTAAGGTGCTAAGCAAAAGTATAGCAGATGACATTTTTTTTTTTTTTTCAGATATTAAAGCTAGACATTTCATGTGAAGTGTCTGCCTAGCAGACAATTCACATGAAATATCAGGCCTATTTTTCTCTGGAAAATAAAAAGGAAAATATTTAAAAATGTCATCTGCTGCAGTTGAGATTGGCACTTTAAGGATTAAGATTGGTAGCTCCAGATAAGAAAAGTTGTCAGAAAATTGCTTTTTCTTATTTTTCCAGGAAAACATATGTTGTGGTACTCATTAGAAGTGCCTCGGCAAGACACTTCTAATGAGTATCCATAACATAGGTTTTCTTTAGAAATAAGAAAAGTATCCATACTTTTTTTACTAAATAAGTACGTCTTATTTGGAGCTACAAGACCGCATGAGGATAGTGACAAAAAGAAGAAGATAAATGTTTAAAGTGTTCTTTGCTGTTTTTTGTTGTTGTTTTTTTTTTGTTTGTTTTTTCTCTTGCTTTGTCTAAGATTGACAAACAAACAGGAGCAAAAGAAGGTTGATAAAAAGACCCAGGCGACCTGTGCACAAAACTTGTCAACGGGATTGTCTGTGCTGTTTATAATTCTGGATAAGAGGATATATCACATAAATATTTTTCTGATTTCTGCACGAAATGGATGTTGTGGATAAACATTAGAAGCGCCTCAGCGAGGCGCTTCTAATGAGAACTCACAACATATGTTTTCATGGAGAAATAAGAAAATTAGCAATACTTTTTGGTTTGAATAAAGCACCTATTCCTGAGCTATTTTATAAACATAGGACTTAAAACTTCCACTTATGGGGAGAGTAAAGGTCTTGGACTGCATGGGCCTTAAATTATAAATGTTTCCCAAACCCAACCTACTCACCTAAAAGAGCTCTACACCCCCACCCCCTCCCCCTAAAAAAATATGATTTTTGAGGGGGAAAATCCTGATAATGTTGGTGACTTAATAACTGATATAAATGGGTTGAGAGATCAAACTTTATAGTTGATCTGATTTTCAACTACAATCAACTCTATCTCAAACTCAAAAGGTACCAGAACTTTGGGCTTGAGATAGCAGTAGTTTGAGGAAATGTAAGGAACACATTAGGTAGAGATTAGAGTCAGCTGTATTTTTGTAAGAGCTATCAAGTAACTGCAGAGAAAGCATTGATATTTATGTCTCCCCCTGACAAGGTTGGAGACTTAATGTTTTTGCATCTGTCTGTCCGTCCGTCTGTCACGCAGTTGTGTCCGCTCTATAACTTGAAAACCGTTCAAGATGTTGTCATGAAACTTCATAGAAATATACAGCATCATCAGTGGACATGCAGACTAGAAGAACCACAGCTCTTGTCTTCACATTTTTGGAGTTATTCCCCTTTGAAATTAGAGAAAGGTAATTTTGTGTCCTCTCTATAACTTGAAAACTGTTCAAGATACTGTCATAAAACTTCATAGAAATATAAAGCATCATCAGACGATGTGCAGAACACAAGAACCGTAACTCTTGTTTGTACAGTTTTGTAGTTATTTTCCTTTGAAATTTGACAATGGTCATTTCGTGTCCACTCTCTAACTTGAAAACCCTTCAAGATATTTTCATGAAACTTCATAGAAGCATAAAGCATCATCAGATGAAGAGCACAACACAAGAACCATAACTATTGTCTATAGTTTTGTAGTTATTCCTCTTTTGAAATTTGACAGTGGTCATTTTATGTTGGCTCTGTAACTTGAAAACTTCAAGATATTTTCATGAAACTTCTTGAAAATATAAAGCATCATCATGCAATGTGCACAACACACGAACCATAACTTTTGTCTATACATTTTTGGAGTTTCTCTCCTTTGAACTTAGACAATGGTAATTTTGTGTGAAAAACGTAAGATGTTTTCATGAAACTTCATAGAAATATAAAGCATCATCAAACAACATGCACACCACAAGAACCATTACTCTTGTCCACATTTTTGGAGTTATTCCCCTTTGAAATTTGACAATGGTCATTTCTTGTCCACTCTATAATTTGAAAACTGTGCAAGATATTTTCATAAAAATTCGTAGAAAATAATATAAAGCATCATCAGATGATGTGCAGGGGGAGGAGGGAGACATATGTTGTTGTTTTTTTGTTAGAAACAGCTCTAGTTTTCTTATATTTTCCCTAAAATATGGTTTGATCTTTCCCAAAAGAGACTAAGATGATAAACTTAATGCTTTGCATGCTAGATACAAATTTCAGTACATAACAATTTGAAATATTTTTTTATTTTCCCAGAAAATAAGGTTTGACATTTTACTCAAATTGACATCTTAGCAGAAATGTTTGATGGACCCTGTCTAGTATTTTGCTCATTTTTTTGGGAAGAGATGACAAATTAATTTTATTTTTATTTTTTTTTTTTTTTTTTTTTTTTTTTGCAGAAAATAGGTTTGATATTTGCATGAAATGTCAAACCCAGTTTTCTGGGAAAAATAAGAAAAAATATAAAAAAAATTTCTGCCGAACCTGCTCAGAGAGTGGTAATAGTTAAATGGATTTGCCAGAAACTCTGGAGCAATTGAAACTTAATTTTGTAGAAATGTTGTTGGAGAGAAAGCATTCAAATTTGGCAAACTTGTAACTGTCAGGCATATTGATATTACAAAAACATGCCTATTCAAATATATTGATAATTTTACAACTAAAAAAAGGAAAATTTTCAGATAATGAATTCCTATACATGTATATTTTTCATATTTCTGCTCAAAACATAGATCCTGGGTACTTGTTAGAACTGCCTTGGCAAGGCGGTTCTAACAAGTACACACAATCTATGTTTTTAAGCAAAATAAAAAATAATGTGTACCCCCTGTAAACCCCAGTTTTACTACATAAAAGTGGGATTTAAGTGATCAAATTATATAGGCGTGTTCTCGTGATGGATATCCCAGATACTATAATGGAAATGTACATTTATTTACTGTATTTACCCTAAGTATTGGGACACCTTATGAACTTACCATACTTGTCCAAATATTTGAAATAGTCCATTCTACTACCTGCTGCTGTGTCTAAACTATTGCTGCATTCTGCAGCGTCTGATCTGGGTCTACACGGTTTGCAAAGGCCTATCTGTCCCAATACTTATGGTTAATAATTACATTTTTTTATTAATCCTTAAGGTGCTAAGCAAAAGTAAAGCAGATGATATTTTTTTTTGTCAGAGAAATTAAAGCTAGACATTTCATGTGAAGTGTCTGCCTAGCAGACAATTCACATGAAATATCATGCCTTTTTTTCTCAGGAAAATATTTAAAAATGAAATCTGCTGCCGTTGAGATTGGCACTTTAAGGGTTAAGATTCATAGCTCCAGATAAAAGGAGTGTTCAAACTTTTTCTACTTTGCCAATTGTAGTGAATTAGCACATGGAGCACTTACCCTTGTCCTGGTGAATATTTTAAGATGCCTCACTCCTAATTTTCAGCCAATCATATTACTTGAGCTGTATTGTTGCTATAAATTCACATACTTAATGGCAAACAGTGCAGATCCAGATCAGTTGGCTTCTTAAGAAGCCAACTGATCTGGATCTACACTGTTTGCAAAGGCAGGGTATATCCAGGTTCAGCAGGACAAGGGTTAAGGACAAGAACTTTCAGGAATCTTATTTGTCTTGGTCTGGCCTATACATGACTGTTTAAACTACACAATCTGATCTGGATCCTTGTAATGTTAGACAGTGTTCTTCACCTCAGATCTATTAAAGGCATTTTTTGATTGCAATGGTTCATATTAATTACAATGGAGACATCTCTCATCTTTTTTATGTTATTCGTGACAAAAATCTTGTTAAATACAACAATAAATAAATCAAAGTTACTGGCAATAAAAATAACAAGAGATAAATCAAATTTACAGTAATGAGCAAATATTTTTAGAAAACAGGAAAAAGATCAGAACAATCTGTGGAAGTCACCTAGAGGTAAAACAGTTATGTTTTACTCCAGAGAAGAGAAGAATGCTGAAAACTATTTTTATGTCTCCATAAAAACAGAGGACTAAGCCTGCCCAGGAAAAGTTTGGTTGGGCAAACTACAGGCATTTGGTATTTAGTTCTTAACTTTATATAAAAAGCCAAAAATTTGAATCTATATAGCTTATGGACTTTTTGCAGGATTAGGGCAGTTTTAAGGGTTTAGGGGCTCTATATGACCTTAATAGTGTTGACTGGGCTGTTAACCCTAGTCCTGCTGAACCCAGATCCAAAGTCCTGCCTTTGTAAACAATGTAGATCCAGATCAGTTGGCTTCTAAGAAGCCAACTGATCTGGATCTGCACTGTTTGCCATTAAGTATGTGAATTAATATCAACAATCTGGATCAAGTATTCTGATTGGCTGAAAATTTTGAAATGGGTATGGCATTGTAGTGAATTCAGCAGGACAAGGTTTAAACTACAACCCAATCAAAATGTTTTTGGCTTGACTTGATTCCCAAGCAGAGATTAAGGGGAATAATTATATTTTCAGGCAAGGTAATTCTGTTAAAATTGTTTTTTTTTGCTCCCTTGTGTAATGGAAAGTTTAGAGTAGACAACTTTTCAGAAGGGGCTTGATTTATGTGAACAGGAAGACAAGACACAAAAATATATTCCGTTTGTAAATGAAATAAAATCCTGAAACGATAATACCCAGCCATTATTGTGTTGCGGGCAGATAACTCAAAAATTGACGAAATTTGGCAATGAGAAATCCCAAACCAGATCTCCACAATATTTGGCTGGCCTCGGTGGCTCAGTTGGATGCACGTCCCACTGGTGATTAGGAGGTTGCAGGTTTGACCCCTGCCTGGTCTGCAACATTATTTCATGGAGATTTGATCATGCAATATTTTTTATGGTCATTCTGTCCCTTCCACGGTCAGTTTCTGGCGAAAGAATGTGCACAATGCTGGCTACCCGCTTAGAGGACTAAGCCTGCCAGAAAGAGGGTGGTTAGGTAAATTGACTGCGCTGGACATGGCCGCGTTGGATGACTGGGCCGTAAAACATCAACACAAACCTCCATAATATCAATGCACATATCAAATTTGGTGAAAATCTATTGAGATTTACTCAAGTTATTGTCCTGAAACTAAAACACGGATGTGTTGCAGGTAGATAACACTGTCAGAAATTGATGAAAATTGCCCAATTAGCAATCACAAAGCAGATATCCACAATATCAATGTGCACACCAAGTTTGGTGAAAATCCATAGATATTTACTGACATTATCGTTCAGACATGCCATGGACAGATAACTGTCAAAAATTGACAAAATTTGCCCACTAGCAATCCCAAACCAGATCTCCACAATATCAATGCACACTCCAAGTTTGGTGAAAATCCATTGATATTAACTAAAGTTGTCATCTGGAAATGAAACTATGGGCATGTTGTGAGCAGATAACTCTGTCAAAAAGTGACAAAATTTGCACATTAGCAATCCCAAACCCAATCTCAATATCAATGCTCACACCGAGTTTGGTGAAAATCCATAGACATTCACTCATCACCCGGAAACGTAAATACAGACGGATGGACGACAGGAGGATGTACATACGGACAAAAAACTTGATATCATAATATCCAGCCACTATCGTGTGGCGGGGTATAAAATGGTAGACAATATACCAAGTGTACCAAGTTACCTTGCTGGCAAAATATGCCAGGCTCCTTAGCTCAGTCAGTATCATGTCTGACTACAGATCCAGAGTCCCAAGTTTGAACCTCATCTTTGCCACATAATTTTCATGGAGATTATGAAATAACATTACGAAAACACGCCTATTCAAATATACAGAAAATTTTATCTCCAAAAACTGAAAATTTTCAGATAAAAAAAACTCAGATATTTTTTATATTTCTGCACAAAACATAAATTGTGGGTACTTGTTAGAACCGCCTCGCCGAGGGGGTTCTAACGAGTACCCACAATCTATGTTTTGAGCAGAAATATGAAAAATAATGTATACCCCTGGAAACCCCAGTTTTACTATATAAAGGTGGGGTTTAAGGGGGTCAAAATTACATAGATATGTTTTCGTGATGATTTCTAAAGCCATTTCCCCCTTTTGCATATTCAAGAAGGGCAGTTGTCAGTTACATCCCGGCAGGCACATGACGTAAATACAATGTCGCCTCAACGTCGATGCAACGTCATGACGTTGCATCGACGTTGAGACGACGTTATATTTACGTCATGTGCCCGCTGGGATATGAAAGTATGAGCATATGTCCTGGGCCCAGTTGTTCAAAAATAATAATGTTGTTAATTATTATATCCTTAAAACTTTGATCATTAAATATGGCATATATGCTAATATTTATGCTGAAAAATGTGAGTAGCTTTTGCATTTTCAAAAGCTACTCACATTTTTCAGCTAAATACCTTCGAATTTGATACTGTACTTACTAGTACAGTTAACATTTTGACCACTAATGAGCTTGTTAAGCTAACAATGCTTTGAAACTGGGCCCTGGTTCACCCTTAGAGGACTAAGCCTGTCAAGGAACAGTGTGAATAGGTTAACCGAGTATGCCTTGCATGACCGTAATGGGTTGACTGGGCTGGAAAACCTCAATTCAAGCAAATAATGGCAATATGGTTGAATAATTATTATTACTGTAATTATTATTTTTTTTTTTTTTTTTTTTGCAGAAAGTAAGATTTGACATTTTAAACACATCAAATCTGATCTTCTAGGAAATATAAGAAAATATTTTAAAATGTTGTCTGCTAAATTTTTACCCAGCATGCTAAGCCTGAAATATGTCGATTTCATTTCACCATTCATTGTTTCAGGGATGTCACTTCAAGATTTATACCAGAGATGCCGAGAATCGTTTCTTGTCAACAGTGATCTTACACTCCAAGCTCAGCTTACAGAATTCAGGGACCATAAAATGATTAGATCTAAGAAGGTATTTTTTTTTTTCTTTTAAATTATAGCTCTAAACAAGAGGGAGTACAGTAAGTGTCCTAAATTTAGTACACCATTTTGTCTGATAAAATGCATATGCCAACAGTACAAACCAAGATCAAGCTGCTCCTGAAAGGAATAGTCTGATCAGGGTCTATGAGTGCTGGCATTGAGGGAAGTCCAGGAGTCAGAGACTCCCTAAAAATGTGTAGGACTTCCAAATGCTTGGAAGTCAGATCCTCTTACTTTCAAATATATACTGCCGTTCTTAAAACAGATTTAGCCTGAACTCCTAGTCCTATTTTATTTAGTTTATGTTTAAACCCCAAAGAAGAAGATATTCACATACTGATAAAAAAAAATCATCCTGTTTGTGAACTTCAGTGCAAGCAATGGTCTATTCTGTTTCCTTTCCTCCCAAAACAAGTATGGCATAAGGTATAAAAAAAAAAAAAAAATAGCTGTGTTTCAACTAACCCAACCGACCCTGTTTCAAACACCCGACTCTGCTATTTTTTATCGGTAAAAATGCAAAATAAAAAAGCAAATCACTGACCCTCAACAAAATATCTGTATTTTCATACCTGTATTTTATGGAAAAAAAAATAAAAAAAAAGTTTCGCCTACCTACCGACCAAATGTTTTTTTCAGAATGTTAGCGGAAACACAGCTATTTTTTTTACGCCTAAACTGTTTGAAATTTTAGGACATTTACCATATCCAGACAAGTATTTTTCTTATTTCTCCATAAAAACATACGTTGTAGATACACATTAGAAGTGCCTCATTGAGGCACTTCTAATGTGTATCTACAATGTATGATTTCATGGAGAATGCCTCATTGAGGCACTTCTAATGTGTATCTACAATGTATGATTTCATGGAGAAATATGTAGCAGAGGAGTTATTAAGGAGGAGTATTTAATGATAGAAACATATGTTGTGGGTACTCGTTAGAAGCCCATCCATGAGGCACTTCTAATGAGTACCCACAACAAATGTTTTTATGGAGAACCAGAGAAAATTATCCCAGAACTATCATCAAATACTCTTCCTTTATCAAGTCCTCAGAGAAGTGTCTTTTAAGGTATGTTGACATTCAGCAGTCTCTGGACAAACTCAGCAGACAACAAATTGATATTTTTTTTTTTTTTTTTTTTTTCCCCCAGAAAATAGGTTACTCTTGATTCTGTATAAAAGTAGTATTTCTTTTTCTAGATATGTTAAATCCTCAGAAATAATTTAGTTTATATATCGCAACCTCTTTTATAACACTACTGCTGGGATCCAATAGGCTATGACATTTCATGCATATTTTTTCCATAGGAGACAGTGGAACGCAGCCCTAATAAAAAATATATTTCACAACGAAGAGCTTAACAAATTGTAAAAATTGATACAAGTTTGTTCAAAGAAATAAAGTTATTATTGTTTGAAGGATTTAACATGACAGACATTTAATATTTAATGAGATTTCAAGAACTTCTTAACTTTAAAATTTTGCAGTACTTTTATAACCAAAGCATTTATTTTTCGAAAATAAGTTGCTTACCACTTAAGTAAAACATGTTCAGAATCATTAAGACAAAATATCCATCTACCATATACAACCTTGCCGGCCTCGGTGGCTCAGTTGGATGCGCCGTCCGACTGGAGACCAGGAGGTCGCGGGTTCAACCCCCGCCGAGGTCGGCAACATTCTTTCGTGGAGATTGATCATGAAATACTTTCTACGGTCGTTCTCTCCCTTCCGCTGATTCAAGAAGGGCAGTTGTCAGTTTCTGGCGAAAGAATGTGCACAATACTGGTTAACTGCTTAGAGGACTAAGCCTGCCCAGTAAACGTGTGGTTAGGTAAACTGACCGCGCTCGACATGACCCCATTGGGTTGACTGGGCCGTAAAACCTCAACACAAACAAAACCATATACAACCTAATTACCACACCATGCGCTGATTTTTCAAAATTACTGGGAAAACTTGTGGTAAAATTTGTATCCACTTATGCTAAGGGTACACTTTAAAAAAATCAGCAAAAGGCTTATCAGATGATGCTTATGTGATGTTTTTGTGTTTCTTTTGACTGATTTTCTTTATAAAAGCACATGTTGTGGGTACTCATTTGAATTGCATCAACAAGTTGATGCAATTCAAATGAGTATCCACAACATGTGTCTTTATAAAGAAGTTGACAGAAAGTACTCTGGCTGTAATTTGAAGACTATGGAATTGCTTTACTGCGTTTATAGGGGTATGTGCGGTAATTAGATTGGCTACAGTATGTATACTTAATTAGGGCTCTGTGATCACAAAGCTTAAAAATTGGGGCCTCCATGATAGCGGTTTTCATTTATTTAAACCCCAAAAACTGTCTTATATGCTGGTTGATTTTGATCAAAATTTTTGCTTGGAAAGTTCTATCCTGATAGATATACTTTCTTTATATATTGCCTTTCCCTTTAAGCAAAAATATCATCAATTTGTTGTTGACGAATCAGGCCAGAGAGTGGCAAAGGTTAATATGATTAATTTGTTTGGGATTTAATAAGTATAATAATTGCATGATTTATTTGACTTTTGATGTAGTTATAAACGCATAAAAACATTTCCCCAAAAATACTTCCTTTAATAAAATGCCATCTTTGACATTATTTAAAGGGCTTGGATGTATTTGGTAGACTTTAACCTTTTTTGCAAGGGAGACAACTTTTATATGACTTCCTGTTTGCTGTCCTGCACACCCATCCCCTTCCAAAAAGGTGTTTATTCTAAAAAGAAAAAATTTCCTCTCTGTGGATTGGGAGTAGATTGTTCCCTTTGGAAGAAACCCCTTTAACAGAGAAAGGTCTTAAAAATTGTCTGACGAGTTACCTCCCCTAAAAGTGCAGAGGCCTTGTTTAGGAGGAGTATTTGATGATAATTTGGGGTAAATTTTCTCCAGTTCTCCATAAAAATATGTGTTGTGGGTACTCATTAGAAGTGCCTCACCAAGGCATTTCTAATGAGTACCCACAACATAAATTTTCATGGAGAAATAAGAAAAATTATCCCAGATTTTTCACCAAATACTCCTTCTTAACAATAACAAGTCATCTGAGATGTATCAGTATAGCATCTTAATTTTTTTACTCGACATTAATTACTGCATAGATTAATGAGTGAAATAATTACTTTCAACTACTGTTAGTAGTAAATCTTCAAATTATAAGGCAATTAGGCATAGATTAATCTTTAAATGCCAAGAACCCCTGCATCTGAAAATGTCATCTGTTTATGTTGTCTGCTGAATATTCTTGCAAACTTTTCAAACCTATTTTTGTATGCAGGCAAACAGTGTGGTACCTGATCAGACTGCTCCTAGAGTGGGTCCACACTGTTTGCAAAAATGACTTTTAAAATCAGAAGCAGATGACAAAGCAGACGACAATTGTTGTGGTTCTGCATACCCTTGGTAAATTTTCCTCCAATTTTTTATGTCAGATAACTTTTGTGACTTCCTGTTCGTTTTTCAGCACACCAAGTCCCTTTTCATAGGGAGAAAATTCTTTCCTTTATAGCCCGGTTTCATGTATTTTCATGTTACTAACGGTAAATCATTTCATCATAACTTCTTGCAGAGACAAATGCTGAAAATAATCCTGAAGTCATCTAAATTATTATCTGAGCATTTATTTTATGTACAAATAATGCAGTTCTGTGGATTTGTTTTGTGAAAGCATTTGTGTAAACAAGCCAACCATATTGCCGCCATTTTGAACCAAAAGTCATGTGACTTGGCGTTAATTAAGATTTTGGCGGGAAATTATCATGTGATTGTCATGTGATCTTTGCAAAATTAGGTCATTTTTAAAACAAAGTACTGATATGCCTTAGATTTGACATTTTCATAAAAAATAAGTTAGTCTTAGCTGTAAAAGTCAATTTAATAGATATAGGTGTAAACTTCATTAAGGACTGTTATCACTTAGGTCAAGATATTTCTTTTCTAAGCATAAATCACAAAACAACAGTGTATTTCTGAAAATGAGCCTTGCCCACTAGAGCGTGACTTTGTATCTAGAACATCCAGCAGGTAGGTGGCGCTGTCATTTATTTTCATGGAGAAATCAGTTTAACGCAATATTGAATTTAATACAAAAATACATGAAGGGAGTATAAGTAGATTCCTTTTCAGAAGGGAGGTAAAACAATGTTGACAGAGTTGCTTCCTTTGAATTCTATCTGTTCCCTTTAAATGTGCCAAATCATGGTTCTGGATAAGATACTTTTTTCAGCCAAAAATGTGTTGAGATTTTTTTTATTTCTGCATGAAAGTGTTTGTAGACTAGTAGGTACTCATAGAAATCACCTTGATGACCTTGACCTACCATATTTATCCTAAGTATTGGGACACCTTATCGACCTACCATACTTGTCTAAAATTTGAAATAGTCCATTCTACTACCTCTTGATGTGTCTAAAATATTGCTGTATGTATGGCAAATAGTGTAGACTCTGATCAGACAGTGCATTCTATGGTGTCTGATCTGGGTCTACACTATTTGCAAAGGACTATCTGTCCCAGTACTTAGGGTTATTACGGTATATTTCATTGTCTGATGGCTGTCATTTTTAGGTCAGCCTGAGTGGTAAGCTTGACGCGGCACATATAAACCCTGTGCAGTTTGGACAGGCAGGACAGAGGAAGCATTGTAGACCCAGTCAGATGCCACACTGTTCGTGTATCTTGGCCCAGTTGTTCAAAGCATCTTACTTTAACAAGTTAGTTAGTGGTCAAAATGTTAACTGTTCTAGTAAGTACAATATCTAATTCACAGTTATTTTTGTTGAAAAAAATGTGAGTAGCTTTTGCAAATGCAAAAGCTACTCACATTTTTTTCAGCAAAATATTAGCCTATATGGCATATTTAATGATCAAAGTTTTAACAATACGTTAACTAACGACATTATTAGTTTTGAACAACTGGGCCATGAATATTTTGTGTAAATATGGTATGCCACATACCAGGGTGGTTCTTTTTTCACTGGTGAGGGAATTCAACCACTTTATGGCCCAGCTAATGTCATTTTGGTATTGTTTATTTTCAGAGTTTTGAAGGTGTTGAGCACCTAATGATACCAATAGATGCTGCTACCTTAACAGAGTTTGTTGAACAACACACTGATAGTTAACAACTTGAACAACACACTGATAGTTAACAACTTGAACAACACACTGATGGTTAACATCTTGAACAACATACTGATAGTTAACACCTTGAACAACACACTGATAGTTAACACCTTGAACAACACACTGATAGTTAACACCTTGATAGTTAACACCTTGAACAATACACTGACAGTTAATGCCTTGAAAGTTAACACCTTGAACAAACAACACACTGACCGGAAGTCGGTGGCTCAGTTGGATGCGCATCCGACTGGAGACCAGGAGGTCGCAGGTTCAATCCCCGCCGAGGTTGGAATCATTCTTTTGTGGAGATTGATCATGAAATATTTTCTACGGTCATTCTCTCCCTTCCGTTCCGCTGATTCAAGAAGGGCAGTTGTCATTTCTGGCGAAAGAATGTGCACAATACTGGTTAACCGCTTAGAGGACTAAGCCTGCCCAGTAAACGTGTGGTTAGGTAAACTGACCGTGCTCGACATGACCCCATTGGGTTGACTGGGCAGTAAAACCTCAACAAAAAGAAAGACCGTTAACACCTCGATAATTAATGCCTTGAACACATACTGACAGTTAATACCTTGAACAACACCCTGACAGTTTATGAAGCCTTGATTCTGAACGCCTTGAACACATACTGACATTTAACATCTTGGATAGCATGCTAACAGTTAACACTTTGAGCATATGCTGACAGTTAATGTCTTGAACAACATATTGATGGTTAATATACCACAGAGCTCCAGCATTGAAGGAACCATAGTCTGCTCTGTACAAAATGAGGAAGCTTATGCTCCCACCAAAAAGGGTTTGTGGGTGGCTATGTAGGATTTATTTTGTTCTGTCCCATTCTGAAACATTATACTCAGCCACACAAAAGTGGTGGGGTATTATGGTTTCCCATTGGATGTCCGAACTTCTGTCCATCCTTCAGTCGTATGTCAGTCTGTCTGTCCGTATTTCATTTCCGGATAATAACTTAGTAAACATCACTGGATTTTCACCAAACGGTATGTGCACTGATATTGTGGAGATCTGGTTTGTATTGCTAATGGACAGATTTCGTCAAATTTTGACAGAGTTAGCTGCCTGAGACACACCCCTATTTTTGTTTACGGATGATAACTTGTTTTTTTTTTGTTTTTTTTTCTCATCACTACTTTTATTCATGAAGGATTATTTTGAACACAACATATTTATGTATTGTCTTACAAGGAAATGATAAAAGATGTCACATAACTCTGCTGTGCATTTTGCATGAATTATGACACCTTTCTTTTCACTTAGGACCTTGTCTTATCCACTTCATTGATAACTTTGTTAATCTTAATGGATTGTTTTTTGACTTGAAACATTTCAAGTAAATATAATGTCACAATGTTATTGCTGTACAAGTTATATAACTCTTGTTTTTGCATTTTTGACTGACTTGGGCCTCTTTCTAACAAAACAAAAAAAGTATTTTCACTGACAAGTAGGGCTGTCACGTTTATAAAAATCTCTAAATGTTTACATGTCATGTTTACAAAAATCTGTAAATGTTTACACAGATCATGCACGAAATGATTCCATATACCCAAAGCAAATTAGAAATCATTTTACAAAAAGACAAGAAGACTGAACAGGTGTTGTTTAATGCTAACTATTTACTTGTTTGGATAAATTTCCATCATGGGGAAGATATGCTTCTGCGGACATGCCATAGCATTCAGTCATTTGCATTTCGAGAAAATCCTGGAGAGGTAGCATTAAAAGTTACCCATACTGGGTGGATGTACAGGCTGATCTGAGTCTTTGCTGGTGACACTGGTTTTCTTGTCATGAGCTGGCTCATTTTACATTACTAAAACATGCCTATTCAAATATATTGAAAATTTTACCACCAAGAAATGAAAAATTTCAGATAAAAAATTCTGATATTTTTCATGTTTCTGCTCAAAACATAGATTGTGGGTACTCGTTAGAACCGCCTCGACGAGGCGGTTCTAACGAGTACCCACAACCTATGTTTTTGAGCAGAAATAAGAAAAATAATGTATACCCCTGTAAACCCCAGTTTTACTATATAAAAGTGGGGTTTAAGAGGGTCACAATTATATAGGTATGTTTTCGTGATGACTGTCTGTCAGAATATTTAATTTAATATTTAAGTGCCGTATGTTCAGTGAAATTGTACAATGTAGATTATACATGTAATTATTTATCTATGTACTTATATTTTTGTCTGAAAGAAAAATAAATGAAAAATAACCTGGTTCCGTTTTTCACTTATTTTATCTTTTATATTCCAAACATCAGAAGAATGAATCACTACTTCATGGTACCACCAAAATACCATGTATATGAGTGATTATGTAATTTTCATCATTCCCTCCATCTGGATGTCCCTATGTCCAAACACTAAAGTTTTGCACTAAGTTTGTCTGTCTGTTTATATTTCTGAAAGTCTTCATTTGAAGCTGTTCAGATGGTTAGTATTGAAACTAGGTAAACCCTTGTCATGCTAAATGAAGATGCCATACCAGTGTCTTATTTTAAGCCAGTCACATTACTTGATCCAGGGTCCGGTTGTTCAAAGCGGCGTTAGCTTAACGAGCTCGTTAAGGGTCATTTCGTTAACTGTTTTAGCGGATTCAAAACACAATATTCTGATATTTTTTGCTGAAAAAATGTGAGTAGCTTTTGCATTGCAAAAGCTACTCACATTTTTCAGCAAAAAATTTCAGCATATTTGCCTATCACTCGATGTAAATTTTAACGAATCGTTAACTAACGACGTCGTTAGCTTTGAACAACTGGGCCCAGGTTTTTATACAAATTCACACACTTAATGACAGTGCAGATCCAGATCAGTTGGCTTCTTCAGAAGAAGCCAACTGGGCTTCTTCAGAAGAAGCCAACTGATCTGGATCTAGTATGTTTGCAAAGATAGGACATATCCAGGTTCAGCAGGACCAGGTTTATTACAGTTCAGTTAACCTGGCCTTAAAGCTGTTGCTGACCAAATGTCAAGGTGGCAGACTTTTTTGTTAACATTTGTGTTAACCCATTAAAGGCCAAGACTCTCCCACGCTATATATTGGATGAGTCCATTTTGGTAGGTATGTCAGGCTATATGATGCAGATATTTCAAAAGTAAAGTGATTGCACTATTTACAAACATTGGAGACCCTGGTCATACGCATTCTGCGGCGTCTGATCTGGGGTCTGCACTGTTTGCCAGTTAACTGTTAAGAGGTCTCCAGTCATCAATGGGTTAAACGTTCGTTCCAAGTTTCTTTTTCTTTGCTCATACGAGTTCTAGTCTTCACTTAAGTCGGTGACGGTCGCTCATCAGGAAAACATGCCTATATAATGTTGACCCCCTTAAGCCCCACTTTTATATAGTAAAACTGGGGTTTACCGGGGTATCCGTTATTTTTCTTATTTCTGCTCAAAAACATAGATTGTGGGTACTCGTTAGAACCGCCTCGCCGAGGCGGTTCTAACGAGTACCACAATCTATATTTTGAGCAGAAATATGAAAAAATATCAAAATTTTTGTCTGAAAACTTTCATTTTTGGGGTGGTAAAATTTTTCAGTATATTTGAATAGGCGTGTTTTCGTAATGTGATTCAAGAAGGGCAGTTGTCAGTTTCTGGCGAAAGAATGTGCACAATACTGGTTAACCCCTTAGAGGACTAAGCCTGCCCAGTAAACGTGTGGTTAGGTAAACTGATCATGTTCGACATGGCCCCATTGGGTTGATTGGGCCGTAAAACCTCAACACAAACAAACAAACTTAAGTCAGTGATGTGTGGTTCTTATTACTACAGGTCTGTTGACAGCTGCTGCTACTGTACAATGGTTAAGGATTAAGTCTTAGAAAATTTTGTGGTGAACATGTATGTTAAAGATGGTTTGGTTTTCAGATTTTTCTTATGTCCCCGCCATTAAAAATGGTGGAAAGGGCATGTAGTGTTCGCCCTGTCCGTCTGTCTCTGTTCAAGTCCGAGATGGCGTTAGTTATTTGCGTTCAAGCTTTTTAGGCGGTGGCATCCGTGTCTTTTGGACATATTTGTAGTTTTTAATGCCCCCGCCATTCGAAAAACGGTAGAAAGGGCATATAGTGTTACTCCTGTCCGTCCGTCTCTGTCCGCGTCCTGCGTTAGCAATTTGCGTAAGTTTTTTCATGGGGGCATCGGTGTCCTTAGTTTTGCTTATATTTTACAGTTTTCGTTTGAAATGATTCTTATGTGATCAGTGTTGACACTTGTAAGCAAAAAACTGATCAAATAACATAGTTATTCTTTTAAATATTCCAGCTAAATTTTGGTTACGGTTGGCGAGAAAACCAAGGTTATCACCTTCATCGAATGAGACAAATGGGGGATTACATAACTTTTCAGGGTTTCTTTGCCTGACGAGTTCCGTGCCGATCGACCATATGTACAGTGTAACCTGTCTAAAAGCAAGCACCTATGTGAGAGCCAATATAATCTGTTGATGCTTAATTCAGATGCTTGCTTAATGCAGGTAAACCTATATATTAACCTTCAAGGGATGTGAAAAAGTGACATTCTAATACAGACGATTGTAGTGGCCTTGAAGAAAAGTTTAGATAAACATTCGGTAGATGAATAGCTTTTCTGCTGTCCACTGATATGGAGTGTCCTCCGTTTACTGAGATCTGACCGTTTTGGAAACCTGATTTAACCCTCAAAGAGCTAAGCACACATTTTGATTTTTTAATTCATATTTTTCAGAGAAAATAAGACTTGGCATTTCATGTGAATCGTCTGCTGGGCAGACGTGAAATTCCATGTCTCATTTTCTCTCAAGAATAGTGGAAAAAAAATAGAATGTCGTCTGCTGCAATCTTGCTTAGCGCCATAAGGGTTAAGGAACCAGAAACATGTTTCAGCTACTTTAAAAACATTGTTTTGGAAGCTGCCTTTTGAAATTATAATCTGTTCAACTCAAAGCGCCAAGCAAAATTTGTAGCAGACGATATTTATTTCTATCTGCATATAGAAAATAAGCCTGGATATTTCATGTGAATCGTCTGCTTGGCATGACATACATATATCAAGACTTATTATCTATGAAAATTTAAAAAAAAAAAAGTCTACTGTGATTGGCGCTTTAAGGTTGATGTGCATTTGTGCAGTCTGACAGTATTATCAATAAGACATTTTGATAACAACAAAGCTTCTTGCAGTCTTACAGCATAGATCCTAAAAAAAAATATTTATTTTCTTGTTGTTTAGAACAGTCTGATGTATGCCTTCAAAAAGCTGAATCCATGCGGTTTTTTTTTTTTTTTTTTTTTTTTGACGTGCATTGTTTCATTTGTTATTTCTGCGAAATTTTTATACTAATCTATGAGCAGAGGGACAGCATTTCCTAAAAGAGTGCATGTGCGCCAGGCGAAAACAAATCAACCTGCGCATCCGCGCAGTCTTATTAGTCTTCTCTGTCCGACTGAAGCGTTAGAGCCTTGGCCACCCACAAACTGCGCTGATGCAATGTTGAGCGAATCCTTGTTGATGGCAATATCTTTGGGAACAAAGCAGGGGCGGATCCAGGAGGATTTCTAAGGGGGTTCGATGTAATCATATTACCGTACTTACTCTACAGACAGGCCTGAGCAAACAGTGTAGACCCAGATCAGACGCCGCAGAACGCGGCGTCTGACCAGGGTCTACACTGTTTGCCACTCACCCATCAATTTTACACACATTCACTGGTAGTAAAATGGACTTGTTGATGAGAAGTATAAGGAGCGTCCCAAATTTATCCAAAATTTCCCATGAAACATTTTGAGTCAAATGGGGTTCGATTGAGGCCCCGAACCACCTCTGAATCCGCCCCCTGCAGATGCAATCGTTGTAACGAGGGTTCACTGTACCAATATTGTCGAAACTCAGTTCAAGTCGATCATGAGGGAAAATGGTCAACCACGTTGTTTGGTTGTCCATTTTTTCCTGTTTGAATGAACAGACAAACTTTGAATTTTCAATATTTATTTTCAAAAAATGCATAATTTATGTAACAACACGAGGGTCCCATATTCTATCAACGATGACGACATGTGTGAATAATTTACAACAAAACTGAGGCATACATTTGAATACATACACAGACGCACACACACACACAGAATTAAATAGAGCATGAGGTCAGTGGTTCCAGCCTCTCTGCTTTTGGATGACACATTGCAACCAGGGAGACGGTGACGGCAACAGCCAATCAAATCACATCAAATGATCACGTTGAGACAAACCTGTAAAGAAACAAAATTAACCATTAAAGCGCTAGTCACAACTGCAGCAGATCATCACGAAAACATGCCTATATAATTTTGACCCCGCTTAAACCCCACTTTTATATAGTAAAACTGGGATTTAAAGGGGTATACATTATTTTTCTTATTTTTGCTTGAAAACATAGATTGTGTGTATTCGTTAGAACCGCCTCGTCGAGGCGGTTCTAACGAGTACCCACAATCTATGTTTTGAGCAGAAATATGAAAAATATCAGAGTATTTTTGTCTGAAAATTATCAGTTTTTGGAGGTGAAATTTTCTGTATATTTGAATAGGCGTGTTTTCGTAATGGAAAATAAGGCTTGATATTATATGGGAATAGTATGAAATGTTAAGTGTTATTGTCTCTTACAAAAAATAATGATAAAAATTCCGTTCTGGAAAAGTTTGTTTCCCTTCTAATTTGGAGGCTACGGTATAGCCCCCGATTTTTGTAAGGTTTGCAAAGGTATTTGAAAGGTGCAAACGCTAGATCGCAACTTTCTATCTGTCAGTTGCCTCCCTTACCGATTTCAGATGGATCCAGTCATCTTTGGTATAAAACAGAGGAATTATGGTGCGCTCTCTAGACAATCCAATAGTTTCTCAGCGAAAATTTGTCTTCAAGCATGCGCAAAATGCACAGATTCAGATTCATCCCGCGCATGCGCAAAGTGTCATCCGGACATTTGCTCTCCATAGATATCTTCTATTGTTTATAATGTTTTTTTTTTTTTTTAGCGGAGAGTGAAGGCCCTGTTCAGACTGCGCATGCTGATCCGGGCCTTCCCTGTCCGCATAAGCCAAAAGACACGTTTTCGCATGGCGCGAGCCATATGCTATCATCCGTACGGTCGTTCAGTATCCTCACCGTCCCCCTTCGAATGTCCTCTAAGGAGAATTGAGACACTTCAGGGGAGGCAACTCTATCAAAAATTGTTTTTGTTCCATTTCTAAAAAGGGGTTTACTCTTAATAGCAAAGAATTTGCTCCTAAGGGGAGCAAATTCTTTCCATTTAGAGTTGACTCTTTTTGTAAGACGCACTTGATGTACAGGGAGACTAAACACAAGTCACAGAAGTTGTCTCCTTTATAAAAATGGCGAAAAATTAACCAGGCGTATCAAGTCCCCTAAATAGCTCTAGATAAGACTGAACCACTTCCATACAGGATGTCTTAGAAAACTTCTAAAGATCAAGTGGCAAGACAGGATTCCAGACACAGAAGTCCTGAAAAGGGCAGGGATGCAGAGTGTACATACTCTTCTGAAATTGGCACAGTTAAGATGGACAGACAGGCCATGTTACCAGAATGCCTGATGAACGTTTGCCAAAGAAAATCCTCTATGGAGAAAACGCTCCCGTGGTCGTCAGAAGAAGCGATACAAGGACACCATCAAAGCCTCCCTTAAAGACTTCAACATACCAACAGAGTCATGGGAACAGATTGCACAGGATCGTACAAAGTGGCGAGGCCTCATAAAAAGGGGAGCTGGTGAATACGAAGCAAAAAGAATCAGCGAAGCCGAGCAGAAACGTGCACAGCGGAAAGCCAGAGCTAAGGCATCACCAACAGAGCTTTCTTCCTCAGACCTCTCTTGTTCTATCTGCAACAGGCAGTTTCATCAGGAAAACATAACTATATAATTTTAACCCCCTTAAACCCCACTTTAATATAGTAAAACTGGGGTTTACAGGGGTAAACATTATTTTTCGTATTTCTGCTCAAAAACATAGATTGTGGGTGCTCGTTAGAACCGCCTCGGCGAGGCGGGTCTAACGAGTACCCACAATCTATGTTTTGAGCAGATATATGAAAAATATCAGAATTTTTTTCTGAAAACTCAGATTTTTTGGTAGTGAAATTTTCAATATATTTGCGTAGGTGTGTTTTCGTAATGAGAGCTAAAATTGGTCTCATCAGCCATCTTAGAACACACAGATATTAACACATCACACAGCTGATTAGGATTGGTCATTGTCAGTAATGACAGACGAACTAGAGATAAGAGGAGTGTGATCATCTCTACCCCATATTGTTAATTTTTTTCAGCACAAGTCTAAGAGTTATCTCCCGTTTATACCTCAATACGTGCTAATCAAACTTCATGTTGGCTGGTGTTTTATGATATTACCACAATGCTATCCGTTATTATCTTGCTTATATATCAACCTTACTTTGTATGAAATTACTAAGTTAAGTATGTATACCCATACCCTCCCTCCCCCACCCCCCACCCCCCCCCCCCCCCCTCCCACACACACACACACTTTTTCGTTTTTAAACAAAGCATGAGGAGTAGAAATACCATTTCTAGAAGGCGGGGGGGGGGGGGGGGGGGCGGGGGTCGAATATGGCCCAAATCATACCGGGCCCTTTATCTTCTTATTTATTTACTAAAACGTGTGCTGTTGATACACATTAGAATCGCCTCGCATCAGCATTTCTAATGAGTATAATGGAGAAATAAGAAAAATGTTGAAACAAAAACAACAAACAATAGTTATTGTGAGCTATGGACATGCAGATTGTAATGGATAAACTCTTTTAGAGCCATTCAAGCTTGTAGTAGACGGCAATATATCTAGAAGACAAGGCTTGAATCTTCAGTTCAAGATAAATCCATACACTTGAAATATTTTGCTGCCATTTTGCAAAGGGAAACAGCTATTATATACAGGACCTTGCCTCCCAAGTAACCGAAACATGTCAAAAAGGGAAGCTGCTCTCAAAGGAAAAATGGTCTTTAATTCTTTCCTTTAATAGAAAATTTCATTACAGCTGAGTTGAGTATGAAAAACAGTTTTATAACGCCGAGGCCTGAACTCATCAGGTGACCGTTTGTGACAGTACCATTGTATTTTAATAATGTATGTCAGATAGAATCAATGTTCCAGAAAATTAATAAAATGTTTTACCATTTACATGCTTTGCACCAGTGTGAGGGATAAGGCATCTTTAATACAACATCCGACACCCATCGGGCTACATTTCAAGAGACCAGGGAAACCATATGTTTGTAAAGAAACCATGTCGCACAATCCTCTCCATCTGCGACAGGGCAGCATTCTCAAATTTTCTGTTTTTCTGCATAACAAAGCTGGGTTGTTCAACAAACCGGCCAAACCACCACTCATTGCACCACCGCTGCCGAAACTTCCCATAGCACCGGAAGCTGCGCTACCGGAAGCGGAACTGGTGCCACTCCCACTTTGGCTGCCACCCATCATCTGCTGCATCATCATCATTCTCATGATAGGACTGCTCATGCTCAGCTGTGCGGCTGCAAAAGATAAATGCATCACATTTTTATCACAGTACGTTAACAAGTCCAGGTAATGTATCATTACGAAAACATGCCTATTCAAATACATAGAAAATTTTACCTCCAAAAACTTAAAATTTTCAGATAAAAAAAAATCTGATATTTTTCATATTTCTGCTCAAAACATAGATTATAGGTACCCGTTAGAACCGCCTCGGCGAGGCGGTTCTAACGAGTACCCACAATATATGCTTTTGAGCAGAAATAAGGAAAATAATGTATACCCCTGTAAACCCCAGTTTTACTATATAAAAGTGGGGTTTAAGGGGGTAAAAATTATATAGGCATGTTTTCGTAATGAGTTCCAGTTGCCCCATAATATAATAGGTGTATATTATATTATAGTAAAATTAAAGGCATCACAGCGGACGAGAGAACGTCGCATCAACGTCGATGCCATCTCATGATGTTGCATCAGTGTTGATGCGACGTTGTATAAACGTCATACGCCTGCTGAGATAGAGGGGCATATAAGTTAAGCACATTTTCAGGACCTTTTTTCCGTTTTTATATCTGATTTCAGTTTTTCTGCTATTTCATAATATTTTATAGGCTTTGACATTTCATGCAAATTGTCTCCTAATATTTTTCCAGAAAATAGGCTTTGACATGAAATGTCAATTGGCTCTAAGGAAAATAGACTTTGACATGACATGCAAATTGGATCCTTTGGAGACAATTTGTATGTAATGTCAAAACATTTTCTGAAAACAAATGATCAATTTGTTGTCTCCTGAATTCGTCCAGGGAGTGGTAAAGAGGTAAAGATAATGGGTTGATAATATATTCAAAAACTGGTAGTCGGGGAAATCATTTATTACGAATATGTATCATTTGTTCCAGCAGTTTTTATTACCGTGATCAACAAAGCACCTGAGGCGACATGCTATTTGTTCTCTCCACATTTTATTCTTTTATGGTGTAACTAAGAGTGATTCAATTTGTGTATTGTCACGTTGAACTGACAACCTGTCAATCAACCTGTCAGTCATAATAAAATAACCTGCTAATGCTTATGTAGTTTGTCATTTGTCCAGTCTGCCCTGACAGCCTGATAATGACGCGCTTCCAGTAAACACGAAATGGTGAGACATCGTCCGACGACCAGCCGAAAGGGTATCAATTCGCTATGCACGTCATTGTGGTGGGAGAAAATCAAATTTACTCATTTTAGACTGAATAAACTACCGCGCCCAACACACTTGGGTACGGACATTTACCCACCCGGTAATTTAGCCACCCCTCTTAATTTTACCCACCACAAAATGTTATATATTATTTTTTTATTCATTTATACCTGTTTTTATTGGTATTAGTTTGACTTTGTATCTATTCAATAGTTTAAGCTGAAAATGACTGTAACAAAGATGAAAGCTGAAAATGACTTTGTTTCAACAATGAAAGGATGAAATTGAAATAATTTTCAAGTTTTCAAAATTGACTTGCAGTTTTTAAGTAAGTTTATTTTGATATATACAGAGGATATTTACTCTTTTGTTGTGAATACAATGAATATTTTCATCGAGTGTAATGAAATCATCAGTATTTTTACGGGTGCGAGTGCGACGCACGAGTGAAAATTTGAATGTTTTTATTACACGAGATGATTCTTTTTATGTGGAAAAGAGTAAATTTTCTTTTTATATTATTATTTACACGCCAATGCGCGCTCCTGACGTCATAATTAACGTCGACAAATGACACATGAATGTCGTGGAGACGTTGTGTTTATCGTGGGAAGCTCTGGAGAAGCAGAAAATCCGATGAAAATAATCCTATTGCCAAAATGTTCCTTACATTCTAACTATAAAATGCATACAAATACTTAATAGTTTTGCTCAGAAACAGAGAAGTTAGAGGAGTTCAAAAAAACGAATATTGGGATCCGCATCTGTCAGGGAAACAGTTAAGACAACCAAAGTAAGTCAAAACGAGGAGTGAAAATAAAATGACCCTGTTATTTTTCACAAGTGAAAATATTGTATCCTTTTACTGTGAGAAAATATCAGTTTTATTTATTTCGGATATACAGTGCTTTCACTTCTCGAAATAAAATAAAACGAACTATAACTTCTGAGGTCAATGGAGACTTCAAAGAAAGAACTTGCTCCATCTGGGAATATTTACTCCTGGCTCAGGGACAGGAAGCAAATTCTTTCTTATAAAAGTAACTCCCACAAAGAAGGCGAGGGGGGGGGGGGGGGGGGGGGAACATATATTTCCATGTCATAGCAATTTACTTGACAGTGTATCCTCTTTGAAAATTTATTACACCCATTTCATTAACACTGAGCTTTATACACAATGGCAAGTCTGTTATGACAATTTCACAAAGGCAGTCCAGAAACTCCAGATTCCTTAGCAAACTATGTATGCCTTCACGATCACAAGAGTTTCACTTGGTTATGCATTGCTCTTGCCCGCGAGTTATGTCCACGAAAGTCCCCTAAATACAAATGAAGTAAATTGCAGCTTTTTTTTTCTACAATATTTCGTTATCACATCTATATAAAATGTATGCTTCTTAGCCGCCCCTCTACATAAGTTTTTCTCAGCCAAAACTATTGATTGTTATTCTTATTTGTCCATAAAAACATATGTGGTGGATACTCATTAGAAGCGCCTCTCAGAGGCGCTTCTAATGAGTACCCACAACATATGTTTTTGCTGGAAAAGTGATTTTTTTATTCTGGTATCCGTCTTATCTCAATCTATGTAAATCATGACATTTTCACCATATTATATGGGAAATGAGGAAGGCTTTGGTTATTAAGCACTTTAAGGCAGATTTATGTTAATAAAAAGTTACTAGAAGTAGCAACAAATTGATAATAAAGGCACTTAAAACAGCAAAATTCTGGAAATACCCTCAATATTATAAGTCCTTACATATCCGTGTTTTTACGATATATGACATATATGTTAACAAAATGCTTAGTTCCAACAGCACTGATTACAACATGAAATGCAGTCTGTATTTTCTCCAAATCTGCTATTTTGAAGATCTACTGTGTATCTATTACGACGTCCGCAAACTAAACGATTTTCCTTCACACTGAACTTTTTTAATATAGCTGCACGTAAAATTAATGAATTAGAAGACCATCTGTGCTTAAACTGCTCAAAACAGAGAAGCTTTCAGACCCAACAAGCTCAAAGTGTTATGCAACGCATCTGCAAAGTTTTCATAAACTAAATGCTGGTAATGAAGCGTTTATGTTTAAAATATAGGGACGGGTTCTGATTCTGATTTTGATAGATTAAAACTAACAAACCATGCAGTTTTGAAAGTTCAGAACTGTTTCAATTGGACTGTCTCATTCTGCGGGTCCAGAAGGGCTCAATTTGATCAAATTTCTGTGCTTACTCTATGTATTCTGAAAGACAGGCCTGAGCAAGCAGTGTAGTCCCCGATCAGACGCCGCAGAACGCGGCGTCTGATCAGGGTCTATACTGTTTGCCAATCATCCAGCATTTTTACACGCTTTCACAAGTAGTAAAGTGGGCTTGCTGGAGAGAAATATATGGTAAAGAGTAACGGATGTGAATATTCTGGGTAAATACGGTCTACCAAATTTATCAAATTTTCAAAAACTTCCCATAGAAAATGAAATTTTGAGCCAATAGGGGGTTCGACTGAACCCCTGACCCCCTCTGAATCCGCCCCTGTGTCCTGAATAATAATGTATTTACACTAGCTATTCGGATACCTTAACCCCTTACCTTATCAATTTGAACAAGGCTATTTTATTTGAACAAGGCTATTAACATGGACAAAACCGAAAAATAACTTAGTGTCGAAATAGAATTCAGATAAGATTATTTAACTCAAAATGCCTTAACCTGTTGATGTGTCTAAAATTGCTTCATGAGTGGCAAACAGTGTTGACTGAGTCTACACTGTTAGTACAGAACTGTTCCTACTACTCAGGGTAAACCATCACGAAAACACGTCTATATGATTTTGACCCCCTTAAACCCCACTTTTATATAGTAAAACTGGGGTTTACAGGGGCATAAATTATTTTTCTTATTTCTGCTCCAAAACATAGATTGTGGTACTCGTTAGAACCGCTTCGCCGAGGCGGTTCTAACGAGTACCCACAATCTATGTTTTAAGCAGAAATATGAAAAAATATCAGAGCTTTTTATCTGATAATTTTCATTTTTTGGTGATAAAATTTTCAGAATATTTGAATAGGCGTGTTTTCGTAATGACACTATTATCCATTTTGCAAACCGTAGAGTTTTATTTCTTAAATTTAATCAAATGAAATCTTACAGAAATGGACTTGCGACTTTTGTATGGAACGTTTGTGAACATTATAGACACTTGTGCCATTTACCCGCTTTTTTATTATTATTATTATTATTTCTATTTTTCTGAAAAAAAAAAAAAAAAAAAAAAAAAAACACAAAAACACAGGCTAGTCCGGGCCCCGACGTTATAAAACTTTTTTCATGTTCAACTCAGCTGAGCATGAAATTTTCATTGCTGATAAATATGAAAATGCCGAACATAGTTGGCATTTTCATATTAATTTCGAAAGAAATTTTCATGCTCAGCTATGTTTAGCAAGAAAGAATTTGCATTTGTTAGTTCTTTGAAATTTACTTGCAGGACAAATTTCATGCTCAGCTGAGTTGAGCATGAAAAACGTCCTGGTCTAGGCCATAGGATTTCAGATACTTTCAGATACGCTATTTACATAGGCGTAGCGCTCATTACGCATTTTACGCATGCGTAGGAAAAATATTTAAAATAAAGTGATATTAACAAAACATATTTTGCATCTTTACCATAAGGAAACATTTTGCTCCCTTTTTGGCGATTCTAGGTATACTTTTTCAAGATTTTGCCTGGATGAGTATAAAAATAATTCCGTTCTGTCTACGCTACTGATTTACGCAGTTATCGGATCTAATCTATGCGTTTCTTCATACTAATTTATCCAAAAAATACATCCTAAATTTAATAGAAATAGTGCGCATCGCAAGAAGCTAGCCTTATGCAGATTACGAAAAGCGAAGACCCGGTTCAGGCTGTAATCTTTGTATTCTGATTAGAATAGTCTCAGTCTAAAAAAAAAAAATCCATTGTTTCTGTATACATTCGCCCTAAAGGGGCATTTTCTATCGAAGAACTTCAGAAATGACGACAGCTATACTTTTGTGTACAGTTACTTATAAAAAATATGGCTTTCTGATAAAATTCGTCTAAATTACACCTCTTGTCTGTAAAACAGATTTTTTTCTTCATCTAGGTTCATATTTGCTTTGTAATTACTATTCATTTTGAATACACGCCTATTCAAATACAGTCGACTCTCGTTATCTCGAATTCCAAGGGACCTCCCCTGAAATACTTCGATATATCCGTACCTCGACATATCAGATTTGCAGAATTGAGGAAAAATAATTCGAACAACCACATTTAACAAATATATATATATAATTGGACTCTTTAAGTTAGAGATATATTGAAAATATTGTGGAAAAGAGGAGAAATTGCTCCTTAGGCAATTTCTCCTCTTTTACCCCAATATTTTTTTACCTGTTTTTAGATTTTCATGTTTAGGCAAGGACCAGATTTTCACTTCGAGATAAGCGGTTATTCGAGATAAGCGAGGTCGAGATAACGAGAGTCAACTGTATATAGAAAATTCCATCTCCAAAAACTAATAATTCAGATAAAAAAAAACTCTGATATTTTTCATATATCTTCCCAATACATTGATTGTGGATAGAGGCGGTTCTAACGAGTACCCACAATTTATGTTTTTGAGCAGAAATAACAAAAAAAAAAAAAAAAAAAAAGAAAAATAATGTATACCCCTGTAAACCCCAGTTTTATTATTAAAAAGTGGGGTTTAAATTTATAAAGGCATGTTTTCGTGATGGATGCAAAAAAAAAAAAAAAAAAAAAAAAAGAAAAACAAGAAAATGTATATTACATACCTGCGTAGCCGACGACCACTAACAATAATGCCAACTTAATCATTTTGTGTGTCCGTCCGTTCGTTGAAAGAATAAACAATAAGACCCAGGTGAGTACAACTACTGAGGAAGACGGGACACTCACCACTTTATATAATTGGGCCGCTGGCTGACAAAAAAAGGCCCTTAGGGCACATACGAATGGCGAAGCCCCTAACCAGTTTGCGCAGCCACGCGTCGGGTCAAGATCTTCGTTGTTAGTCTAATATCTTCAACAAGGTCCCTTTATTGTATAGGCGAACAGCGAGGATGCTGACCAGACTGCGCGGATGCGCAGGCTGGACTGGATCTTCGCTGTTCGCATATGTTCTAATGTCCCTTTTCTCAGCCTCTCACCTAGATGGTCTGATTAATGCGGCGTGATTGAGACAATTAGGAGGTGTCACACTTCTGACAGTTGTCCTAAGGGAAAATGTTTATTTACTAATAACGGCAAACTTATTTATAGCTTTTATGTGCTATTTTCGGTACATTTTGAACATTGATTTCCATCTTAGTGCATTTCATGATGTTTTCTTTTCAACATGCGTGCAAGATTTTTCTCCGCAAGTGACAACTTGCAAATTAATGAAGGAATCGTTGGACGAGTCCTTCTTGCAAAAATGAACAAGTGCGAACAGTGAAACTCCATTTCGGCCAGCGAAGCCGGATCTTTGCTGTCCTACCTCGAACTTGAACTTCCTCATAATTTGACCCACCCCTCTGTTTCCCCTTTGCGGTGAATTGTGAGTTTTTCTTGAATTCTGACTAAACAAAGCACTTCATTTTATAGTTGTATATAAAACTTCAGAAATAATTTATTGAAGCGTTTATGTGTCTTTGTGTTTTTTTTTTTTTTTTTTTTTTTGTTTTTTTTTTGTTTTTTTTTTTGTTGTTTTTTTTTTAATAAAGGATGCACTGAAAAGGGGCAAAGCCTAACTTTGCGCAAATACATTAGTGAGGTTCCGAAGTTGAAAATAAACTGTAACCTGCTGACTGTAAAAAAACGCAGACATCATTTAAAGGATACATGGGGGGGGGGGGGGGGGGACACAGGGTAACGTTTCTGTGCTAATGACGTCAGTGGTACGGATAACGTCCGAATCCATACCTAGTAAACAAACAAGTGTCGCTTATGATGACTGAATTAGACTTGTTATTAATTAGTGGTATGTTTTACCTCAGTTTCTTAAAACAAAAGACGTAAACAGCATAAGCGTACTTACATTTTTTTTTTTTTTTTTTTTTTTTTTTTTTGTAAACAAACATTTGCTTTTAATATGATAATTGGGGTCATTCTTAGTTTCATAGCAAATGACTGAACCAGAACATAGGAAAACTGGATCGTAGGATGGCGGTTAGGGCATGCTGCACTTGCATCAGATGGGGAAGGGGCCAGGTTAGTATTTCTTCTTTTTCTGCACAGTCATTAGCTTTTCCGTTATCCTTCATCCTCTATTCTCTCTTTCTCCTCCTCTACTAGCTATTCTGTTCCTTTTCTCTGTTTCTCTGGAAAATTACTGTACCCGAGGTTTTAAAACATTTTTTCGTACTCAACACAGCTGAGCATGAAATTTTCTCTGCTAATAAACATGAAAATGCCAACAATAGTTGGCATTTTCATATTTATTAGCAGAGAAATTTTCCTGCTCAGCTATGTTTGCAAGAAAGCACTTGCAATTGTTAATAATTTGAGATTTACGAGGGATGTTCGAAATGAATTGCTTATTGTCCTCTAGCTCGATATCCGCGTGGGGCACGATAAAAACCAATACATGCCTGTATAGGGCTATTCAATATCTACACAATGGTGTATAAATGTACATGTTAGACTAAGTGTAAGACATAAAATTTGCCATTTGAATACACGCAGTCATTGACCACTGCAGTAAAAATGGTTGGTAGAAGCGTCGACAAAAAAGATGAAATACGGGCTTACATCAAAGCTCGCTCAAAACTTGGTTGTTCTTTGAAGAAGCTGATGACTGAAATTTCTACTGCTTTTGGACCTTCTTGTGTGTCTTATGACACAGTTCGGCGGTGGAAAAAGAAATTTGAGTCTGGTGTAGAGTCCATTAAAAATGCACCGAAATCAGGTAGGCCAAAATCTGCATCTCGTAAAGAAATCGTTTCCAAAATAAAGGAAATCATTGAAGGAGGTGCCAGATTTACAGTTCGTGACACTGCACGAAAGGTAGGCATATCACTTACAACGGTTCACCTTATTTTGAAGAAGCATTTGAAAGTCAGAAAGATTTCTGCTAGATGGGTGCCACATCTGTTGACTGACGAGCAAAAGAGGCAACGGGTTAAAGTGGCCAAAAAGCTGCTTCAAATGTTTCCAAAATATGACAAAAAGCAGTTTGCCAATGTCGTCACAGGTGATGAAACCTGGGTCCATTATTTTGAGCCCGTCAGAAAGGTTAGCAATAAGATCTGGGCCACTAAACACAGCAAACGCCCAATAATTGCCAAACGTTCTTTGAGTACAAAGAAGGTTTTGTATGCAATCTTCTTCTCTGGTGAAGGAGTCGCAATAAAAGTGCCAGTGAAAAAGGGCAAAAGCATCACCGGAAAGTACTACAAAGACGTAGTACTGAAGAAACTGAAAAGTATTATCAGAAACGACACCCTGCCACTGGTTTTAAACATGTCCGTCTTCTACATGACAATGCCCCAGCTCATACCTCCGCAATAGTTACGGCGTTTTTGAAAAAAGAAAAAGTAACTGTTTTGCCTCACCCCACGTTTTCCCCAGACCTTGCCCCATGTGATTTCTTTTTGTTTCCGAAATTGGAAGCATTCCTTGCTGGACGGAAATACCAGTCCCGACAGGCACTTGGATCTGCCATTCATCAGTACCTTATTATTGTGCGCAAATCAGCGTACCGTGACGCCTTCAAGAAGTGGATACATCGGCTGAAACTTTGCATTTCTAGCCACGGGGAGTACTTCGAGGGCATGAAATGAGTACTTTTGGGCTAACTTGAAATTTGAAGTCACCAGATAGAAATAAGCAATTCATTTCGAACATCCCTCGTATAAGTAGGACTTTATCAACTGTTCTAGGTTTCATAATGTTTAATGCCTTCCTGAGCTCACTGTAAAACTTGTAAGGCGAAATGATGCTCTTCTAGGAAAGACAATTCTATCAAAGTTGTTTTGTCTCCCTTTACTGAAAAGGAGTCCACTCTAAAAGAAAAAAAATGTTCCGTTGTGTGTTTCAACATTGTGTGTCTGCTGGGTAGATGCTGCGCTAGATTCTGCCCTTTTGATTTCTGTATAACCGGATTTAACCCATTTATGCCGAGTGGACTCTCCTACCTCAACTTTTTGGTCTGTTCATTTCCAGTAGAAGAGGTGTCTGGGTAATTTTTATTATTAACATGCTTTATAGAAATTCCTATACTTAATGCAAACAGTGCAGACTCTGATCAGACGCCACAGAACCGTCTGATCTGGGTCTACACTGTTTGTCAATGTCCCTTTTATGGGACGCGAGGCATAAATTGGTTAATAGCGACAGAAAACTACAAATACAAACTATTCTTAAAATCAAACCAATCCTTCAAACCAGTGTATTAAGAAAACTACAAAACATCACGAAAACATGCCTATATAATTTTGACCCCCTTAAACCCCACTTTTATATAGTAAAACTGGGGTTTACAGGGATATACATTATTTTTTTCTTATTTGTGCTCAAAACATCGATTGTGGGTACTCGTTAGAACCGTCTCATCGAGGCGCTTCTAACGAGTACTCACAATCTATGTTTTGAGCAGAAATATGAAAAATATTAGAATTTTTTATCTGAAAATTTTAAGTTTTTTTTGTTGGTAAAATTTTTCAGTATATTTGAATAGGCGTGTTTTCGTAATGAGTTCAATAGATCTTCCGCCATTTTACAAGGGACTTTGTGACTTCCTGTTTGCTTTCGTGCTACACATTCTGAAAGTGGTTTAAAAGGAAAGAACTGCTCCCAACGAGATCAAATTCTGTCCTTTTAGAGTTCACCCATTTTCTGAAGGGCGGTATATATAATTACAGTCAGACCTGACTTAAAGCATACCTGTATTAAGCAGTCATCTGTCTAAAGAGACTTAAAAGACCATAAAAGGATAATAAGTAAACATTTGCCCGTATTTAGCAAGCACTTGTCTTACACAACCACTTTCTCTTAGGTGTTTACTAAACCCATTTATGACTAGCGTCTCATAAAAGGGACATTGGCAAACAGTGTAGACCCAGATCGCAGAACGCGGTGTCTGATAAAGGTCTACACTGTATTCAATACAGAAATTTCTATACCACATGGTAATAAAACAAACTAACCAGACACCAGTTATATTGGAAATGGACTGGTCCGAAAAGGTAGAAAAGTCAATACTGGGCATAAATTTGATCGGGGTCTGCACTGTTTGCCACTCATCCAGCAATTTTATACACATTCTTAGGTAGTGAAATGTACTTGTTAAAGAGAAGTATAAGGTAAAGAGTAAGGGGTGGGAATATTTAGGGTATATACGGTATCCCAAATTTATCAAATTTATCCAAAATTTCCCATGAAAATGAAATTTATTATTCAAAGGGGGGTTCAGTCGAACCCCGCGGACCCCCCGCTGAATCCGTTCCTGTGACATTCGGAAAAAACACACACAAAAAAAAAGAAAAATGATTTAGCGGTGGGGTGGTGGGATTGTTTTTGATTGTCCATCAGCAGGATATTCAAATTGTCATAGATGTAAAGCAGCGTTTACGGTGGATCAAGCCCCATCACATATGAGAGCTATCAATGTCAGCACATGGATGTCAATATTTTTTTTCGTCCTCCTACATGTCTACTTTTATCCTCTATTTCGCCTCTATATTAAAACTGTCACTTGTGTATAATTTTTTGTCTCAGACGTTGTAATAAATTGTCATTTTTGTCTGGTGTTACAAATTGTACAAACAAATTTATTGCCTATAGTGTTGCAACAAATCACCTAAGATATGCGTAAGTAATGAAATATACTGCTCTCATTTATAATAAATATTTCCTGTTATACAAATCTCATAAAAGATTCCCCCAACCAAGACATATGGCCATATAATTTCATCGCATGCGCTGATATGAAAAGTCTGTAATGTAGTCGCCGTTATATATGTACCCCTCTCAGGGCAGACGACCAAATGGTGGGAGCAAGTTTACGCTTTCCTTTTGGAGTAGATACAGTCGACTCTCGTTATCTCGAATTCCAAGGGACGCCCCGAAATATTCGATATATCCGTACCTCGACATATCAGATTTGCAGAATTGAGGAAAAAAAATTCGAACAACCACATTTAACAAATATATATATATATATATATATATATATATATATATATATATATATATATATTACGGAAACGTTTCCCCGCCACCCTTGTTTTATCAATATATCTTCAGTTTTGTCCGTTTTAAATATATTCTACTGAAACAGATATCACATTTCAAAGTTGTGTTATATATATATATATATATATATATATATATATATATATATATATATATATATATATATATATATATATATATATATATATATATATATGGTATTTCCCACAATTCCCACAATGGTTACTACCATAGAGGAACTATGAAACAAGGACCATGATGATGGTTCTCTATCACTCATATGAGCTAACAGATTTTGCATACTGCATATTAAAATTTCACACAAGTAGATTGCTATAAGAGTTTTTGTATAAATTTCATGTTTAGGAGTGACATGATTATCCTATAAAATGGAGTATCAATACCGTGTATGGCAATCAGTGCCTCATTTTTTATCCGATCTTTGAACAACTTTCAAAGAAGACCACCCAAGGATCAGTACATCCAAATTTGGTAAAAAATTTACAACGGGCGGACGGCTGACAAAACCGGATGGTGACCGAGCACAAAAGCTTAGGCGAGATGGCAAGTGACCGCTAGGAGGGAGCAATATTTGACCTTAGTGCTCTAATTTGAATAATTTTGATAAAGGTTTACTAGATGAAGCTACTTACCAAATACCAAAGGACCGGGCCTTCAAGTTTACACACAAGAAGAATTTTAAAGTGTTTCTTTATATGAGGCTATGTAAAACAAGTGACCCTGGGAGGGGATATTTCCGATCCCAGGGCTATAATTTGAACAATCATGGTAGAGGTCTAACAGATGACGCTACATTTCAAATATAGAAGTTCTAAGTCTTCTAGTTTCACACAAGAAGATTTTTTTTTTCAGTTTTCCCTAATGAGGTCTGTGTAAAACAAGGGACCCCTTTTGCGTGGTCGTTGTTGATCCCAGGACTATAATCTGAACAACCTCGGTAAAGGCCTATTAGATTAATGTACAAACCTATTATTAAAGGTCTGTGCCTTCAAGTTTCAAACAAGAAGATTTTTACACTTTTTTGTCCTATATAGGTCTATGTAAAATAAAGGAGCCACTGATCAGGGTCATTTTTGACCCTGGGGGTTGAATAATCTTGGTAGAGGTTCATTAGATAAAGCTACCAAATATCAAAGATCTTCAAAGGCCTGACCCTTCTAGTTTTAGAAAGGATGATGTGTAAAGATTTTTCCTATATGAGACTATGTGAAACAAGCGAAACGCGGACATAATTTGAACACTCTTGGTAGAGGTCTACAAGATGAAACTATATACCAAATGTCAAAGTCCTGAGCCTTCTATTGTCACACATATTTTTTAAGTTTTTCGTTATATTAGTGTGTAAAACACGGCTATAATTTGAACAGGTTTGGTAAGGACGATTACAACTGCAATATACGAGATATGAACAAAGTTGCAAATTGAAGGACCGTCTTGTTAAGGACTGAACATATATTTGGAATTTGGAGCTGCATCACAATAAAGGGCGAAGTCACTCTCAGTAGTTTTTCCACTTTTGTAGATCTGCTTTTGTTTGTGCGTCGGTTATTGCAAATATGACGTTTGTTTCTCAGTGTTTCTTCTTTTTCTCTTCTTCTTTCTGTGCTTCGTGATTGTGGAATTACTTGGGTATCTTCACTTATAGTTTTGTTATTTTTCCATTACTGTGCTCACTTAAAGAATCCCTCGAGTCATAGCGAGTTAAGGTTTAATATTTACTGATCTATGATGTGGCTCAAACATGCTGCTGATTTGATTTCATTGCTCTCAAGGGAGAATCCTTTCAAGAGCTTAGTCATACTATATCTGGTGCACGTATAAAAACACTGTTGTATCGAACATTAATCTGAATTAACTGTTGTTTGGATGTGAAACAAACAGATAATCATCTTTTAAACTTTACGAATTATAGTTTCAGTTCAGATGTATAAACATCGCATAATGACTTAAAATTATTTTAAAAAAGTATATATCGCCAGCTTTACATGTGATATATGTTTCAAATATATATATACTTACACAAAAATTGGTTAGTTATCTTTAATATCAAAATAAAACGACCCAAATTCACTTTATATTTGTAAAACAAGGGTGGCGGGGAAACGTTTCCGTATTATATATATATATATATATATATATATATATATATATATATATATATATATATATATATATATATATATATATATATACATTACGGAAACGTTTTCCCCGCCACCCTTGTTTTATCAATATATCGTCAGTTTTGTCCGTTTTAATATTTTCTACTGAAACAAATATCGCATTTCAAAGTTGTGATATATATATGAACAGTCATGGTAGAGGTCTAACAGATGACATATATATAGTATTTCCCACAATTCCCACAATGGTTGCGACCATAGAGGAACTATGAAACAAGAGGACCGTGATGGTTCTATATCGCTCATATGAGCTAACAGATTTTGCATACTTTATATTAGAATTTCACCCAAGTAGATTGCTGTAAGAGTTTTTGTATAAATTTCATGTTTAGGAGTGACATGATTGTCCGATAAAATGGAGTATCAATACTGTGTATGGCAATCAGTGCCTCATTTTTTATTCGATCTTTGAACAATTTTCAAAGAAGATCAGTACATCCAAATCTGGTAAAAATTTATACAATAAAGACATTGTGATAAGGCGGGCGGACGGGCTGACAAAAAGGGATGGTGACCGATCACAAAAGCTCAGGCGAGATGACAAGTGACCGCTAGCAGGGAGCAATTTTTTACCTTAGGGCTCTAATTTGAATAATCTTGATAAAGGTTTACTAGATGAAGCTACTTACCAAATATCGAATGCCCGGGCCTTTAAGTTTACACACAAGTGACCCTGGGTGGGGATATTTCCGACCCCAGGGCTATAATTTGAACAGTCATGGTAGAGGTCTAACAGATGACACTACATGTCAAATATAGAAGGTCTAAGTCTTCTAGTTTCACACAAGAAAATATTTTTATCCAGTTTTCCCTAATGATTCTGTGTAAAACAAGGGACCCCTTTTGCGTGGTCGTTGTTGATTCCAGGACTATAATCTGAACAACCTCGTGAAGGCCTATTAAATGAATGTACATACCTAATATCAAAGATCTGTGCTTTCTAGTTTCAAACAAGAAGATTTTTAAATTTTTATTTTCTTATATAGGTCTATGTAAAATAAAGGATCCACTAAGCAGGGTCATTTTTTACCCCGGGGGTTTAATTGAATAATCTTGGTAGAGGTTCATTAGATAAAGCTACCAAATATCAAAGATCTTCAAAGGCCTGACCCTTCTAGTTTTAAAGAGGATGATGTGTTAAGATTTTTCCTATATGAGTCTATGTGAAACAAGCGAAACCCGGACATAATTTGAACAGTCTTGGTAGATGTCTACAAGATGAAGCTACATACCAAACATCAATTCTATTGTCACACATATTCTTAAAGTTTTTCGTTATATTAGTATGTAAAACAAATGACCCCAGGGCTATAATTTGAAAAGGCTTGGTAAGGACGATTACAACGGCAAATCCGAGATAGGAACAAGGAAAAGCTGCAAATAGAAAGACCGCATTGTTAAGGACCGAACATCTCTTTGGAATTTGGAGCTGCATCAGAATAGAGTGAAGTCCCTCCAAATATTTTTTCTACTGACCGTTCCACTTTTGCAGATCTGATTTTGTTTGTGCGTCGGTTATTGACAATATGATGCTTGTTTCACAGTGTTTCTTCTTCTCTTCTTCTTTCTGTTCTTCGTGATTGTAGAATTTCTTGGGTATCTTCACTAATAGTTTTATTATTTTTCCATTACTGTGCTCACTTAAAGAATCCCTCGAGTCATAGTGATTTAAGGTTTAAGATTTACTGATCTATGGTGTGGCTCAAACATCATGCTGATTTGATTTCATTGCTCTCAAGGGAGAATCCTTTCAAGAACTTAGTCATACTATATCTGGTGCACGTACAAAAAAACACTGTTTTCCCGAACATTGATCTGAAATAACTGATGTTTGGATGTGAAACAAACAGATAACCATCCTTTAAACTATACGAATTATATTTTCAGTTCAGATGTATAAACATCGCATAATGACATAAATCTATTTAAAAAAAAGTATATATCGCCAGCTTTACATGTGATATATGTTTCAAATATATATATATATATATATATATATATATATATATATATATATTGGTTAGTTATCTTTAATATCAAAATAAAACGACCCAAATTCACTTTATATTTGTAAAACAAGGGTGGCGGGGAAACGTTTCCGTAATATATATATATATATATATATATATATATATATATATATATATATATATATATATATATATATATATATATATATATATAATTGGACTCTTGAAGATAGAGATATATTGAAAATATTGTGGAAAAGAGGAGAAATTGTTCCGTAGGCAATTTCTCCTCTTTTTCTGATTTTTTTTTTTACCTGTTTTTAGATTTTCATGTTTAGGCAAGGACCAGATTTTCGCTTCGAGATAAGCGGTTATTCGAGATCGAGATAACGAGAGTCAGCTGTATCTTTCCAGAAAGAGCTTGGTGTGCAGGAAAGCAAAGAGAAATCACAAGTTGCCTCCCTGGCAAAATGGTGGAAAATCCCTCTAGTTTTTAGCTCACCTGAGTCTGTCCGTCCGTCCACAATTTCTTAAAACGATATCTCCTCCTAAACCACTGAATGCATTCTAACGAAACTTGGTAGAAATGATCTTTGGGAGGTCCTCTATCAAAAGTATGTAAAGAATTACATTCCACGTAGAATTCTGGTTGCCATGGCAATAAAAATAGGGGATAGCAATAATCTTTAAAAATCTTTTTGTCTGAAACCAGAAGGCCAAGGACTTTTAAATTTGGTATGTAGCTTCATCTAAGGGACCTCTACCAAGGTTATTAAATTATAACCATGAGGTCTAAAATGGCCCCGCCCCGGGGTCACTTGTTTACATAGATTCATGTAGGGAAAAACTTAAAAAATCCTCTTATTTCAAACCGGACGACCCGAGTCTTTGAAATGGTTAATCTAGTACACTGTAAAAACACCCCATAGATTTTAATATAGAATACTGGCAAATGGCTGTCAGTGTATTTACCGTAAATTTTACGGGCGTCTGTATAACTTTTGCATGCATTATCTCGTAGGATTGGATAAGGATGGGTAAGCTTAAGATAAGGTGCGGTAGCTCACATTATTACTACAGTCGATTCTCGTTATCTCGAATAACCGCTTATCTCGAAGTGAACATCTGGTCCCTGTTTTAACACAGAGATCTACCAACAGGCAAAAAAATATTGTGGAAAAGAGGAGAAATTGCTCCAATATTTTCAATATATCTCTTACTTAGGAGTCAAATTACATATTCATTCTGTTAGAGGGGGCTGTTCGATTAATTGTTTTCCTCAGTTCCGCAAATCTGATATGTCGAAGTATGGATATCTCGAAGTGTTTCATAGAGTCCCTTGGATTTCGAGATAACGAGAGTCGACTGTATGCCCTACGTTACAAAATGTACCAACCTTACCCTACTCTGCCTTGCCATGCGTGATTATTCCTATAAATAATTTATAGGCGCCCGTAAAATTTTGCGGTAAATGTGCTGGCAGCCAGTTGCCAGTATTTTACCGTAATATCTAAGGGATGTTTTACAGTTTATAGCCTTGGGGTCAAAAAAGGCCGACCCGGGGATCACTTGTTTTACATAGACTCATATTGGGAAATATTTTAAAACTAGAAGACTTAAGCCTTTGCTGTTTGGTACGCCACTTCACATTATGAAACATGCCTATTTAAATATATTGAAAATTTCACCACCAAAAACTGAAAGTTTTCAGATAAAAATTCTGATATTTTTCATATTTCTGCTCAAAGCATAGATTGTGGGAACTCGTTAGAACCGCCTCGCCGAGGCGGTTCTAACGAGTACCCACAATCTATATTTACGAGCAGAAATAAGAAAAATAATATTAACCCCTGTAAACACCAGTTTTACTGTATAAAATTGGGGTTTATGGGGGTCAGACTTATATATGTATGTTTTCGTAATGATCTGATTGGTCTATATTAAGATTTTTCAAAATATAGCGCTAGAGTAAAAAATGGCCCACTCCGGGGATCACTTATTTTACGCCGCCTCATGTAGGCAAAACTTTAAAAATCTACATGTCTGACAGTATAAGGCCTAGGCCTTTGATATTTGGTATGTAGCTTCATCTTGTCAGCCTCCACCAAAAATGTTCAAAGTATAGCCCTTGGGTCAAAAATGCTCCCCCCCCCACCCCCCCTACGGGGGTCATTTTTTCACATAGACTCTCAGAGGGAAACCATTAAAAGTCTTTTTGTTTGAAACTATTAGGCCCAGATCCATGATATTTGCCATGCAGCTTCATCTGGTGGACCTCTATCAAGATTGCTCAAATTATAGTCCTTGGAGTAAAAATGGCTCCTCTCCGGGCGTCACTTGCTTCACATAGACTCCTATAGAAGGCCTAGACCTTTGGTATTTAGTATATAGCTTCATCTAGTGCACCCCTACCAAGATTGTTAAATTATGACCTCGATTTCTAAATGGCTTCGTCCCAAAGGTTATTTGTCTTACATAAATTTGTACGAGGGAAATCTTTAATATTCTTCTTGTGTGAATCTAGAACAGCCAGGTCATTGACATTTGGTACATCACGAAAATACGCCTATATAATTATGACCCCCTTTAACCCGACTTTTATATAGTAAAACTGGGGTTTACAGGAGTAAACATTATTTTTCTTATTTTGTCAAAAAACATAGATTGTGGGTACTCGTTAGAACCGCCTCGCCGAGGCGGTTCTAACGAGTACCTACAATCTATGTTTTGAGCAGAAATATAAAAAAAACATCAGAATTTTTTTATCGGAAAATTTTCCATTTTTGATTGTAAAATTTTCAATATATTTGAATAGGCGTGTTTTCGTAGTGCTTAATTTAATGGACCATTACCAAGCTTGTTCACAAACGGCACTGCCATAGGGATTGCTGTTTTTAGTCTTGCATAGACTCAAACGGGGAAAACTTTTAAAATCTTCTTGTGTGAAAAGAGAAGGCCCAGGCCTTTGATATTTGGGATGTAGCTTTATCTAGTAGGCCTCTAGCGAGATTTTTCCAATTATAGTCCTGGGGTTAAAAGTGACTCTGCCCTGGTTTCACTTCTTTTACATAGCCTCATACATGTACAGGGAAACCCTTGAAATTATAAAATCTTTTTGTGTGTAACCAGAAAGTCCAGGCCTTTGATATTTGGTATGTAGCTTCATCTAGTAAACCTTTTTCAAAATTATACAAATTACAGACTCGGGGTAAAAATGGCCCAACCCCAGGGGTCACTGGTTATCTCTTCCGAGCACAATGTGCTCAGATTGAGTTATTGTGATTGTTCACCACCCGTTCTCGTCGTCGGCGCGTCCGTCCAATCACAATTTCTTTATTGTAAAGGTTTTGACAAAACTTGTATGGAATGATACTTGGGTGGGCTTCATTGAAAGTTGTTCGAAGATTGGATACAAATGAGGCACTGCTTGTCATATGCGGCATTGCTACTCTATTTTATAGGGCCATAATGTCACTCTTGAACATATATTTGTTACAAAATCTTAAAGCAATCTACTTATGTGAAACTTCAGTATTAAGTGTTAGCTCAGGTGAGCGATACGTAGGACCATCATGGTCCTTTCGTTTACATTTTCATCAGGATTTTCATTGCATTAATAAATAATTTAAAGCCATATCTTTCTCACTTCCATAGAGTGGAAAGTTCATTGATAAGGAGGGTATTTTCCCATAGCATCACCTTAGCTACCCAGTGGACACACAACGTTGAAACAACTTCGATTCAACGTTGATTCAACGTCTTGACGTTGAATCAACGTTGAATCGACGTTGTTCCAACGCTGTGTGCCTGCTGGGTAGCTTTTCTACTTTTAAAAAAAACGGATTCAAAGACTTTGACTCTTGCATCATCGTTGTTAAATAACATACTGGTCTGCAATTTTCATGATTTATTGATCTCAGTATTTTTAATTGTGTGCAAAATTTAAAAAAAAAATGACATTATTTAATACTTTAGATTTTGAATATTAATTTTTTTTCTTATTGCATTGAAAATCAAAACATATTACGTTTTACTATCATAGTGTTCCTTGCAGATACAACCCTATGAAGCTAAAATGTTTTCAGAAGCTTGATCATGTGACCAGAAAGCACAACACCAGTTGGTCAATCCGATAAAACCGTCTGATACTAATTATAAAGTCAAAAGTGTTGATACGAGGGCGAGTCAATAAAAAAACAGCCTAACTTATTTCTGGGTGAGATCGATCTCTTCTTTTTCGATGTAATTGCCCTCTAGAATGGTGCACGGACCAACGGTGTTCCAGTGCCATCAGCCCAGAACTGAAGAAGCCAGGGTCCTTGTCTCTGACCCACTTCTCAACTGCCGCCACGACTTCTTCGTTGGACCGGAAATGACGTCCACGGATATCCTTTTTCAGGTTTGGGAATAGGAAATAGTCACTAGGAGTTAAGCCCGGAGAATAGGCGGGGTGCGGTATTAGCTCGTACCCATTCCGCTCAACAGCATCCATTGCAATTTTGCAGGTGTGGACTCTCGCATTGTCCTCTTGGAGCAGAATCCCTTTGGAGAGTTTACCTCGGCGATTTTCGTGGATCACAGTTCTCAGTTGGTCGAGCAAATTTGCATAATACGCAACTGTTATTGTATTTTTCTTTGCTAGAAAGTCCAACATAATAACGCCTTATGCATCCCAAAATACAGTTGCCATCGCCTTGCCAGCAGAGGGTTGAGTTTTGAACTTCTTTGGCCTCGGAGATCCCGGCCCTACACTCTGGCGACTGAGCTTTCTCTGGCTCATAATAATGGACCCTGGTCTCTACAGTCACCGGACGTGAAAGGAAATCATCTTCCTTTGACCTAAACCGCTTCAACAATGCGCTGTATACTGATGCTCTGGTTGCCATTTGCTCGTCGCTAAGGGATTTTGGGACCCAACGGGCTGTTAGCTTGTGCATACCCAAGCGATCATGTAAAGTTGTTGAAACGCTACCATGTGAAATGTGTAATGCATTCGCAATTTCTTCCACCTTAATTCGCCTATCAGAGTACACCAGATCCTGTACTTTTTTACACATTACTTCATCGGTGGCATCTGATGGGCGTCCAGAAACAAGGCATGAAAATCTTGGGTGTCTCGGTCAATTGGAAATGGGATAGGCTGGTTACTTATTGACTTGCCCTCGTAGAACAGTATGCTACTATAAATAATGCCTTGGAGATACAACACTATGAAGCTAAAATTTAGCTATATGTTTTCAGAAACTTGATCATGCGACCGGAAAGCACAACACTGGTTGGCCACTCCGATACCCTAAATACAAGTCGTAATTCTTTTAATATTAGTGTAACAGTGATATAACCTATATGAACTCATAGCGATTGACAGCCCGGTCACACTGATATGAATATCTCAATTTTCGAAATTTTGACGTTACAACACTATGCATCACGAAAACATACCTATATAGTTTTTACCCCCTTAAACCCCAATTTTATATAGTAAAACTGGGGTTTACAGGGGATTACATTATTTTTCTTATTTCTGCTCAAAAACATAGATTGTGGGTACACGTAAGAACCGCCTCGTTGAGGCGGTTCTAACGAGTGTCCACAATCTATGTTTTGAGCAGAAATATGAACAATATCAGATATTTTAATCTGCAAATTTTCAGTTTTTGGAGGTGAAATTTACTATATATTTGAATAGGCGTGTTTTCGTGATGATACTCAAGCGACGATAGGTGTTTTAATACAATGCTGTTTAATGCGCCCGATCACCTATATATCACCTCAGTTTTTTATGTACTTGTAGTTGTCACTGGCCTTTTAAACATGATCCATGCCCCTCCCCCCCCACCCCCACCCCCTCCTTGCATCTTTACTTAGGTCAGTATTTTTTGCTATACCATCAGCGAAGAGAAGCCTTTTCCAAGCCAGCATTTTACCTAAATCATATTGGAACGTTATCGGCCCGACAGTTTGCGCCCTGTGGATATTCCAAAGGCTACCGCCTATTCGGTGTGTTGTAGTCAACTATTTTCGATTCTGTTAAAGTAACAAAAACTATTTAGACGTAAACGTCTAAGTACCGGCGCAAATTTTATGTTTACGTGGTGTGGGGAGTCTGTCTTTAACACATAGAGCAAAACAGCTCTGTAACCCTTATTACATTAACCCAATTTAGTCTTGAAACCCCAAAAGAGTACTTGACAAACAGTGTAGACCAAGATCAGACGCCGCAGTATGCGGCGTCCGATCAGGGTCTCCATTGTTTACAAATAGTTTAGTCATTTTTTTCTGGTCATTCTTGATTATCAAAAATGCGTCCAGAAACAAATTTGATCAGACTGCACAAATGCGCAGTCTGATCTGAATCTTCCATTAACGCATGTTTCCGTAGGTATGTTTTTGGACGTTACGGCTCAAATATGTTTCGTCACTAACAGAATAATGTGAGGCCGTTTATAACTATTACATAGAAACGTCTTGAAGCATTTTCTATATGTTGTTATTTCTCGTGAATTTCACCGAACCGTATAAGCCGCAACATCGGAGAACGTACTTGCGGACATATGCGCCCAGCGAAGAGTCAGATCAGCCTGCGCATTCGCGCAGTCTGATCAGAATCTTCACTGGCGTATTTTAGATAGCCAAGGATGCAAAGTTTCTTCAAGCGGACAAAGAAGACTGATCAGACTGCGCGGATGCGCAAGCTGATTTCAGTCTTGGTTAATCGCATGTGTCAGAAGGCCCGTTTTCGCCCGTTGCGGTTCATATTTTTATCCAATTCACAGAAAGGTGCTGCATAGACTGGGCAGTATTTGGGGCATTTTTTGATAGCTTTCTTTTTATGGACCGCGCCATGCACAAATGTGTCTTATTGTTGATATATGCGGACAGCGAAGGCCTAGATCAGCCTGCGCATCCGCTAACAGAATTATAGGATACTACAGCATGCATGAATGGAGAGCAAAGGCCCGGATGAGACCTTGCGCATGCGAAGGATGATGTGAATCCGCACAGTTTGCGCACGTTTTTCGCTTGTCGCTGCACTTATGAAATAATAACAATGTTTTTCTCATGTTGGTCGTTCAGCGCAGCTGGAATTTTTGGGTCGATTGTCTACAATCGAGCCATAGTATACAAACGTCTAAATTTCCCTAAGGTAAGTGTCCATGTGATTATCATTGACCAATGTAATCAAACCGCACGTTAGACAAAATCCAGGTGACGGTTGTTTATAGCCGTACTGTTCTTGTCGCCGTGACTTCAGCGTGCTGCTGATAGAGGTAATCTGTGACGATTGGGACATTGACAAATAGTGCAGACGCGGCGTCTGATCAGGGTCTCCAATGTTTGCTTAAATTACAGGAAGTTACAGGTTAAATGAAACGGTCTAAAGTCGCCGTTCATGACTATTTTTTCAGCCTACCCTCAGGGACAATCCATCCAGCAGTGCTTTCAGTGCTTTTATTTCGTTTTGTCCTGTTCGTTGTCTTATTGTTGTATTAAGTCGATCCTGTCTAGCATCATCTTGCTGCGGAAGAGGGAGCTGATTGCTTTACGTTTCTAAACGATCTGTGGCCTGTGTACTGTTTGTTTGTCGTGTTTTGATTGTTCTTGGTGTCTTTGGTTGGTTGTGGTCTGTGATTGTGTCTATTCCTGGATATCTTCTATTTAACACTAATCTAATGTACTTTGATTGATCGAGGGCAAATTCAGATTAGCATCGATACTTCGATAAATCCACTGAGCAAGAATCTTAGAACTATTTCTGCGCATAGCTTCCTAAAATAAGATGTTTAATTCGCGTTTCAACGTAAACAAGACCGAGTTGATTATAAACGTATATGAAATGAATTTCATTTTTGTTGCTTTTATCGACGTGTAAATACGGGTAGATCACTCACAAACTTATAAAGCCTGCCGGCTTTATTCGCTATGCGGGTGGTTCGCCGGTGTTTGCATATCGATAAAATACACAAAAATAAACTTCATTCCTATAATAATTCTAACCCTCTTACAAGCATTCCTACATGAAATTGTTGCATGATAAAATTTATGAGTTGAAACTGAAAACCATGCATTTGAGTGAAATAATATAAGATACCTCTCTGCGCATTAATTATACTAGCAAAATACTCAACAATAAATTACGTTAAGTCTGATTTCAAACGGGGGAAGCCGGCCTCGGTGGCTCAGTTGGATGCGCCGTCCGACTGGAGACCAGGAGGTCGCGGGTTCAACCCCCGCCGAGGTCGGCAACATTCTTTCGTGGAGATTGATCATGAAATATTTTCTACGGTCATTCTCTCCCTTCCGCTGATTCAAGAAGGGCAGTTGTCAGTTTCTGGCGAAAGAATGTGCACAATACCGGTTAACCGCTTAGAGGACTAAGCCTGTCCAGTAAACGTGTGGTTAGGTAAATTGACCGCGCTCGACATGTCCCCATTGGGTTGACTGGGCCTAAAACCTCAACACAAACAAACAGCACAATAAAGCCCTCCGGCTTAATCCGGTTTGCGAGTGATAAACCGGCGTTTCCATATCGATAAAATTCACAAAAATAAAATTAATTCCTATAATAATTCTAATCCCCTTGCAAGCTTCCATCATGAAAATGTTGCATGATCAAATTTATGAGTTGGAACTGAAAATCATGCCTTTGAGAGGAATAATAAAAGACACGCCTCTCTGCGCATTAATCATATTAGCAAAGTAAACCCAACAAGTCACGTTAACTAACGTATGACTTCAAACGGGGAAACATAAATAAGGAACCTTTCCCAAAGACGTTACTTACGGCATAGGTACGTATATAATATAGATTTTGTGTCAAAACTGCCCAAATTTTACAACCAGAAAACAAATCTATCTCTTGGGAGACATAATGTTGACATTTTTATCGAAACCTATAATTAGTGTGCGGTGAGTGTATATATGTACATTTACACGTCTGGCCTATTATATTGGAACCGCGAAATTCCTTACCATACCTGTCCTAAAAAAGGCCATTTAAGTCCATTTACTACCTGAAGGCGTGTCTAAGATCGCTGGATGAGTGGTAAACAGTGTAGACCCTGATCAGACGCCGCATTTTGCGGCGTCTGATCTGGGTCTACACTTTTTTGCTCAAGCAATATTTAGAGTAAATACGAACATTGCGTATTTTCTCTTCATTTGCATGTGAATCACAACCTGAGAAAATGTCCCGCTGACTTCCGACATAGATCGGTCTGTAAACCCGCTCGGTCCGATCAGTGCCGTCATTATCCACCGGAAGAAAATACTACAAGTTACACAATCACGAAACATAGCCTTCCTGAGACAACGAAGAAAAAAAAACTGAGGAAGGAAGAATAACAAAACAAACACCACATATGAAACCACCGGCGCAGGAACAATCAAGAACTGCAACAGAGGAACCACCTTGGAACGGTCTGTAGAAAAAAATTATTGGGTGAGGGGTAGGTGGGGGCTAAAACCAAATTTACTCGCACGAAAATTCACCCTTAATCCTGACGCACCTTCAAATTATAAACATATGCGCACTTTTTTTTATTAAAAATGTTCACTCTTTATTATGTTATTCAGTGTTATTCCCCCTTCCCTTCGGAAGAAATCGAATACACACAAACACAGTGGAACCTCGATAATTCAAAGTCCAAGGGACCAAACAGTTTCGTTTGAATTATTAAGACTTTGAATAATTGAGGGTTAAAATGCATACATATATTATAGTTGGGACTTCAAAATGATTTTGAATTATTGATAATTTTGAATTATTGGAGTTTGAATTATTGAGATTCTACTGCATATGTTCGGTCCGCATAGGGGCCCTCTACCTCACCAGTGAAATATCACAGTGAAATACACGTATATTTTGAAATATTTTGATTAGCCAAAGAGAGCCTGATTGACTGCGCGGACGCGCTGGCTGATCTGAGTCTTCGTTGGGCGCTCATGTCCGATGGTACAATTACCCTTGGTACGCCCCATGTTGTTCATACTACAGTCAACCCTCTTTATACCGACACTCGATACAACGACAAAATTCGTTATAATGCATGACAATTTGACTGTCACGTAACCTTCGCTTAGGAGGTAACAATTAGTCACGAACTATACAAGAATATTGTATTTAATACTTTTCAGAAACATATGTTTTGGATATTTGTTAGAATCGCCTCGATGAGGCGATTGTAACAAATATCTAAAACATGTGTTCTATGTGTGGAAATAAGAACAATACTTTTCTTACATATCAGTCTGCTCATTAAGTATTCTGTACAACAGCAAATTCGTTTTAATGGCAACGTCTTTGGGCAAAAATGCTGTTGTTGTAACGAGAGTTCACTGTATATTGTAATTAAATGAACGTTTTCATACTGGCCCTGTTACAGGTCCGAAGTCAGTTGTATTGGCCTGAGGATGGCTGTATTGGCCCGAGGCGAAGGCGAATTTGACTGGCCGAGGATCTGCAACTGGGCTGATATGAAAACATCAATTTCATGATATTTTTGTTAATCAATTTTTCGTTTTCAACTTTTAAATTGTTAATACTGGTTAATACCGTAAAATATTGGCCTGGTTAATACAGTAAAATACTGGCCTGGTTAATACCGTAAATATTGGCCCTCCTGAATCCCTTGGTTTTTATCTCCTAAATCCTTGTAACTTTCAGTACTAGACCTCGTATAAAGCCCGGGTCAAAAACGTATAGAAATCGTGTTAAACATTGCAGTGGTATGATGCAGGCTGTTTAGCATATATAAGGCTTACTTAGTTGATTAATAAAATCGTGTAAACAGTACCCTAAGCGGGACACAGCGTTGAAACCATGTTGATTCAACGTATTGACGTTGGATCGTCTTTGACTCGACCTTGTTGCTCAATGTTGCAACAACGTTCATTCAACGCACTGACTTTGAATCGACGTTGTTTCAACGTTGTGTGCCTGCTGGGACTGTGCTTACCCTAATATTTTAACACCTAATGGGAAAATTATACACGTCAAGTAAGACAACGTTAATACTATTGTTTGCTCTGAAAAGAGAGCTAAACCCCATTTAAGCCTAGCGTCTCATTAAAGTGACATTGTCACGGTATAGACCCAGATCAGACGCTGCAAAATGCGGCGTCTGATCAGGGTCTACACTGTTTGCATTTAATACCGGAATTTCTATAAAACATGGTAATAATTAAACTCACCAGACACCCCTTCTATTGGAAATGGACCTGCGCAAAGAGTTGTTAGGAGAGTCAACTCGGTATAAATGGGTTAAAACGAAAGAAGCGAAGAGTAAAGACTACATATCGCCAGTTACGACAACAGCAGCAGACGACATTCCACTTTGTTCATTTTTCTTTAAAGCAAATGAGGCTTGAGATGGCAGTCGTCTGCACATACTATTCCCACGGACTGTCAAGCATTATATTCTCAATAAATAAATAAATAAATAAATAAATAAATAAATAAATAAGTAAATAAATAAATAATATTAATAGCGTCTGCTAACATTTTGATTAGTGCTTTATGGGTTAAGGAAGGCACTTCTTTTAGAATTGTTTTTCGGAAATGGGGTCTACTTCTTTTTAGAATAGACCCTTTTTACAAGGGTCTTAGTGTACAGGAAGGCAAACAGGAAGTCACAAAAATTGTCTCCCTCGTGAAAATCTACCAAGTGCTTGAAGTACTCCAGTTTAACCCTTGTCCTGCTGAATAAATTAAGATCCCACACCCATTTCTAATTTGCAGCCAATCCGATTACTTGATCCATATTGTTGATATGAATTCACATACTTAATGACATACAGTGCAGATCCAGATCAGTAAGAAGCCATCTGATCTGGATCTACACTGTTTTCAAAGGTAGGACATATCCGCGTTCAGGAGGAATCGGTTTAACATGATTGCTACGTTTAGCATAACCTTTAAATAGTGTACGAATTGCATGACTTTTTTCTAAGACTTTTCTTATCCTTGCCATGCTGAATAAAGTAAGATGCCGCACACACTTCTAATTTTTTCTACCAATCAGATTACTTGATCAAGGTTGTTGATACAAATTCATTACGAACACACGCCTATTCAAATGTATAGAAAATTTCACCACCAAAAACTGAAAATTTTCAGCTAAAAAACTTAGATATTTTTCATATTTCTGCTCAAAACATAGATTGTGGGTACTCGTTAGAACCGCCTCGCCGAGGCGGTTCTAACGATTACCCACAATCTATGTTTTTGAGCAGAAACAAGAAAATAATGTATACCCCTGTAAACCCCAGTTTTATTATATAAAAGTGGGGTTTACTGGGGTCAAAATTATATAGGCATGTTTTCGTGATGACATACTTTATGCGAAACAATACAGAGCCAGATTCCGAAGCCAACTGATCTGGATCTACACTGTTTGCAGAAGTAGGGCATATTCGAGATCAACAGGATCAGGGCTAATATCTTTTTTCACCTGCCTTTGTTGATAAATTGGCGCTGTCCATGTAACAGCGGAGGGTTGAAAAATGAGATTCATGGTCTTCCTGTCAAGAGATGTTATGTTCATTAACGTAACCACAGGAAGGCGCGAAACTAATTATCAAACACGTACTTCTTATGTATAACCGTTTTTTATTCATATTTTTGTACTCTTGACACCACAAACTGTTTAGGCACCCTCTCTTTCAAGTTTATGTTACTAGTCGTTACTATCACGTGATATTCCGAGTCTTCTCTGACGTTTAAGTGGCTTTCCTTTATTTTGACATTTACCACTTACCGTCAGAGCAACTTAGCTATCGAAAATGCAGAATTTCCCCAGCCAGTCCTATCTAGGCAGTTTCAAAGAAAATTCTGAATATCACCTAGAACAAAAGAAAGAAAGCATTATCCAATAAATTCAACAATTTGTTTCATTGGAAACTTGCATACCAGCGTTTTCACTATACCTGTCAAAGTGTACCCTCGTTACCTAGACTGTACACGATAAAAGCCAATTTGTTACCCCAAAATGTCAATTACTCTGTACGAAATTCAAGTATTATCACTTTTTTTAGTCATAAATACAAACATCACGAGAACATGCCTATATGATTTTGACCCCACTAAACCTCACATTTTTATAGTAAAACTGGGGTTTACAGGGGTACACATTATTTTTTTTATTTCTGCTCAAAAACATAGATTGTGGGTACTCGTTAGAACCGCCTCAGAACCGCCTCGTCGAGGCGGTTCTAACGAGTACCAACAATCCATGTTTTGAGCAGAAATATGAAAAATATCAGAGTTTTTTCATTTGAAAATTTTCAGTTTTTGGAGGTTAAATTTTCTATATATTTGAGGCGTGTTTTCGTAATGCATGTATTGATTTGATAATCCTTAGTGCCTATCTACATTACAAATTAATTATCATGAAAATCTTCATTTGAGATAGGACAGGAAAAATTCCTGATTTTCATAATAGGAGTTACTCTGATGTTAGTGGCAATATCAATACAAAGAAAAGCCACTACAACATCAAAGAAGACTCGGATTAATCACGTGAAAGACGTTTTGATATTAGTTTGGCCGTCTGTACGTCTGTCTACCCGTCATAAAAAACGTGACCATGTCTCCTAAAACAATTGTTTGCCATATTGTTAAGGAGTGCGAGCGCAGTCGAAAATGTTAGTTCGATGCCAAGGTCGAGAGTCAAGGTCGAACGTTTGCGGACTTTATTTCGTGTCCGCCGCACATCTAAATGTCTCGACGGATTGTCTTGTATCTTTGTAATGTGTTTATATTCTTGTAATGTTGCATAGAATTTATAACCATGTAATGTCTGACTAAGACCAATGCCAAAATTCAAGGTCAAGTGTAAGAAGAGTGAGATTGTGTCCGCTGTATATCTCTTAAACCCCACGGAATATTTTTCACTAAATTACTTGACATCTTTTTTTTTTGTGAAGAACTAAAAAAATAACCATGTTAAATCAAGGATAAGGTCAAAAATCAAGGTCAGCCGTTTGTGATTCATACATGATGTGCACTCAATATCTCCATTGAATTTTGGTAAACGGTTTGTATCCTTGAGTGGATCTACATGTATAATCCGCAGTCAATGCTTGCGTCTACTATCTTTTCGACACCACTTGGAAAGACGTTTTTTTTTTTTTTTTTTTTTTTTTTTTTTTTCTGCTTGTGAGTTTTATTTTAATTGAAAATATTTTGTTCTGATTGACCATATCTTATCAGAAACCATTTATCTTTTCTGTTCCTATGTTTTGTTCTCAAATATTTACACAAAAAATTTACAGCCGATTGTACAAAATAGCAAAAAGAATAAATAATGAACAAACCCGGATCAAATTTAGACAAAAACGTAATGCTGTAGTAGCCATGATACGCGAAGCTAAAAAACAACACACTGAAAAATTATCTGCAACACTGAAAGAAAAAATAAACAATTCTAAAACATGGTACCAAAACTCAACCAAATTTCTTAATTCAAACCCTGATAAACCATCCATTTTGTGCCTAGAAACTGAAGACACTTTAGTCGAAGCTGACGCAGATATTGCGGAAGTTCTTAATAAATACTTCGCTAAACAGTCCACTGTAAATGACAAACATGCTAGCTTACAAGAATTTGAACCTCCTAATCACCCAACCTTAGAATCTACAAGGATTACAGAACAAGATGTTAAAGACGCTATATCAGTTTTACAATGCAATAAAGCATCTGGTCCTGACCAAGTCAGTCCAAAACTTATTAAAGAAGGTATGAACCAACTCTTGACCCCGTTAACTAATCTTTTTAATATCTCCTTACGACAAAAGCAATTTCCGGTGCTATGGAAAGATGCAAATGTTATTCCAGTATACAAGAAAGATAGCCCCTAGAAGCCAGAAAACTACCGCCCGATTTCTCTTTTAAGCTGTCTAGGAAAAATCATGGAGCGATGCATACACAAACATCTTTTTAACTATTTGAAACTACACAACATAATAACACCTTATCAGTCTGGGTTTCAGAGTGGTGACTCTACTATAAATCAGTTGGTCTATTTATACAATAAATTTCTGAAAGCTTTGGATGAAGGGAAAGAAATAAGGTTAGTATTTTGTGATATAAGCAAAGCATTTGACAGGGTATGGCACAAGGGATTAATATTTAAACTTAAGTCTATAGGTGTTTCTGGGTACATGCTAGAATGGTTTACAAATTACCTTAGCAACAGGAGACAACGCGTTGTATAAGAGGCTGTATATCACCATGGTTGATGGGGTGGTCGGGTGGTGCGAAGGTGCTGTGTATCTTACATCACCGGGGCGTCCAACTGATATTGGCATACAATTGGGCAAGGCCTGCTATCCTTGTAGTGGGTAAGGGTAGAGGGGGAATGTTTTTATTTCTTCTGTTTCTTCACTTTCTTTCCTGTTCCTCTTTCTTCCCTGTCCCTCTCTTTCATCTCCTCTACTCTCTCTTCTATCTCTTTTCTCCCTTTCTCTGGGAGACGACACAAAATGACCCTCAAGGGTTGACGTGTCGTTAAACCCCAACACAATCAATCAATCAATCACCATGGTTGAAAATTTTTGCCGGTGTTCCTCAGGGATCTATCCTAGGACCAACTTTGTTTTTGATTTACATAAATGACATAATTAATGGCATAAAAAGTAATATCAGATTGTTTGCGGATGACACTAGCCTGTTTAGAATAGTAGAATGCCCGATTACTGCTGCTCTTGAACTAAATCTCGACTTAAAGCACTTATACACTTGGGCCAGTCGCTGGGTTGTTAAATTCAATCATTTAAAATTTGCATCATTAATAATAAGTAAAAAGCGTACAAAACCACAGCACCCTCCCTTAATTATGGGGAACACTACTATAAGTGAGGTAACTCAACATAAACATCTCGGACTCGTTTTCTCTAACGACGCGACATGGACAACCCATATTGCTGGGATAGTAGCGAAAGCATGGAAGCGAGTTGGCTGTTTAAGACGGAACAAATTTATCTTGGACAGATCCTCACTGGAACGAATGTATATATCATTTGTCCGTCCTCTTTTAGAATATGCTAACATAGTTTGGGATAATTGTACAATAGAAAATAAGCGCATAGTAGAAAATATACAGTTGGAGACTGCTCGAATAGTCACAAGTGGAACAAAGCTTTGTAGTATTCAAAGATTATATGACGAAACGAAATGGGAAACTTTACAAAAACGTCGAACTAAACATAAACTCTGCCAGCTATACAAAATGATTAACGGATTAACCCCCAGCTTATCTTCAACAGCTTATACCAGAAAGAGTCCAACAATTATCAAGATACTCTCTTCGAAACTCACAAAATTTCTCTCTTCCAGTCTCGCGTACGGTAACTTACTCCACTTCCTTTCTTCCTTTTACTATAAGGGATCGGAACTCGCTCTCCACAGATCTTAAGAACGCGGTCTCTATCGCAAGCTTTAAAAAAACCCTTAACACTCCTATCCTTACTCCACCAAAGCATTATGTAAAGGCACAGTTATCACGAGCTGGACAAATCTACCACACAAGACTAAGACTTGAGTGCAGCTCTCTCAACCATCATTTATATCAAAAGAATCTTATTGATAACCCATATTGTACGTGTGGCCAACTAGAGTCATCCACCCACTTTTTCTTGCAGTGTAATAAGTATAATTTGCAAAGACAGCGTTACCTGGCCATTATACCGTACCGGCTGACCCTTTCACTCCTTCTACACGGGATCCCTGGTGAATCAGCGGCTGTAAACGACACAATTTTCAAGCAGGTTCAGCTCTATGTTACCTCTACGAGACGATTTGTATTAAAAAATAACGATGCCCACTAATTATATAAAAAAATCGATCTACTATCATCACAAAAAGCTATGTAATCAAACTGGCCTATGGACTACAAGCGTAATTCTTAGTTGAGACCCTTTGTCACCGGGCGGGGTGGGGAGTGGGAGTGTCATGGAAGCGACATCCTATTATCATTGTATATGTATACACATTTATCCTTTATATCGACATATATATGTGTATTTGTAAGTGTGCGTATATGTATGCATGTCTGTATGTAAGTAAACGTATATATATGTGGGTATATATGTGTGTATGCATATGTATAAATATATATATATATATGTGTGTATCTATCTATCTATCTATCTGTATATGTGTGTATGTATGTATATATTACATTGTATGTATATACGTACGTGTGTTTGTATATATGTGTATGTAGATGTATATATACATATATATAATCTACGTTTACTAGATTGAGAAATCTAGCTATATTCCTGAAATAAAAAAAAAATGTCAAAATGATATTCGATATATTTCTATGTTGAAATATGTATGTAAATTTTGCATGCGTGTGAGGAGATGGACTCTATAAGCTTTAAAGCTTTCGTCCAGATCCTCTTCTAGAACGAGCGTTCGATTATGAATGTATGTTTGTATTTTCATAAAAAATAGAAGAAATAAATATTGTTTAAACCAAATTTACAGCCAAATATTGGTCTGACCTATGCAATTTCTATAGTAAAGCGATTTTTTTTTTTTTTTTTTTTTTTTTTTTTTTTAATTTTTAATTTTTGTCGAAGAAAATATTTCTTACTTTCCTTTGCTGTGTTTGAATTACTGATGTTTCACAACAATATTGTGAAAATTTGAGAAAAAAAAAAAAAAAAAAAAAATGAACAAGCGGTAGTTAAAAACATTCCTCCAAGTTACCTACCTTACAGATTTCTGCGTAATAACTATGGGAAAAAGTGAAAATATTTGATTTAAAAAAAAAAAAAAAAAAAAAATGACTAGAGTGAAAGTTTTTGTGCATAGGTAGTTTCGACAGATAGTTTTGCAATAAATCATGGCAAAAATTTGCAAATTTACTTCTTCTGTATAAAGCGCCAAGCAAAAACGACTTTCAGAAATATGTCTAAAGCACAGTAGGTCAAAACTAAGGTCAACTATTGGTGAAGCAAAAAATGTGTCCAATATCTAGTAATCATCTTGAGAGAATTTCATACAACGTAGCACAATTGTTGACAACGGATGAATCTTCAGAGAAGACAATACTGCCAAAATTGTTTTTGCTCTCATTTTTGAGAAAAGATCCAATCTAAAGGACAGACTTTGCTCCCAGATTCTTGCCTTTTAGAGAAGCGCCATTTTTAGCAGGGACTTGGTGTGTCGGAAAGCCAAACGAAACAGACAAAAGCTGTCTCCCTTCTGAAAAAAATGGCGGAAAATCTACCGATTGCATCTATTCAGGTTAACTCGACATTTTACCAGATGAGGATGTGTGGCGCACAGAAAAGGGTCCTTATTTCATGGAACAGTGAAAAGCAGCGAACTGAGCAGTCTGAACAGGGTTTTCGTCCCGGTATATCCTACAGTATGCGTTGATTATAATAGCCGCAACATCAGAAAACGCACCTTCGGTCAGGTGCGCCCAACGTAGACTCGGATCAGCATATGCATCCGCACAGTCCGCAAGAAGAAACTATATATCCTTGGCTATCCTTAATGCGCCTAGCAATGATTCTGGTAAGACTGTGCGAATGCGCAGGCTGATCTAAATCTTTGCTGGGCGCACACGTCCGAAGTACGTTTTCAGTCGTTGCGGCTCATTTAATTGGAAAACGAAAGCTTTGAACAGACCGTTGCCCACATGAATTTAACTTTGCATCCTTGGCTATCCAAAATGCGCCTAGTGAAGATTCTGCTCAGACTGCGCGAATGCGCAGTCTGATCAGAATCTTCGCTGGGCGCACATGTCCAGAGACATTTTGGGACGTTGCGGTTAATAATAATGGACAACGAAGGTATTATTAGAATGTTTTTTTTTTTTTTTCTATTTTTGTGAATTTTTTATCGATGTGTAAAATCCGTCAAATCAATTACAAACTTAAAATACTCCTACGAGCTTTATGTTAAGTTTCTGAGTGATTCGCCGGAGTTTACACAACGATAAAACACACAAAACCTTATAATTCCAACTTTATCATCAAAATGTTACAACAAACAATATTTTAAATCGTGAAAAAATATTTTTTTCCTGATTGCGAAATTTACATTTGAAATATTTCTGGTAATATATCAATAATTTTCTAGCAAAACATACAAAAAACACGTGAATATTAGAAATGTATATTAACAAACACTTTCCTAATCGCTATAGTTTGGGCACGATCCCTTGTTTACAGTATGTTTGAATCATAAATACATGTATTATAGACTGTTTAAAGTGTATATAATATGCGTTTCGGGATCGATCCCAAAATATTGAAGTCTATTGAAATACCTTCCGATTAAAAGTTCATGTTTTGGGATCGATCCCAAATAGCAATTGTTTCAGCTTTTGATAAGGAATACATTTTATATTGTGTTAACATTGCTTTTGGGCACGATCCCAAAAATCATTTGTCCAAGTTCCTGAGATTTTGTTTGGGCACAATCCCAAACGATCATTTGGGACCGATCCCGAGAATAATTCAAAGTTGCTTTCGGGCACGATCCCAAAACTTTCCTCGAGAACTTTTCAAACTAGTTTTGGGCATCTTGCCCTTCTTGAATCAGCGGAAGGGAGAAAATGACCGTAGAAAATATTTCATGATTAATCTCCACGAAAGAATGTTGCCGACCTCGACGGGGGTTGAACCCTCGACCTCCTGGTCTCCAGTCGGACGGCGCATCCAACTGAGCCACCGAGGCCGGCAATAAACATTATGTTTTGAGGATATATCCGTATTTTTGTTTCCGAACGTTAAGTTGAGTAAATATCAATGGATTTTCACCAAATTCGGTCTGAACATTGATATTGTAAACATCTGGTTTTGGAATTTTAATAGACAAATTTCGTTATTTTTTGACAGATTTATATGCAAGCAGTACGTCCGTATTTTCATTTCCGGACGATACATGTAACTTCAGTAAAATTCAATGAATTTTGGTATGTGCATTGATATTGCGGAGGCCTGGTTTGGGGTTGCTGATGGGCAAATTTCGTCCATTTTTGACAGACTTATCTACCCGAAACATGATAGTGGCGGGGTATTATCGTTTCACGTTTTATTGTTTATAAGTTCATCGCTATATAAGTAGGAACGGAATAAGCGAGGGCATTTTTAAGTATGAAATCACTTATTTTTTTTAATAATCCCTGTTCCATGCCAGTCCATTACCGTTAAAATTGATGATCACTATGAACAATAAGCTAACAACATTCAGAAGTCGTTCCCCTTAAACTGCTCTACGAAGGTTAATATGTTTTTTGACTGCAGATTTTGCGGCTGCTCTCGACTAGCACTCGGAAAAGCCGTTATTATTGGACGAGAGAATCCCAGTTCATTAGGTTTAAGGGGAATTTAAACCAGTTAAACCCATCACCACATTGTTGCAGCAATATGAATCGAAGTTTATTCAGCGTAATGGCGTCAAAGTCTATTCAATGTTGTCGACATTAATTCGAATTTGTTCGTAAATGCGTATCCACTGTAACTAAAAGTATTGAGTTATTAAAATAGCAAGAAATGCTCCTTCCTAGTATATTTTGCAAAGGTGTGTGTTTGTGTGTGTGTGTGTGTGTGTGTGTGTGTGTGTGTGTGTGTGTGTGTGTGTGTGTTTTACACATGTGTTAGTGTGTGTGTGTGTGTGTATTCAATTTTACACGTGTGTGTGTGTTTGTGTGTGTTAAATTATATACATATTTATGTGTGTGTGTGTGTGTGTGTGTGTGTGTGTGTGTGTGTGTGTGCATGGTTAATGTAAATGAAGAATAACATAAAATGAAGTTATATGTACTCTTATAACTTGATTATCAAGTCATCGATAGCATCGATAGTATTGTACAAACAGAGGGCAAACGAAATTTCAATGCAGATTTAACGTCTCTGGGCGAATGTAGGGCCCAGGCGTTAAATGTATCGTTCTTTCATTACGGAACTAGCAGTACACGCTATTCTAATAGTGTGGATGGAACAAATACATGTATGAACCACAGTGAAAGTAAGGGTGACAACTGAGATGTTTAATTTTCCTTTTATCTATGTAACTTTTATTCAGTTACGTTCAGGTTCCTCACCTTCACTATGGTTCAAAACATGTATGTGTTCCGTCCATGTCACATTTTGTAACACTAAATGAATAAACATTGGTAACCAGTTAATCACAGATAAAGCCATAATAAAGATAAAATGATTCAGAACCACTGCCAGCTATGTCAGATATTACAAAACACGCTAATTCGATATCATAGGGTCTTTATGGCTGTAATTTTCTCATGAATAATAGCGATATCTTTCCTATTTCTGCTCAAAAGATACATTGTTGTTTCCATGACCCACAATCTAAGTTTTAGAGCAGAAATAGTAGAATAATGTTTACCCCTTCTCACTTCAGTTTTACTATATAAAATTGTGCTGTGATGGGCACAAAGTCGCATAAGTGTGTTTTTGTGAAGACCCTGAATGCCCTTCTACACACATGATACAGACTTTGAATTTTGATGATCTGCCACATAAACAATATGTCGTATCAAGTTCCAACGAATGTAAAAAGTCAGTATGTATGAAAATTTAAAACTGGACATCTGTGGACTAAAAGGCAATGTTATTAATTTAGCATATTAATAGAAGAACAACCTTAGTCCATCTTACTGCAGATAATATAGAAGCCTCTGTGACATTGTGTTTTTGTAATGGTGTTTGGACTTTTGTGGCCTTACTTTGTGACTTGTGTATTTTGGCATTTTAATTTTGCATTCTGCGTGTAGAAGTATAGAATTTTGAAAAAAACAGCTTGAAGGTTATCTTGATTACAATGCGAAACAATCGAGAAATGCACATTTACTTTCAAAGAATTACTAAAAAAAAACGTTGCTATAATGTACCATTAGTACTAGCGTATAAGTATACAGTAGCTTCTTAGTTATCTTTTCCTTTTTTTTTTCGAAAAACAAACTTAACATAAAAGTGAAATCACAAATTTAAAGCTAAAGTCAAACTACCAAACGAAACCCAAACCTCAATTTATCTTTGTACGATAGGCTAGTGCAATATGGTTCATATGCCAGGAGTATAAGTAGATGACAAGTTATTAATATTATCAGCTAATTGTTCAAGCTAATAACTGTACATGTAATGGTTCAGCTTTGGTGTGATGAGTTACGGCGACGAGCAGATTACCTGAAAAACTTGGCTTCTATTTATACCCCTGACATTGAAAACCATATTGCACTGGCCCATCGTACAAAGATAATTCAGATACCATGACAGAAATAAACATTTCTGAATTTCATGTTTTGTATTTTGTGTTTCGTGTTTTGTATTTTGATTTCTTTCTTTTATGTTTTGGGTTATGTGTTTCTCTTGTTCTTTTGTTTGAAACAAAATGCCAGTGAATAGTCGTGCGTCCTAGTAGTAATGTGACGTATGTCACGAGAGCCATATTTGTTGTTCATTTTTTTTTTTTTTGAAACTAAAAGCGTGTGTCTGCAATATTTACTTTATAAGAAAGGTAAAATCAAAGCCAACATTGTTTTCAAAATCCTAAAGATTTACTCGTACATGCAGCGAAAACTCAAAACTCATTAGTCAAAAAACACACAAGTAACAAGTTATAGACGCAAAAGTAAACACAGCATTTCACATAACAGTAATGCCACATATAGGCGTCCGTAAGATTTTTTTTTTTATTTGGGTTTTTCGGCCCTTTCAAGGCTATTTCACTTATGTCGAGCCGATCGTTCATCAAAGGTGGTCGAAAACCGGGGAACCCAGGGTAAAAACCACCTGACCATTCGGAAGCATAACTTGGCTTTCCCACGTATGACCTGAGCGAGGCTCGAACCACAGCGGTGAGAAACCATATAGATTAAGAGTCAACTCTCTTATCCACTAGACTACGGGGCTCCGCAAGATAGACGTCAAACTAAACTGAATATCTGATACTACAGATTCAATTATCTAATGGTGAGGTGAATGCCAGAATAGTTCCCGGCATTCAGCCGGGAAATACCCTATGAAACCACTGCGACTCGGAAGTCGAGAGTCAAAACATATACTCATTTCGACGCAGGAGTAATTGAACATATCTTTATCACTCGATATTTTTGCTAGCGCCGTCAGAATGATTATAACCTGTGCTGCAGAGGTATCTACACTGTCGCGAACTAGAGGCGCTACTGACTGAGCTATTCGGGCGTCCCATTATGAGATCAAAACTATATCAAACCTTTTTACTATTTATTCTATAAATCAGATAGCTGATTTAATATATCATATATCAGATATCTTTTACAAATATATATATATATATATATATATATATATATATATATATATATATATATATATATATATATATATATAATTGACATTTAAGATATCTTATATGCTGTATGAGATATCTGATAAAGTATATAAGATACCTCATATAGGATATAAGATATCTTATTTACCAAAGAAGATATCTCATTTATTCAATTGAATAAGATATCTAATATAGTATATCAGATATCTTTATTAGTATAATCAGATATCTATATAAAGATATGGTATCTTATTTAACAAATAAGATGTCTTATATGGTAAATAAGAGATCTTATTTGTAGAATTAAAATGATATCTAATATCATTTATCAGATATCTTATATAGTATATAAGGTATCTAATATAGGATATAAGATATCTGATATAATGTATGATAAATACTTGAACGGCTTACTAAAACGGCTTCCCAGCAAACAGTTTTTATATTTATTCTCTAAATCGGATATCTGATTTAATATATCAGATATGTAATATATCAGATATCTAATATAAATTAGATATCTTATATGTTAATAAAGCTATCTTATATGCTATATAAGATATCTGAATATCTTAAATAGGATATAAGATATCTTATTTACTTAAGAAGATGGAAGATAAAGAAGAAATATCTTATATCCTATATAAGATATCTGATATAATATATATCTACATTGCATAATAAATAGCAAAACAACTTGCCATACAATACAATTTCGCAAGCAGTAAAATGTTCATTTCATTTAGTTAGGTATCATGCTGACAGTCAAAATGTGATTGTATGCTTTACAGGTAGTCCTTTTATATACTTGAAGTACTAATCAAATGCAACGTTGATGTCTTTTAAAAACAAAATTCTGATCTTAATATAGCAATGGTCAGTAGAAATTGAAGTTATGTTATTTAACTGCGTCTATTAAATTCTACATGACATAGCCGTTTTACAAAATTATTTCCACGTTTGTCACAGTTTCGTGCCCACCTGTGGTGACAAAATGTCTTTCATCCATTATCATCCTTTGATATTTATTGGAATCTAGCACCATTTTACATATTTAAGAAGGCTTCGAATCTGGTCTTGTATTAAAGATGGCTTCGAAACCAAGTTCTATACAAGCAATGTAGAGCCACAATGTGCTCCATAAAACAATATACTACGTCGAGGAGACACGGCATATAATCATATCATGGTAGCGTATGGAAACTCATCAGCTAGGGGACATATTGTTTAAGTAGCATGCATAATAGGCCCAAATATATGCAAAGAACGCAAAATGTTCCTCGAGAGAGCACAATGTAGACGGAGCACAATGTGGCTCTATTATACACATATTTGTATATTGTTTGTATACTAGTCTAAGCCAAAGTAAACATCTTATGGCGAGGCAGCTAATGAATTTAACCACATTTTTCCTGGGCTAATTTAGGATGTCTAAGCGGATAACCAGCACTCAGTCCCCATCATTTCCCAAGCCACGAGCATCTGCCAGACTTGCTAGAAGGACGTATAATAATTCGTGATTTTAAAGTAAGGAAGTTGCCGAACCAGATGATCGAACCACACATCGATTCGCAGAACGTACGTAGGTATGACACTTAAAACAAGGATGCGTATCTGCCGCCTTTCTGAATAGTCACTGAAAGATGTCACGGTATTTCAGTTTCTCTTCTTCAGTCGGATCTCGTATGTCTTTCTTCCAAGGGTATTTTTCCCCCACAAAACACGAAGGTCGCATGGTGAGCTGAAACAAAAGAATGACACAGTTTTAAAGTGTAGATTGAATTCAAAAGATACAAACAATAAACATTACTTAAAGCAATGCAAATTGAGCCGTGCCACAGGAAAACAGCCGTTATTGCATTAGCGTACAGCATAGGTTCTGGCGAGACTGCGCATCCACGCCGTCTCGCCTGAACCTTCGCTATTCACCAATATAAACTGCAGGCAAAGGGCACTATTCACTGAAATAATCACAGTATTAGACTCACTAAGGGCCTGAGAATGTGCACTGAAACATTGGCGATACTGACTGTCTGCATTACACTTTTCCTACGTCGGGCTCGTATTATATTTCCCTCTTTGTTATGTTTAACTACATACCGATATGTGTAATAATTACCGGCATCATATCAAGCCAAAAATTATATATATAAAAAAAAAAAAAAAAAAAAAAAAAAAAGAAATACAGATAGATGGCAATTAGTTTATTGATCCTAGATAACTATATATTAAAGTAAATGTTTAATGTTGAAGCTCACAGACTTTTGCATAATTGAGTCAAATAATGTGCAGCTACAGTATAAAATGCTTTACGTGTCTATCTGATTAGATAGTAATTTCTACATTAGGCTAGTACAAACACCTTTTGTGTGCCTTCGCACCGTATGAATTATTTTGCAATAGCCGGCCGAACTTGGTAGTTCTGGAAAACTTCCCAGTGATAGGCATTAAATACTTGTGAGGGTGATAAATACTTCACTGAGAAGCCATTATTACCACATGTGGCTGATCTGTCCAGCTGACTGGCCGCTGGCTTTAGTTTACATGAACATCTTTCCATCTTGAAGTAACTAACATATTGTTTCAGGGTTACCCCCTTTATCAAGGCTATCATCTTTGAACTAATATATATTTTTGTGTGAGTAATAGCAACACACAAATAATCTAAATATTTACAAAATATATTTGTGTGTGTGTGTGTGTGTGTGTGTGTGTGTGTGTGTGTGTGTGTGTGTGTGTGTATGTGAATAAATTATGTTCATAATGTTTTACAAGTTTTAAAACTTTCTTTTATAACCGTGTCATAAAAGATCTTTGAGCGTCTGCACCTGCCTAGAGAGCACTGAACACAAATAAACATCAAACTATTCATCTGTTTTAACACATAATTATTGATACGTGTTCAAAACAACAACATCAATTAAGCTTTAAAATCGAAACCACTGTTTTAAAAATTACATTCATTTGATTTGTGCTAGACTGGCTCCAGTCGTTTTTGTTTTATATCTATTTCTCTCTTTCTCTACATTATTTTTTTATCATGATCCTCTTTAATCCAACTTCAAGTTACCTATGGCTGAACAGCCAAGGGACTGAAGTAAACTAAAATTCTACAAGCTATACAAGTGTTGTGTCCCCTCAAAAAAAAAAAGAAGAAAAAGAAAAGAAAAATAAAGAAAGGGTCTGGGGCCAGACTAGATTTGTGCATAAGTTCCGTCTGCTAGCCCCCTATACTTAGTTTTCTGCTATAAAGATGGAAATTGTTTGCAAGTGATAGAAACCACAGACTTTCTTATATCACCAGATAGGAGATTATGCTTGGCATGTTACCTGAGTTTTTTTTTGTTTTTTTTTGCATAAAGAGTGTTAATCCATTTGTGCCTGTAGTCTCATAAAGGGACCGCAACAAACAGTCAAGACCCTGATTATCACCAGATAGGAGATTATGTTTGGCATGTTACCTGAGTTTTTTTTTTTTTTTTTTTTTTTTTTTTGCATATCAAGTGTGTTAATCCATTTGTGCCTGTAGTCTCATAAAGGAACTGCAATAAACAGTCAAGACCCTGATTATCACGTGTTACTTAACAGTATGTATGCTAAACCACCTTTGTAAAATCATAAATTCTTTCAACAAACATTGCTCCTGTTCAAACTGAGTAAGCTTGCTAATGTATGCTGATGATATTTGTTTAATATCTGATTCTCCTGACGAATTATGGAAACAGTTAGAATCTCTGCACAGATGCTCAGACAAATGTCGCTTATCTGTTACAATACAACACAGTGCATTATTCTTCACTTAAGACAAACTCAGGTCAATACTGACAAGACGAAAGTAGTACACTTCCAGAAAGGGCCTAAGATCCGTGCATGTACAATATTTAACTTTAAGCTTGGCAAAAACCACACAGAAATAGTGAACACGTACAGACCTAGGGTTAGAACTCAAAACGTTCGGTTACACTTACAGTGCACAGGTACTACGTTATGCTTGGAGCCGAGCACTGGGTGCACTAACATTTTTGTACATTAATAGTCAAGGGCTCCATTTCGAAACATAATCGAAACTCTATGATTCCACGCTGGGTTATTTTTCAAATTATAACGTTACCTGAAAAACTTCGCTTACTGTTATCTGAAATATCCGTGGCTAATTTGGTAGCAAACTTAATAATTGCAGCAACCGAAAAAAAGTACCAGAACACTGAAGAAATAAATTAGAATACTGTCGCAGACTGTGCAGATGCGCAGATTTGCCCGAACATTCAATGCATCTCTAGTTTTTACCTCAAGGAAGCATTTCTGTGTGATTTTGGTCCCCTAGAACCATATTTAATATAAAATGTGGGGTTTTCAGGGGTATATACATTATTGTTGTTGTTTCTGCACGGGACGGCGCTTATGTGAGCTCGTTGGGGCCGCCTCAGTGTGTCGGTTCTAGCGGGTGCCCGCGATCTCTGTTTCACGCAAAATAACAAAAAATATCACAATTTTCACCTGAAAATTTTCATTTTCGCAGCCATGGGAGGGTCCATTGTATTGAATAGGCATGTATTTGTGTTGGGTGTCCAAAAAGCACCTGAGCGAGCTAGCGGTCGGTGCCCTGGCGACGCTGTACAGATGCGCAGGCTTGCTCGGTCATTCGCTGCTCTTCGAGATGATATGTACACTTTGAGCGCCTGAGAGAGTTGGCAGCGGGTGCCCTGGTGGGACTACACAGACGCGCTGGCTCGCCAGGAGATTCATTGCTCCTCGAGGTGATATCCGTTACACTGAAAAGGATAATGGGTGAGCAATACCGCCTTGCTGACTTAAACCTGTATATTCAATGTTTAGTGTCTCATAAGCTTTCAAATGCTGTTTGTATCGTAAACAGTGTTGACTCTCAAATAATTCATTCATTCAAGAAACGAATAAAAATAATGACATTCAGAAATGGGTAATGGGTATAAACAGTTTACACACACACACACACACACACACACACACACACACACACACACACATCATGTCAAATGCAACTTTATCACAAAAACCCATCTTAACCCGTAAAGCACATGTAAATGTTTAGATGTATAGAGTGAACAGGTGAACAGCAATATTAAAAAAAAAAATATTTTCAAGGAAATAAGGCTTGCCATTTCTGGTAGACGATTCACGTCATGTCAAGCCTTATTCTCTCGGACAAAAAAAAAAAAAAAAAAAAAAACAAGACCGAGAAACACGTTGAGAAAAGACGTTTGCAAATGCCCTGATTGATAGTTTTAGGATTAATTTAAATTTATTTTTTTTATGATTACTGTTCCTTTACAATGTATTTTGGATCTGAAATTTTGTGTGACTCACTCAGGAACCTTACCCTTAATTTTTAAAGGTCCGGAACAAGGGCTTGACGCTAACAATTGCCAAATTGTGAGTCAGGGAAAACCCTGCTGAGGGACGTGTGTGTGTAGGAGAGGCGTGGTTGGGATGCCAAGTAAGGCATGGTATTTCCATAGCCCCTTCAAATTTGTTGCTTCTGTAAGAGGACAGCGAAGGCCCTGATCAAACTGCGCAGACTGGTCGGGACATCGTCTGCAAATGTTTGGAAGACACGTTTTGACACAAAGCAGCTCAACCCTTAAAGCGCCAAGCAAAATTTATAGAAGACATAAAAATAAAACAAAACTCAAAATGTCTGTAGCAGTTGTTATAGGCCCTTTAATCCACTTTGTACCGATAAGACACTCCAACACTATAAATTGGAAGAGTCCAGTTTTATTTTAGGTATGTCAGGCTGTGTGAGTTATATATTCCTAGGGACAAATGACTATACTATTAGCAAAAAGTGGATACCCTGATCAGGCTCCGCGTTCTGTGGCGTTTTATCAGGGTCTGCACTGTTTGCCAGTTACCCTTTTACAGGTCCCCCGTCTACAGTGGGGGTTAATGCGGCGTCTGATCAGGGTTTACATTGTTTGCACCAATCTAGTATATTTGTAGATACAAGTGGTCTTATTTAAAGTTTAGAACAGCTTACAGAGGAGTTAAAATATTTGAATACTCGGTCAATACGGTAGTGTAGAATCGTAAGACTAGATTGTAAGAAGATGGTCCAGCTGATACTGTGTGGATGTGCAAGGTTAGCTGGATCTTTGCTGCTCGCATATGGTCCAAGAGTACATTTCTGACGTTGATTATCTGATGCTATGATATTTGGTTCGAATAATGAGACCGTGTTCTAATGGGGTCTTAACCCATTGTAGTCTGGAGACCTCCAAAGAGCGATTGGCAAACAGTGCAGAACCAGATCAGACGCTGCAAAAACGCGGCGTCTGATCGGGGTCGCAACTGTTTTAAAATAGTTTAGCTATTTGGCTCTGTGGATATCTAATCTAAATCTTATAGCTAGACGTACCTGTAATTGAAACTGGACTCTTCCACTGTATAGCGTGGGGGAGCCTTTTCAGTCTACGGTGAATGAGTACACTTTTAGGGAAAACAACTCTGTCACAATTTTTGTCTCCCTTGTAAAAGCTGATATGCTCAAATATCAACGTATTGTCTTGTAGAGTAGACTGACTATTCAATAAGTCTAGGTAAGATTGGTTATCGGCTAAATTGTCAAGTATACCATCTAAACATAATTGGATAAATAAATTATAATGAAGTCATTTACAAAAGTTACCGAATTAAATTCTAAAATGATTAATTTAAGACATATATTACAAAGAATAAACCCCAGTACTGGAGTACACCTTTGTGTTAAAACTGGCATGTAATAGCTAATGGGCCATCTTTAATTTAGCCAATCTGTGGCTACAAACTAGACACCATCATTGATATTACTGTTAATTTCGACTTCACTCCTGGTTATCTGACAGGTTAGTTTGATGAAAGAACCCTAGAAGAATGAGACCTCGCTTTAATTTTTTAGTTAAACATATGTTTTGGGTACTTATGAGAAACGCCTTATGGTGCTTCTAATGAGTACCCACATTATATGTTTTCGTTGAGAAATAAGAACAAGAGACCCATGGGCCACAATACGCTCACCAGAGTGAAATAGCCATTGCTTATCTGCCAATAACACGCAACATTTTCCAATATTGTCACAATAACTTATTAACATAGTGGACTGTCTTTATTAATGCTTAGCACTTTGGCCAAAATTTTCAGATGACATTTTGAAATATTTTCCTAGAAAACAGGATTTGACATTTCAGACAATAACTGTCAAATCTTGTTTCCCGGAAAAAAAAAAGAGATCTATCAGCAATATGTCATCCGCTGAATTAACAAGGAAGTGGTAAAGGTTAGTTCATATTCTGCTTTTAAAAAATCTGTGTTGAATATTTCATACCACTTGCATACTTCTTATGTGCCACTTGTTCATACATACAGACCATGTCATAAAATACGAGTTTTCCTTGCAACCTGCAACGCAGTCTCTCCATTACCATTTGAAACAAGGAATACAAAAATGAGTCTCAGTTTCATTGAGGCTTTTCAAATAACAGGGCTAGTTTTCAGGGCAGCAAATGCCTTGCCCCCCGCCCCCATTCCCCCACTAGAATCGGCTAAAGGTATAGTGAAGCCCCCTGTGCCTTGCCCCTTCCCCTCCCCATAGAATCGGCTAAGGGATAGTGGAGGCCACATGTGAAATGTTACGTAAATTGCACAGGCAGTTTCAGAGAAGAAGGCATTTAAAATTACACAATTTGATAGATGTATATAGCCCAGAGATAAGGGCATTTAACCCCCGTGAGACAAAATTTTGACAGTTCCTAGAACGTTTCACTACTTTAAAATCATACAAATGTCAGTTTCAGTCATTAGTCCTTAAAATTGGAGTGTAAGCAATTATAGTTAATAGTTTTCCCGGTGTTCGTCTTACTCTCTGCTCTGTGGTATATTCTACGAGGCGATTTGCTTTTAGTCTTGCCTTGTGCTATTTTATTGTTGCATCTTCCAGTCCTTTTAGCATTGCGAATACCTCGTTTGGGAAAGAGAGAGCTAATCTTTGTGCTTTTCGTACGTTTGTTCGATTAGCGCTTGTTTGGCTTTGTCTGTTTCCTCTTCATTTTTATGGCTGGGACTGGCTGGGGCTTTTATTCGAGCTGTTGTTGTACCATGTGGTGGCCGTAAAAAGTCTGTCCATACATCATCATATAGTCTGGCTCCAGACCCTTACTTTATTTTTCTTTTCTTTCTTTTCTTCTTCTTGTTTTTTTTTTTTTTTTTGAGCTTAGTTGGATTAAAGAGGATTATGATAAAAAAAACAATGTAGAGAAAGAGAGAATTAGACATAAAACAAAAACGACTGGAGCCAGTCTAATCATTATAGTGCAGGTTATATTCTATTTCCTTTGACATCATTGAGTCCTGGTTATTTTGAATGAAAATCGAATATCACTTAAGCCGGCGCTGTGTGTTTGTGTGTCGCGGGGGTGGGGGCGTGGGGGTGAGGGGTGGCGTATGCAGCCGTGCAAACTACAGGGCTGCATATGAAGAAACTCAAACAAACTGAGTCTCCGATTTTTGTGATTTTGTGTGCTCTTTGTTTCCAGAGACAATCCTTTTTGACTTTTATTGTGATTGTGGCTATCCCTTGGCTTTTCTCTTACCTTTGAACATGTATTGCAAAACTGATTTTTCAGCTATATCCCCATACAAATGTATTTTAGGGGTGAAAATTTGACCTTGCTGTAAAAGAATCAAAGGTCAACCTACGATCATCATTTGAACAAACTTGGTTGACCAAGAGTCCCCGATGCTGTATACAAAAGATTTAGCTCAAAGCTTTCTTGACTTTGGAGAAGAGTGTTTACCATATGTGGGCATGGAGGCCATCTCGTTCAATGGTTCAGAACCATTCGAACAAATTAAAATATTTGTCACCAGTAGGTCCCATGTAAAATCTGGTGAGAATTACAAATGCGGTTTCAGAGAAGAAGTCATTTAAGGACTGCAAATTTTATACATGTAAACAGCCCGGGGGCAAGGGCCGATAGCCCCCCCCCCCCCCCCCCCAGGGGACAAAATTTTGATTGTAACAACAACTCTTGTGATACATTGTAAACTTCAGCCTTAAGTTTTCAATTTATTTTGAAAAAATAATTTTTCAACATTTTCCTCGTACAAATACATGGGCACACAAATTATACATCAAAGGTCACCCTGTGGTCATCAGTTGACGCTGTGCCCTAAATGCTTTATACAAAGACTCAGTCCCAAAGCTTACTTGGTTCTGGAGAAAAGTTTTAGGTATAGTTTTTACCATATTTTGGCATGGCGGCCTTCTTACGAGATAATGGACAGCGACCGTTTGTATAATTTTACAGCCCCCTTTTTAACAGAAGATTCCACATGAAGTTTGAAGAAAATTGACACAGGGGTTTCAGAGGAGAAGTCCTTCAAATGCATGGACGAACAAACGACGGGCGGCAAGCTCATCCTCCGACCGACTCAGCTGAGATGAAATTATAGATGCTTTTTGGTTGTAAATGCTTTTTATCCAGCGTTATACTTTCAGAAGAAGCTTGGTTTCAGAAAAGCAAACGGGGAGTCACAAAAGTTGCCTCCCTTTCAGTGATGGCAGAAAGTTTGTTTTCAGTGCCCTTAAATATTGCAATCTCTGGGCCGATTCGGTGGATGTCAAACTGTGATAGCTTCCTTCCCTCGCCCGCCGTTCCCGCCCCCTCCCCACAAATTTACAGCCCATGAAATTAGTTTCAAAATGTGTAAAACCTCAGACCCTATTTACAGAAAAAAAAAAACAAAAACAAAAACAAAAAAAAAAAAACAAAAACAAAAAAAAAAACATTTCAAAATATTATCTATGAAATAAAATATACATGGACCTATATACGTGCAGATCTTAGTCGTCCTCGTTGGCTCAGTTGGATGCGCCGTCCGACTGGAGACCAGGAGGTCGCGGGTTCAACCCCAACCGACATTCTTTCGTGGAGACTGATCATGAAATATTTTCTGCGGTCATTCTCCCCCTCCCGCTGATTCAAGAAGAGAAGTTGTTAGTTTTTGGCGAAAGAATGTGCACAATACTGGGTAACCGCTTAGAGGACTAAGCCTGCCCAGTAAACGTGTGGTTAGGTAAACTGACCGCGCTCGAGATGACCCCATTGGGTTGACTGGGCCGTAAAACCTCAACACAAATAAATACGTTGAGAGTTAAATTTATAATAATTGCGAGTTCATATATATATATATATAATGACTGTGCATTTGGTTACACTGCTATTATTTAAAAGAAACCGACTTATCTCTTTATCTGTTTCTTTATTATTTCTTCCGTTTTGTCTATTTTTTTCTGTAACAGAATTCTAAATTTCAATTTAGCAGTTGACACTATAAAATGACCAGGTTACTTAACCTTTACCAATCTAGGGGAAGGAAAATTCAGCTTACAAAATATTGATGATATTTTTCTTAGTTTTCACAGAAAATAGAATGTGACATTTCATGTAGCTTGTTTCTGACGTGCAAATTGTCTCCAAAGGAGAAAGTTTGCATGAAAAGTCAAATCCTATTTTCTGGAAAATTAAGATGTTGAAATAATTCATTCATCGCTTAGGATGCTGGGAAAACTTTTCAGCAGATAACACTTAGGAATATATTTTTCCAGAAAACAGATTTTGACATTTCATTTGGAATTGTTTATTCATTGCTTAGCATGCTGGGAAAAATCAGCAGACAACAAGAAGAAATATTTTACTTATTTTCCCAGAAAACAGATTTTGATATTTCATGCAAATTGTCTCCAGCGGAGACAAATTTGCATGTAATGACAAAGTCTGTTTTCTGAAAAAAAAAAAAAAAAAAAAAAAAAATAAGTAAAATATTATCACTTTGTCGTTTGCTAAAAATGCCCATTGCATGGTAAGTGTTAGTAATTGTATCAACATCTGTTAATTGTATTACTTGCGGAGTTCGGCCATAACTTATAAGACAGGGCCTCTCTGAGAGAAACATGGGTATAGACGACAGGTAAAAAATAGCGATAATGCAGAAAGGTTTCATGTTTCAAAATAAGAACGTTTTCTTGTCCGGGTTTGTATTATAACACAGATATTTCCTGTTCTATGAGGTACCTATTAAGACATTTTGCTTCGATTTGCCTAAGTTTGAATCAACCATGAGATGAGGGCTAATGAAGTTATCGTGCGGCTCATGGGAACATTATAGGGCAATAAATAACGCTTTTGTAGTGCCATCAAATACGTGTTAGCAATAATTAACCCACCTATTGCGTTGTAAAATAAATAAATAAATTTTGGCGCCAGATTCTTCCATCAAACACAGACATGCAAACTGAAAAAAAAAACAAAAAAAAACTGATTTCTTTTATTACTTTGCACTACATGCAAACTGAAAAAAACACACAAAACTTTCGTAGTGCCATCAAATACGTGTTAGCGATAATTAACCCACCTATTGCGTTGTAAAATAAATAAATAAATTTTGGCGCCAGATTCTTCCATCAAACACAGACATGCAAACTGAAAAAAAAAACAAAAAAAAAAAAAAAAAAAAAAAAACTGATTTCTTTTATTACTTTGCCCTACATGCAAACTGAAAAAAACAACAAAAAACTGATTTCTTTTAATACTTTGCCCTTTCACATTTTCGAAAGAGCGTAGCCGTCTTCATATTACAGATAATGCAACTTTTCACATCTTTGAGCATCCGGATTGCCTCAGTGTGCCGTAAGGCATAATGTATAAGTAGTTGCGGTCATGGTACCAAAGCCGTAATTCAAAATCATAAATCCATAAACGAATGACGAATCAGAATGTTCAGACCAACAGACATGGACCCCAGAACAAAGGGTGTAATCAGGCGTCCGCGGATAGTAAGCATTACTTGGTAAGCAAGCTTCGCCCACCATGCCCATGGGCCTGAACGAAGGAAATATCGGTAGAAGCGTATGTCCGGGATTTGGGAAGTCTACTTATGGCGCGTCACTGGCAAAAACGTCAGAAACAATTCTGGAAACTGCCACATTGTAGGGATTGACTAGATCATGATGTCTCCCATAGAACTTCTTAAGTGTTGCTACCAGTTTGTTTTTTTGAATTTAGGACATACATGTGCATTGCAACGCTAATGTATGTTAAAGACATATATAGCTAATGTATATACAAGATAGACAACAACAAATTGACGTATATTTTCTATTAAAATGAATATATTTATTGAGACAAGAAAACTGTTGCTTACACTCCAATGTTTAAAGATAATCGTATTTTGATAGTGATGCTGACGTATTGAAAGTGGCAGGCGAATATTTTCTAATGTATTACAGCGACGTTTATTTAATAAACTCAATTATACCCTGTGTATAAAAAATATACAGAAGATTCTGGTTGTTCCAAATAGTCAGTTTTTGAAGTGAGCCCCAAGAAAAATTTGCTAAATGGCACACACACACACACACACACACACACACACACACACACACACACACACACACACACAAATAACAAAAAAAAAAAAAAAAAAAAAAAAACAAACTTTTGTCCCCACAAAATAGTAAAATTTTAACCCCCCCCCCCCCCCCCACCACCACGACCCCACCAGCCCCATCCCATCCCAGCCCCCTTTAAAAAATCTCAGTCTATGTAATAAGCAAATAGATGGAGTTCCCGCCCTGGAGGTATATATAAAGTCTTGTCACAATCAATAATAATGAAATTTAAAAAAAAAAAACAACAAAAAAACAAACAAAAAAAAAAAAACAAGTCGTATCGCATAGAAATCGTGATGCACGACAACTTGGCATTGTGGACAGAATTAATTTACTCTTACCTTCAACTGTCTTCTCTCACTCCCCGGTATAATTGCTTTGATCTTCGCCAGTTCTTTTTCTTCTTCTACAAAGACAAACACGTCTTCTTTTGCACAAATAAGCCACCTTTTATCCATATTTTTACAAAAAAAAAAGTCTCACAAACGAACTCGATAAAATTCAGTCATATGGTTTGAACCGTTTACTAGACAGAATGCCAGAAAAGTGGGCGTTTCGTTCTGCGATGAAACAAATAAACACACGGTTAGCTGGTGTTAATGAGTGGTCCATATGTCTTTTTTTCTGATTTATAAATGGTTCTAATGTAATGTATAAGCCTGATATGCTTATCCAATCCGCCAGATACATTACTACACTTCTTGGGCCAAATAAAAAGGTCATGACCTCCAAATAAAAGATTCTTTCATCGTATTGCTTTTGCACTTTGAGCGGATAGAAGCAGTTTGATTTAGAGTATTTTGGATATTTTCAAATGTCGACAAAGTGGAAATACGCGTAAATACGAATTGATAAAATGGCATAGGTGTAAATAAATATTCAGACGTTGAATATGGACGTCTCCTGCAAAAAGAAGAAATCGGTAAGTGCTTAATTTTGACTATTATTTTACAAATACCATAAACCATGATACAAACCCATAAAATGTTGCTCGTCTATTCACCAAAAAAAAAAAAAAAAAAAATGCAACAATTGTAAACAGCAGTGTATACGTATACATGTAACGTAAAGCGCGTACTAAACGCTACTGTCTTGCATTCATTACAAAAGGTATTGGCAAACAGTGTAGACCTAAAAAATAAGTATTACAAGTGGCATTATGCCACTTGGTATTATTAAAAAGGCTTGTATATTGGGGGATGGGTACTATCTTATATCACGAATTAAGATCCAAGTTTCACAAACATTTTTTTTTTTCTTGTTTTATTATTATTATTTTTATTACTATTCCATTTTGCAAAACTCTCATATACAAAATTGAATATTTGTCAATTTTCCATAAGGTTTAATATTTTACAATTTGATAATGATACTAAATACATTCGTCAAAGGCGCATGCGTGGCCATCTAGTGGGGCTATATGTCTGATTCTTGTGCTAAACCTTCATCTAGTTCAATACAACATATGTGAAAACAGCAAAGGTACAGGCTGAATTGCGCGGATGCGTAGTCGCGCCCAAGCCATCGCTGTTCGCATATTTGCGATAAGTATCATTACCTCATGTGCTTCAGACGAAAGAATGCGACATTATTCTAGTTTCTGCTGAAAATTAGAAAGGACATATCGTACTCGTAAGAGGCGATTCTAAAAAGTACGCACAATCTATGTTTCAGGTATTTTACCGTCGAAAAAATGACATTAATTTTCATTGTTGAGATTGTAGTTAAATGTCAAAATGGACATCTGGCGTTACGTTACCACGCCGTTCTGTGCGCAATATCAAGGAATAGAGGATCTTACACGAGTGGTCATTTCAAAGGAAATTTATGAAAGAAGCCTACAGCGAGATTCATTAATTTCATATGAAATGACCACGAGTATAAGATTGTTTTCCATATGACCATGTTAATTCGGACTCTATCGCCTTTAAAATAGACAGTTGTGCAACAGAAAATGCATGGGCGACATGGACCGTTAACATATGATTGCACGACCCGCACAACCTGTAGAAAAGTTAACTGACTGAGGTCCGTAAGCTTTCGGAGAGTACCCTGTTATGGCCATGTACGAGGTATGTCCATGTGTCTGTCCATCCATCAGGGCGTCTATCTATCTATAGCACAAATGGCCATGGCGCTTAAACTATTCAGAATAATTTTGGCGTACTCAAAAAACACCGACAAGGTGTAATACACCAGTCATTTGAAACCACGGTCCCTACGGGGCCGCGGATAGCGGGGATATTGCGGGGCTTAGTTGCCGGGATTTAACCTACGATGAGTCCCGGCTGTGTCGAAGATGTGCCAGAGTTTTAATACATGTACAGTTTATTTAAAGGCTCCCGGTTAAAGGTTCATGTGTGTGTGTGTGTGTGTGTGTGTGTGTGTGTGTGTGTGTGTGTGTGTGTGTGTGAAACCACTTGGTCAACTGAAGCCACACTTCATGTGGAACCTCCATGGGATAGGGGAAGAAAGTTGTTTTGTTTTTTTTTGTTTTTTTTTGTTGTTTTTTTTTCAATGGTCCAAGTCATTGTTGTTCTTCATTAATTTTATCAACCTCCGAGAGTAGGGGAAGGGGGAGTTTACCATAAATTATTTCCCGCAGTGCAGGGCATTTACCAGGGTTTTATCACTGAAAGTTAAAAACCATGCTATTCTCCGGCCCCGTAAGGGCCTGGCCTACAAATGACTGGTGCATAACTAATGACCTTGGAAAATGTTAGCCCTTGCCGAGGCAAAAAAATGTGTAAAATTGAAAATGGCCATAATACTCAAACCTTCGTGAGTATTTTGATAAGTTTGTTGTACTGACAGATCCCGACAATATCTTACTAATGTACGTACTTATGCAATTATATTTTAGAATGGTCTCGCCGAGGCAAACTTATAAAAATATGAAAATGGTCATGACACTTAAACCACATCGTATTTGCATAGCTAGACACTAAGGGCATTTGGGCACCTGTCAATGTATGTTTCTGGGCGGGTCGTGCACTAATGCTGAAAGTTGATTGTTGTGTTATTTCTCCTTTCAGGTTGACTACTTACAAGTTTATGGTATAAATATATGAAGTTCAAACTTCATTTGTAGGGATCACAGTTGCCCTAATTTAGGAGAAAGTTTAATGAATGAATCGTACGATTCAAACGGTCAAAGTGAATATGATTTTACAGTCTGTTTATGTTCAATACACCACGAGGATGACAAAAATAAATCAAATCATTCATTTTGTGAAGAAACAGACAGCCTTTCAACGATCAGAAATGCGAGAAGGAATTCCATGAAAACAAGTACAGCTTCTTTAATGAACCCTGAGTATTCTGCTACTTTGATTCATGAAGAAATTATCCATACTACAAAATGAAGATGATCGAAGGATCAGATTCAAATTTCCTGGTGTTAAACGACAAAGAACACGAGTCAGTTTACGATCCAGGAACTCTTGGTGTAGTGACAGTATTACAAAACAGAAAGACAAAGATTCCAAACGTAAGTAGTATATCAATTATTAAATTATTGAAGCTTATCGGGAAAAAAGTCTTGCTGAAAACATAAGCGACATCAAGTTGTAAATGATAAAATATTAAACTCCTAGTTTCTCCCTTAAAACACAATCTGCCACCCTTTAAATCCGTAATGGACCAGATTTGAGGTAGAAGAGTCCACTTGGCATAACTGAATTATTACCACTGGATATGAGATGTGGATATAATATTCTAACAGAAAAAACACCCTTCATCAAGTGGGACATAAGACCACTTGCCTTCATTTAGCAATGTTTAACGATCTATTAAAAGTTATCGCACTCATGCAATATCATGAAATTGTTTAACTTTTACCAAGATCTGGGCTAATTCAGCAGACGACAAATTAGTGATATATTACTTTCCCCCTCACCACCCCGCCGCCCCCCCCCCCCCCCAAAAAAAAAAAAAAAAAAAAAAAAAAATGGGTAAAAAAAAATGGGTTTTGACATTTTTTAATCTTATTTCATGAGAAAAAAGAAAAGAACAATAGTTCTAATTCACGTCTGCTGAATATTTTACCTGGAGGGCTTAGAGTTAGATCATGTCAGCTGATAGTATGTGATGTGCTTAACAAAAGAAATGCCATTTTGTTTTGCAAATAATTCAGCCTCCTCATGAGAGTTCCGACAAAGTATGTGGCATGTGCGACTAGCGAAGGCTCATATCAGCCTGTGCATACACGCAGTCTGATCAGAGCTTTACCTGATCGCATGAACCTTCTATAGATCTTCGGCTACTCATAGATTAAGAACCTGAGTCGCTAAGCTTAAAGAGAGGCTGCATTAGCTGATCTGAGTTTACACTGTTCAGCATGGCACATTGTTGGAAATCTCGGGAGACGACAATTATATATTATCAGGTAAATTATCAGGTCAGTTGTCCGAACTAATTGAACAGCCTGTTAAAACAAACAAACAAACAAAAAAGAAAAAACAAAAAAACAAAAACAAACAAAAAAAAAACAAAAAAAAAACGAGTCTTGATATTTCATGTGAATCATCACAGACAATTCGAATGGAATATCAAGATTTGTTTTCTTCGAAAAAAAGAAATATTTCAATAGGCCGTCCGCTGCAGTTTTTATTGGTGCTTTAATTAAGGGTTAAACTTTACCACACTCTTGGTAAGTTCAGCGGACGACAAACTGACCATGTTTTTTCTTATTTGTTTGATGAAAACAGGCGTTGACTGACATTTCATGCATATTTTCTCCATTTGAGATAATTTGCCTGAAATGTCAAAACCTAATTACAGTGAAAAATAAGAAAAAATATTTCATTATATTGTCTACTGAAAATTTTACCCAGATATAATGTTCACTTGAAAGGCAAATTGTGGCTGAGCAGTGCTAAATCTCGTTTTGGTCCAATTAATAAGCTTGAGAATGAAATTACTATGAATACCACTGTAAGCCAACACATGAGAAAAGGTAATTTACATCATTTAGATAAAATATATTGAACAGGCAAAAACATGTACATAAGAGCTGTCTGCTGTTCCCAGACACGCAAGAACCTATATATCTTCGATAATAAGGTATACGGAGACTTTAAGGAAGCTACACAAGGAAAAAGTAGTAAATTTTGGAGAGTAGTTGATATCCCTTATCTGCTTATACCTATGCAAGGGGTTCTATGTCTGAACAATAACAACAACAAAATGTCCTTTGTATTCCGAATACTACTATCAGACAACAAAACTAGAAACATTTTAAGACTGCAAACTCACGGTAAAAAAATGAAAATGAAAAAAAAAAAAAAAAAAAAAGAAATGCACTCTCTATCATTACGTTCTTATTATGGGGCAGTAAATACAACTGCAAAAGAATTTGAAGTAACCAGAACAAATTGATTTTAAGGAACTAACTGTTAGAGATAATGACTTGTGTTTACTAAATGGTTGTTTTATAGCATCCTAATTGCTTGCAGATGTTATCTCAATTTATAGGAGTTGGATTAAATTTCAGAGCTTCTACAATAGGAGCGTTCGTTGGTGACGTCACGAGTTTATGTGTTGCGCACTACGCAGTACACATAAAACCAAAAGTAGGACATTCTTTCTCGCTAAATACGTTGATAACACCTATAAATATTTTAAAATAAGGTGCAAACATGATATATCCAGATCAAACTGCATCTAAAATTTTGAACGAGTTTCACTTTCATGTCATCACACAGAAAATTATCTTTGGATAATAATGATAATAATAAAATAAATAAATAAATAAATAAATAACTCAATAAAAATATACATGTAGACGTCACAAAAGACCATATTTCCCTATTATTTGGGCAGATGTGCCTGAACCGTGTACACCTAGATCAAATCAAAAGAACCGTAGATGCAGTTCATATTGCCTACAGTGTCTATCATTCATACCGTTGCCAAATATTTTGGATTTTAAAGAACCCGAAATATTCGGTGTCTCTTTAAAAGAAAAACTCCATTCATTCAACTACCGAGGCGATTCTATGTTTAACGAGACGAGTCCATCTAAGAAATATGCTACGAGACTGCCTCTCATATAACACTGTCAATTTCGAACAAAGAAAGCACCGTGTAGCCAGCAATACACAGACTGCGCGGATGCGCATGCTCATTTTGATATTCGCTCTCTAGCGACTTAGTTTTTTTTTTTTTTTTTTTTTTTTTTTTTTTTCTGACGTCGCTGAGCACGTGAATTTTTCTCGTGCTACTTCGTTTGTTTGTTTGTTGTGTTTATGTCTTTAAAAGAATGACCCATACACAGTAAAACTTGACTATTAAGTACATCCGCGCAGTCAGATTAAGGCATTCACCGCCATAACAGCAAAGGTCCTACTCAGATTACGCCGATGCGCAGGATGATCTGAACCTTCGCTGTCTAAAATGATACAGGGATCACTAAATCAGATTGCGTTATGCGGGGGGGGGGGGGGGGGTGGTATTTTTCTCATACTGAAAATATCATACTACGAACAGAAGCCGTTTTTCCTTTACGTTCCGTCAGCGCGTTCAGGAGTGAAAATCAATGAGGGTCTGGATTGGGTGGTACCGTTAAAATGCCTTTTTATCGGTAATCGGTAAAACTACTTTCACAAAAATCAGCGTATTTTGTTTTTTGGGTTTTGTTTTTTGGGGGCTTAATAGTTAAATTCTAGGTCATAAAAATCAGTAGTCACTAAAATTTTAGGCAAAAACTCAGTAGTCAATAATAAAAAAAAATAAGGTCATTAGTCAGTAATCAATAAGCCCCATCAAAACCCTCAACATTCTGAAAAGTGTGTGTGTGTGTGTGTGTGTGTGTGTGTGTGTGTGTTTAGATTTCCGTATCTACAGATGTCTGCCCAAAGAAAATATGTTCGCAGGTGTTTTGCACTGCTTATCGCAGCCCTGATTTGTGCGTGACTTTTTGAAATGTTAACAAAAAGGCATATGCTAGCAGCGAAGACGCAGCTTAGCTTGTGATTTTTCCAAGTAAACATAAAAAAAACCCCGCTCGTTACCCTGAGTCTTCGCCATATTTACATCATTTGTTTATTAGAAATGCAGCAACTTTTAATTATTTTTATATCGGTATGCATATAGCCTACATTATGTTGTATCTTGATGACACACACACACACACACACATGTACACGAACACGCGTGCGCGCGCGCGCGCACACACACACACACACACACAGTGCAACTTTTATTCACAATTTTATGCAATTTTGTTGATTTAAAAATCAGTTATGACAAACATATTTCTTTTAAATTTATCTGAGTATTGCCTCATACCGCATGGAAAATTATGAAATTTGCTTAAAAATTTAACAATAATTTCTCTGATTAATTGTCCAGAGAAAAAAAAAAAAACGTTCGCGGAGAAACTCGGTGAAGAAAAAAATCGCGTTTGACTGAATCGCAGCAAAACGGTTATGTTCGTTTTTGGCGTCTGTAGATTCTCTTCGTTCTCCATTGCTTTCTTGACCTACTTTTTCAAGACCGCTCCGCGCATGCGCAAGACTTGTTCTATTTATAGTATATTAGCCGTCCCACGAACTCTCCTATTGTGACCAGTCGTTTTCTTCAGTCTTAGGTAACTTGAAGTTGGATTTAAGAGGATTTTGTTAAAAAAAATAATATAAAGAGAGAAATAGATGTAAAACAAGAACGACTAGAGCCAATCTAATTGATATATTACATACCTGTTTGCTATTTCAGACCAATTTAATTATGAGAAAATTTCTTCGAACCCATAATTAGGCCATGCCATTGGTTTTTTTTTTTTTTTTTTTTTTTTTTTTTTTTGTTGTTGTTGTTTTTTTCTCTCTGTGTTTAGCGTTCGAGGCCTGGTAGGTTTTGAGGGTTCACTCAAAAAAAAAAAAAAAAAAAAAAAAAAATATATATATATATATATATATAGTTTTCTTTCTCAACAAATGTTTTCAACTGTTTCTGGGAATGTCTGCGGGAGAAAACAAAGCTCCTGGACATTGGGAGCATTCATTTGTAATCTCCGGTTTGTTACGTGACAATAAAACACATGGAACAAACCTTTTTTTTTCTTTTTTTTTTTAAGCTCAAATATAGGTTTTGGAATTATTGTTGGACGTCGTGCGGCGTCAACAATTGCTTTAAAAGCCTACTTCTCCTACACCACTGGGCCTGTTGACTCGATACTTGGTAGGAAGCATCGGGATGACTTGTAGGTCAAAAACAGCTAAAATGGTTTCGATCGGAAATCCACGATAGCGTCCATGGCCGCCATCTTGAAAATCTATTTTTCGCTTCTTCTCCTCAATCAAAAGGCCAATTGACTCCAAACTTGGTAGTAAGCACCGGGGTGACTTGAAGATCAGAAATAGCTAAAATCGTGCCGATCGGAAATCCAAGATGACCGCCATGGCCGCCATCTTGAAAATCTATTTTTCGCTTCTTCTCTAAAACCGGAAAGCCAATTGACTTGAAACTTGGTAGGAAGCATTGGGGTGATTGTAGATCAAAACTAGCGAAAATCGTTCCGATAGGAAATCCAAGATGGCCGCCATTTATTTTTCGCTTCTTCTCCTAAACCCAAAAGCCAACTGACTCGAAACTTAGAAGGAAGCATCAGGGTGACGTAGATCAAAAATAGTAAAATCGTTCCGATTGGTATCCAAGATGGCCGCCATGGCCGTCATCTTGAAAATCTAATTTTCGCTTCTTCTCCTGAACCGAAAGGCCAATTGACTCGAAATTTGGTAGGTGACTTGAGGATCAAAAATAGCTAAAATCGTTCCAATCGGGAATCAAAGATGGCCGCCATGGAGGCCATCTTAAAAATCTATTTTTCACTTCTTCTTCTAAACCCAAAAGCCAATTGATTCGAAACTTAGTAGGAAGCATCGGTATGACTTGTAGATCAAAAACAGCTAAAATCGTTCCGATCGGAAATCCAAGATGACCGCCATGGAAATATAATTTTCACTTCTTCTCCTGAACCAAAAGCCAGTTGACTCCAAACTTGTTAGAAAGCATCAGGGTGACTTGTAGATCAAAAATAGCTAAAATAGTGCTGATCGGAAATCCAAGATGGCCGACATGGTGTCCATCTTGAAAATCTATTTTTCGCTTCTCCTAAACCCAAAAGCCAATTGACTTTAAACTAGGTAGGAAGCATCGGGGTGACTTATAGATCAAAAATGGCTAAAATCCTTCTGACTAGAAAGCCAAGATGGCCGCCATGGCGACCATCTTGAAAATCTATTTTTCACTTCTTCTTCAGAACCGAAAGACTTATTGACTTTAAATTAGGTAGGCATTCGCTTAATACGTCATTTATCAGCAGTCTTTTGAAGAATTCATTTTCCTCTCATGTACACGAAACCTCTATATAGCCAGAACAGAATATAGCTGTATGGCATACTCGTATGATTATGTGACATGAATTTTGTAATAAAATTATGTTCTGTTCTACAATCTCAGGTCGCATATTATATGGCATATGAGTGAGAAACAGAAAGAAAACAAACACGAAGACAACTATTACATATATACATAACTTTCTTGTAGCAAGTTATCAAAGGAAGAAATTTCACACAGGTATTTAAATGTGTCTCGGAAAAAACAGACTAATAAAAATGACGTATCTTTGCACTGGCACATTTTAATCAGTATTTGTGCAAACACATGCGTATATAAATGTCTTGATAGAACATATGGTCTTTTGCTTATATATGTACAATACATTAGGAATATCGTCATTATGATGAGTTCTTTTTTTACAGTTTCGAGTTGAGAAAAGCGAGTTTCGAGTTGTAAAAAGCGAGTTTCGAGTTGTAAAAAGCGAGTTTCGAGTTGAGAAAAGCGACTTTCGAATTGTTAAAAGCGAGTTTCGAGTTGAGAAAAGCGACTTTCGAGTTATGAAAAGCGAGTAGTTATGAAAAGCGAGTTTCGAGTTGTAAAAAGCGAGTTTCGAGTTATAAAAAGCGAGTTTCCAGTTACGAAAAGCGAGCTTTGAGTTGTAAAATATGGAAGCGTAATGGTATCCCCGCCCCTTCCCCACCCCCCCCCCCCTTATATTTTTTTCACAACTTAAATTTATGTAAAGAAACATAATAATATCATGATATGGCGACAAAATTTTATGTTATAGTGTTATAACATATCGTGTTCGCTACATATCTGTATATTGTTCACGGAATATTTGATCGTGTATGACATACTCTTTACTACATAGAAATTTTATCACGTTGTATTTTTATACGCTATACCAGTAGGATTTTTCGTGCGCTTCAAAGAGTTATTTCATTGTCGCAGACCATTTTGTCGTCATAATATCTATTGGCTGGAATAAGTGACGTCACATAGGCCACTAGAGGGAAAACGGCCGAACAAAATAGGTCAAAAGAAACGGGGGTTTCATCGGAACTTAGTCACCATAACGGAAAGAAAAATGTCTAGCACACATGCTAAACCTTGCTTTGAAATACATATACACAATTTTTATGAACAAGTTGGCCGAATGATTATCCCTTTCTCAAAACTAAGATGTAAAAATGTACGTGTACCCTCGCGTGTACAAGATACAATGTGTACAAATAATTATACCGAACCGGTGTACCGGTTTATCTTGAATCCTGGGTAGCTTGCCCCTCCCCCTCCTCACAGGGGGAGTGAAGCTGCCTTTGTGCAGTTTGTCTCCCCTCCGGGGTGAAGATATCCCGGAGTATGCCCCTCACCCTGAGCAGCTTGACCCCTCCGCCCAGGGGGTGAAGATACCCTGGCCTGTGGAGTTTGCCCCCATCCCAGAACACCTGACAGAACTTAATGCGGAAAGAAAAAAAATAATGAAAACTGGTACTGTTTTGATAATTGAGCGTTATAAATTTGTACTGAGTTTGCAAGGTTTTCCTGGTGTGAGTGTGGGGGAGGGGGGGGGGGAACTGCCCAGGGTAGGGGGCAAGATACCCCGGGTTATCTTACCCCCAGGGGACACGCTGCCCGGGTAGTGTGAGGTGGGGCAAGAACGGCTAAAACTTGACACTGACGAAGAGACAAGCCATTTAACAGAGCTGAGCCGCAACTAATCTACCGCAATAGATGAGACCGCTTAAATTACTTTGGGTGTTGGGACACTTGCAGGATTTTCTCGCCGACACTAAGCATTCGGTCCCCCTAGTAGCCTCTTTTGATTGACAAATGACGTCAGTGTTCCGCTTTTGATTTTTGATCGTGCATATGGCGATAAAACAATACAGATATCAAGATTTTTAACTTCAGTTCCGCAAAAAACATAGCATTGTTTCGTAAAATATATGTTGTAATATGCATTACAAAATATTCAAACAATACAGATTACCACAGAATGTTGACGTTTCTATAAAATTACGAGAATATCCATAAGGAAATAAAATTAAAATGAAATAATGAACACGTGAAAACTCGATATTTTTTGCATTTTCATGACAAAAATATTGCCACGAGAAAAAAGTATATGGAGGGTACCAATACGCTTCCATAGCTAGCAGACGGAACTTTTAAACTTAACCAAATTTGCATGATTTATGCACAAATCAAATGAATGTAATTTTTAAAACAGTGGTTTCGATTTTAAAGCTTAATTAATGTTGTTGTTTTAACACGTATCAATAATTATGTGTTAAAACAGATGAATAGTTTGATGTTTATTTGTGTTGAGTACTTAAAGAAGCCATGGCTATTTCAAAATAAGTCATACGGTGCGAAGGCATACAAAAGGTGTTTGTACTAGCCGAATGTAGAAACTACTGTATAATCAAATAGATACGTAAAGCATTTTATAGAGTAGCTGCACATTATTTGACTCAATTATGCAAAATTCTGTGAGCTTCAACATTAAACATTTACTTCAATATATAGTTATCTAGGATCAGTAAAATAATTGCCATCTATCTTCCAATGTTTCTGTGCACATTCTCAGGCCCTTAGTGAGTCTAATACTGTGATTATTTGAGCGAATAGTGCCCTTTGCCTGCAGTTTATATTGCTGAATAGCGCAGATTCAGGCGAGACGGCGCGGAAGTGCCGTCTCGCCAGAACCTATGCTGTACGCTTATGCAATAATGGCTGTTTTCCTGTGACACGGCTCAATTTTTATTGCTACAAGTAATGTTTATTGTTTGTATCTTTTGAATTCAATCTACACTTTAAAACTGTGTCATTCGTTTTTTTCAGCTCACCATGCGACCTTCGTGTTTTGTGGGAGAAAAATATCCTTGGAAGAAAGGCAAACGAAATCCGACTGAAGAAGAGAAACTGAAATACCGTGACATCTTTCAGTGAATATTCAGAAAGGCGGCAGATACTCATCCTTGTTTTACCTATCATACCTACGTACGTTCTGCGAATCGATGTGTGGTTCGATCATCTGGTTCGGCAACTTCCTTACTTTGAAATCATGAATTATTATACGTCCTTCTAGCAAGTCTTGCAGATGCTCGTGGCTTGGGAAATGATGGGTACTGAGTGCTGGTTATCCGCTTAGACAACCTAAATTAGCCCAGGAAAATTGTGGTTAAATTCATCAGCTGCCCCGCCATAACATGTTTACTTTGGCTTAGACTAGTATACAAACAATATACCTATTATGTGTCTAATAGAGCCACATTGTGCTCCGTCTACATTGTGCTCTCTCGAGGAAGATTTTGCGTTCTTTGCATATATTTGGGTCTATTATGCATGCTACTTAAACAATATGTCTATGGAAGCGTATTGGTACCCCTCTTATATTTTTTTCACAACATAAATTTATGTAGAGAAACATAATAATAACATGATATGGCGATAAAATATTGTCGACAAATCGTGATAAGTCAATATGATAATGTTATAACATATCGTATTCGCTACATATCTGTATATTGTTCACGAAATATTTGATCGTGTATGACATTTTCTTTACTACGTAGAATGTTTATCAAGCTGTATTTTTATACGCAATACCAGTAGGTTTTTTCGTGCACTTCAAAGAGTTATTTCATTATCGCAGACCATTTTGTCGTCATAATATCTATTGGCAGGAATAAGTAATGTCACATAGGCCACTGAAGGGAAAACTTGGCCGAACAAAATAGATTAAAAAGCAATTAAAAGACACGGGGTTTTTATCGGTACTCAGTCACCATAACGGAAAGAAAAATGTCTGGCACACATGCTCAACCTTGCTTTGAAATACATATACACAATTTTTATGAACAAGTCGGCCGAATGATTATCCCTTTTCCAAAATTAAGATGTAAAAATGTACATGTACCCTCGCGTGTACCAAGCTACAATGTGTACAAATAAACATACCGAACCGGTGTACCGGTTTCTCTTGAATCCTGAGTAGCTTACCCCTCCCCTCTCCCCACACGGGGAGTGAAGCTGCCTTTGTGCAGTTTGTCTCCCCTCCGGGGTGAAGATACCCCGGGGTATGCCCCTCACCCTGGGCAGCTTGACCCCTCCCCAGGGGTGAAGCTACCCTGGCCTTAGGAGCTTGTTCCCACCCGAGAACACCTGATAGATCTTAATGCAGAAAAAAAAATGAAAAACATACACTAGCACTGTTCTGATAATTGAGCGTTATAAAAAAAAATGTTATGAAATATAAATATTGTTTTGAACTGAGTTTGCGAGGTTTTCCTGTGTGTGTGGGGGGGGGGGGAGGGGGGCGGGCGGGGGCGGGGCAAGCTGCCCATGGTAAGGGGGCAAGATACCCCGGGTTATCTTGTCCCGGGAGATAAGCTGCCCGGGTTTGGTGTGGGGCTTGGGCAAGATAAACTGTTACACCGGCTAAAACTTGATACTGACGAAGAGAGAAACCATTTAGTAGAGCTGAGCCACAACAAATGTATACGGCAATAGATGAGACCGCTTAAATTACTTGGGGTACTGGGACACTTGCAGGATTTTCTCGCCTACACTAAGCATTCGGTCCCCCTGGTAGCCTCTTTTGATTGGCAAATAATATGTTCCGCTTTTGATTTTTGATCGTGCGTATGGCGATAAAACAATACAGATATCAAGATCTTTAACTTCAGTTCCGCAAAAACATAGCGTTGTTTCGTAAAACATATGTTGTAATGTGCAGTACAAAATATTCAAACAATACAGATTACCACATAATGTTGTCGTTTTTATTTAATTACGAGAATATCTATAACGAAATAAAATTAAAATGAAATAACGAACACGTGAAAACATTGTTTTCATCTAACTTTTATGGAAAAAAGTATTAAGTAAAACCTCGATACTTTTGCATTTTCATGACAAAAAAAAATGCCACGAGAAAAAAATATATGGGGGATACCAATACGCTTCGATATATGTCCCCTAGCTGATGAGTATCCATACGCTACCATGATATGATTACATGCCGTGTGTCCTCGACGTAGTATATTGTTTTAAGGAGCACATTGTGACTCTACATTGCTTGTAAAGAACTTGGTTTAGAAGCCATCTTTAATACAAGACCAGATTCGAAGCCTTCTATAATATGTAAAATGGTGCTAGATTCCAATAAGTATCAAAGGATGATAATGGATGAAAGACATTGCATCACCACAGGTGGGCTCGAAACTGACAAACCTGGAAATAATTTTGTAAAACGGCTATGTCATGTAGAATTTAATGGACGCAATTAAATATCATAACTTCAATTTCTACTGACCATTGCTAAATTTAGATCAGAATTTTGTTTTTAAAAGACATAAACGTTGCATTTGATTAGTACTTCAAGTATATAAAAGGACTACCTGTAAAGCATACAATCACATTTTTGACTGTCAACATGATACCTAACTAAATGAAATGAACATTTTACTGCTTGCGAAATTGTACCGTTTTGTATGGCAAGCTGTTTTACTATTTATTATGCTATGAAGATATATATTATATCAGATAACTTATATAGGATATAAGATATATCTTCTTTATCTTCTATCTTCTTTAGTAAATAAGATATCTTATACCCTATTTTAATTATTCAGATATCTTATATAGCATATAAGATATCTTTACTAACCTATAAGATATCTAATATATATCAGATATCTGATATATTACATATCTGATATATTAAATCAGATATCTGATTTAGAGAATAAATAGAAAAACTGCTTTCTGGGAAGCCGTTTTAGTAAGCCGTTTAAGCATTTATCATATATTATATCAGATATCTTATATATGATATAAGATATCAGAATTAGTATATCAGATATCTTATATCCTATATTAGATACCTTATATCCTGTATAAGATATCTGATAAATGATATTAGGTATCATTTTAATTCTACAAATAAGATCTCTTATTTACCATATAAGATATCTTATTTGTTAAATAAGATATCATATCTTTATATAGATGTCTGATATACTAATAAAGATATCTGATATACTTAATAAGACATCTTATTAAATGGAATAAATGAGTATCTTCTTTGGTAAATAATAATTTTATATCCTATATGAGGTATCTTATATACGTTATCAGATATCTCATATAGCATATAAGATATTTTAAATGTCAATATATATCTTATTTATATAAGATATCTGATAGACTATATCAGATATCTTATACATTGTATAAGATATCTGATATATGATATATTAAATCAGCTATCTGATTTATAGAATAAATAGTAAAAAGTTATGCTATAGTTTTGATCTCATAATGGGACGCCTGAATAGCTCAGTCGGTAGAGCCTCTAGTTCGCGACAAAGTAGATACCTCTGCAGCACAGGTATAATCACTCTGACGGCGCTAGCAAAAATGTCAAGTGATAAAGATATGTTCAATGACTCCTGCGTCGAACTGTGTATATGTTTTGACTCTCAACTTCCGAGTCGCAGTGGTTTCACAAAGTATTTCCCGGCTGAATGCCTGGAACTATTCTGGCATTCACCACACCACTAGATAGTTGGAATCTGTAGTATCAAATATTCAGTTTAGTTTGACGTCTATCTTGTGGAGCCCCGTAGCCTAGTGGATAAGAGAGTTGACTCTTAATCCATTAGGTTTCTCACCGCTGTGGTTCGAGCCTCGCTCAGGTCACGTGGGAAAGCCAAGTTATGCTTCCGAATGGTAAGGTGGTTTTTACCCCGGGTTCTCCGGTTTTCAACCACCTTTGATGAACGATCGGCTCGATATAAGTGAAATAGGCCGAAAACCCCAAATAAAAAAAGATGGCGTCTATCTTACGGACGCCTGTATGTGGCATTTCTGTTATGTGAAATGCTGTGTTGACTTTTGCGTCTATAACTTGTTACTTGTGTGTTTTGACTATTGAGTTTTGGGTTTTCGCTGCATTTATGAATAAATCTTTTGGATTTTGAAAAACAAATGTTGGCCTTGATTTTACCTTTCTTATAAAGTAAATATTGCAGACACATGCTTTTATTTTCAAAAAAAAAAAAAAAAAAAAAAAAAAAAAAAAAAAAATGAGCAACAAAAATGGCTCTCGTGACATACGTCACATTATTAGTAGGACGCACGACTATTCACTGGCATTTTGTTTCAAACAAAAGAACAAGAGAAACACAGAACCCAAAAACATAAAAGAAAGAAATCAAAAAACAAAACACAAAACTCAAAATACAAATCATGAAATTCAGAAATGTTTATTTCTCTCATGGTATCTGAATTATCTTTGTACGATGGGCTAGTGCAATATGGTATGTACGTCAGGGGTATAAATAGAAGCCAAGTTTTTCAGGTAATCTGCTCGTCGCCGTAAATCATCACACCAAAGCTGAACCATTACTGTTACTGTTATTAGCTTGAACAATTAGCTGATAATATGAATAACTTGTATTCTACTTATACTCCTGGCGTATGAACCATATTGCACTAGCCTATCGAACAAAGATAATCTGGGGTTTGGGTTTCGTTTGGTATTTTGACTTTAGCTTTAAATTTGTGTTTTCAGTTTTATGTTAGGTTTGTTTTTCGAAAAAAAAAAGGAAAAGATAATTAAGAAGCTACTGTATACTTATATGCTAGTACTAATGGTATATTATAGCAACTTTTTTTTTTGTAATTCTTTGAAAGTAAATGTGCATTTCTCGATTATTTCGCATTGTAACCAAGATAACCTTAAAGCTTTTTTTTTTCAAAATTCTATACTTCTACACGCAGAACGCAAAATTAAAATGTCAAAATACACAAGTCACAAATTAAAGCCACAAAAGTCCAAACATCATTACAAAAAACACAATGTCACAGAGGCTTCTATACTATCTGCAGTAAGATGGACTAAAGTTGTTCTTCTATTAATATGCTAAATTAATAACATTGCCTTTTAGTCCACAGATGTCCAGTTTTAAATTTTCATACATACTGACTTTTTACATTCGTTGGAATTTGATACGACATAGTGTTTATGTGGCAGATCATCCAAATTCAATGTCTGCATCATATGTGTAGAAGGGCATTCAGGGTTTTCACAAAAACACACTTATGCGACATCACAGCACAATTTTATATAGTAAAACTGAAGTATGAAGGTTTAAACGTTATTCATCTAATTCTGCTCTAAAACTTAGATTGTGGGTCCTGGAAACAACAATGTATCTTTTGAGCAGAAATAGGAAAGATATCGCTATTATTCATGAGAAAATTACAGCCATAAAGACCCTATGATATCGAATAAGCGTGTTTTGTAATATCTGACATAGCTGGCAGTGGTTCTGAATCATTTTATCTTTATTATGGCTTTATCTGTGATTAACTGGTTACCAATGTTTATTCATTTGGTGTTACAAAATATCCACATGGACGGAACACATACATGTTTTGAACAATAGTGAAGGTGAGGAACCTGGATGTAACTGAATAAAGGTTACATAGATAAAAGGAAAATTAAATATCTCAGTTGTCACCCTTACTTTCACTGTGGTTCATACATGTATTTGTTCCATCCACGCTATTAGAATAGCGTGTACTGCTACATGTAGTTCCGTAATGAAAGAACGATACATTTAATGCCTGGGCCCTACATATCGCCCACAGATGTTAAATCTGCATTGAAATTTCGTTTGCTCTCTGTTTGTACAATACTATCGATGCTGTCGATGACTTGATAATCAAGTTATAAGAGCACATATAACTTCATGTTTTGTTATTCTTCATTTACATTAACCATGTACACACACACACACACACACACACACACACACACACACACACACGTATAAAATTGAACACACACACATGTGTAAAATTGAACACACACACACACACACATGTGTAAAATTGAACACACACACACACCTTTGCAAAATGTACTAGGAAGGAGCATTTCTTGCTATTGTAATAGCTCAATACTTTAGTCACAGTGGATACGGATTTATGAACAAATTCGAATTAATGTCGACAACATTGAATAGACGTTGACGCCATTACGTTGAATAAACTTCGATTCATATTGCTGCAACAATGTGGTGATGGGTTTAACTGGTTTAAATTCCCCTGAAAACTAATGAACTGGGATTCTCTCGTCCAATAATAACGGCTTTTCGAGTGCTAGTCGAGAGCAGCCGCAAAATCTGCAGTCAAAAAAAACATATTAACCTTCTTAGAGCAGTTTAAGGGGAACGACTTCTGAATGTTGTTAGCTTATTGTTTATTGTGATCATCAATTTTAACGGTAATGGACTGGCATGGAACAGGGATTATTAAAAAAAAATAAGTGATTTCATACTTCAAAATGCCCTCGTTTATTCAGCACCTACTTATATAGCGATTTATATAGCGATGAACTTATAAACAACAAAACGTGAAATAATACTACTCCGCCACTATCATGCTTCGGGCAGATAAGTCTGTCAAAAATGGACGAAATTTGCCCATCAGCAACCCCAAAACAGGCCTCCGCAATATCAATGCACACACCAAAATTCATTGAATTTTACTTAAGTTATCATCCGGAAATGAAAATACGGACGTACTGCTTGCATATAAATCTGTCAAAAAATAACGAAATTTGTCTATTAAAATTCCCAAACCAGATCTTTACAATATCAATGTTTCTACCGAATTTGGTGAAAATCCATTGATATTTACTCAAGTTATCGTTCGGAAACAAAAATACGGATATATCCTCAAAACATAATGTATATTAATGCAAACCCACAATTTCCCTATATTAAAAGATGAAGTGACCTTCGACAGTGTCCAAAAATTAGTTCCAAAACTTCAAGTTTTTGGTGCTTATCCAAGAAAATGTTTGGGACTGTGCACAAAAGTTAGTTTGTAAAGTTAAAGGAACAGACCGAAGAAGTTGTGTTGGGATCCTGCCCAAAACTAATTTGAAAACTTCACAGGATGGATACAAAACGAAAATGGGGATCATGCCCAAAACTAGTTTGAAAAGTTCTCGAGGAAAGTTTTGGGATCGTGCCCGAAAGCAACTTTGAATTATTCTCGGGATCGGTCCCAAATGATCATTTGGGATTGTGCCCAAACAAAATCTCAGGAACTTCGACAAATGATTTTTGGGATCGTGCCCAAAAGCAAGGTTAACACAATATAAAATGTATTCCTTATCAAAAGCTGAAACAATTGCTATTTGGGATCGATCCCAAAACATGAACTTTTAATCGGAAGGTATTTCAATAGACTTCAATATTTTGGGATCGATCCCGAAACGCATATTATATACACTTTAAACAGTCTATAATACATGTATTTAGGATTCAAACATACTGTAAACAGGGGATCGTGCCCAAATTATAGCGATTAGGAAAGTGTTTGTTAATATACATTTCTAATATTCACGTGTTTTTTGTATTTTTTGCAAGAAAATTATTGATATATTACCAGAAATATTTCAAATGTAAATTTCGCAATCAGGAAAAAAATATTTTTTCACGATTTAAAATATTGTTTGTTTTACATATGTTGCCAAATTGTCGATCTTTTTAGATTTCCGAATGAAAATGGAACCGGCGGATTCCTGGACTTTATTGAATTGTAAACTTGATTTGGACTTTATTGAATTGTATACTTTATTCAATCAATCAAATTGCGTGAAATGTGTAGGAAGAAAAAGAGTGGGAATTATTGCAAAATGTGGTGTATGGTGAAGCATATTACAACGTGGTTGTTGGTCCTTGTGTCAGCTGACAATCAATCAAAAACGGACGGAGTCCTAGCGCATATGTAAAAAAAAAAAAAAATAAAATAAAATAATAATAATAAAACAACTGCATGGATCAGCCTGCGCCTACGCGAAATATGATCGGGGCTGATAACTGTTCTTGATGTAGTTTCAAAATTCTGTAAGCGGACTGCGGAGATGTAAATCGGAGTGCGCAGATGTGGTTTGGCTGGCATCACGAAAACACGCCTATATAGTTTAGACCCCCTTAAACCCCACTTTTATATAGTAAAACTGGGGTTGACATGGGTATACATTATTTTTCTTATTTCTGCTCAAAAACATAAATTGTGGGTACACTTTAGAACCGCCTCACCGAGGCGGTTCTAACGAGTACCCACAATCTATGTTTTCAGCAGAAATACGAAAAATATCAGAGTTTTTTTTTTATCTGAAAATATTCAGTTTTTTAGGTGAAATTTTCATTATATTTGAATAGGCGTGTTTTCGTAATGGGTATGTGACTGTACTGTCTCAATATTCCCCAAGAATTCCCTTTTCCTGGAGAAAGTTTTATTGTCCCACAAACACATTTGTGACATGAAACATAATGTATAATAGATGTTTTTTTTCGCCAGTTTACTTGCTTTTACATAATGGTAAAACGTCATTACGGTGCAGAGGTCAAATGATGGTATATTAGCATTCATCTTACAATTCGGCTGAAAACTGTGTGTACCCTGCCCTGGCTATGGCGTCACTGGTAACTGTTAGAACAAACATAAGCCTGCGGTATTTGACATAATTATCGCACCATGCGCTTACGATTTTTTAAAACTACCGGAAAAAAATTATGGTAAAAAAAATCCATCTATAATAAGGTCACACTTGAAAGATCAGAAGAGGGTTCACGACAGAAGCATTCAATGCTGCTTATGCGATATTTTCTCAGATCTGCTTTAAAAAAAAGCAAATGTTATGGTACTCATACGAATTGCCTCGGCTTGTCGACAAGTCGCGAGGCAATTAATATGAGTACCCCCCCCCCCCCCCCCCCCCCCAAAAAAAAAAAAAAAAAAAAAAAAAAAAAAAAAAAAAAAAAAAAAAAACATTTGTTTTTAGAAAGAAATAGATAGAGTACACGGATTGTAATTTGAAGATTACCAAATAGCATGACTGTGCACTTATATGGATATGTGCGGTAATAAGGTCGAATGCGGTGTACATTTTTTGAAATTATAGAACTATCTGAGTAGTGAGAAATGGTCAGCCTGTGCATCTGTCGTTATTATATTCTACTACATAAAATCGAAGTGGCTATTCTTCGGTGGCCGTGTGAATAGGAGTTATTTATCCGGCTAGGTTAGGGTTAGAGTTAATCGTCCGCCGGGTTAATACCTACTTTTTTACCCGGTTGCCGGGTGCACAAGGCTTTAAATACACGGCAGCCAGGCGAATAAATAGATTTTATTGATCCGGCCGCCGTGTCAATAGTCTCGGGCACATTAAATGAATCTGTAAGCCGACAAGGAAGCCCCATCAGACTGGGTGGATGCACAGACTGAGTTGTACCTTCGTTGCCCGCAATAAAGGCCGTTTTCTCCTGACACAGCTAATTAACTCCTAGGAATGCTGGGTAAAATTTTCAGTCTTTCTTATTTTTCCTAGAAAACAGGTTTTGTCATTTCATGCAAATTGTCTCCTTAGAGATAATTTGCATGAAATGTTAAAACATGTTTTCTGGGAAAAATAAGAATTGTATATGTATTCAATGTTTAAACACAATAAATCGAATAAAACTGTTTGTACATAGGCGTAACGCCAAACGGTTTTGAATTAAAACTTCGCAAATTGAAAAATTAGGTATTCTGTGTCAAGTCGCTAAGCCGAAAACGGAAATATCTTAACTTGGGGCTTTTTAGCGTAGTGGTTCTTAACAAATGGCGTAAATGGCAGTGACTTTAGACATTTGAGTGCTACATGTATATGGTCAGACTGTCAGTTGCTGATTGATGCATTGACAAATGCGTATGAATAAATCAGTTTTATCCCATAGAAAAGTGTCAGTTGCAATAATATAACATGCAATAAAAAAGTCAAACCCTGCATTCTATCTCACTTACATTACACGCCAGATATTTTGTGCCATTTTGGGTCATTTGTCTGGAGATTTCGGTGACCTTTACATTATAAATGATGCCCGATGCGGGGAAAAGGGCATTTATGCAACATACAGGCGACGAAGGTCGAGATCAGCTTCACAGCGGGAATTTGATGTTTACACAACGTCGCATCAACGTCGATGCAACGTCATGACGTTGCATCGACGTTGACGCGAGGTTGTATAAACATAATGTGTCCGCTGGGCTGCATATTCGCGTAGTTCGACAAGGGCCCTCCTTGTCCGTTTACACAATCAATGGCTATAAAAAGACTATGTACATCGATATTAAAGATTGTGCGATACTTTTGTACCTTGAAACTCACTTTTCTTACTCACTACTCAACTAAAAGTGAATTACATTCGTAGGCTGATCTGGACGACCTCTCCAGCAAACACACAACAACGTTTAAACATACAACATCGAAATAACGTTGTTATTATAATTGTTTCGTCATGCCAGCGGCGAAACGACGTTGTTATGACGTTGTGTGTTTGCTGGGCCTGTTCGCATATAAAATAAGGGCTCTTTATTTGCATGAAGCGCATCGAATATGGACCGCACCAGGGAAAAAAGACCATAAATTCTGAGCATCCACACGAGTTGTCAAGGCCTTATCTTCATTACGAAAATTCGCCTATTCAAATTTATTGAGAATTTTACCACCAAAAAATGAAGACTTTCAGATGAAAAATTCTGGTAGTTTTTCATATTTCTGCTCAAAACATAGATTGTGGGTCCACACTACTTGCAAAAATGACTTTTAAAATCACATGCAAAGTTTGAACGAAATCCATGCGTGGGAACTGCCCCTTGGATTTGATTTTACCTATTTTAGTCTGGAGATCCCTAAAATGATAATTTGCAAACAGTGCAGACCCAGATTAGACACCAGGGAATGTCCGGTCTGATCAGGGTCAGCAAAGTTCAGCAACGTTTCTCTAGGAATATCAAAATCACATAGCCCGGTGTACCTGAAACTGAACTCGTACTTTACTTGCCTTGAAGAGTTTGCTACATTTATTTACATTCAACTAGCTTTTATTTATTATGTATATCTAAAAGGTTTATCATGATTTAGGTTAGGCTTTTTTTTTTGTAATCAGCCGTGAAGATTTCTTATTGTTAGTCTGACAAAAAAATATCTTGACTTGCTTAAGCCATTTTAGTCTTGAAGTCCCAAAAGGATAATTAATTGGCAAACAGTGCAGATCCAGATCAGACTGATCAGGGTCTCCATTGTTTGCAAATCGTTTAGCCATTTTTCTCTAGGAATATCCAAATATATCTAAAAATCACATTATCTGACATAACCAAAATTGAAATTGGACTCTTCCATGGTATAGTGTGTATTCAGTCAAAATAGGTAAGGGAGCTGAAACATTGCAGCCTTGTTTCATTTCGAAGAAACGCCTATTCAAATATATTGAAAATTTCACCACCAAAAACTAAAAGTTTTCAGATAAAAACTCTGATATTTTTCAAGTTTCTGCTCAAAACCTAGGATGTGGGTACTCGTTAGAACCGCCTCGACGAGCGAGGCGGTTCTAACGAGTACCCACAATCCATGTTTTTGAGCAGTAATAAGAAAGATAATGTATACCCCTGTAAACTCCTGTTTTACTATATAAAAGTGTGGTTTAAAGACTCCAAATCCCTCCAAAATAGACATTTTATTATCCAAGAAAGGTTTAATAAATTGATATATGGTATGAATACAATCATAAAATGTCGCACTTGACAGTCTGTAAAATTTAGTCTCTCGATCGTTCTTGAAATAAAATGATTTTTTATCGCATCTCCGAATTAATGTTGCCAACATTATTTCAGAGATACGATAAAAATCGTTTCATTTTTTTTTTATCCAGTTCAGAAACGAGTGACTAACTGAAATTTTACAGGCTGTCAGATTTCACATTCTATGATTGTATTTATACTATATATCAATCTATTAAATCTTTTCTGGATAAAAAAAAATGTTTATTTTTGAGGAATATGGAGCCTTTAAGGGGTCAAAATTATATAGGTATGTTCTCGTGATGTTGTTGTTTTCGTTTCTCTGTTCGTTTTCTTTGAAATGATACGCCAACTTTTGAAGTAGTAAGTTGCATGTACTTATTTAATCATTAAGAAGCATGAATACAGATGGTAGATTTTCTTTCAGGTTTTCATTGCTCTCAAGGGTCATTCATTATAGAATTCATCTTCACTACAGCTGGTGTTATAGTCGTGTGACGGCCGTAAAACGTCTCCCCGTACTTCACTATACTATAGTGTAGTTTACATTTTCTGGTACTTTTGTGATCATCATCACGAAAACATGCCTATATAATTTTGACCCTCTTAAACCCCACTTTTATATAGTAAAACTGGGGTTTACAGGGGTATACATTATTTTTCTTATTTCTGCTCAAAACATAGATTGTGGGTACTCGTTAGAACCGCCTCGGTGAGGCGGTTATAACGAGTACCCACAATCTATGTTTTCCCGAGGCAGTTCTAACGAGTACCCACAATCTATGGTTTTGAGCCGAGTACCCACAGTCTATGTTTTTGAGCAGAAATGTGAAAAATATCAGAGTTTTTTTTATCTGAATATTTTCAGTTTCTGGAGGTGAAATTTTCTATATATTTGAAGAGGCGCGTTTTCGTAACGACAACTTGTGTCAGTGCCGTTTTGGCGGCCGTAAAACGTCTCCCCGTACTTCAATATACTACAGTGTAGTTTATATTTTCTTGTCCTTTTGTGATGAACTAGTTCATTTATTTTGAAAATTCATTCGACACTGATGAGGCCTAGTTGGCCAAAACTAACCAGTCTGATCAGAATCTTCACTAGGCCCATTTTGAGATAGCCAAGTATGAAAAATTTCTTCAGGCAGGCAACGAAGACTGGATAGACTGCGCGGATATGTTGGTTGAAGTAAGTCTTCGTTGGGCGCACATGTCAGAAGGCACGTTTTCTCATGTTTTGGCTCATACACTCAGATAAAACAGTCAGCACAAAATAATTAACCACTAGATTCAGCACCTGTGGCGTCTTTCAAATATTGCCTCTCTCTCTCTTTCTCTTTTAACTTTCAGGATAAGCAATTATGAGAAATGTAATTACTGGAATTTCAGCTTCGGTATTGCATGAAAAACAACAACAATAACAACTACAACAACAACAACATATCTCGTATGCAGCTTGCGCCATGGTACATGTAACAATAAGTCGCACTTAAAACTAGTGAAATTGAAATAAAGATAGGTAAACTACTATTTTATATACAAAAAAAGAAAGACAACAAAAAAAAAAAAAAAAACAAACAAAAAAAAAACAAACAAACAAAAAACAAACAAATAAAAAAACAAAAAAAAAAACAACAACAAAAAAAAACAGAACAAACAAACAAACAAACAAAAAAAAAAAAAAAAAAAAAAAAAAAAACAACAGAAATACATTAACATACGTTAACTCTAGTTGTTACAAATCATTATGCTGACAAGTCTGTCTAATTGACATCCTATGTTCTATAATATATGAAACGTGAGAAAAGGCACCTCTGACTTTCGGGCCATCACGAAAACGGCGGTTCTAACCAGTACCCACAATCTTTGTTTTTGAGCAGAAATATGAAAAAATATCAGATTTTTTATCTGAAAATTTTCAGTTTTTGGAGGTAAAAGTTTCTATATATTTGAATAGGCGTGTTTTCGTAATAGGAAAATGCTGTAGGTGAGAAATGCAATGAGCAAGCATACTAGTGATAGTAAAGTACAATATTAATTCTGATCCCCTTAAACCCCACTTTTATATAGTGAAGCTGGGGTTTGCAAGGCTATACATTATTTTTCTTATTTCTGCTCAAAACATAGATTGTGGGTACTCGTTAGAACCGCCTCGTCGATGCGGTTATAACGAGTACCCACAATCTATGTTTTGAGCAGAAATAAAAAAAAAAATATATATATATATATATATCAGAATTTTTTATCTGAAAATTTTCATTTTTTGGTGGTAAAATTTTCTAAATATTTGAATAGGTGAGTTTTCATAATGAGAAAATGCTGTAGGTGAGAAATGTAATGAACAAGAATACTAGTGATAGTAAAGTACAATATATAATTCTGATCCTCTTAAACCTCACTTTTATATAGTAAAAATGGGGTTTACAGGGATATACATTATTTTTCTTATTTCTGCTCAAAAACGTAGATTGTGGGTGGTTCTAACGAGTATCCACAATCTATGTTTTGAGCAGAAATATGAAAAATATCAGAAGTTTTCATCTGAAAAGTTTCATTTTTTGTTGGCAAAGTTTCCAGTATATTTAAAAAGACATGTTTTTGTTATGTAACTAATCGATCAGTGTGCATGCCCTACGGCTTGGCTACATGCCTAGTTCTTTGGCTGAAGTTTTCACTTGTCCTGCACCTTACGTTTAGCGAATAGCATAGGTTCTGGCGAGACTGCGTGAATGCTCAGGCTCGCCTGCCCCTCTGCTGTTCGCACATGGTATAACGGCTATTTTCCGCTAACGCGGCTCATAAAGTGAAAGCAGAGATATGCAAGGGTCTACATTAATAGGAAACATTTTTTTGGACAATTTCCAGATTTTTGCAGTTTTCAAACCCATTACGACAACAAGCCTATTTAAATATACTGAAAATTTTACCATGATAAAAAATTTGAAAAATTTCAGAAAAAAAATACTGATATTTTTCAGCTGCTTGAAGTCGGCTAAAAATTCGACACTGGACATTCGAATGTCTAGCCATTAGACATTGGACATTCGACATTCGAATTTCTAGCCATTAGACATTCAACATTCGATATTCGAATGTCGAGCTATCAGACATTCGACATTCGAATATCTCGCCATTAGACATTTGACATTCGATATTCGAATGTCGAGCCATTAGACATTCGACATTCGAATGTCTAGCCATTAGACATTCGACATTCGAATGTCTAGCAATTAGACATTCGACATTCGAATGTCGAACCAATAGACATTCGACATTCGAATTTCTAGCCATTAGACATTGGAAATTCGAATGTCTAGCTATAGACAGTCGACATTCGAATGTTTAGCCATTTGACATTCGACATTCGAATGTCTAGCCATTCGACCTTCGACATTCGACATACTTATGTCTAGCCATTAGACTTTCGACATTCGAATGTCTAGCCATTAAACATTAGACATTCGACATTCGAATGTCCAGCCATTAGACATTGGACATTGTACATTCGAATGTCGACCTATTAGACTTTCGACATTCGAATAACTAGCCATAAGACATTCGACATTCGACTGTCCAGCACTGGCCATTAGACATGCGACATTCGAATGTCCAGCCAGTAGTCATTCGACATTCGAATATCTAGCCATTAAACATTCGACATTCGAATGTCCAACCATTAGACATTCGACATTCGACATTCACATGTCTAGCCATTAGACATTCGACTTTCGACAATCAAAAGTCTAGCAATTAGACATTCGAATGTCGAGCCATTAGACATTCGACTTTCGAATGTCTAGCCATTAGACAATCGACATTGAATATTCGAATGTCGAACCATTAGACATTAGATATTCGAATGGTTTGCCAACAGACATTTGAAATTCGAATGTCTAGCTATTAGACATTCGACATTCGAATATCGAGCCGTTAGACATTCAACATTCGACATTCATATGTCTAGGCACTAGACATTGGACATTGGAAATTCGGAATTCGAATGTCTAGCCATTAGACATTCGACATTCGAATGTCTAGCCATTGGACATTGGACATTCGAATGTCTAGTCATTAGACATTGGACATTGGACTTTCGAATGTCTAGCCATAAGTCATTCTACTTTCGACATTCGAATGTCTGGCCATTGGACATTCGACATTAGAATGTCGAGCCATTAGACATTCAACATTCGAATGTCGAGCCATTAGACATTCGACATTCGACATTCGAATGTCTAGTCATTAGATATTAGACATTCGAATGTGCAGCCATTAGACATTCGACATTCGAATGTCTAGCCATTAAACATTCGACATTCGACGTTCGAATGTCCAGTCCACTGGTCTCCAGCCATTAGACATTGGACTTTGTACATTCGAATGTCGACCCATTAGACATTCGACTTCGACATTTGAATAACTAGCCATTAGACATTCGACATTCGAATATCAAGCCTTTAGATATTCGACATTCGAATGTCTAGCCATTAAACATTCGATATTCGAAAATGACTAGCCATAAAACATTCAACATTCGAATGTCCAGCCATTAGACATTCGACATTCGAATATCTAGCCATTAGACATTCAACATTCGAATATCTAGCCATTAGGAATGTCGACCTTTTAGACATTCGAGATTCGAATGTCTAGCATTAGACATTAGACATGATACATGTTTTGCCATTAGCAATTCGATGTTCGAATGTCTAGCCAATTGACATTGGACTTTGGACATTCGAATGTCGAGCCATTAGACATTTGATATTCATATGTCCAGGTACTAGACGGACATTCGGAATTCGAATGTCTAGCCATTTGACGTTAGACATTCGACATTCGTATGTCTAGCCATTAGACATTCGACTTTGGACATTCGAATGTCTAGCCTTTAGACATTCGACATTCGAATATCTAGCCATTAGACTTTCGACATTCGAATGTCGAGCCATTAGACATTCGACATTCGAATATCAAGCCATTAGACATTTTACATTCGAATGTCTATCCATTAGACATTCGACATTTGAATGTCTAGCCATTAGACATTCGACATTCGACATTCGATTGTCTAGCCATTAGTCATTCGACATTGGATATCGAATGTCGAGCCATTAGGCATTGGACATTCGACTGTCTAGCCATTAGACATTCGACATTCGATTGTCTAGCCATTAGACATTAGACATTCGACATTCGAATGTCCAGCCATTAGACATTCGACATTCGAATATCTAGCCATTAGACATTCGACATTCGAATGTCGAGCCATTAGAAATTCGACATTCGACATCCGAATGTCGAACCATTAGACATTCGACTTTCGAATTTCTAGCCATTAAACATTCCACATTGATCATACGAATGTCGACCCTTTAGACATTCCACATTCGAATGTCTAGCCATTAGACATTAGACTTGATACATTCGAACGTTTTGCCATTAGACATTCGATGTTCGAATGTCTAGCCAATTGACATTGGACTTTTGACATTCGAATGTCGAGCCGTTAGATATTCGACATTCATATTTCCAGGTACTAGACATTTGACATTGGACATTCGGAATTCGAATGTCTAGCCATTTGACAATAGACATTCGTAATTCGAATGTCTAGCCATTAGACATTCGACTTTGGACATTCGAATGTCCAGCCATTAGACATTCGGCATCCAAATATCTAGCCATTAGACTTTCGACATTCAAATGTCGAGCCATGATACATTCGACATTCGAATGTCGAGCCATGAGACATTCAACATTCGAATGTCGAGCCATTAGACATTCAACATTCAAATGTCTAGCCACTAGAATGTCCAGTCCATTGGATTTTGTACATTCAAATGTCGACCCATTAGACATTTGACATTTGAATAACTAGCCATAAGACATTCGACATTCGAATGTCCAGCTTTTAGATATTCGACATTCGAATGTCTAGCCATTAAACATTCGACATTCGAAAATGTCTAGCCATTAAACATTCGACATTCGAATGTCCAGCCATTAGACATTCGACATTCGAATATCTATCCATTAGACATTCGACATTCGAATATCTAGCCATTAGACATTCGACATTCGAATGTCGACCCATTAGACATTTGACATTCGACATTCGAATGTCGAGCCATTAGACATTCGACTTTCGAATTTCTAGCCATTAAACATTCCACATTGATCATTCGAATGTCGACCCTTTAGACATTCGACATTCGAATGTCTAGCCATTAGACCTTCGACATTCTGATATCTAGCCATAAGACTTTGGACATTCGAATGTCTAGCCATTAGACATTCGACTTTGGACATTCGAATGTCTAGCCATTACATTCTAATATCTAGCCATTAGATTTTCGACATTCGAATGTCGAGCCATTAGACATTCGACATTCGAATGTCGAGCCATTAGACATTTTACATTCGAATGTCTATCCATTAGACATTCGACATTTAATTGTCTAGCCATTAGACATTCGACATTCGACATTCGATTGTCTAGCCATTAGACATTCGACATTGGACATCGAATCTCGAGCCATTAGACATTGGACATTGGACATTCGAATGTCTAGCCATTAGACATTCGACATTCGATTGTCTAGCCATTAGAACATTTGACATTCGCATGTCGAGCCATTTGACAGTCGACATTCGACATTCGAATGTCTAGCCATTAGACATTCGACATCCGACATTCACATGTCTAGCCATAAATTATTCGGCATTGGACAATCAAATGTCTAGCAATTAGACATTCGAATTTCGAGCCATTAGGCATTTGACTGTCGACATTCGACATTCGAATGTCTAACCATTAGACTTTCGACATTCACATGTCTAGCCATAAGACATTCGACCTTCGACAATCAAATGTCTAGCAATTAGACATTCGAATTTCGAGCCATTAGACATTCGACATTCGAATGTCGAGCCATTAGGCATTCGACTTTCGAATGTCTAGGCATTAGACAATCCACATTGGATATTCGAATGGCGATCCATTAGACATTAGATATTCGAATGGTTTGCCAACAGACATTTGATATTCGAATGTCTAGCCATTAGACATTGGACATTCGACATTCGAATGTCGAGCCGTTAGACATTCGACATCCGACATTCATATGCCTAGGCACTAGACATTGGACATTGGAGATTTGGCATTCGAATGTCTAGCTATTAGACATTTGACATTCGAATGTCTAGCCATTAGACATTCGACATTCGATATCCGAATGTCTAGTCATTAGACATTGGACATTGGACTTTCGAATGTCTAGCCATAAGTCATTCTACTTTCGACATTCGAATGTCTGGCCATTTGACATTCGACATTAGAATGTCGAGCCATTAGACATTCAACATTCGAATGTCTAGCCATTAGACATTCGACATTCGAATGTCTAGTCATTAGATATTAGACATTCGATTGTGTAGCCATTAGAAATTCCACATTCGAATGTCTAGCCATTAAATATTCGACATTCGACTTTTGAATGTCCAGTCCACTGGACTCCAGCCATTAGACATTGGATTTTGTACATTCGAATGTCGACCCATTAGACATTCGACTTCGACATTCGAATATTTAACCACTAGACATTCGACATTCGAATGTCCAGCCTTTAGATATTCGACATTCGAATGTCTAGCCATTAAACATTCGACATTCGATTGTCCAGCCATTAGACATTCGACATTCGACATTCGAATTCGACATTCGAATATCTAGCCATTAGACATTCGACATTCGACATTCGAATGTCGAGCCATTAGACATTCGACTATCGAATTTTTAGCCATTAAACATTCCACATTGATCATTCGAATGTCGACCCTTTAAACATTCGACATTCGAATGTCTAGCCATTAGACATTAGACATGATACATTCGAATGTTTTGCCATTTGACATTCGATGTTCGAATGTCTAGCCAATTGACATTGGACTTTGGACATTCGAATGTCAAACCATTAGACATTCGACATTCATATGTCCAGGTACTAGACATTGGACATTGGACATTCGGAATTCGAATGTCTAGCCATTTGACATTAGACACTCGACATTCGAATGTCTAGCCATTAGACATTCGACTTTGGACATTCGAATGTCTAGCCATTAGACATTCGACATTCGAATATCTAGCCATTAGACTTTCGACATTCGAAGGTCGAGCCATTAGACATTCGACATTCGAATGTCGAGCCATTAGACATTTTACATTCGATCGTCTATCCATTAGACATTCGACATTTGAATGTCTAGCCATTAGACATTCGACATTCGACATTCGATTGTCTAGCCATTAGACATTCGACATTGGACATCGAATGTCGAGCCATGAGACATTCGACATTGGACATTCGAATGTCTAGCCATTATACATTCGACATTCGATTGTCTAGACATTAGACATTCGACATTCGCATGTCGAGCCATTTGACAGTCGACATTCGACATTCGAATATCTGGCCATTAGACATTCGTCTTTCGAATGTCTAGCCATTGACGTATTGTGAAAATAGGGGTATATAGGGCTGTTTGTTATTAGGTGAATTATTTGGTGGATATTCAGAACTTTGCTCCTTTAGACACTGTTTCAAATTGCTTGATATTTCAATGCAGATTTGAAAAGGAAAGATTTTTCATAATGTGGTTTATAACTGTCTTATGTGGTGAAAATTCTATAGCTTAACTTACTCTAAATTAGATGGGCATCAAGATGCATATTTCTCTAAACATATGTTGTGAGTACTCATTTAAAGCACCCTTAATGAATATCAACAGCATTTGTTTTTATGGAGAAATCATCATCAGTTACCCAGGGAAATGAAATTCATGTCCTACAGGTACCGAGTAAATAGAATTTTAACGTAATGCGTCACTCCTGGGTCACCGAGGATGGACGAGGTCATGCTTTCGAAACGTTTTATTGTGGAAACATTTATCAAGTGTTTTCCACGATGATCCATTACTAGTTTACTGCATACCAAACAAAAAAAATCGAACAAAAAATTTAAATGCTTTAACTTCATTGAAATAAAGGGAAAATTAGCAATAAAGCGATAATTCTTTAATGGCTAATCGTTTAAGCTTTAACGTGACGGCAAATGTGATGTTGGTTGCACCGGAGATGAAAGATGTTGGCAAACCATACATTGTGACGCAAATTGGACCAACATTGGATAACAACTAATAAAATTAATGATATTTAAAGATTTCAAATCTAATGTCAGGGACGCCGGCATTTTGAATATTTGATAAAGTTTTATACATTTCTAAATATCAAATATTGGCAGAAAGCATGCGGTTTGTAAATAAAATTAATGTGTACCTACAGAAGAAGCTATAAACACAGCGGTACCTATTATTTATTTATGTTTTGCATAATAAATTATGACAAATCCTCTTTTCTGTAGAAAGTAACAAAAAAAAAAAAAAAAAAAAAAAAAAAAAAAAAAACAGTTCCATATACGTTAAAACTTAGTGGCTCGAACATGATGCGTTTACCAGGAGTATTATTCGAACTCGTTTTGGAGTCCCTTGGAAATTCTTCTGATAGCTCAAGACACCAAATATTTAGGGATATATTAGGGAAGTCTGCTTATTTTATCATGATATAATGGTATGCTATGTTAGTCATTAGAATCGCCTCTTCGAGGTAATTCTAATGAGAACACTCAATATAACATTATTTTATAGAAGACCGAAAATAAAACAGCCCTACTAAATTATCGTCATTTGCCCCCTGATCTGGCGCAATGATTAACCCTCAGCGGTTCGAACTACCCATGGCTCGAACAAATTACCATGGACCCAAAGATGAGTTCGACCGTAAAAATTTGAAAAGTATACTTTGTATAGCCATAGCTCTAAATAAGCCATTTGAACCAGAAATATTTGTTTAGATACAGCGCTTATCTAATCCTGTGTAAGCGGTGATATTTCACTATATAATACGAGGAATGTGGAAGATTTTTCAAAAATCTTCCACATTCCTCGTATTATATAGTGAATATTGTTATTTAGTACATTTAAAGGTTGCCTAACGTAGCAATTTTTGATATAACGAAAATAAAAGGAGCTTTATTTTTGTTTCGAACTGATTTTGCCAGACTATTGTTTATATTGTCCACATACTTAATTAGAATAAGTGTTCTGATACCCTAAGTTTCACGAAAGTTATTTATGCTGTCACTGAGGTTCTAAAGAATCTGCACATTCATTGTGAAAAAAATATACATATTTTTTTCACAATGAATGTGCAGATTCTTTAGAACCTCAGTGATACATGCTTATCATAAAAATACATGAAATATTAATATACCAACAAAAAAAAAATAATAAAAAAAAATAAAGTAATTAGATTAAAATCACTATATAATTGATGCATTTTTACCGCCCTTAACCTAATTTTGCTACTTAGCCTAGTTAGAAAACTATGTACTTAGACAATATTTTCTCCTACAACCCTTTATTGCAGTCGTCAGAGGCGTTTTATAGAAAACTAGGGGCAGCTTAATTTCATTTGGACATAGTATTTTTCGACAATAAAAAGTGAGTTTATATCAAAATTAGCTCCGTCAGCAACCTTTAAAACACATTTATACTGCAAACGGTTGCTAAAAATTAAAAAAAAAAAGTCTAATAGCTGGTTTGAAAATTGCAAAATTCCGAAAATCCGGCTTATAATATAAATCCCTATATGGGGGTAATACATAGACTCAACGTAAGAAAAGACGTTTTTAATTTTCGCATTTTTAAGAAAATTTTGTTATTGCATATTTGCTTATTTTAAGACAAATGTGTACTGCCGTACGTTAAAAGTTTGTTTTAAAGATAATAGCAGTATGATAAAATTGTCCTTAAATAGGGGTCTCAACTCCATTTTAAGGTTGTTTCTTTAACGGAGTTATTGAGGGTAAATATAAGTAATCGGAAGAAATATGCCAGCTGGTTAAAAATAAAATAGGAGGCAACGTTAAAAAAGTATCTTTATTATATTCGGTGAAAAATAAGAAAAAAATCCCTAATTTTCATTAGATGATTTAGCCCACAGGGCAATAAGTGAGCCTCTACCTAAGAAACCATTCTTCTTACAAGTGCACCCAACAAAGCCTCACATCAACCTGCGCATGCGCGCGGTCTCATCAGAGTCTCCGTTATCGACATGAAGAAACTTTGCATCCTTGGCTATCCAAAATGCGTCCAGTGAAGCTTCTGATCAATCTGCGCGAATGCGCAAATTGAACAGAATCTTTACTGGGAGCCCATGTCCAAAGGTACATTGTATGTTTTCTGCCATTGAGGTTAAAATGTATACGCGTGGGAACGTGTAATGCAAGGCACTTTTATTTCAGGATACATATATTATTATTGATTAATGATTAATAACAAGTTGGCTTACTTCAGAAAATACAAAAGTGTTGGAAGCAATAGTTTGATAATGAAAATGAGTTAAGTTTATTATTGAATAAAATAGTTACAGACATGTAATAATAAATGTTGCCTATTATTGACCATGTTCTTATCACAGTCACCCATTGAATATCATGTGTTCTGGTTTTCAACCAACAGAACTTATGACACAACGGTGCACAAGTTAAATTAAAAGCAAGAAATGAGACTTGTAATAACTTTGGGCAATGAAATAAAGAAAACAAACTTCTAGTTTAAAATTTTATTAAAATTTCTAGGTAGGCAATAGCAATATCCAAGGACAAATTTAAGGGTATGCTAAATATAGTCTTTCTGTTATGGTTCACCATAAAGCTGAAAACAAGTTGCTTTTAGAGAATGATATTTTAAAAAGCTTCCCCAGCGGGCACATGACGTTAATACAACGTCGCCTCAACGTCGATGCAACGTCATGACATAAATTCTATGTGTGGTTGCAGCTTTATATGTTATTAGATCACCAGAGCACAAAATGTTCAAGGTGAGCTATTGTGATCGGTCAATGTCCGTCGTGCATCGTCGTTCGTACAGCGTCAACAATTTGCTTTACAAGCCTACTCATCCTAAACCTCTGGGCCAATTGACTCGAAACTTGGTAGGAAGCATCGAGGAGACTTGTAGATTACAAATAGCTAAAGTCGTTTCGATCGGAAATCCATGGCGGCCATCTTGAAAATCTTTTTTTCGCGTCTTCTCCTGAACCAAAGGGCCAATTGACTTGAAACTTGGTAGGAAGCATCGGAGTGTCTTGTAGATAAAAAATACTAAGTTATTTATCATCCGGAAACGAAAATGCGGACGTGTGGCGGGCAGATAACTCTGTCAAAAAACTGACAAAATTTGCCCATCAGCAATTCCAAACCAGGTCTACACAATACCTCTGCATATACCAAATTTGGCGAAAATCCATTCATATTTACTCATGACAAGTTATTGTCCGCAAAAGAAGTACGGACGTGTGGCAGGCAGATAACTCTACCAAAAATTAAGAAAGTTTGAACATTAGCAATCCAAAACCAGATCTCTACAATGTCAATGCACATACCAAGTTTGCAGAAATTGATATTTACTCGCGTTATGTGGCTAGACATTCCAAATGCCTAATGTCTAATGTCGTGCAACCAGACATTCGAATGTCTGATGTCAAATGTCGTGTGACAACACATTCCAATGTCGAATGTCGTGTAGTTAGACATTAAAAGTAGACATTTCAATTCCAAATGTCCAGCTGCTAGATATTCCAATGTTGAATTTCTAAAGTCGTGCTGCTAGAAATTCGAACGTAGAATTTCTTTTGGCTAGACATCGAATGTCGAATGTCTAATGGCTAAACATTCAAATGTCAAATATCGAAAGTCTAATGGCTAGACATTCGAATATTGAATTTCTAATGGCTCGACATTCGAATGTCGAATGTCTAATGGCTGAATATTCGAATGTCGAATGTCGAATGTCCAATGACTAGACATTCGAATGTCGAATGTGTAACGGCTTGACACACGAATTTCAAATGTCTAAAAGCTAGACATTCAAATGACGAATGTCTAATGGCTAGATATTCGAATGCCGAATGTCGAATGTCTAATGGCTCGACATTCGAAGTTCCAATGTCTAATGGCTAGACATTCGAAAGTCGAATGTCGAATGTCTAATGGCTCAACATTCGAAGTTCCAGTGTCCAATGTCTAATGGCTGGACATTTGAATGTCGAATGCCTACTGGCTAAACATTCGAATGTCGAATGTATAATGGCTAGACATTCGAATGTTGAATGTCAAAACGCTAGAAATTCGAATGTCTAAATAAACGAATGTCGAATGTCGAATGTCTAATGGCTAGACATTCGAATGTCGAATGTCTAATGACTGGACATTCGAATGTCCAATATCGAATGTCTAATGGCTCGACATTCAAATGTTGAATGTCTAATGGCTGGACATTCGATTGTCGAATGTCGAATGTCTAATGGCTTGACATTCGAATGTCGAATGTCAAATGGGTAAACATTCGAATGTCCTATGTCGAATGTCTAATAGCTCGACATTTGAATGTCGAATGTCTAATGCCTCGACATTCGAATGTCAAATGTCGAATGGCTAGACATTCGAATGTCTAATGGCTAGACATTCGAATGTCGAATGTCGAATGTCTAATGGCTAGACATTCGAATGTAGAATGTCCAATGTCTAATGACTGGACATTCGAAAGTCGAAATGTCTAATGGCTAAATATTCGAATGTCGAATGTGGAATGTCTAATGGCTCGACATTCGAATGTCAAATGTCGAATGTCTAATGGCTAGACATTTGAATGTCGACCGTCGTATGTTTAATGGCTCGACATTCGAGATTCCAGTGTCCAATGTCTAATGGCTGGACATTCGAATGTCAAATGTCGAATGTCTAATGGCTAAACATTCGAATGTCGAATGTCCAATGGCTAGACATTCCAATGTCGAATGTCAAAACACTAGTCATTCGAATGTCCAATGTCGAAAGTCTTATGGCTTGACATTCGAATGTCGAATGTCTAATGGCTCGACATTCGAATGCCCAATGTCCAGTGTCTAATGGCTGGACATTCGAATGTCGAATGTCTAATGGCTAGACATTCGAATGTCGAATGTTGAAGATTAATGGCTAGACATTCGAATGTCCAATGTCGAATATCTAATTGCTCGACATTCGAATGTCCAATGTCTTATGGCTCGACATTCGAATGTCAAATGTCTAATGGCTCGACATTCGAATGTCCGATGTCCAATGTCTAATGGCTGAACATTCGAATGGAGTTAAGGTGGAAGAAATAGCGAATGCATTACACATTTCACATGGTAGCGTTTCAACAACTTTACATGATCGCTTGGGTATGCACAAGCTAACAGCCCGTTGGGTCCCAAAATCTCTTGGCGACGAGCAAATGGCAACCAGAGCATCAGTATGCAGCGCATTGTTGAAGCGGTTTAAGTCAAAGGAAGATGATTTCCTTTCACGTCTAGTAACTGTAAATGAGACCTAGGTCCATTATCATGAGCCAAAGAATAAAGCTCAAAGTCGCCAGAGTGTAAGCCCGGGGTCTCCGAGGCCAAAGAAGTTCAAAATGCAACCCTCTGCTGGCAAGGTGATGGCAACTGTATTGTGGGATGCACAAGGCGTTATTATGTTGGATTTTCTAGCAAAGAAAAGTACAATAACAGTTGCGTATTATGCAAATTTGCTCGACCAACTGAGAACTGTGATCCATGAAAAACGCCGAGGTAAACTCTCCAAAGGGATTCTGCTCCAACAGGACATTGCGAGAGTACACACTTGCAAAATTGTAATGGATGCTGTTGAGCGGAATGGGTACGAGCTAATACCGCACCCCGCCTATTCTCCGGACTTAGCTCCTAGTGACTATTTCCTATTCCCAAACTTGAAAAAGGATATCCGTGGACGTCATTTCCGGTCCAACAAAGAAGTCGTGGCGGCGGTTGAGGAGTGGGTCAGAGACAAGGACCCTGGCTTCTTAAGTTCTGGGCTGATGGCACTGGAACACCGTTGGTCCAAGTGCATCATTCTACAGGGCAATTACATCGAAAAAGAAGAGATCGATCTCACCCAGAAATAAGCTAGGCTGGTTTTTTATTGACTCGCCCTCGCATTACGAAAACATGCCTAATCAAATATATTGAAAATTTTACCACCAAAAAATGAAAATTTTCAGATAAAAAATTCTAATATTTTTCATATTTCTGCACAAAACATAGATTGTGTGTACTCGTTAGAACCGCCTCGACGAGACGGTTTTAACGAGTACCCACAATCTATGTTATTGAGCAGAAATAAGAAAAATAATGTATACCCCTGTAAACCCCAGTTTTACTATATAAAAATGGGGTTTAAGGGGGTCAAAATTATATAGGCATGTTTTCGTGATGGTATCTTTTGGTTGAAGGGGCGTCTTATATATTGAGTTGGCTTGGTCATATACATTTCACGTAGATGTGTGAAATTAATGTATCACTGGGGTAACTACAATTTAAGGCCTTGTACAAAATATTCAGTCAGCCATATTCTCAAAGATGACAAGCTCACACCACAACAAAAGACGCTTTCTTCATTGTTTCAAACTATAATTATCCTAAGTATTGAGACAGAGATGCCTGCGCAAACAATGCAGACCCAGATCGGATGCCACAAAACGTTGCGTCTGATCAGAGTCTACACTTTGCCACCTATCCAACAAGTAGTTAAATGTGCAATTTTTTAAGACGAGTAAGGTAAGGAGGTAAGATGTCCGAATACTTAGGGTAAATACGGTATTACTTCTTGCCTGTTCACATCACGAAATTATGCCTATATAATTCCCCCCCCCCCTCCCATTAAACACCACTTATATATAGTAAAACTGGGATTTGCAGGGATATACATCATTTTTCTTATTTCTGATCAGAAACAAAGTTTGTTGGTACTCGTTAGAACCGCCTTGCCAAGGCGGTTCTAACGAGTACCCACAATCTATGTTTTGAGCAGAAATATGAAAAATAACAGAGTTTTTTGGAGGTGAAATTTTCTATATATTTGAATAGGTGTGTTTTCGTAATGATTTTCGGTTCCTTGAAGTCGTGTCAGAGAAGATAAATTTGATTGCATTCTTACTTGGCAGCTTTCCATTCTAAATTCCGTATTAAAACAGCAGACTGTACTCCGTCTGCGGCAATTTGATTATGAGTTTTACATAAATCAGGCGACTGAATGCAGTAGACTTCAGTCGCTGCACTCTGCCTGTAACAATGTGATAGTGGTCTTTACACTAATCAAAGATGGGCGACTGAGTGCAGCAGACTTTAGTATTCACTGTTTTAGTGACCTCTAGAAATTCCTGCAGGAACAGATTGCTTTCCGTCTGATAACATGTGGTTTTTATTGAGTCTGCTAGCGACAGCTAGCAGGCTCTATGCAATCGCATGGGGTTTTTTACTACGTCACAAGCGGATTTTCATCACCGCTATATTAATACGCGCACTACTTCTTAATCAGACGCAATGCGGCACTATTACGGCGAACTGAATGTGAAGCAGGGGAATTTTTTATAGCTTTTCTATTTCGCTAACATAACTGTTACTGAAATCGATTTAGATAGTGCAATTTGAAACATAGACTTCAAAATTCGGTGTAGTAATACACGCGCTACTTTTGTCAATCACCCCACGCCATCTTTGATGTTGTGCTTAGCAACGGAAGCTGAACGAAAAGAAAGTATCAGAATCTACTTATTCGATATTGAATATAGCAAGACACCAGGCATTTAATTCATTCCTCCTACATGAAATTACTTAATTCACACCTCAGTGACACGGAGTTGTCTGACGACTGCTGGCCCATTTATACGTTGACCCTTCTTTTGTGGACATCGGAAAATCTCTTGAAAACAGAAAAGGGTAGGCATAGCTGGTCGGGCTAATCTGTTGATGCTTAGGTGAAGCACTATCAAATGACAATCAGTTATTAAAGCTAATCTGGATTGAACATAGCCATTTCAAATTTATTTAATCTGCTCGTCTTCATAATAAGTTGATAAAGATAAATTTATAAAATTGCACCAGAATAATCGTGGGGCTACATCAGGTGTTGAATATGTATGAACTGGAGCATATCTAGACTTGAACTTTGATAATTCTAGAAATTGGAAATTGCTGCTGGAGATACACTCATTTGGAATAATCAGGTGGTAAACTTCATTGGAAAATAAAGAGGTTCATTACTCCAATCACTGCATTGGCTTATATATGCAGATAATAAAATGGATTTTTTTTTGTGAAGAAAGAAACAAAACAGAAGAGAAATAATTGTATTTAGTTTTTCAGTACATGGTTAGATTATTTATGTATATCTGTTCTACACAGATGCCTCAGTAAAGACCCATTCTTATTTATACATTAAAAGAAGTAGAATGCATTTCCATCTGACTGATTTTGAGAAATTAAATTGATAGTGAAAGCATGTAGTACAAAGTGTTCATGTTGGTTGTTTTTCAAGGAATAGTAAATTTTCTCACAAAGCCTTGTCTCTGAATGTAAATTTAATATTGGATGAAGCCACTGGTTGTAAGAAAGTGTGAAAATATGGATAAAGAGCAAAATCCAGGTCCATCAAATCATATAAATCTAATTATGTAATTAAGTTAATGCCTTTTTTCGCGACACCGCCTTCTGAACAATTCAGAGTAACTACAGTTGCTATACTGGATGTACATTACTCTGCGGTGGTTCTGAATCTCTTTTAACTACACTTTTATTTAACTTTAACATGCGTAAAGTAACGTTATTATTTACCTGTATTATCAGTTAGATAACACACTTTTTGAATAAAAATTACTGGCATGTTTCTTATTTTTCTTAAGGAATATATGTTGTGGATATTCATTAAAAGAGCCCTACCAATGAATGACCTTCTAATAAGTTCCAACATGTTTTTGTGTTGAAATTATAATGAACTAGAACATGTGTTTGAACAACACTATGACCCCAACTATATGGTTTCCCTTAAACATGCATTGTCCATAATACTGAAACACTAAAAATGGCTAACTTCAAAAGTAAGAATAGGATGGCCGAAACATTCCCATACAGAACTAGTATTTTTACCGCTGGGCGGCGAATAAATTCCAACCACAGTTTCGTCTGCCATCATAATGAGAGTAAAGAAAAATGCAATTGGCTATCAGTCAAGCGTCATCCAATCAAAATCGCGCTCTGAAAATGTCACTTTGTAGACCGGATTAAAGAATGTAACGAACACAAGCGAATCTGAATAGAAGCGTTCATCATATCGATACTCCATCATGTGTATCGATACATGGAGCGTATCGGGATGCACCAATGCATCGATGAATCGTCCCACCACTAGGCGTAACTCAGCTAATATTTGGTGGACTGTAACCTCAAAACAATATGCCCTTGTCTACATCTTGGTCTAACTATAGCATAAATGAAGTTTCAGCTTGATCGGATATAAATTGTAGGAGGAGTTAACCAGAAACTAGAAGTTTAAAGAAATTTTCAATGGGGCTTAACTCTGCTAATATTTAGTGGACTGTAACCTTGAAACAATATGTGCTGCTCCACATCATGGTCTAGCTATAAATGAAGTTTCAGCTTGATCGGATGTAAATTGTAGGAGGAGTTAGCCGGAAACGAAAAGTTTAATGAAATTTTAAAAGGGACATAACTCTGCTAATATTTGGTGAACTGTGACCTAGAAACAATATGCACTGCCCCCACATCTTGGTCTAACAATAAATGAAGTTTCAGCTTGATCAGATGTAAATTGTAGGAGCAGTTATCCGGAAACGAAAAGTTTAAAGGAATTTTCAAAGGGCTATAACTCTGCTGATATTAAGTGGACTGTAACCTCAAAACAATATGCACTGTTCCACATCATGGTCTAACTATAAATGAAGTTTCAGCTTGATCAGATGTAAAGTGTAGGAGTTAACCAGAAACGAAATGTTTTCTGAAATTTTCGAAGGGGCATAGCTCTGTTAATAATTGGTGGTCTGTAGCCCAAAACCAATATGTGCTGCTTCACATCATGGTCTAGCTATATACCAAGTTTCATTTTAATCGGATGTAAACTGTAGGAGGTGTTAGCCGGAAACGAAAAAGTTTTCTGACGGACGTCATACCCCGTAAAATAATATGTCCCGTTTTTCAAACAGGTGTATAATAATTCAAAAAAGTATAAATGGAAGAGTTATGGTTCTTGCGCGCTGCATGTTGTCTAATGCTGATTGATATTTACATGACCTTTCTTGAAGAAATCTTGAACAGGTTTCAAGTTACAGAGCGGACACGATTTCGTGACGCATAAAGTTCCAAGTGAAATAACTCAAAAAGTATAAATGCAAGACGTATGGTTCTTGTGCTCTGCATGTAAGATAATGTTGATTGATATTTATATGAAGTTATGTGGAGACAGCTTGAACCATTTTCAAGTTACAGAGTGGACAAGATTTTGTGACAGACGCCCGAGGGAAAAAACAATACACATCTCCCTACCCTAAAGGGAGGAGACATAAATATCAGAATCCTAGCTCAAGCGGGAGGGGGTATATTGGTTTTGGTGCAGATCTTATCAGCACTGGCGTCCCCATCCAAGGGTGTGTGTGGGGAGGGGGGGGGAATATTTAGAACAGAATAGATTCAAAAACAGGCATAACTGGCATGCTAGGTCCAATGGGGGGAAAAAAAAGCAAGAGGACCATGATGGTCCTATATCGCTCACCTGAGCAAACAGCTTTGCATACTTACTGTTGAAGTTTCAGCCAAGTTTACTGCTCTAAAATTTTTGTATAAATTTTATAACCCTGCACCCCAGTGGCCATGTTTTTTTTCATCCATCATGATGGCTTGAACTGAATAGTGAAAGAGGATCACAAAAGGAACAATTCTGCTGTTATATTGAAATTGGTCCAGTGGTTTCTGACAAATAGATTTTTAAAATGTCTTATATAGATATATAGGGAAATTAAGCCCCACCCCCTAACGGCCATGTTTTTTGACAAATCATGACAGCTTGAACAAACTTGGTAGAGGGTCACCAAAGGAAAAATCCTGCCAAGTTATATTGAAATCGGTTCAGTGGTTTCTGACAAGAAGATTTTTAAAGTTTTCTATTTAGATATATAGGGAAAATAAGCCCCACCCCTAGCAACCATGTTTTTTGACGAATCATGATTGCTTGAACAATCTTGATAGGGGGTCACCAAAGCAACATTCCTGGCAAGTAATATTAAAATCAGTCAGGTGGTTTCTGACAAGATGAATTTTAAAGTTTTCTATACAGATATATACGGAAAATAAGCCCCGCCCCATGAAGGCCATGTTTTTTGACATATCATGAGGGCACAATCTTAGTAGAAGGTCACCAAAGCACATTCCTGTCAAGTTACATTGAACTCAATCCAACGGTTTCTTACGAGAAGATTTTTAAAGTTTTCTATATAGGGAAAATATGCTCCGCCCCCTAGCCGCCATGTTTTTTGATGAATCATAACGGCTTGAACAATCTTGGTAGAGGGTCACCAAAGAAACATTCCTGCCAAGTTATATTGAAATCGGTCCATTGGTTTCTGAGAAGAAGATTTTTAAACTTTTCTATATAGATATATTTGGAAAATAAGCCCCTCCCAGTGGCGGCCATTGTTTTTTGACGAATCATGATAACTTGAACAATCTTGGTAGAGGGTCAACTAGGAAAGATTTCTACCAAGTTATAATGAAATCGGTCCAGTGGTTTCTGACAAGAAGATTTTTAAAGTTTTCTATAGAGATATATAGGGAAAATAAGCCCCACCCCCTGGCAGAATTTTTTTTAGGCGAATCATGACTGCTTGAACAATCTTGGTAGCAGGTCACCAAAGCAACATTCCTGCCAAGCTATATTGAAATTGGTCCATTGGTTTCTGACAAGAAGATTTTTAAACTTTTCTATATAGATATATAGGGAAATTAAGCCTCCCTCCCCACCCACCACCCGGCGGCAATGTTTTTTTGACAAATCATGGTAACTTGAACAATCTTGGTTAAGGGTCAAAAGGAAAGATTTCTGCCAAGTATTAATGAAATCGGTCCAGTGGTTTCTGACAAGAAGATTTTTAAAGTTTTCTATATATATAGGGAAAATAAGCCCCACCCCCTAGCTGCTATGTTTTTTGACAAATCATGACGGCTTGGACAATCTTGGTAGAGGATCACCAAGGAAACATTTTTGCCTAGTTATATAGAAATCGGTCCAGTGCTTTCTAACATGAAGATTTTTAAAGTTTTCTATATAGACATATAGGGAAACAAGAGGCCCACGGGCCACGGCTCGCTCACCTGAGTCACTGCAGACATGCAGATGTTATGCAACATTTTTCCAATCCTGTCATCACAACTAATGAAAAGATCATCATTTGAGCAGTTCTTAGTTTTGAAGAAGAATATATGGGCCTGACAGTCAATGGAGCATGATCATTTGAATAAACCATCAATCACATTTCAACAGTAGGATCAATGTGAAATTTGGTGGAAATTGGCTAAGTGGATTCTGAAGAATCATGATTTTATACATGTAAACAGCACAGTGGCAGAGAAATATAATAAATATAAACAAGATGATGGCCATCTAAGATTTCCAATCAGAACAATTTTAACTACTGTTGATCTACAATTTACTTGAATACTTTCAGTATAAATGTATATGGCCCATACAAATGCATGGGGAAGCAAATTTGACCTTGGAGGTAAAAAGGTCAAACGTCAACATAGAACCATCATTTTAGCAATTTTGGTAGCTCTCCTGTCCCCCATAATTTGTGCAAAGATAAGGGCCCAGGGCTTATTTGGTTATGGAGAAGAAGATTTGTAAAAAATTTTTTACCATTATATGGGCATGGCAGCCATTTTGATCAATGGACCATGCCCATTTTAGCAATCTTTCATTCTCCTGCCCAAGGAGGCTCTGCATGAAATTTGAGCAACACTGGCCCGGAGGCTTCAGAGGAAAAGTCATTTGAAATTATCAACATTTTTTCCATACAAATGTATGGGGCCCATACAAATGCATACAGAAGCAAACTTGACCTCGCCGTAAAAAGGTTAAATGTCAATGTACGACAATTATTTTAGCAACCTTGGTAGACCGCCTGTTCCCGATGATATATGCAAACATTCAGCCACATGCCATCCTCGATTTTGGAGAATAACATTTTTAAATGTTTTTTTCCCATATAAATGCATAGGGAAGCAAACGACCTTGCCGTAAAAAGGTCAAATTTTAGCAACTTTGAAAGACCCCCCGTCCCCGATGAATTATGCAAAGATTCAGCCCCAAAGCATCCTCGGTTCTGGAGAAGAAGATTTTTAAATGTTTTTACCATATATGGGCATGGCGGCCACCTTGGTTAATGAACTGCGACCATTTTAGCAATCTTTTGTTCCCCCAACCTAAGGAGGCTCAATATGAAATTTGAGCAAATTTGGCCCAGAGGCTCCAGAGGAGATGTTATTTGAAATTCTGAACATTTTTCCCATATAAATGCATAAGGAAGCAAAATTGACCTTACCGCAAAAAGGTCAAATGTCAATGTACAACCATTATTTTAGCAACTTTGGTAGCCCTCCCATTCCCGATGATATGTGCAAAGATTCAGCCACAAGGCATGCTCGGTTTTGGAGAAGAAGATTTTTAAAGGTTTTTCCCATACAAAAGCATAGGGAAGCGAACTTGACCTTGCCGTAAAAAGGTCAAATGCCAACGTACGACAAATCTTATAACAACTTTGGTAGACCTCTTGTCCCTGATGATTCTTGCAAAGATTCAGCCCCAAGGCATCCTCGGTTATGGAGAAGATTTTTAAAGGTTTTTACCATATATGTGCATGGAGGCCATCTTGGGTCAACGGACCATGACCATTTTAGCAATCTTTCGTTCCCCCACCCTAAGGAGGCTCCACATAAAGTCTGAGCAAAATTGGCTCAGCGGCTTCAGAGGAGAAGTCATTTGAAAATGTTAATGGACGGAGGAAAAGTGATCACTATAGCTCATCCTGAGCAGAGGTCAGGTGAGTTAAAAAAAAAAAGTCCCACCCCGCTGGCGGCCATGGTTTTTGACGTATCATGACGGCTTGAACAATCTTGGTAGAAAGTTACAAAAGAAACATTCCTGCCGTGTTATATTGAAATCGGACCAGTGGTTTCTGACAAGAAGATTTTTAAACTTTTCTGTATAGATATATAGGGAAAATAAGCCCCGCCCTCTGGTGGCCATGTTTTTTGAGGAATCCAAATGGCTTGAACAATCTTGGTAGAGGATTACTAAAGGAACGTTTCTGTAAAATTATATTGAAAATGGCCCAGTGTTTCTGACAAGAAGCTTTTAAAAGTTTTCCATATAGATATATACATGTAGGAAAAATAAGCTCCGCCCCCTGGCAGCCATGTTTTTTGACGAATCCAGATGGCTTGAACAATCTTGGTACAGGATCACCAAACAAACATTCCTGCAAAATTATATTGAAATCGGTCCAGTGGTTTCTGACAAGAAGATTTTTAAAGTTTTCTATATAGATATAAAGGGAAAATAAGCCCCACCCCCTGGCGGCCATGTTTTTTGACGAATCCAAATGGCTTGAACAATCTTGGTAGAGGATCATCAAAGTAACACTCCTGCAAAATTATATTGAAATTGGTCATACTTTACTGGATGTATTTGGCCAGACAGTCCCGAGCAAACATTGTAAACCCCCATGAGATGCTACAAAATGCGGTGTCACATCAGGGGCTAAACTGTTTGCCACCCATTGAGCTATTTTTAGACAAAACATTCGGTAGTAAATTGTACTTGTTAGCTCACCTGAGCGCAAAGTGCTCATGGTGAACTATTGTGGTCAGTCAATGTCTGTCGTCCGTCATGCGACGTCAACAATTGATTTAAAATCCTACTCCTACACCCCTGGGCAAATTGACTCGATACTTGGTAGGAAGCATCGGGGTGACTTGTACATCAAAAATAGCTAAAATCATGCCGATCGGAAATCCAAGATGGCCGCCATCTTGAAAATCTATTTTTCGCTTCTTCTCCTGAACCGAAAGGCCAATTGACTCCAAACTTTCTAGGAAGCACTGGGGTGACTTGTAGATCAAAAATAGTTAAAATCTTGCCAATCGAAAATCCAAGATGGCCGCCATGGCAGCCATCTTTAATCTATTTTTAGCTTCTTCTCCTGAACCGAAAGGCCAATTGACTCCAAACTTGCTAGGAAGCATCGGGGTGACTTGAAGATCAAAACTAGCTAAAATCGTGTTGATCAGAAATCCAAGATGGCCACCATCTTGAAAATCTATTTTTCGCTTCTTCTCCTGAACGGAAAGGCCAATTGACTCCAAACTTGCTAAGAAGCATCGGGGTGACTTGTAGATCAAAAATAGCTAAAATCATGCTGATCGGAAATCCAAGATGGCCGCCATGGCAGCCATCTTGAAAATCTATTTTTCGCTTCTTCTCCTGAACCGAAAGGCCAATTGACTCCAAACTTGCTAGGAAGCATAGGGGTGACTTATAGATCAAAAGACACTAAAATCATTCCAAACGGAAATCCAAGATGGCCACCATGGCGGCCATTTTGAAAATCTATTTTTCGCTTCTTCTCCTGAGCCGAAAGGCCAACTGACTCCAAACTTGGTAGGAAGCATCAGGGTGACTTGTAGATCAAAAATAGCTAAAACCATGCTGATCGGAAGTCCAAGAGGGCCACCCTGGTGGTCATCTTGAAAATCTTTTTTTCGCTTCTTCTCCTAAACCCAAAAGCTAGTTGACTTGAAACTTGGTAGGAAGCATCGGGGTGACTTATAGATTAAAAATGGCTAAAATCGTTCTGATTGGAAATCCAAGATGGCTGCCATGGTGGCCATTTTGAAAATGTAGATTTTTCACTTCTTCTCCTGAATCAAAAGGCTTATTGGCTTTAAACTAGGTAGGAAGCATCAGGGTGACCTGTAGATCAAAAATAGATAAAATCATCCCTATCAGAAATCCAAGATGGCCGCTATGACAGCCATCTTTAAAATCTATTTTTCGCTTCTTCTCCTGAATTGAAAGGCCATTTGACTCGAAACTTGGTAGGAAGCATTTAGGTGACTTGTAGATCTAAAATAGCTTAAATTGTTTGGATAGGAAATCCAAGATGGCTGTCATGGTGGCCATCTTGAAACTCTTTTCCTTTCACTTATTTTCCTGAACCAAGGGGCCAGTTAATTTGAAAATTGGTAGGAAGCATCAGGATGACATGTTGATATAAAAATAGCTAAAATCCTTCCGATTGGAAATCCAAGATGGCGACCATCTTGAAAATCTATTTTTCTTTACTTCTTCTGAACTGAAAGACCATTTATTGACTCGAAACTTGGTAGGAAGCATCAGGGTGACTTGTAGATCAAAAAACGCTCAAATGGTTGCGATAAGAAATCTCAAATTGCGGCTATGGTGGCCATCTTGAAAATCTGTTTTGAACTTTTTCCCCTGAACCGAAAGGGCAATTGACTTAAAGTTCATTGGAAGTATCGAAGTGACTTGTAGATCAACAGTAGCTAAAAGTCATTCTGATTGGAAATCCAAGATGGCTACCATCTTGTTTATGTTTATTATATTTCCCTGCCACTGTGCTGTTTACATGTATAAAATCATGATTCTTCAGAAACCACTTAGGCAATAGCAACCAAATTTCACATTGATCCTACTGTTGAAATGTGATTGAGAGTTTGTTCAAATGATCACGCTCCATTGACTGTCTTGCCATATATAATATTCATCTTAAAAATTAAGAACTGCTTAAAGGATAATCTTTTCATTAGTTGCGATGACAGGATTGGAAAAATGTTACATAACATCTGCATATCTGCACTCACAATGCTACTCAGGTGAGTGGCCCGTGGGCCTCTTGTTCAATTTTAAATAAAGTACGGTAAGGAGTTGAGGTGAGTAACCGACCCAGAAATCAAATTTCGGGTAAGGTGTTCACATGCTGTGTTTAAAGGAGTGTAGATATTGATGTAGTGTATGTACAAGAATCTCAGACATGTGACAGACTATTGAAGCGATATATGAGCCTCTTCATGGGATAAAAATCTTATGCCATATGCGAATAACAAAGACACGTGGTTTTTGCTATGCGCAGTCTGATCAGCACCGTTGTTGTTCGCTGTCTAGACAGTAAACAACCTATCAAAACTTTCAAGACTAGCTAATCTGGCACAATGGCCGAGTTGGCCAGTCTACGGCTGAGTAAGCAGGTCTGAGTCTTATTTGGTCGAAAACCTCGAAGACCGGTTTTTCATGTCGTTGCTTATATATTATCTGTACTTTGACAAAGTGCAGGGAGACTTTGTAGCGGCATCACACAGTGCTAAACACAAGCTACAATTGGATTAATTAACGCATAATTTTACTGCAAGCATATTTTATTTTCGGGCTTCAGAAGGGGGAAAATAGGACCTTATGCACATACTCCTTTCAACTTCTTAAACCTCATTGAAATATATTTATATCGGAAAGATTATTAAATCCAGAAAATAGGAGCTAAATTTTGCAGTAAGGAGGGTGTACATGCCGAAAAATTGTTATGCCATGAATTATACGATTTTTGCTTAAAGGATCTGTTTTAAGGTCTTTGTGAACATGTCGCTTTGCGACAAATGTCTTATATTGAATTAATTTTCTCCGTAACACATTGTCCAAGTTGATAAAATAATATATAGAGGCTGTTGCATTATGTGAGGGATTTTTACAGATCCCTCATTTATTATTCGGAACTAGCGAAACTATTTGGAACTAGCCAAATCAGTGGAGAACTTCACATTCATCACAAGGGCAGATAGCCTAAGGCGAAGGACAAAGTCTTTGGTGTGATATTTCAAGGAAGGCTAGTACTCTGTATCAGCCAATAAAGTCCAAATTTTGATCAGCCACTTATTTGGAAATTGTTATGAAGCATAACTTTACCTGGTTCTAGCCAAATGACTGTATCTGATCAATTGTGCCAGCTTTAGTGTTCAGACAACAAAATTCACTTGCCTACACCTATATGCTTATGTGTGTGCAGAGTTGGAGCATGGGCATGTCACTATGACTTTGAGGATTCAAAATGTTCTTGGTATTTTTGCAGCTAATAAAAATTGTCCAGATAATTGAGGAGTGTGGGTAAAAAATATTTCAGTCATTATAAATAAAGATAAAGAGCCTTAAATAAAAGGTTGCATATAAGAATTTAAGAAATAGACAACATAAGCTGTGTAGAGCTTTTAATGCTTATAAGTTCTTTCAACAGCTAGCCCTACTGGGATGTCCAACAGAACCATGATCAAAATCAAGATTTGTGATCTAGTTTGCTAAGTTTTTACTATACATATGTGTACAGTATAATAATTACTGTATTTTTTAAGTCTAGTCCCATATAATTCACAGCTTAGAATTTTTTGCTGTTATTATTTAGCCCGGTTTCATGTATTTTCACGTTACTAATGGTAAAACGTTTCATCATAACTACTTACAGAGACAAATGCTGAAAATAATTCTGAAGTCATCTAAATTATTATCTGAGCATTTATTTTATATACAAATAATGCAGTTCTTTGGATTTGATTTGTGAAAGCATTTGTGTAAACAGGCCAACCATGTTGTCGCCATTTTCAACCAAAAGCCATGTAACTTCGCGTTAATTAAATTTTTGGCAGAAAATCATCATGTAATTGTAATGTGATTTTTGCAAATTTTGGCCATTTTCAAAATAAAGTACGGATACCGTATTAATCCGCCTATAAGACGATTTGTTTATAAGACGGGGGCTGTTTTTGGGCCCTTCCCAGGCAGGATTTTGCTTTTAATTAATTATAAGATGGGTTAAAAAAGTCGCCTGTCGGAGACATTCCCTGCCACTCAGAAATTCCTAAAGTACATGAAGACATCGGCGATGATTGGTCAGATTTGTAAGTGAATTTATCACAGAGCAGGAATTAAAAAAAACTCCCAACACCACTTACAAGCATGCATACCGTATTTAACTGTGTATAACACGCACCTTATTTACCCAGAAAACGTTTATAAAAATCCGATGTGTATTATTTATAGGAACACCAAAATCGGGACAGAAATCACCAAGATAATCGGTCGCGAAAACTCATGACATTCACGATCGCCCGTTAAAAATGCGAAATAGAATGATTGCTATAAGATATTCATGATTTTTTATACCTATCTCGCCCATACCAGGGTTCTGGCAGCTCAAAACAAGCAACTCGATCTGATTTGTAGTAATTTGATATCCTTTTCATGTCCATGCTTTTTTTGTTTACGCTTTTTTATTTTGCTGATCATGTGATCTTTTCAAAGGGAAACTACTCAAACAGGCATATGCATATGAATCTGTATTGATTACCGGACTTTGACAAGACTCAACCGTAACTTGAATAAATCAGCCTGCACAACTTTAGTTCAAAATAGGAAATAAATTTGGTAGAACATAAATATTGGCACGAACGATCATACATTGAAAAAATAAAAAAGTATTTAAGTTTATGCAATTATTAAAATTATTGATAATAAACAAAACCAACTGGGCTTTTGAGGTAGGTAGATCGGTCATTTGCATTTTATCTTTTATTTTCTTACCACCCAGCTAGCATTCTACGTAAATCTACATCGGGCCGTCATCGGCCCGTCAGCTACCCTGACGGGCCGATGACGGCCCGATATAGATTTACGTAGAATGCTGACTGGGCATATGTTTATCTTTTTTTTTTTTTTTTTTTTTTTAATTAAACTTTTCTTCCAACTTACCAAAAAAATTGTTTGAAATAAACACTGTTTACGATAAAGAAAATCAAACTACCAGCATACATCTGTGCACTTAATTGGTTAATAGGCAGTCAGAATGACAACTAGTCGACTTTAGTTGTTGTTTGCATTGCCCTGAGGCACTGAGTTGATAATTTCACGTCTCAGTTAAGAAAGTGACACAAAGAAGGTGTTAATTATGAGAACACAAAAGAAATAACTACATTTTTATTATCATAGCGTCTGCAGTGGGGAAGCAAAGAACTGCCGACACTACATCAAGTTGCCTGAGGCCCATGGTAACAGAGCTGCACAACGAAAATTCAGTTAGCATTATCGTAAATTCGGCCTGTTTCTACTCTAAACCTTCCGAGTTCGGCCATTTTCAACTCAATCCTAGTGAAATTTGACACTTAGTATCTGGTAACTTAGTAAATAACGCACAGATAAATTCTTCGTGTTTTACATAGAACATCTCTTTTTTTTTATTTCAAAACTATTTAGCAAATATTCAGTGCGTGTTATACACGGGTGCGAGTAATACACAGAAAAATTCGGTACTTCACCTACAAAATTACCTTGCTGCTATTTCTGTCAAGGGACGAAGGTAAACATTATATCCTTCTACCGGTTTCGAAGATCGGCATTTTCCGTGACCACGTGGCACCACCGGACTTTGCCGAAAATACCGATATGGCCAAAGATCTTGATTATAAGATGGGTCTGGATTTTTGGGGGCTTTTTTTTTTTTTTTTGGAAAAATCCCCGTCTTATAGGCGGATTAATACGGTACCTTAGATTTGATATTTTCATAGAAAAAATAAGTTAGTCTTAGCTGTAAAAATTGATTTAATAGATATAGGTGTAAATGTCATTAAGGACTGTTATCACCACGGTCAATATATTTCTGTTCTAAGCGGAAATCACAAAACAACAGTGTATTTCTGAAAACAAACCTTGCCCACTAAAGCGTGACTTTGTATTTAAAACATCCAGCAGGTAGGTGGCGCTGCCGTTTATTTTTAGTTTAACGCAATATTGAATTTAACGCGAAAATACATGGAGTATATTACTTTTATTCACACAGACTATTTAGGCTGACAAAATTAATCAGATAATTGATTAACTGATCTATAAATTCCACAAAAATGATTATCATTACAGATGTCTTATAATCAATGAGACGCCACATTTTGCGGCATCCCATCTGGGTCTACACTGTTTGCTCAGGCCTATTTGACCAAATACATACAGTAAAGTATAACATGGGAAGAGTCCTGCTCAGACAGACAAGTAAATTGACCAAATCTTTTGTGATAAATAATCGATCACAATGACAGGAGTGATAATCGATCAGATTAGCCAGCCTTAGAGTCTATTTATACATTGTATTTGCTGTATGATGATTCTAGCGAATAAAAAGAAAAGAAAAAAATGCAACAATGTATCCATTTAAAGATACTGCCTCCAGATTTGTGGGACTTTTACCCAACCCGATCACATGATGAACAGGCCCTGCCTAAGGCAACTCTGCCCTGGAGACTATAGGCAGCCCAACTACTTCGCTGGCCCCGACGGGCGGGGGCCGTGGTCTGTGGGTCGTGATTTCTGAATACCCGATAATCAGTGCACGCCGGTAATAGGTACCAAGTTACGCTACACTACCGGTCACAGGAGCTTGACATTGGATAATTTCTACTTATAGGGCCTGTCCTTCGAACCTTCGATTATTTCATAATCGTAGGGACAGGCCCTATAAGTAGAAATTAGCAAACGTCAAGCTCCTGTGCTACCGGTTGCCTACATGAAATGCACTTTACGGCATCAGGAATTTTGCTGAAGAACTGAACAAGTATCTGTTGTTGTTTTTCGCGTGCGACACACCATGAATTTCAAAAATGCAGGTAAAAGAAGCTTTCATGTCTGTAGCCTCGCGAAAAATAAACTGTTCGACAGCCGGTAGATTCTAGTAAACAAGCTGGTTGTCATACGACAACACACACAGTTGTCGCAACACCCAGAAGGTCGGAAACCAGACACGATACGTATCGCTGAGCACTTTCATTGGCTGACTGACATCACATGTCTCAGTCGAAACACTCGGTGTTATTCGCTTTAATCATTGCGACTTTTCAGGCCACGGCAAGGGTCCGTACACACAATTCTGTTCTATTCCATACGTGTTATCATTAAGGGCCACCGTCGTGGCTGCTTCTTCGCGGCTGCTTCTTCGCAGCCACGAGGCGGTGTCGCTACAAGAAAATATGGCAAGCCGTTTTACTATTTATTCTATAAATCAGATATCTGATTTAATATATCAGATATCTTATATAATATATAAGATATCTGATATATTATATTAGATATCTAATATAAATAAGATATCTTATATGTCAATTTAGATATCTTATATGCTATATAAGATATCTGATATGCTATATAAGATATCTTAATTGGCATATAAGATATCTTATATGCTATATAAGATATCTGAAATGCTATATAAGATATCTTATATAGGATATAAGTTATCTTATTTACTAAAGAAGATATCTCATTTGTTCAATTAAATAAGATATCTTATTCAGTATATCAGATATCTTATTTAGTATATCAGATATCTATATTAATATATTAGATATCTTATTTAACATATAAGATATCTTATATGGTAAATAAGATATCTTATATGTGGAATTAAATAAGATATCTAATATGGTATATCAGATATCTTATATCGGATATAAGATATCTTATATAGGATATAAGATATCTGATATACTAATTCAGATATCTTATATCCTATATTAGATATCTTATATCCTATATAAGATATCTGATATACTGTATAATAAATAGTAAAATGGCTTGCCAGAAAGCGGTTTTACTATTTATTCTATAAATCAGATATCTGATCTAATATATCAGATATCTTATATAATATATCAGATATCTGATATATTATAATAGATATCTTATATAAAATAGATATCTTATATGTCAGTTAAGATATCTAATATGTTATATAAGATATCTGAATTGACATATAAGATATCTAATATGCTATATAAGATATCTGATATGCTATATAAGATATCTCATATAGGATATAAGATATCTTATTTACTAAAGAAGATATCTCATTTATTAAATCAAATAAGATATCTGATTTAGTATATCAGATATCTTATTTAGTATATTAGATATCTATATTAATAAATAAGATATCTTATTTAACAAATAAGATATCTTATATGGTAAATTAGATATCTTATATGCGGAATTAAATAAGATATCTCATATATTATATCAGATATCTTATATAGGATATAAGATATCTAATATAGGATATAAGATATCTGAATTAGTATATCAGATATCTTATATCCTATATTAGATATCTTATATCCTATATAAGATATCTAATATAATATACAAGATATCTATTTTGCTTAATAAATAGTAAAACGGCTTGCCATAAGAAAATGCATCTGTATTATTGCAAGGAAGTATCCATCAAAGAGATGGGATATTTAGTCCTGATTCAAGAGGGTGTCAATGCCTACCATGTTGTTTAGTATTATTGGTGAAAGCTGTACAGAAAAGGATCTGTACCAACAAGTTGAATGTCAACAACATGAATGAAATTCTGTTTGCAGGAGATAAATTATACAAGTATGCAAAAAAGAATGCCAAGACATATCATGACTATTTAGAGCCATGTGATTTGCCATCTTATTTTTCACTTGACAACCAGCATTATCCCTGGAAAGTGAAAAAAAAAAAAAAAAAAAAAAAAAAAAAAAAAAAAAAAAAACAACATTTTCAGGAAATTTAAATATCTTATCCTTAGTGGAGTATCCTTTCCTTGATTTAGAGACAGGACTCGCTATGACTTTCTCATTCAACCCATATGCAGTCTTCATTTGCAACGGCTTTTCTATTGCATTATTGGAACTAGGTGACTGTTTCTACCTTTTTGAGTCACATGCAAGAGCTTCAGATGGAATGCCAAATGTTAATGGCAAAAACATTTTGTTAAAGAAGACAAATATAACTGGCATTTTCCTTACATTTGCGTAGATTGTTTAGTTTTGATAATTCCTTTACTACAACAGCGGTGAGTCAGTATGATTTGCATTCGCTCTGTATATCTCATGTTTGCAGGGAGACCATAAAATGATACCAATGAGCTGGGTTTCAAATTTGTGACATAACTACCTATCCTCCTTTACAAGAATGTATTTCAATTGAGTTGTGTCCATCACAGCCTTATGCTTCCTCCCAGCTTGCTGACAGCTTAAATGAACACGGTTCCGCATTACTTGATTCACCCCTTATATGTGAAGAATTGCAAACCTCCCTGAATAAGAAACTTAAGATAAGTGACACATCAAAAGATGGTTTGAGCAGTAAGAAATTTAAAAACAAAGAAAGTGCTATAGTCACACAGTTTCACAAGTTGGTGTCTTGTGGTCCCCAGTACATATGTACAAGTTGTTGTCAAACATTTTTCAGACATTCTGATGTTAAATTTGATATTCAGGGTCTAAAGCCCGAGATGAAAAGACTCTGTACATTAGGACATAAAAGTGTGGAGGATAAGGAATGGATCTGTCAACAATGTGCTAATAGTTTGAAGAAAAATAACTTGAACAAATATCTTCCTTTTTGTCAAGCCCGCTTGCGCTGAGCAAGACATAGTCACCATAGCTGCATTTAAGTGTATATTAGTGAGTCCATCCGTATTTGTCCGTCCTAGCTAGAAATTTTGCATGCAGAATCATCTTTCAGTGTAGTTTGAAATTTCTCCAAGACTTGGCCTTGAGGTCAGATTTGTCAAGGACATGCACTTACCAGCAGAATTTAAGAGTTTTTAAAGAAAGTCTTCTATTCAGGAAGTGCAATGCCCAGATGCTTGATATATTCCATAGAGCTCCATCTTATCGTATAGTATTGGTAGCATTGGAATGTCGTCTATCTTCTTTGCATGTATTGTGTAAAATTGCATAGAAGATACACAGCACTCCATTAGTACTTTACAAGCTAGCAGACTCTTAGGACTATCAGTCCTTTGATTGAGTCTGCTAGCTCTATGCAATCGCATGGGGTTTTTTACTACGTCACAAGCGGATTTTCATCACCGCTATATTCATACGCGCACTACTTCTTAATCAGACGCAATGCGGCACTATTACGGCGAACTGAATGTGAAGCAGGGGAATTTTTTATAGCTTTTCTATTTCGCTAACATAACTGTAACTGAAATCGATTTAGATAGTGCAATTTGAAACATAGACTTCAAAATTCGGTGTAGTAATACACGCGCTACTTTTGTCAATCACCCCACGCCATCTTTGATGTTGTGCTTAGCAACGGAAGCTGAACGAAAAGAAAGTATCAGAATCTACTTATTCGATATTGAATATAGCAAGACACCAGGCATTTAATTCATTCCTCCTACATGAAATTACTTTATTCACACCTCAGTGACACGGAGTTGTCTGATGACTGCTGGCCCATTTATACGTTATGACCCTTCTTTTGTGGACATCGGAAAATCTCTTGAAAACAGAAAAGGGTAGGCATAGCTGGTCGGGCTAATCTGTTGATGCTTAGGTGAAGCACTATCAAATGACAATCAGTTATTAAAGCTAATCTGGATTGAACATAGCCATTTCAAATTTATTTAATCTGCTCGTCTTCATAATAAGTTGATAAAGATAAATTTATAAAATTGCACCAGAATAATCGTGGAGCTACATCAGGTGTTGAATATGTATGTACTGGAGCATATCTAGACTTGAACTTTGATAATTCTAGAAATTGGAAATTGCTGCTGGAGATACACTCATTTGGAATAATCAGGTGGTAAACTTCATTGGAAAATAAAGAGGTTCATTACTCCAATCACTGCATTGGCTTATATATGCAGATAATAAAATGGATTTTTTTTTGTGAAGAAAGAAACAAAACAGAAGAGAAATAATTGTATTTAGTTTTTCAGTACATGGTTAGATTATTTATGTATATCTGTTTTACACAGATGCCTCAGTAAAGACCCATTCTTATTTATACATTAAAAGAAGTAGAATGCATTTCCATCTGACTGATTTTGAGAAATTAAACTGATAGTGAAAGCATGTAGTACAAAGTGTTCATGTTGGTTGTTTTTCAAGGAATAGTAAATTTTCTCACAAAGCCTTGTCTCTGAATGTAAATTTAATATTGGATGAAGCCACTGAATGTAAGAAAGTGTGAAAATATGGATATAGAGCAAAATCCAGGTCCATCAAATCATATAAATCTAATTATGTAATTAAGTTAATGCCTTTTTTCGCGACACCGCCTTCTGAACAATTCAGAGTAACTACAGTTGCTATACTGGATGTACATTACTCTGTGGTGGTTCTGAATCTCTTTTAACTACACTTTTATTTAACTTTAACATGCGTAAAGTAACGTTATTATTTACCTGTATTATCAGTTAGATAACACACTTTTTGAATAAAAATTACTGGCATGTTTCTTATTTTTCTTAAGGAATATATGTTGTGGATATTCATTAAAAGAGCCCTACCAATGAATGACCTTCTAATAAGTTCCAACATGTTTTTGTGTTGAAATTATAATGAACTAGAACATGTGTTTGAACAACACTATGACCCCAACTATATGGTTTCCCTTAAACATGCATTGTCCATAATACTGAAACACTAAAAATGGCTAACTTCAAAAGTAAGAATAGGATGGCCGAAACATTCCCATACAGAACTAGTATTTTTACCGCTGGGCGGCGAATAAATTCCAACCACAGTTTCGTCTGCCATCATAATGAGAGTAAAGCAAAATGCAATTGGCTATCAGTCAAGCGTCGTCCAATCAAAATCGCGCTCTGAAAATGTCACTTTGTAGACCGGATTAAAGAATGTAACGAACACAAATAAGCGAATCTGAATAGAAGCATTCATCATATCGATACTCCATCATGTGTATCGATACATGAAGCGTATCGGGATGCACCAATGCATCGATGAATCGTCCCACCACTAGGCGTAACTCAGCTAATATTTGGTGGACTGTAACCTCAAAACAATACGCCCTTCTCTACATCTTGGTCTAACTATAGCATAAATGAAGTTTCAGCTTGATCGGATATAAATTGTAGGAGGAGTTAACCAGAAACTAGAAGTTTAAAGAAATTTTCAATGGGGCTTAACTCTGCTAATATTTAGTGGACTGTAAGCTTGAAACAATATGTGCTGCTCCACATCATGGTCTAGCTATAAATGAAGTTTCAGCTTGATCGAATGTAAATTGTAGGAGGAGTTAGCCGGAAACGAAAAGTTTAATGAAATTTTAAAAGGGACATAACTCTGCTAATATTTGGTGAACTGTGACCTAGAAACAATATGCACTGCTCCCACATCTTGGTCTAACTATAAATGAAGTTTCTGCTTGATCAGATGTAAATTGTAGGAGCAGTTATCCGGAAACGAAAAGTTTAAAGGAATTTTCAAAGGGCTATAACTCTGCTGATATTAAGTGGACTGTAACCTCAAAACAATATGCACTGTTCCACATCATGGTCTAACTATAAATGAAGTTTCAGCTTGATCAGATGTAAAGTGTAGGAGTTAACCAGAAACGAAATGTTTTCTGAAATTTTCGAAGGGGCATAGCTCTGCTAATAATTGGTGGTCTGTAGCCCAAAAACAATATGTGCTGCTTCACATCATGGTCTAGCTATATACCAAGTTTCATATTAATCGGATGTAAACTGTAGGAGGCGTTAGCCGGAAACGAAAAAGTTTTCTGACGGACGTCATACCCCGTAAAATAATATGTCCCGTTTTTCAAACAGGTGTATAATAATTCAAAAAAGTATAAATGCAAGAGTTATGGTTCTTGCGCGCTGCATGTTGTCTAATGCTGATTGATATTTACATGACCTTTCTTGAAGATATCTTGAACAGGTTTCAAGTTACAGAGCGGACACGATTTTGTGACGCATAAAGTTCCAAGTGAAATAACTCAAAAAGTATAAATGCAAGACGTATGGTTCTTGTGCTCTGCATGTAAGATAATGTTGATTGATATTTATATGAAGTTATGTGGAGACAGCTTGAACCATTTTCAAGTTACAGAGTGGACAAGATTTTGTGACAGACGCCCGAGGGAAAAAACAATACACATCTCCCTACCCTAAAGGGAGGAGACATAAATATCAGAATCCTAGCTCAAGCGGGAGGGGGTATATTGCTTTTGGTGCAGATCTTATCAGCACTGGCGTCCCCATCCAAGGGTGTGTGTGTGGGGAGGGGGGGGGGGAATATTTAGAACAGAATAGATTCAAAAACAGGCATAACTGGCATGCTAGGTCCAATGGGGGGAAAAAAAAAAGCAAGAGGACCATGATGGTCCTATATCGCTCACCTGAGCAAACAGCTTTGCATACTTACTGTTGAAGTTTCAGCCAAGTTTACTGCTCTAAAATTTTTGTATAAATTTTATAACCCTGCACCCCAGTGGCCATGTTTTTTTCATCCATCATGATGGCTTGAACTGAATAGTGAAAGAGGATCACCAAAGGAACAATTCTGCTGTTATATTGAAATTGGTCCAGTGGTTTCTGACAAATAGATTTTAAAATGTCTTATATAGATATATAGGGAAATTAAGCCCCACCCCCTAACGGCCATGTTTTTTGACAAATCATGACAGCTTGAACAAACTTGGTAGAGGGTCACCAAAGGAAAAATCCTGCCAAGTTATATTGAAATCGGTTCAGTGGTTTCTGACAAGAAGATTTTTAAAGTTTTCTATTTAGATATATAGGGAAAATAAGCCCCACCCCTAGCAACCATGTTTTTTGACGAATCATGATTGCTTGAACAATCTTGATAGGGGGTCACCAAAGCAACATTCCTGGCAAGTAATATTAAAATCAGTCAGGTGGTTTCTGACAAGATGAATTTTAAAGTTTTCTATACAGATATATACGGAAAATAAGCCCCGCCCCATGAAGGCCATGTTTTTTGACGTATCATGAGGGCACAATCTTAGTAGAAGGTCACCAAAGCACATTCCTGTCAAGTTACATTGAACTCAATCCAACGGTTTCTTACGAGAAGATTTTTAAAGTTTTCTATATAGGGAAAATATGCTCCGCCCCCTAGCCGCCATGTTTTTTGATGAATCATAACGGCTTGAACAATCTTGGTAGAGGGTCACCAAAGAAACATTCCTGCCAAGTTATATTGAAATCGGTCCATTGGTTTCTGAGAAGAAGATTTTTAAACTTTTCTATATAGATATATTTGGAAAATAAGCCCCTCCCAGTGGCGGCCATTGTTTTTTGACGAATCATGATAACTTGAACAATCTTGGTAGAGGGTCAACAAGGAAAGATTCCTACCAAGTTATAATGAAATCGGTCCAGTGGTTTCTGACAAGAAGATTTTTAAAGTTTTCTATAGAGATATATAGGGAAAATAAGCCCCACCCCCTGGCAGAATTTTTTTTAGACGAATCATGACTGCTTGAACAATCTTGGTAGCAGGTCACCAAAGCAACATTCCTGCCAAGCTATATTGAAATTGGTCCATTGGTTTCTGACAAGAAGATTTTTAAACTTTTCTATATAGATATATAGGGAAATTAAGCCTCCCTCCCCACCCACCACCCGGCGGCAATGTTTTTTTGACAAATCATGATAACTTGAACAATCTTGGTTAAGGGTCAAAAGGAAAGATTTCTGCCAAGTATTAATGAAATCGGTCCAGTGGTTTCTGACAAGAAGATTTTTAAAGTTTTCTATATATATAGGGAAAATAAGCCCCGCCCCCTAGCTGCTATGTTTTTTGACAAATCATGACGGCTTGGACAATCTTGGTAGAGGATCACCAAGGAAACATTTTTGCCTAGTTATATAGAAATCGGTCCAGTGCTTTCTAACATGAAGATTTTTAAAGTTTTCTATATAGATATATAGGGAAACAAGAGGCCCATGGGCCACGGCTCGCTCACCTGAGTCACTGCAGACATGCAGATGTTATGCAACATTTTTCCAATCCTATCATCACAACTAATGAAAAGATCATCATTTGAGCAGTTCTTAGTTTTGAAGAAGAATATATGGGCCCGACAGTCAATGGAGCATGATCATTTGAATAAACCATCAATCACATTTCAACAGTAGGATCAATGTGAAATTTGGTGGAAATTGGCTAAGTGGATTCTGAAGAATCATGATTTTATACATGTAAACAGCACAGTGGCAGAGAAATATAATAAATATAAACAAGATGATGGCCATCTAAGATTTCCAATCAGAACAATTTTAACTACTGTTGATCTACAATTCACTTGAATACTTTCAATATAAATGTATATGGCCCATACAAATGCATGGGGAAGCAAATTTGACCTTGGAGGTAAAAAGGTCAAACGTCAACATAGAACCATCATTTTAGCAATTTTGGTAGCTCTCCTGTCCCTCATAATTTGTGCAAAGATAAGGGCCCAGGGCTTATTTGGTTATGGAGAAGAAGATTTGTAAAAATTTTTTTACCATTATATGGGCATGGCAGCCATTTTGATCAATGGACCATGCCCATTTTAGCAATCTTTCATTCTCCTGCCCAAGGAGGCTCTGCATGAAATTTGAGCAACACTGGCCCGGTGGCTTCAGAGGAAAAGTCATTTGAAATTATCAACATTTTTTCCATACAAATGTATGGGGCCCATACAAATGCATACAGAAGCAAACTTGACCTCGCCGTAAAAAGGTTAAATGTCAATGTATGACAATTATTTTAGCAACCTTGGTAGACCGCCCGTTCCCGATGATATATGCAAACATTCAGCCACATGCCATCCTCGATTTTGGAGAATAACATTTTTAAATGTTTTTTTCCCATATAAATGCATAGGGAAGCAAACGACCTTACCGTAAAAAGGTCAAATTTTAGCAACTTTGGTAGACCCTCCGTCACCGATGAATTATGCAAAGATTCAACCCCAAAGCATCCTCGGTTCTGGAGAAGAAGATTTTTAAATGTTTTTACCATATATGGGCATGGCGGCCATCTTGGTTAATGAATTGCGACCATTTTAGCAATCTTTTGTTCCCCACAACCTAAGGAGGCTCAATATGAAATTTGAGCAAATTTGGCCCAGAGGCTCCAGAGGAGATGTTATTTGAAATTCTGAACATTTTTCCCATATAAATGCATAAGGAAGCAATATTGACCTTACCGCAAAAAGGTCAAATGTCAATGTACAACCATTATTTTAGCAACTTTGGTAGCCCTCCCATTCCCGATGATATGTGCAAAGATTCAGCCACAAGGCATGCTCGGTTTTGGAGAAGAAGATTTTTAAAGGTTTTTCCCATACAAAAGCATAGGGAAGCAAACTTGACCTTGCCGTAAAAAGGTCAAATGCCAACGTACGACAAATCTTATAACAACTTTGGTAGACCTCTTGTCCCTGATGATTCTTGCAAAGATTCAGCCCCAAGGCATCCTCGGTTATGGAGAAGATTTTTAAAGGTTTTTACCATATATGTGCATGGAGGCCATCTTGGGTCAACGGACCATGACCATTTTAGCAATCTTTTGTTCCCCCACCCTAAGGAGGCTCCACATGAAATCTGAGCAAAATTGGCTCAGCGGCTTCAGAGGAGAAGTCATTTGAAAATGTTAATGGACGGAGGAAAAGTGATCACTATAGCTCATCCTGAGCAGAGGTCAGGTGGGTTAAAAAAAAAAAGTCCCACCCCCCTGGCGGCCATGGTTTTTGACGTATCATGACGGCTTGAACAATCTTGGTAGAAAGTTACAAAAGAAACATTTCTGCCGTGTTATATTGAAATCGGTCCAGTGGTTTCTGACAAGAAGATTTTTAAACTTTTCTGTATAGATATATAGGGAAAATAAGCCCCGCCCTCTGGTGGCCATGTTTTTTGAGGAATCCAAATGGCTTGAACAATCTTGGTAGAGGATTACTAAAGGAACCTTTCTGTAAAATTATATTGAAATTGGCCCAGTGTTTCTGACAAGAAGCTTTTAAAAGTTTTCCATATAGATATATACATGTAGGAAAAATAAGCTCCGCCCCCTGGCAGCCATGTTTTTTGACGGATCCAGATGGCTTGAACAATCTTGGTACAGGATCACCAAACAAACATTCCTGCAAAATTATATTGAAATCGGTCCAGTGGTTTCTGACAAGAAGATTTTTAAAGTTTTCTATATAGATATAAAGGGAAAATAAGCCCCGCCCCCTGGCGGCCACGTTTTTTGACGAATCCAAATGGCTTGAACAATCTTGGTAGAGGATCATCAAAGTAACACTCCTGCAAATTTATATTGAAATTGGTCATACTTTACTGGATGTATTTGGCCAGACAGTCCCGAGCAAACATTGTAAACCCCCATGAGATGCTACAAAATGCGGTGTCACATCAGGGGCTTAACTGTTTGCCACCCATTGAGCTATTTTTAGACAAAACATTCGGTAGTAAATTGTACTTGTTAGCTCACCTGAGCGCAAAGTGCTCATGGTGAACTATTGTGGTCAGTCGATGTCCGTCGTCCGTCATGCGACGTCAACAATTGATTTAAAAGCCTACTCCTACACCCCTGGGCAAATTGACTCGATACTTGGTAGGAAGCATCGGGGTGACTTGTACATCAAAAATAGCTAAAATCATGCCGATCGGAAATCCAAGATGGCCGCCATGGCCGCCATCTTGAAAATCTATTTTCGCTTCTTCTCCTGAACCGAAAGGCCAATTGACTCCAAACTTTCTAGGAAGCACTAGGGTGACTTGTAGATCAAAAATAGTTAAAATCTTGCCAATCGAAAATCCAAGATGGCCGCCATGGCAGCCATCTTAAATCTATTTTTAGCTTCTTCTCCTGAACCGAAAGGCCAATTGACTCCAAACTTGCTAGGAAGCATCGGGGTGACTTGAAGATCAAAACTAGCTAAAATCGTGTTGATCAGAAATCCAAGATGGCCACCATCTTGAAAATCTATTTTTCGCTTCTTCTCCTGAACAGAAAGGCCAATTGACTCCAAACTTGCTAAGAAGCATCGGGGTGACTTGTAGATCAAAAATAGCTAAAATCATGCTGATCGGAAATCCAAGATGGCCGCCATGGCAGCCATCTTGAAAATCTATTTTTCGCTTCTTCTCCTGAACCGAAAGGCCAATTGACTCCAAACTTGCTAGGAAGCATAGGGGTGACTTATAGATCAAAAGACGCTAAAATCATTCCAAACGGAAATCCAAGATGGCCACCATGGTGGCCATTTTGAAAATCTATTTTTCGCTTCTTCTCCTGAGCCGAAAGGCCAACTGACTCCAAACTTGGTAGGAAGCATCAGGGTGACTTGTAGATCAAAAATAGCTAAAACCATGCTGATCGGAAGTCCAAGAGGGCCACCCTGGTGGCCATCTTGAAAATCTTTTTTTCGCTTCTTCTCCTAAACCCAAAAGCTAGTTGACTTGAAACTTGGTAGGAAGCATCGGGGTGACTTATAGATTAAAAATGGCTAAAATCGTTCTGATTGGAAATCCAAGATGGCTGCCATGGTGGCCATTTTGAAAATGTAGATTTTTCACTTCTTCTCCTGAATCAAAAGGCTTATTGGCTTTAAACTAGGTAGGAAGCATCAGGGTTACCTGTAGATCAAAAATAGATAAAATCATCCCTATCAGAAATCCAAGATGGCCGCTATGACAGCCATCTTTAAAATCTATTTTTCGCTTCTTCTCCTGAATTGAAAGGCCATTTGACTCAAAACTTGGTAGGAAGCATTTAGGTGACTTGTAGATCTAAAATAGCTTAAATTGTTTGGATAGGAAATCCAAGATGGCTGTCATGGCGGCCATCTTGAAACTCTTTTCCTTTCACTTATTTTCCTGAACCAAAGGGCCAGTTAATTTGAAAATTGGTAGGAAGCATCAGGATGACATGTTGATATAAAAATAGCTAAAATCTTTCCGATTGGAAATCCAAGATGGCGGCCATCTTGAAAATCTATTTTTCTTTACTTCTTCTGAACTGAAAGACCATTTATTGACTCGAAACTTGGTAGGAAGCATCAGGGTGACTTGTAGATCAAAAAACGCTCAAATGGTTGCGATAAGAAATCTCAAATTGCGGCTATGGTGGCCATCTTGAAAATCTGTTTTGAACTTTTTCCCCTGAACCGAAAGGGGCAATTGACTTAAAGTTCATTGGAAGTATCGAAGTGACTTGTAGATCAACAGTAGCTAAAAGTCATTCTGATTGGAAATCCAAGATGGCTACCATCTTGTTTATGTTTATTATATTTCCCTGCCACTGTGCTGTTTACATGTATAAAATCATGATTCTTCAGAAACCACTTAGGCAATAGCAACCAAATTTCACATTGATCCTACTGTTGAAATGTGATTGAGAGTTTGTTCAAATGATCACGCTCCATTGACTGTCTTGCCATATATAATATTCATCTTAAAAATTAAGAACTGCTTAAAGGATGATCTTTTCATTAGTTGCGATGACAGGATTGGAAAAATGTTACATAACATCTGCATATCTGCACTCACAATGCTACTCAGGTGAGTGGCCCGTGGGCCTCTTGTTTAATTTTAAATAAAGTATGGTAAGGAGTTGAGGTGAGTAACCGACCCAGAAATCAAATTTCGGGTAAGGTGTTCACATGCTGTGTTTAAAGGAGTGTAGATACTGATGTAGTGTATGTACAAGAATCTCAGACATGTGACAGACTATTGAAGCGATATAATTATGAGCCTCTTCATGGGATAAAAATCTTATGCCATATGCGAATAACAAAGACACGTGGTTTTTGCTATGCGCAGTCTGATCAGCACCGTTGTTGTTCGCTGTCTAGACAGTAAACAACCTATCAAAACTTTCAAGACTAGCTAATCTGGCACAATGGCCGAGTTAGCCAGTCTACGGCTGAGTAAGCAGGTCTGAGTCTTATTTGGTCGAAAACCTCGAAGACAGGTTTTTCATGTCGTTGCTTATATATTATCTGTACTTTGACAAAGTGCAGGGAGACTTTGTAGCGGCATCACACAGTGCTAAACACAAGCTACAATTGGATTAATTAACGCATAATTTTACTGCAAGCATATTTTATTTTCGGGCTTCAGAAGGGGGAAAATAGGACCTTATGCACATACTCCTTTCAACTTCTTAAACCTCATTGAAATATATTTATATCGGAAAGATTATTAAATCCAGAAAATAGGAGCTTAATTTTGCAGTAAGGAGGGTGTACATGCCGAAAAATTGTTATGCCATGAATTATACGATTTTTGCTTAAAGGATCTGTTTTAAGGTCTTTGTGAACATGTCGCTTTGCGACAAATGTCTTATATTGAATTAATTTTCTCCGTAACACATTATCCAAGTTGATAAAATAATATATAGAGGCTGTTGCATTATGTGAGGGATTTTTACAGATCCCTCATTTATTATTCGGAACTAGCGAAACTATTTGGAACTAGCCAAATCAGTGGAGAACTTCACATTCATCACAAGGGCAGATAACCTAAGGCGAAGGACAAAGTCTTTGGTGTGATATTTCAAGGAAGGCTAGTACTCTGTATCAGCCAATAAAGTCCAAATTTTGATCAGCCACTTATTTGGAAATTGTTATGAAGCATAACTTTACCTGGTTCTAGCCAAATGACTGTATCTGATCAATTGTGCCAGCTTTAGTGTTCAGACAACAAAATTCACTTGCCTACACCTATATGCTTATGTGTGTGCAGAGTTGGAGCATGGGCATGTCACTATGACTTTGAGGATTCAAAATGTTCTTGGTATTTTTGCAGCTAATAAAAATTGTCCAGATAATTGAGGAGTGTGGGTAAAAAAATATTTCAGTCATTATAAATAAAGATAAAGAGCCTTAAATAAAAGGTTGCATATAAGAATTTAAGAAATAGACAACATAAGCTGTGTAGAGCTTTTAATGCTTATAAGTTCTTTCAACAGCTAGCCCTACTGGGATGTCCAACAGAACCATGATCAAAATCAAGATTTGTGATCTAGTTTGCTAAGTTTTTACTAAACATATGTGTACAGTATAATAATTACTGTATTTTTTAAGTCTAGTCCCATATAATTCACATCTTAGAATTTTTTGCTGTTATTATTTAGCCCGGTTTCATGTATTTTCACGTTACTAATGGTAAAACGTTTCATCATAACTACTTACAGAGACAAATGCTGAAAATAATTCTGAAGTCATCTAAATTATTATCTGAGCATTTATTTTATGTACAAATAATGCAGTTCTTTGGGTTTGATTTGTGAAAGCATTTGTGTAAACAAGCCAACCATGTTGCCGCCATTTTGAACCAAAAGCCATGTAACTTCGCGTTAATTAAATTTTTGGCAGAAAATCATCATGTAATTGTAATGTGATTTTTGCAAATTTTGGCCATTTTCAAAATAAAGTACGGATACCGTATTAATCCGCCTATAAGACGATTTGTTTATAAGACGGGGGCTGTTTTTGGGCTCTTCCCAGGCAGGATTTTGCTTTTAATTAATTATAAGATGGGTTAAAAAAATCGCCTGACGGAGACATTCCCTGCCACTCAGAAATTCCTAAAGTACATGAAGACATCGGCGATGATTGGTCAGATTTGTAAGTGAATTTATCACAGAGCAGGAATTTAAAAAAAACTCCCAACACCACTTACAAGCATGCATACTGTATTTAACTGTGTATAACACGCACCTTATTTACCCAGAAAACGTTTATAAAAATCCGATGTGTATTATTTATAGGAACACCAAAATCGGGACAGAAATCACCAAGATAATCGGTCGCGAAAACTCATGACATTCACGATCGCCCGTTAAAAATGCGAAATAGAATGATTGCTATAAGATATTCATGATTTTTTATACCTATCTCGCCCATACCAGAGTTCTGGCAGCTCAAAACAAGCAACTCGATCTGATTTGTAGTAATTTGATATCCTTTTCATGTCCATGCTTTTTTTGTTTACGCTTTTTTATTTTGCTGATCATGTGATCTCTTCAAAGGGAAACTACTCAAACAGGCATATGCATATGAATCTGTATTGATTACCGGACTTTGACAAGACTCAACCGTATCTTGAATAAATCAGCCTGCACAACTGATTTATTGTAGTTCAAAATAGGAAATAAATTTGGTAGAACATAAATATTGGCACGAACGATCATACATTGAAAAAATAAAAAAGTATTTAAGTTTATGCAATTATTAAAATTATTGATAATAAACAAAACCAACTGGGCTTTTGAGGTAGGTAGATCGGTCATTTGCATTTTATCTTTTATTTTCTTACCACCCAGCTAGCATTCTACGTAAATCTACATCGGGCCGTCATCGGCCCGTCAGCTACCCTGACGGGCCGATGACGGCCCGATATAGATTTACGTAGAATGCTGACTGGGCATATGTTTATCTTTTTTTTTTTTTTTTTTTTATTTAAACTTTTCTTCCAACTTACCAAAAAAATTGTTTGAAATAAACAATGTTTATGATAAAGAAAATCAAACTACCAGCATACATCTGTGCACTTAATTGGTTAATTGGCAGTCAGAATGACAACTAGTCGACTTTAGTTGTTGTTTGCATTGCCCTGAAGCACTGAGTTGATAATTTCACGTCTCAGTTAAGAAAGTGACACAAAGAAGGTGTTAATTATGAGAACACAAAAGAAATAACTACATTTTTATTATCATAGCGTCTGCAGTGGGGAAGCAAAGAACTGCCGACACTACATCAAGTTGCCTGAGGCCCATGGTAACAGAGCTGCACAACGAAAATTCAGTTAGCATTATCGTAAATTCGGCCTGTTTCTACTCTAAACCTTCCGAGTTCGGCCATTTTCAACTCAATCCTAGTGAAATTTGACACTTAGTATCTGGTGACTTAGTAAATAACGCACAGATAAATTCTTCGTGTTTTACATAGAACATCTCTTTTTTTTTATTTCAAAACTATTTAGCAAATATTCAGTGCGTGTTATACACGGGTGCGAGTAATACACAGAAAAATTCGGTACTTCACCTACAAAATTACCTTGCTGCTATTTCTGTCAAGGGACGAAGGTAAACATTATATCCTTCTACCGGTTTCGAAGATCGGCATTTTCCGTGACCACGTGGCACCACCGGACTTTGCCGAAAATACCGATATGGCCAAAGATCTTGATTATAAGATGGGTCTGGATTTTTGGGGGCTTTTTTTTTTTTTTTTTTTTTTTGGAAAAATCCCCGTCTTATAGGCGGATTAATACGGTACCTTAGATTTGATATTTTCATAGAAAAAATAAGTTAGTCTTAGCTGTAAAAAATGATTTAATAGATATAGGTGTAAATGTCATTAAGGACTGTTATCACCACGGTCAATATATTTCTTTTCTAAGCGAAATCACAAAACAACAGTGTATTTCTGAAAACAAACCTTGCCCACTAAAGCGTGACTTTGTATTTAAAACATCCAGCAGGTAGGTGGCGCTGCCGTTTATTTTCATTGAGAAATCAGTTTAACGCAATATTGAATTTAACGCGAAAATACATGGAGTATATTACTTTTATTCACACAGACTATTTAGGCTGACAAAATTAATCAGATAATTGATTAACTGATCTATAAATTCCACAAAAATGATTATCATTACAGATGTCTTATAATCAATGAGACGCCACATTTTGCAGCATCCCATCTGGGTCTACACTGTTTGCTCAGGCCTATTTGACCAAATACATACAGTAAAGTATAACATGGGAAGAGTCCTGCTCAGACAGACAAGTAAATTGACCAAATCTTTTGTGATAAATAATCGATCACAATGACAGGAGTGATAATCGACCAGATTAGCCAGCCTTAGAGTCTATTTATACATTGTATTTGCTGTATGATGATTCTAGCGAATAAAAAGAAAAGAAAAAAAATGCAACAATGTATCCATTTAAAGATACTGCCTCCAGATTTGTGGGACTTTTACCCAACCCGATCACATGATGAACAGGCCCTGCCTAAGGCAACTCTGCCCTGGAGACTATAGGCAGCCCAACTACTTCGCTGGCCCCGATGGGCGGGGGCCGTGGTCTGTGGGTCGTGATTTCTTAATACCCGATAATCAGTGCACGCCGGTAATAGGTACCAAGTTAGGCTACACTACCGGTCACAGGAGCTTGACATTGGATAATTTCTACTTATAGGGCCTGTCCTTCGAACCTTCGATTATTTCATAATCGTAGGGACAGGCCCTATAAGTAGAAATTAGCAAACGTCAAGCTCCTGTGCTACCGGTTGCCTACATGAAATGCACTTAACGGCATCAGGAATTTTGCTGAAGAACTGAACAAGTATCTGTTGTTGTTTTTCGCGTGCGACACACCATGAATTTCAAAAATGCAGGTAAAAGAAGCTTTCATGTCTGTAGCCTCGCGAAAAATAAACTGTTCGACAGCCGGTAGATTCTAGTAAACAAGCTGGTTGTCATACGACAACACACACAGTTGTCGCAACAAACAGAAGGTCGGAAACCAGACACGATACGTATTGCTGAGTATTGTTAAAGAAAACAAATATAACTGGCATTTTCCTTATATTTGCGTAGATTGTTTAGTTTTGATAATTCCTTTACTACAACAGCGGTGAGTCAGTTTGATTTGCATTCGCTCTGTATATCTCATGTTTGCAGGGAGACCATAAAATGATACCAATGAGCTGGGTTTCAAATTTGTGACATAACTACCTATCCTCCTTTACAAGAATGTATTTCATTTGAGTTGTGTCATCACAGCCTTATGCTTCCTCCCAGCTTGCTGACAGCTTAAATGAACACGGTTCCGCATTACTTGATTCACCCCTTATATGTGAAGAATTGCAAACCTCCCTGAATAAGAAACTTAAGTTAAGTGACACATCAAAAGATGGTTTGAGCAGTAAGAAATTTAAAAACAAAGAAAGTGCTATAGTCACACAGTTTCACAAGTTGGTGTCTTGTGGTCCCCAGTACATATGTACAAGTTGTTGTCAAACATTTTTCAGACATTCTGATGTTAAATTTGATATTCAGGGTCTAAAGCCGAGATGAAAAGACTCTGTACATTAGGACATAAAAGTGTGGAGGATAAGGAATGGATCTGTCAACAATGTGCTAATAGTTTGAAGAAAAATAACTTGAACAAATATCTTCCTTTTTGTCAAGCCCGCTTGCGCTGAGCAAGACATAGTCACCATAGCTGCATTTAAGTGTATATTAGTGAGTCCATCCGTATTTGTCCGTCCTAGCTAGAAATTTTGCATGCAGAATCATCTTTCAATGTAGTTTGAAATTTCTCCAAGACTTGGCCTTGAGGTCAGATTTGTCAAGGACATGCACTTATCAGCAGAATTTAAGAGTTTTTAAAGAAAGTCTTCTATTCAGGAAGTGCAATGCCCAGATGCTTGATATATTCCATAGAGCTCCATCTTATCGTATAGTATTGGTAGCATTGGAATGTCGTCTATCTTCTTTGCATGTATTGTGTAAAATTGCATAGAAGATACACAGCACTCCATTAGTACTTTACAAGCTAGCAGACTCTTAGGACTATTAGTCCTTTGATTCTTTTCATCCAGTTCTTGCTCTGCAACATGCTGTGGTGGTCAGCTGCCTGGTCATTAACTTGTAATCAGATACCTCTCCTTTCTGCAACGGCATCACAGTAGATATTTTAGTATTTCTTTTTTCACATTTAAAGTCAATTTGAATGTTATAGGTAGAAAGAGGGGAAAAAGTTAATAGACTTTTGTTTTTTAATCGTTGAAATTGGTCAAGAAATAAAGTTTTGCACAGTTCGTATAGGTAATAAAAGATGCAGTATTGGTTTCCATACTGCAGGAGTTAATTAGTTGTGTTACATAAGGTATGCATAATGATAAGATAAGAAAACATAGTTTACAGTTTTATGAGGCTAGTCCATCATGGATAGTGGTCTTTACACTAATCAGAGATGGTCGACTAAGTGTAGTGGACTTCAGTCGCAGCACTCTGCCTGTAACAATGTGATAGTGGACTTTACACTAATCAAAGATGGTCGACTAAGTGTAGTGGACTTCAGTCGCTGCACTCTGCCTATAACAATGTGATAGTGGCATTTACACTAATCAAAGATGGTCGACTAAGTGCAGTGGACTTTAATTGCTGGACTCTGTCTGTAACAATGTGATAGTAGCCTTTACACTAATCAAAGATGGTCGACTAAGTGTAGTGGACTTCAGTCACTGCACTCTGTCTGTAACAATGTGATAGTGGCCTTTACACTAATCAAAGATGGTCGACTAAGTGTAGTGGACTTCAGTCACTGCACTCTGTCTGTAACAATGTGATAGTAGCCTTTACACTAATCAAAGATGGTCGACCAAGTGTAGTGGATTTCAGTCGTTGCACTCTGCCTATAACAATGTGATAGTGGCATTTACACTAATCAAAGATGGTCGACTAAGTGCAGTGGACTTTAGTCGCTGCACTCTGTCTGTAACAATGTGATAATAGCCTTTACACTAATCAAAGATGGTCGACTAAGTGTAGTGGACTTCAGTTACTGCACTCTGTCTGTAACAATGTGATAGTAGCCTTTACACTAATCAAAGATGGTCGACTAAGTGTAGTGGACTTTAGTCGCTGCACTCTGCCTATAACAATGTGATAGTGGCCTTTACACTAATCAAAGATGGTCGACTAAGTGCAGTGGACTTTAATCGCTGGACTCTGTCTGTAACAATGTGATAGTAGCCTTTACACTAATCAAAGATGGTCGACCAAGTGTAGTGGACTTCAGTCGCTGCACTCTGCCTATAACAATGTGATAGTGGCATTTACACTAATCAAAGATGGTCGACTAAGTGCAGTGGACTTTAGTCGCTGCACTCTGTCTGTAACAATGTGATAATAGCCTTTACACTAATCAAAGATGGTCGACTAAGTGTAGTGGACTTCAGTCACTGCACTCTGTCTGTAACAATGTGATAGTAGCCTTTACACTAATCAAAGATGGTCGACTAAGTGTAGTGGACTTCAGTCGCTGCACTCTGCCTATAACAATGTGATAGTGGCCTTTACACTAATCAAAGATGGTCGACTAAGTGCAGTGGACTTTAATCGCTGGACTCTGTCTGTAACAATGTGATAGTAGCCTTTACACTAATCAAAGATGGTCGACTAAGTGTAGTGGACTTCAGTCACTGCACTCTGTCTGTAACAATGTGATAGTGGCCTTAACACTAATCATAGATGGTCGACTAAGTGTAGTGGACTTCAGTCACTTCACTCTGTCTGTAACAATGTGATAGTAGCCTTTACACTAATCAAAGATGGTCGACTAAGTGTAGTGGACTTCAGTCGCTGCACTCTGCCTATAACAATGTGATAGTGGCCTTAACACTTATCAAAGATGGTCGACTAAGTGCAGTGGACTTTAGTCGCTGCACTCTGTCTGTAACAATGTGATAGTAGCCTTTACACTAATCAAAGATGGTCGACTAAGTGTAGTGGACTTCAGTCACTGCACTCTGCCTGTAACAATGTGATAGTAGCCTTTACACTAATCAAAGATTGTCGACTAAGTGTAGTGGACTTTAGTCGCTGCACTCTGTCTGTAACAATGTGATAGTAGCCTTTACACTAATCAAAGATGGTCGACTAAGTGTAATGGGCTTCAGTCGCTGCACTCTGCCTATAACAATGTGATAGTGGCCTTTAAACTAATCAAAGATGGTTGACTAAGTGCAGTGGACTTTAGTCGCTGCACTCTGCCTGTAACAATGTGATAGTGGCCTTTACACTAATCAAAGATCGGCGACTAAATGGAGTAAATTTTAGTATTTATTGTTGTACATGTAATGGCATCTAAAAACTTCGTAAGCAGTAGACTGCATTCAGCCAATGGTAATTTGATTATAGCCTTTACACTAATCAAAGATGGGCGACTAAGTACAGCAGACTTTAGTATTCACTGTTTTAGTGACCTCTAGAAATTCCTGCAGGAACAGATTGCTTTCCGTCTGTGGCAAGCTACATGTAATAATGGGATTTACACTAATCAAAGCTAGGGGGCCAAGTAGTGTGGATTTTAGTGTCTTTCACTTAAGTCGCTTTCACTGTTTTAATGGGCTTTAGAAATTCCTTAACCCCTTTATGCCGAGTGGAATCTTCTACCATAACTCTTTGGACTGATCCATTTCCAATAGAAGGAGTGTCTGGTTGGTTTTTATTATAACCATATTATAAAAAAATTCCTGTATTTAATGCAAACAGTGTAGACCCTGATCAGACGCCGCGTTCTGTGGCGTCTGTGGCGCCTATGTCCCTTTTAAGGCACGCTAGGCTTAAATGGGATAAGATTGCATTCCACCTGTGCAAAGAATTTCTCCCTACCCTTCCTGGGCGCACATGCAATTTTGTAGGATCTGCTTGGAGACAGTAATATCACCTTGAAAGAATCACAATTCTTTTGATGGTCATAGTTTGGTCATACATGGTAGAAAAGTCCCTTTTCACGCAAATCAACCCTTTTTGACTAGCATCACCATTGTGCATCTGGCAATAATCATGAGCATAAGAAAATGACATAAATTGTTTATTTAAGATTAAAATGCTGCTTGCGGGCAGATAAAAATTTAACCAATCAAAAGGGGCATCACTAACCTTCTAAGACTTCATAGCCCTTTTCTTTTATGCCACTTGCCAGGGACCATTTATAAATAACTGGTTCCCTATTCTATCTCATTAGCATCACCATTAAGTATAATTAAATTTCCTACAGCTATCTGATTTTTTCGGTCATGTGGGCCGCCGGTTGACAAAAACGCCCTTAGGGCATATACGAATGGCTAAGCCCCAGAGTTAGCACAGTCACGCGTTAGGTCAAGATCATCGCAGTTAATCCGATATCTTCAACAAGATTCCTATGTTATGTAGGCGAACAGCGAAGATCCTTACCAGGCTGCGCGGATGCGCAGCCTGGTCTGGAGTTTCGCGGTTCGTAGATGGTCTAATGTCCCTTTTCTCAACCACCGGCCCAAGCATGCCAAGGAAGCTGCCAAACTGTGCAACTGCAACATATTCTGTACAAAAGAATATATTATGTTAGTAAACTTTTCAAGTGGATGTGGAAAATACAGTTAGATATCAGTTTAATTCAACTGAGTGTCTACGATAAAGCAGGATTCTTATTAGATGAACCTAGTAAGTATTTGAATATGGATTGGATTGCACTGTTACCTATCAAGTGAGATAATAGAAAATCTACTGTACAAAAAATAAAACAAAATAAATAAATAAATAAATATATAAATAAATAAGTAAATAAATAAATAAATAAATAATTTAGAACGCATTTGATATCTTAACCTTGATTGTTTTCAACTGTATTATAGTATTTGTACTCTGGGGTGGTCGGGTGTGGCGAAGGTGTCGTGTATCTTACGTCACCGGGGCGTCCAACTGATATTGGCTTACAGTTGGGTAAGGCCTGCTATCCTTGTAGCATGTAAGGGTAGAGGGGAAATGCTTTCAAATCTTCTGTTTCTTCACTTTCATTCCTGTTCCTCTTTGTTCACGGTCCCTCTCTTTCATCTCCTCTACTATCTCTTCTATCTCTTTTCTCCCTTTCTCTGGGAGACGACACAAAACGACCCTCAGGGATTGACGTGTCGTTAAAATGCAACACAATCAGTCAATCAATCACGAATTGCTACTCTTTATAATTAGTTAATTTGTTTTCCCGCATTTAATGTGGGTCTGTGTTGGAAGCTAAGCAAATAGAACATTATATGAAACCAACATTTCTATTGTTTAAACAAGAAGTAATTAGGTCAGACCATGCCATGATCAACGACTTGCGCAAGGAAACAAGACGCGTCGAATCCTCAGTAAGTGTACCCACCACGAAAATTTGTCGAGGCGGTTCTAACGAGGTACTCGTTAGAACCGCCAACGAGTACTCGTTAGAACCGCCTAACGAGTACCCACAATCTATGTTTTGCGCAGAAATATGAGAAGTATCAGAAAATTTTCATTTTTTTTTTGGTGGTAAAATTTTCAGTATATTTGAATAGGCGTGTTCTCGTAATGCTTTCAGACATGTGCGTCCACAAAGGCTCTGACCCACGTAGTCTGATCGAGGTGTCGGCTGTCCGCCTGAATATTACGTTAACACACCCGTGGGAAATGCATGCTTCTTAGCCAAAGCTAATTTTTCACCAAAATTACTGATATTTTTGGGTCGACTGTTTACAAACGAGCTATGGTATACAGACATAAATCTACAACGGGCCGTTATCGGCCCGTCAGCTACCCTGACGGGCCGATAACGACCCGCTATAGATTTATACGCTAAAATTTCCTCATAGCAGTTGTCCACATGATTATCATTGACCAATGTAATATTACATGTAAAAGCTCAAATGGTTTATGTGTTTCTTGAAAGACTCTGTGGCAAAAAAAAAAAAAAAAAAAAAAAAAAAAAAAATCAAAATGACGTACAGGTTTTCATTCTAGACTAGCTCCAATACCTAGTGATTAACGTGTTAATGTTTATAATTCTCGTTGATATAGTCATTAAAATAAAACAAAAGCAATGGTAACATGCTGAGATTATGAAGCACTGCTTCTTTATGTTAGCATGTTCATATTGTCTTGGTTTTATCAAAGTGGGTACATGAAAGAGACTTATATGAAAAAGAATAAGTTTAGATAGGCTGGGGACTGGAACCATCTAGTATTAAAATCCTGGGCCCAGTTGTTCAAAACTCACGATGTCCTTAGTTAACGATACGTTAAAATTTACATCGAGTGATATGCAAATATGCTGATTTTTTTGCTGAAAAATGTGAGTAGCACATTTTTTTTCAGCAAAAAAATATCAGAATATTGTGTATTGAATCCGCGAAGACAGTTAACGAAATGACCCTTAACGAGCTCATTAAGCTAACGACGCTTTGAACAATTGGGCCCAGCATTCTATGCATCCCTAGCAATGTTTAATTGCAGGTTTTGCAGTTCTTTTGAAGGCAGGAGGTGCATGCTATTTTGCTGTTTATGGGATGAAAATTATTGATATTTTCCTACTTTGCACAGAAAATGAGAAAATGCATTTCATTAAACTTCGAAGATAATGTAAATGAAATGTCAGATAATAAGGGAACGATTTCTTAATGTTGTCTGTTTATATTTAGACTCAGCAAGTTAAACTTTAAACTTTCAACTTCGGAGCCTTTCTAATGTGTTTACATATTGTTAGGCTCCATTCCTTTGTTGTGGCGGTTTAATAAATAAGAAAAGTGTCATAAATTTCTTTGTTTTTTTTTTCTCAACCATAAAGAAATAAAAAACGTTCAGGTAGCAAGGGAAACAAAGGAGGTAGTTCGAATTAGCCATGGTAAACAAGCCATCGGTGTTCGAGTCATTGATGTTTTACTGAATAAGGAAAGAGAAAGTTATGATGCGCCCATAAATCCATACCTTTCAAATTTACAAGGTGCATCATAGAAGACAAACACACATTTTTGCAATATGAACTTTATGGAGAGAAGCCTTCCTGCTGCCAAATTTTAATCTCGGATAAAATTCACAGTTCAAAATTTTATTTAGGGAGAAACAGACAAGGTGTGTTTATTTTTAGATCTATACCAGTTCATAAAACATCATATCAGTAATGTTTTGGACATGCGTTGTATCATTTTCGCAGGTTTTGCATGTAATTAAGAAAGAACAGATTCTTATTTACATGCAAAACCTGCCAAAAGTGATACACCATATACATACATATATGTGTATGTATGTATGTATGTATGTATGTATGTATGTATGTATGTATGTATGTATGTATGTATGTATGTATGTATATACTGACATGCTGTTTTATGAATTGGTATTAGACCTAAAAAAAATAAACCTCATAATGTTATCTCTCGAATAATGGCACCGTAGATCGTTAGTTAGATCACTTTCATGAGATAAACGATCGCTTTCATGAGATAAAATGTGACGTGTGACATATTAATATTGCATTTCTTTTACGTCGGTATGCAACATTTATTTTGTGATGTCTATCGTCTCTAAAACAGGCAACACTTAGCGGATTTCTGAATTCAACCGGTCCCCGAGCTCATTATCGTTTCATAAGGATATAAGGATATAGTAAAAAGGGATACTGTGAAATATATCGATGTCTCTTCATCGCCATCTCGTAAACATTTCAGCACGATGACATCTATATTTCTACGTCGTTACTGACATAAGGCCACTTTTTCAGCTTTTTTTTTTTTCAAATATTTTTCTTATTTACCCATAAAAATAAATGTTCTGGGAGGCGCTTCTAATTTGTAACCACATGACTTCGTGAAGAAAAAAGGAAACTAGAGCTGGTGTTTGTAAAACACTATGGCCCCAACTGCCTGACTCTAACACTGCTTGACTCCAACACTGCTTGCCCATGACGGTAACAACAGTACAAATATACGAGATTTCAATGTTATTTTATTAAAAGGGAAATAACTCTAAAATGGGAGATAACTCGGATAGGAAAAAATATGGGTCACCTATTTTTTCATGAGGAATCCATATATGAAATTTCAAACTAGCATGCACAGTTCAAACCTTATGCTATGCATCAAAAAGTGTGCAATGTAAAAATGGCCAAAATGACAAAGGGCCATAACTCAAGAAGAACTTTTCAGAATTTATTCAAATGTTAATCAGGTCAGCTACTCATCGCTTCCTATCTATTTCTTTAATTTCATGGCTCTAGCTTCAATAGTTTTTAGATATTTTGCTGACAAGACTTCATCAATATTTTTTCAAAGGGCCGTAACTCAGGTAAGGGGCATAATCCTGATAAGAAAAAACATATGTGTCGAATATTTTTTCATGTGAAATCTAAATATGAAATTTCAAAACCCTAGCATGCACAGTTCAAAACTTATGCTATGCATCAAAAAGTGTGCAATGTAAAAATGCCCAAATTGACAAGGGGCCATAACTCAAGAAGTACTTTTCAGAATTTATTCAAAGTTAATCAGGTCATCTACTCATCGTTACCAACCTATTCCTCAAATTTCAAGGCTCTAGCTTTAATAGTTTTTGAGATAGCTTGCTGACAAGATTACATCCATATTTTTTCAAAGGGTCATAACTCAGGGAAGGGGCATAATCCTGATAAGAAAAAAAAATACGTATCAGCTATTTTTTCATGAGGAATCCATACATGAAATTTCAAAACCCTAGCATACACAGTTCAAAACTTATGCTATGCATCAAAAAGTGTGCAATGTAAAAATGCCCAAAGTTATAAAGGGCCATAACTCATGAAGTAATTTTTAGAATTTATTCAAAAGTTAATCAGGTCATCTACTTATCAATATCAATCTATTCACCAGGTTTCAAGGCTCTAGCTTCAATAGCTTTTGAGATATTTTGCTGACAAGATTTTATCCAAATTTTTTCAAAGGGCCATAACTGAGGAAAGGAGCATAATCCTGATGGGGAAAAAATACGTGTCAGCTATTTTTTTCATGAAGAATCCATATATGAAATTTCAAAACCCAAGCATGCAGGTTCAGAAGTTATGCTATGCATCAAAAAGCGTAACGGACGGACGCACGGACGGACGAACCCACGAAATGGGAGTTATGTGATGGCTATTTTAAGTGACGTTTCTCCACGTTTTTTGTGACTTTTCAAACGTTCTAACGAAATGGCAGTTATGTGACATTGTCCAAATTTAAAGTGACCCATTAATACTTTGATTGTAAATTCAGATATAATAACTCAAGTGCATTGATACTATTATTTAAATCAATGGTCACTTAAATTATTGAATGGATCACATAAATGCATGAACAGGAGTCACATAAGAACCTTAATTCACATATTTTTTTAGACAAGCGTCACATAAATTACTGATGGATGTCCATATGAATGGACAAAGATACCTATATAATTTATGTGACTCTTCCCCATTTGTGGAGTAGTCACATAAAATGTATTTCGGCATAAACAACAAAAAGCTTTTTAAGTGACAGTCACTTAGAAAGAAACAGTCACATATAGTCACTTTCAGCAAAAAAACAGTCACATAACCATTATTTCGTTAGAACGGACGGATAGACGGACGCACGCACGCACAAACGCCCCAGAAGCAATATGCCCCTCCAACTTCTTCGAAGTTGGGGACATAAAAAATGGTCCTGAACTGGAACATTTAATCCTTAAATTCCTGTAATTTAAGCAAACAGTGCAGATCCTGATCAGACGCCATCTGATCTGGGTCTGCACAGTTTGCCAATGTCCAAGTCCAGTGCTTACAGATTAACCCTCTTTGCAGTGCACTCTGACGTCACGGCGACAAGAATAGCGCGGCTATAGATAACCGTTACCTGGGCAGTTAACGCTAATCACGTCGACAACATGTGGATTGGAAACCAATCCACCCAAATATTTGGTAAAGTGTACACATTTCATTTTGTAATATGGAGAAAAACCTTTAAAACCTTAAACTAAGACATATTTATGCAATATAAAAGATTGATTGAAATACGAAAATAACAAAGCAAACTGAGATCAGATTTAAAAAAAGAATATGTATATGGAAAATTCCTTTACTTCTTTAGTTATCACTCAGTGAATTCAGCAGAGGATAAATTGATTTTATTTTTTCCTATTTTTGTCAGAAAATAGGCTTTAACATCACTTACCTCAGGAGACTATTTGCAAGAACTGTCAGAACCTATTTTTCCCTAAAATACAAAAACATTTCAAAATATCGCCTGCAGAATGCAGCATGATATGAAAGGAAACTTGCCCAACATATTATGAAAGGAAACAATTTTACCCCGCACGGTATGAAAGTAGACAATTTTAACATAGCATGTTGTGAAAGGATACGATTTGCAGGAAGCGCAACAACCTTTTATTTCTGGCAAAAAAACAACAACAACAAAACAACAACAACAAAAAACAACCCCCCCCCCCCCAAAAAAAAAAAGAGAAAAAAAACAACAAAAAAAAAAACAACAAAAACTATTATATCAAACTGTCTCCTTCAGAAATTTTTACCCGGCAGGTTATGTGTTAATAATGTAGACCCTTGCAAACCTTTATTTTAACTATAACCCATGAGTCAAGCCCTTGAGCCAAGCGCATGGATCGGTCCCTTCAGTCTATCCCATAAACCCATCCCTGTTTTTTCAGTATGCCATATATTATTATGGAACAAACGAAATGGCGAAGCATATGTCAAAAGCCGCAGTAATTCATTTGGCGGCAGTAATCTGTTGATAACCATCCCGGAATTGACATTAAAAATTGATGGAAATCTCTGTACGCTTAATAACCTTTTCTGTTGACATTTGTTAGCGGCCCTCAAAATTTGTCAGCATTCCTCAAAAGGTATATACCTTAAAACTTATGAGAACTGCGAAAGTAAGGATCAACCTGGATATTCACAACGTCTTAGAAAGGTGTCCATATCATTACGAAAACACGCCTATTCAAATACACTGAAAATTTTACCACCAAAACATGGCAATTTCTCGGATAAAAAATTCTGATATTTTTCATAGTTCTGCTCAAAACATAGATTGTGGGTACTCGTTAGAATCGTCTGAGTTTTTTTAGCAAAATAAGACAAAAATAATGTATACCCCTGTAAACCCCTGTTTTACTATATAAAAGTGGGGTTTAAGGGGGTCAAAATCATATAGGAATATTTTTGTGATGTTAAGTAACTACACTCTAAGAAGGTGAGGAGATTAATTCCGCGCCAGACCGCTCGGATCGTCACAAAAACACGCCTAATTTTGACCCCCTTAAACCCCACTTTTATATAGTAAAACTAGGGTTTACAGGGTATACATTATTTTTTCTTATTTTGCTAAAAAACCATAGATTGTGGGTACTCGTAAGAACCGTCTAGCCGTGGCGGTTCAAACGAGTACAGACAATCTATGTTTTGAGCATACTAAAATATTCAGCAGATGACATTTTGAAATATTTTGCTTATATATCCTAGAAAAAAAAAGAGTTTGATATTTGATGTGAAATGAGACAATATGCATGAAATGTCAAACCGAATATTCTGTCAAAGACTTTAAAATGTCATAAATTTGTCGTCTGCTGAAATTGCTAAAGGTGAACCCATTTAAGCCTAGCGTCCCCAGAAAAGGGATATTGGCAGACAGTGTAGAACCAGATCAGACGCCGCAGATTGCGATCGCGGCGTCTGATCAGGGTCTACACTGTTTGCATTAAAATCAAAAGTTTCTTTAAAAATGGTATTAATAAAAACTAACCAGACACCCCTTATATAGAAATGGACCTGACCAAAGACGTGAATTAGAAGAGTCCATGCGGCATAAATGGGTTTATGTAATTTGCCAAATGAAGCAGTGACGGCTGGGGGAGTAGCCGGCTGCTGCTTATTGGTACATAATTCCGATAAAACAGGTGCAGCTGACAGTTACTATAAAGACAATTGTATCTGCTTGACATGACTTTAACAGTGTTGACTGGACAGTAAAACTCCAAATAAAAACGACTAAAAGGAATGGTTATAAAACAAAGGTAAGACTTAAATAATTAAGCTCCTTCAATTAGGTTTTGTAGAAATGTGTTTTGGACATAGGTTTGAAGGTATATTATAAATGCGTTTATTAATGCATATTGAACAAAGGTTTGTAGGAATGTATATTGAAGATAGGTTGTACATGAGCTTATTATTGTGTATCTAATATATGTTTTGAGGGTTAAGGCGGTGGTTTTGGTGTTAGTTCTTTTTTGTGAGACTATGTAGCTGTCCGGCGCGTTGGTTGTTCTTTGTGTGACCTTGTGACTATTCGCTGTGTTCGGGTTTTTCTTTGTGTGACCTTGTGGCTGTTCGCTGCATGTTGGCTGTTTTTTGTGTGACCTTGTGACTATTCGCTGTGTTCGGGTTTTTCTTTGTGTGACCTTGTGGCTCTTCGCTGCGTGTTGGATGTTCTTTGTGTGACCATGTGTTGGTTGCTCTTTGTGCGACCTTGTGACTGTTGGCTGTGTTGATTGTTCATTGTGTGACCTTGTGGCTGTTCGCTGCGTTCGTTGCTCTTTGTATGCCGTTGTGGCTGTTCGCTGCGTGTTGGCTGTTCTTTGTGTGAGCATGTGACTGTTCGCTGCGTGATGGCTGTTCTTTGTGTCTTTCGTGGCTCTTCGCTGCATGTTGGTTGTCCTTTGTGTGATCGTGAGGCTATTCGCTGCTTGTTGGCTGGTCTTTGTGCGACCTTGTGGCTGTTTGCTGCGTTGGTTGTACTTTTAGTGACCTTGTAGCTGTTCGCTGCGTGTTGGCTGTTCTTTGTGTTACCCTGTGGCTGTTCGCTGCATGTTGCTTGTTCTATGTGTGACCTTGTGGCTGTTTGCTGCGTTAGTTGTTCTATGTTTAACCTTCTGACTGTTCGCTGCGTTGGTTGTTCTTTGAGTGACCTTGTGGCTTTTCGCTGCGTTGGTTGTTCTTTGTGTGATCATGTGGCTGTTAGTTGCGTTGGTTGTTCTATGTTTAACCTTCTGACTGTTCGCTGCGTTGGTTGTTCTTTGAGTGACCTTGTGGCTGTTAGCTGCGTTGGTTGTTCTATGTTTAACCTTCTGACTGTTCGCTGCGTTGGTTGTTCTTTGTGTGATCATGTGGCTTTTTGCTGCGTTGGCTGTTCTTTGTGTGACCTTGTGGCTGTTAGCTGCGTTGGTTGTTCTATGTTTAATCTTCTGACTGTTCGCTGCGTTGGTTGTTCTTTGTGTGATCATGTGGCTTTTTGCTGCGTTGGCTGTTCTTTGTGTGACCTTGTGGCTGTTAGCTGCGTTGGTTGTTCTATGTTTAATCTTCTGACTGTTCGCTGCGTTGGTTGTTCTTTGTGTGATCATGTGGCTTTTCGCTGCGTTGGCTGTTCTTTGTGTGACCTTGTGGCTGTTAGTTGCGTTGGTTGTTCTATGTTTAACCTTCTGACTGTTAGCTGCGTTGGTTGTTCTATGTTTAACCTTCTGACTGTTAGCTGCGTTGGTTGTTCTTTGTGTGACCTTGTGGCTGCCCGCTGCGTTGTTGTTCTTTGTTCAACCTTGCGGCTGTTTGCTGCGTTGGTAGTTATTTGGCTTTTCGCTTCGTGTTGCTTGTTCTTTTATTGACCATGTGGTTGCTCGCTGCGTGTTGGTTGTTCTTTTTGTGACCTTGTGACTGTTCACTGCGTTGGTTGTTCTTTGAGTGACCTTGCGGCTGTTCGCTGCGTATTGACTGTTCTTTTAGTGACCTTGTAGCAGCGGTTCGCTGCGTGTTGGTTGTTCTTTACGTGACCTTGTGACTGTTTGCAGCGTAGTTTGTTCTTTGAGTGACCTTGTGGCTTTTCGCTGCGTTGTTGTTCTTAGAGTGACCATATTGTTGTTCACTGCATATTGGCTGTTCTTGTAGTGATCTTGTGGTTGTTCGCTGCTTGTTGGCTGTCCTCTATGTGACCTGTAGCTGTTTGCTGCGTCTTGGTTTGTTCTTTGCGTGACCTTGTTGCTGGTCGCTGCGTGTTGACTGTTCTTTGTGTGACATTGTGGCTGTTCGCTTCGTGTTGGCTTGTGTGTGTGCGTGTGTGCGTGTGTGTGTGTTAGCTGCGTATTGACTGTTCTTTGTGTGTCCTTTTGGCTGTTTAATGCAGGCCTTTTTTATGTTTTGTCTCTTGTCGGTGTTCGTTGTCTTATTGTTGGATTTAGTGGATTCTTTCTAGCATTGTAATCACTTTGTTGGGAAACGGGAATTGGTTGCTTTGCTTTTCTGTTGTTGGTGGCGTGTTTACTGTCTGTCATGGTCTGTTTGTTCTTCCTTTTGATGATATTGTTAGGCTATAATCTGTGACTGTCGTCATTCCTGGACATCTTCCATGTTATTTTTGTACATACCGTATTCGACATAATTACCGCACCTACCCCTAAGAGCGCACAGTCGAGTAATTTCGTGGTCTTCAGATGACAGCTAATGTACTTTTTGTCTACTTCTTTATAAAGGCATATGGTGTGGATAGCCATTTGAATTGCATCGACTGGTCGATGCAATTCAAATGACTACCCACAACATATGCTTTTATGAAGAAAATCAGATAAAATTCGCCTAAACATCATTCAATAAGTACTTTGCTGATCTTTTTCAAAGTGTACTCTTAGTAGATATATGCATATTTTACCACAAGTGAAAGTGAAAAAAAAATAAATAAAAAATAAATAATAAAAAATAAAAAAATAAAAAAAAAAAATAAATAAATATATATATAAAAAAAATAGGCACACAGTGCGGTAATTAGATCGAATACGGAAGGTTGGTTTATGTATAGTTGGTTTGGTTTTGTATCGTGTACAAAGTTTTTTTTTTATTCTTTTGATAACATGATTGTTTGTTAAATTAATACTAAATAAGATCAACAAATTTTCCGTCTTATTTTTTTTTGTTATTTCATAAATCATATTTCACTGCGTAACATTCATTTATCGGCAATATAGGCAAATTCAGCCAATGATAAATTAATGATAATGTTCTCGTTTTCTACAGGAAATAGTTCTGGCATTTCATGTAAATTGTCTAAGTGTTAAATTATTATATAAAACCTGTGTGATATATATTTGCAAACTATTAGAGATAATATCATATATTTCTTGTACTGCATAATGGCAACAATAATTTATGTCTTCCGTATTAACAACTACAACTATTTATATAATAATAATAATAATAATAATAATAATAATAATAATAACGGAGTCGCTATTTGCAGTCGACTGCAAATAGTCAAAAAACGTTAAAATGGCTACTTGCAGTCGACTGCGAACAGTCAAAAAACGTTAAAATGACTTTTTTGCAGTCGACTGCAGATAGCCGATAAAACGTTAAAAGTCTATTTGCAGTTGATTGTAGATATGAGGGCTATATGCAGTCATTCCAGTGTCATATCAACTCGATGTGGATTCTGTAGATCGAAAGAAGAAATGTCCCATAGAAAGTATCTTTGATTGAGCATATTTTACGCTTACTTCGATGGATGTTTTACGTCCCCGTCCACACATTTTAGGTCACTTTGGAGACGTTGCTTCTCTCATTTGTTGAGAATGTGTATGTCATGCACTGTTTTGTCTGGTGCTTTTAAGTTTCATATTCTAATTTTTGCGAATTATGAAGCATCAAGCGACAGGAAAAATATAATGCGACTGCATATAGCCATTTTAACGTTTTGGGCTATCTGCAGTCGACTGCAAATAGTCATTTTAACGTTTTTAGCTATCTGCAGTCGACTGCAAATAGTCATTTTAACGTTTTTAGCTATCAGCAGTCGACTGCAAATAGCCATTTTAACGTTTTTAGCTATCTGCAGTCGACTGCAAATAGTCATTTTAACGTTTTTAGCTATCTGCAGTCGACTGCAAATAGTCATTTTAACGTTTTTGGCTATCAACAGTCGACTGCAAATAGTCACTTTAACGTTTTTGGCTATCTGCAGTCGACTGCAAATAGTCATTTTAACGTTTTTAGCTATCTGCTGTCGACTGCAAATAGCCATTTTAACGTTTTTAGCTATCTGCAGTCGACTGCAAATAGCCATTTTAACGTTTTTTGATTATTTGCAGTCGACTGCAAGTAGACTAATTCTAATAATAATGGTATTATTGTTATTATTATTATTATTATTATTATTATTATATAAGTAGTACTACTGGGTTTAGCCTGAATCGCTTCATTCGTAATTCCAACTATTTTATCAGTTTTGTCAGCATTGAGGTTGTATACATCTAAGATTTAACCGCTACGTCATCAGAAACACTTTCTCAAAGCAATCATTTATATTTTTATTTTACTTCACTGCAAATGGTATGAAGTGCCGTGTCGCGACCGTAAACTCAATAGTGCAGATTATATTTTTATTTAAAGTGGCTGTTAACGGCCAACCGTAAATAACCAATAAAGTTAAGTTGGCTATTTACAATCGAGCGTCAATTGACAAAAATCGTGATTTGCTATTTACAGGCAACTGTAAAAAGTCAAATAGTCCCTGCTTCACTAAGCTACACAATCACAAAGCAACATACAAAATAACATAAAAAATAACAAATTAAGAAAAAGGCTTCAAATGGGATGGGGAAAAGAAGCATCCCGCAGCCATGTGCCTCAAAGCAACCCATTGAACGAATAATACCATAACCATTCCGCTTAGAATGACCAAGGTCTTTAAACCACCAAGGAGTTAAAACTTGGATCCTAATCTTCAACTCTGGTTCCAAAATAAGAAGATTTTTTATTGGTTAACTTAGATGCCTCCTAACTCAATCCGTGTATCATCACATACAACCAATTAAATCGCATTAAATAACTGCGGTAATGTACAGAAGTCTTCAATTTCAATCTAAACTGTTGAGAGGTATTGGTCTTCTTAAAACGATGGCTTGCATACAACAAAGAAAAAAAAAATGAAAAAAAAAAAATAAATAAATAAATAAATAAAATAAACAAAAAATAAAATAAAATAAAATAAATAAAAAGACAGCTCAGTTTGAGCAAGGCTTTAGTCTTCTGCTCACATAAGTACTACTGTAGTAGTATATATTGGAGAAAACCATAGGCTCTTGTCAAACTGTGTTTGTGCAAGCTGATCTGGACCGTTGCTGTTACACTGGCGCTGCACGAATGAGGTTAGGCTGATTATTTTAATTACTGGATCGATTGTTTACAGTCAAAGAATAATATACAGACGCTAAAATTTCTTACGGTTGTTGTCCACGTGATTATCACTGACCAATGTAATCAAACCGCGCGTTTGACGAAATCCAGGTGACGGTTATTTATAGCCGCGCTATTCTTGTCGATGTGACGTCAGAGTGCTGTCGATAGAGGGTTATCTTTAAATCCTGGACTGGGACATTTTGGACTTTAGCAAACAGCGCAGATCCAGATCAGACGCCGCCGAACGCGGTGTCTGATCAGAGTATGTACTGTTTGCATAAATTACAAGAAGGTAAGGGTTTTATGAAACAGCCTTGAGTCACCGTTCATGTGTATTTTCCCAGCCTACATTCAGAGACAGTCGACCTGCACTGTTCTAACAGGTATTGGTTTTTGTCTTCAGGTTGAAAGGTTTACTCTACAGTAGTTGATGGAACACAGAACGAACACGTTTTAGAAAAGTTACATAACATCACCCCAGCTAGCATTCTTTATAAATCAACAGCGGACCGTTATCGGCCCGTCAGCTACCCTGACTATAGATTGATGTAGAATGCTTACTGGGATGAATCTTTTTATTATTATTTCAGATATGGAATATCATTTCGCAACAATCGATACAGGAGTTTACATAATCATTGCTGCTATCTTTCTGAACAACATCGAAGAATGTGTATTTGAAATACCGGTAGGTTTCCGGGCAGCACCCAGCGTAAACTCTGGAGAAGCAGTCAACATAACAGTCCTCGTAGAGGAGTTTATACTAGTTTGTGGTTCGAATGCTAAACTATGTCATCCCGAAAATTCCTCCTACAAGTTTTACTATTCGGAGTGTTTACCCCGAATAACAAGTTGCAAAAGTAAATGTGCAATGACACAGTCATGTCCACCCGATGCCGATACTGCTTACTTGAGTGTATTTTGTGTGTCTACTGATATATACCCTACATCAAAACACAGTCCAGTAGGCAATTACATGGTTGTAAATTCCCATACGAAAGCTGCAATACTGTCAGATGTAGAAAAGCGCTGCAGTGATTTGGATGAACTGACTCAAACAAACCTATTTGACGAACAATTTAGACCTGTTATATCAACGCAGTCCAAATTAACATATAGAAACAAATTCTGTGCATATTCCTATGGCGATATGGACTTAATTCCTTTCAAATTACAGTTATTGTGTAATAGTCCTTTGAACATAAATTCATTTTCATCGCTACAAGAGTTACTAAATGCATTTAAATCAAATGCATGCAATGTGTCATACGCTCCACCGGATGAGATGCAGTTAGAAGTTCAGAATTGTTCACTATTCTCCCGAATGATCTCCAGATGTAATGAGACAGGCTTATGGCGTAGCTATAATTACCAAATTGATTGGGCGTGTGATAACTTTAACTCTTTTGTTTACAAGAGATATTATAAAAATGTATTCTGCTACATCTGCAACCCCAGCTTGGTTTCAACGCGGGAAAGGAACATAATAGATACTTGCAATGTGACAGGGAAATGGCTTAAAGCGGATTCAAGGATAGAAGAAGGTTGTCTCCTGCATTCCAGTACGAACAGGACGTTTCCATTCAAAAACAAATTTTGTCAAGTATGTAACGGATACTCAACATTCCAAAGAAATTACACACATCTCTCCGTGTCAGGTGTTTCTGAATACAGATATGGGGAAAGAAATTACACTGCAATGTTTCATAACGTCAAATTCCATGGTTTTAAACTTGGTGATAACATTAATAGATCCTGTATACTGTCTAGGGATGCGGAAGTAAACAACAGTCAGGAAGATGGTATTGTATCTAATGCAGCAGTACAATATGACTGTGGTTTTGAGGCAATGTGTATTGATACCAAAACTGCACCCTATCTAAATACATACATACAGTACTTGTTTCCTCAATGCTCAGATCCGTGTAGACCACATAAAAAGCATTGGGGACCGCCAATACCGGCGTATAAAGCTGATAGGAATTTACCACACAAGAAGACAGCGCCCGAGAGTCAGCAATATTTCGGAAATAGGTCATTGGAAAACGATTTCTATGCCCAACTTGCGGTTCAATCGGAAATAACAAATTTAGTGTATAAAAATATTTATTGTGCCAGGCAACTCGGTGATATTCATGCTTTATTAACACCCAGACTTACTGTTAGCTGTGATAATCCACTTGAAGCTTCACTGGCTGTTGAGTTTAACGAAATACTTCATATTGCTAAAGAAAATCATTGCGAAATTCGGACTCGCTTCCATTGCACAGCTGACGGACCTTGTATAAAGTCCTGTGTGTACAGGCATGAGTGGCTTAAGTACAATAAGGCAGTTGTTCAACTATGTGAAAATTCATTTCTTGTTCAACCTGTAATATTCAATGCAACATACTTCAAAAATCTATTTTGTGTCATGTGTTATAGAAACTGGAATATTGATGCAGACAGCAACATTATAGCGAAGTGCATACACATAGGAAAATGGCACATGCATGACGAATTATTGGAAGACAAGTGTTTGAATGGAAATTCTTCTGCGGATTGGTATCCGTTCAAGAATATGTTCTGTGCTATATGTAATACGGCATTGGCGCGAAACACAGGTATCAAAGTGTGTACAATATCAGACTGGAGCACTTTTCGACCTACTGTACCTATATCTGGTTCCGTAACATGTTATTCTGGATTTAGCTGTTTCTTGACAAACGTACCTTACAGAATATTATTTACGTTGTCCGATCTGAGCCTGTATGACAATGCCGTCACTAACGGCAGCCATTTGGTAAGTATTTTTCTAACTGGGGGATCGGGGAAGGATGATGCTGAGGAGGATGAAACGAATGGATACATTTGATAAGCAAAACGTCTGTTACTATACAGAACCAATACCACTATGCACTTTGAAAACAATTCTGAAGACATTTATCCCACAGCGCCGTGGAAACATTAGTCCGACATCTCCGTGGAAACATTAGTCCGACAGCGTTGTGGAATTATTAGTCCGACAACGTCGTGGAAACATTTATAAGATAGCGCCGTGGAAACATTAGTCCCGTAGCGCATATGAAACAATATTTCGACAGCGCAGTGGAAATATTAGTCCGACTGCGTCATGGAAACAATTATCCGACAGCGCCGAGGAAACATTAGTTCCACAGCGCCGTGGAAACATTAGTCCGACACCGCCATGCAAAATTAGTTCGACAGCGTCGTCGAAACATTAGTCCGACAGCGCCGTGGTAACATAAGTCCGATAACGCCGTTGAAACAGTAATCCGACAGTGTCGTAGAAACATTAGTCCGACAGCGTCGTAGAAACATTAGTCCGACAGTGCCGTGGAAATAGTAGTCAGACAGTGCCGTGGAAACATTAGTTCGATAGCGTCGTAGAAACATTAGTCCGACAGCGCCATGGAAACATTAATACATTATTAGTTCAACAGCGCCATGGAAACATTATTCCAACAGTGCCTGCCGTCGAAACTAACGAGTTTACAAAATTTTTGTAAAGTAACGCAATATGGTATAGAACATCCTTTTTCAGGCATATTTGCAGAACAAAAGAAAAGCAACGAAAACTCTCTAACGAGTCCAAAACAGCAGCCTTCATTTCGAAATTTATTTTTTTCATTATGGTTAAATTTATATCATGTAAGCATATAACTCCTCTAAAAAAACAAAACGAAAAACAAACAAACAAAAAAATAAAAAAAAGAAAGATAGCCAGGAGTAGTTGAGGGGGTTGACAGGGGGTAGGCATTCCCCACTTCCCTCCCCCCTTACCCCCACTTCCCTCCCCCTTTTCCCCCACTTCACTTCCCTCCCCTTCTACTCACTTCCCTCCCCCAAGCAAATTATTTCCTCCCCTAAATCAGAATTTCTAATATCCCCAACGCTATAATTAAATTTCAAACAAGACTATGCAATATACATTCATGCAAAGATTTGACCCCAAACTACACCCCTAATTTTTGCCCCAAAATCGGTATTTCCTTAGCTTCTGCATCCGCTTTACAGAATAGCTAAAGATTTGCAGCTCCATTTCAAAAGTCTGCGTAAGGGCCATATGGAAAACAGGTATCACAAGGTGGTGGGCCTTGATCCGGTCCTGAACTGGTCAAGAAAAAAATATGGTGGGCCTAGGTCCGGGCCTTAACTGATCCAAATTGGCACAAAAACAGTCGTATTAATTACTGAAATCAAAACTCAAGAATACCATGTACATGCATCTGCATCTTCTTTTAATATTTTTGATAAGCATGGTCCCAAACACAGGGGTCCGTGAGAAAAATAATCTTTTTCGTGGTTTTCTCAAAAACTGAGAGTTACGAGTAAATGTCGAACGTGGTGGTTGACAAAACACGGACTACTTACGGACACGGACTCATGGACTTACGGACCTATTGACAATACACGGACTGCATAGCAAAATACGGACAAATTCACGGACACGGACCTACAATTCACGGACTTGACAAACCACGGACCCTATTATTCACGGACTTGACAAATCACGGACCGTTATTTCAATTACGAACGCCACTTATGATATATGAAAAACTAGGAGTAATATCAAAATCGGAATAACGTGTCCTTATGGATAACGTGACGTTACATTGTCATAGATGCCTACATGTACGCTGAAGTAATCCCAATGTACAGATTTTTGATACCCATCCTGATGATGTAGGTCTGCACTGGATTTGTTTCTCGAAATTTAACTGCGACGATGATGTTGTCAACTTGTATGATAGTGCAGGCGGTACTTACATTTCAAGTGCCGCTGAAATGGCAATTGCAAACATGTGTTTAGCCCTATGCTGAAAATCTTTGTTAGACACTTTAAATGCTCTGTACAAACGACTACAAATGACTGTGGTTTTACACCATTGCAAATATGGTCAGCATCCTCAGTGGAATGGATCCTTGTGACATAACATATACTGTCTCTAAAATGAGAGATCATCTTATCAACGGACTTGAGAATTAAAACATAACAGTTTATTATCAGTTGTGCTTCATTATAGACTTTATCTGTGATTTGTTTGTTACCCGTAATGATTATTGGATAAGTTAGAAGACCTCCAAACGGACCGAACAAATATATATTTTTACATTTTTACCGCTATGGAAGCTGAGAGCGAGGGTTGGGATCCTGTAAAGCTAGCTTAAGCTCCACCCCGACCCCACGACACACACACGCATACACACACATACTCGCGCGCCCCGAGTAATTCATTACTGATCGTTCCGGGGCGGTACTTTCATTGTGGTACTTTTTGTTAAATGTCATGTAGTGTTTCACTTTCTAATGTTTTACTTTTAACAATTATGTATGTTTAAGATAATTCAGTTTATAAGTTTTTTGGGTAACAGAATTGCCACCATTTTGGGGAAAATGTTGCCAGCTCTGCTTGCCATATGTTCATTTTGTGGCTGCTTAATTGTATTTTTCTGCCTTTATCTTTGGTAATGGGGTTAGATGTGAATCTGACTGTATCAGTTCCTGAGTTCAGTTATTCACTTTTGCTTAAAATGACCGAAATTCCACTGTTTTGTATCTGCCGCATGTCGGATTCTGGCTTTATGCTCACATGTTCAAAATGCCAAAAACGGTTTCATCCAAGGTGACAAAATATCACACATTCAGTACGACAAGTCAAATTATCCAAAACAAAGTCAAGTGTTTAGATTACAGGTCATAAGAGACAATCAATTAAAATTATGATTTATTATTTAGTTATTTTGTAGTTTTCAATTAAATGACCATGTTATTGCTGCTACGGACCATTTACGGACCAATTTTCGGACCATAAAACTGACCATTCACGGACCAAAGACTTTTCACAGACGATCTGATTGCTATAACGGACCGATGTACGATGCAGCAATTAGGGACTAATTATGGACTATTCACGGACCATGGACTACTCACGGACCAATTAGCAATTAAATTTACTATTTTGTGCAATTGATACAGACTATTCATGGACCACGGACACGGAATTTTTATTGGTCCGTAAGTCCGTGAATGGTCCGTGTTTTGTCACCGGGCAACGTGTGATTGATTTTATTGAGTTGGGGTTTAACGACACTTCAGCCCTTGTGGGTCATTTTGTGTCCTCTCCCAGAGAAAGGGGGAAGAGAGATAGGAGACAGTAGAGGAGATGAAAGAGAGGGACAGGGGAGAAAGGAAAATGAATGAAAGTGAAGAAACAGAAGAAATAAAGACATTCCCCCTCTACCTTTACCGTCTGCAAGGATAGCAGGCCTTGCCCAACTGTAAGCAAATATCAGTTGGACGCCTCGATGACGTAAGATACACGACCTCTTTGCCTCACCCAGCCATCCCACCGGGCAATGTGTATATTCCGTGTTTGGAACACCTATCAGAAAATTCATGTTGGATCTTAAAGTTTTTTTGTTTGTTTTTTTTTTTTGTTTGTTTTTTTTTTTTTTTTTTTTTTTTTTGGTTTTTGTTTTTGAACAGCGCAAAAGTCCATATCCAACAATGAGCAGATAAAACGATTGTCTACGGCAGACGGATTATTATTTCTAAAAGTATGGATTGCCACCGAAACAACGGCTATTTTCGGAATCAAAGGGAAGTAATCAACTAGAGATGAACCGAAATCGGACGTAAACGAAGTCAATGTAGACCACGGTTGGCGGAACACTCCTTGTCGGTGAAGTGAAATCAGCACCGGATTCATTGTTAATTACCTGAATTTACTTCATTACGTCTGTTAGATACTTCTGGTACCCAGTTATTGCATTGAAGTACATAAAAATAGAGTAAAATCAGTAAAATAAACAAATTTTGGTATAACCCCCGCCCCAAAAAATTCCCTACCCCCGCCCCTTCTGCACCCGTCCCCGCCCCCTCTTCCCCCGCCCCCCGACACCTTTACCCACGTCCCCCGTCCCCTTTACCCCCGTTCCCTGCCCCTCTTATCCCCATATCCCCGCCCCACCCCCCCTGTCCACCCTCTCGTAGTTGGTAGTGATATATGTGTCACGGATAGCTACAGACGATGAAATTATGCAGAGCACTTAGGTTGAAAGATTGCAGGAAAAATAGAAGCTTAATGACTGAATACTCTAGTAGATTGTTTTACAAGGGAAACAATTTTACGACTTTCTGTTTACTTTAACGTCTTAGAAGGGGTCTGCCCTAAACGGAAATAATTTGCCCCCTTTGGGTGGACCTTTCACAAAAGGGATAAAACTTTTGTTGCCTCCCCCGAAATCGTATATATTCCCTCAACCACAAATACTCCCGTTGGAACCATTTGATAAAAGAAGATTTCAGACTACCTAAATTTATCGCCTTTGAACACATAATTCATACTGCAGCTGGCATAACCATCCGATCTAGTACATAAAATCAACTAAATGGGCTACGCAAGCAAACGGGTCCCGGTTGTTCAAATCATCGTTAGGTTAACGAGCAAGTTAAGGACTAACTCGTTAACTGTTGTAGGTACATGTAAGGTATTTTCAAATACATTGATACGTTTGATGTAAAAATGTGATGCAAAAGTTACTCACATATTTTTTCAGCAAAACTATCAATGTATTAACCATATTTCAAGATAGAAATTTTGATGTCACGTTAGCTTACAACTTCGTACGTGTTGAACAACATGGCCCAGGTGGATAGGTAAGCCGACGATTATCGGAAGACCACTCGTCTTGATTAGATGTTTAATACCAGAAGATCCTTTCAAGACAGCTTATACATTAACAAGTTCCCATCCCTCTGGAAAGACGTCGAAAGTGATGATTATTTACTCATATATGCACTTAGCGCCATGGATGTTGGTACTTTATCCCGTAACGTACCGCCATTTATTGTACTTAGAATAAATAAATAAATAAATAAATAAATAAAATCCATGTAGGTAGATGATTTAACTCTCTGTCAGCTGCTTCCATGTCATCTTGAGCCTCCCAGGCCCACTCTTTCCATCAGCCTGTATGTCACAGGCTGTCTTGACTGCTCAGTTTGAGCGTTCCACATGTTCATACTAGCAGAGCCTTCTCTCCTTCAGAATGAGGTCCAGATCCTCAGTGCCAAACTGCGCAAGTAGCTTTATGGACTGATGGTGACACTGTCTTGGGGCTTGACTTTGCAGAGCTGTCTGGTCGTTGCCCTGTCATTCCGCTGCATACGATGGAGGGTTGGGCTTTATAAATGGTTGACTCACTGGCATGGAGCATTGCCCCCGCACACAAGAACTACACATGCGGCCACTTGTCTTGAAAGAGATATGGCAGGAAAAGAGAACTGGTAGCAGCTCCTTGAACTTCTTCCATTCGGTTGTCACACGCGTCATGGTTGAAAGATCACAGTCACCAGCTACTGAGAGCATGTCTCCTAGGTAGCAAATGGAAGCTACCACATCTGGCTTGTCATTTCCAACTTGAACCTCCTTCTGTGATCTGCCGTCCAAGGGGCGGCAAGTTCCCTAGCATCGGGTACGTCGAGGTCCTTTGTCAGGCGTTTTAGCCCACTGCATTTTTTGTGCACCAAGTGCTTGCAGCCGTTGCAGAAGATGCTGTTGCTTCCCACTACAGTGCGACAGATGGCCCATGGAAACTCGCTTGAACTCTACAGGAGGTCCGGGCCCGTATCAAAGATCATGGGCTTTGTCTTTCCTGCATTTTCTCTCAGTCATTTCTCCTCTACTGCTTCTTTCCAAGTCAAGAGCCTTCTGACACATTTCTCAAGCGATTCAGCGATGATAACAAGGTTGTCGGTATAGAAGTCCTCATAGGGGACGCCAGAGCGGAACTCGCGTGACAAGGCTTCAAGCATAATGATGAAGAGCAGTAGGCTGAGTACCTGGTCTCGGTGAACACCGACCTTTACTTCAAACTCTTCACTGTACCTCTCACCAACACGGACACGGCACCGCGAAATTGGCATACTTCTACTGCACCAGTCGCACAACTCACTCCTCCACTCCAAGTTTTCTCTGCGCCCACCAGACGACCTTTCGAGACACATGAGCAAACGCTAACTCCATGTCTACGAAAGCCATGTAGAGTCTCTTGTTGGCAGCTAGATACTTCTTCTACAGTAGCCTGACAACAAAGGTTGTTTATGTTGTGCCTTTGCCTTGGACGAAGCCAAACTGGGAATCATCGTTTGACACCAACTCTCAGATGAAGCCGTTCACAATCCTCCCCAGGACTTTCACGACCTGCTCAGTCAGCTTGGGACTGCGGTAGTTGCCCGTTTCCAGTGCATTCCCCTTACCCTTGTAGAGGCAGACAATGAAACTCTGTTCCAAGACTGATGGTACTTTGCCATCTCGAGTGATTGCAATTGCGAGGTCATAGATCATGGAGGCGCCCGTGTCACCGACTGCTTGTATCATCTCCACCAATATACCTGATACGCCCAGTGCTTTGCCCGCTTTCATCTGAGAGACAGCCTTCTTAACCATATCAAGGTTGATTGGAATGGGCAGGCCTTCCACTGGTGGTTCGTCAGACAGGTTTTCTGGGTCCCAGCCGACAAAAATATAGTTCCGGTGCTGTCTTCGGAGTACGAAACTTCCTTCTTGCCTTGATTGTCAAGAACAATAGAATCCTGCCTAATTTGTGATCGGAAATATTTAGGATAGTGAAAGAGAAAAAGAACAAAGGAAGTGACGATTGTTATGATGTTAATTTTAATGATGACATTTTTTTTTATCATGCATAAGTCGTGTGTTAGTGTAAACTGCCAGTCAATTCTGTAAACGTTTACTAGACGGACAAGAAGCGCTTCTGGCTACGCGTTTAAGCGTGGTAGCGCTCCTTATGAGTACCCACAACAGATGTTTTTGTGAAGAAATAAGAAAAAAATCATGTGAAGGCCCCCTTTAATCTGGAGCTATGAAAATATAAAAAAACAAACAGTTAAAGGCCATTACACAGTCAATTAAGTGCAACAGTACCTGCTTGGCCTACCGGTAATTAGGTAATGAACTCTTCTATATTAGGCAGAAAAAGACACAGACATTTTCCAATACAGTCAAGTTTTCTGAAATTTTAAAACTTACCAAACTATGACAGTAAAAAGCAAAATACTTGCAGGTGTGCACATATGAAAACTGAAGCATGAACACTTTGAAAGAATTACATAATTCTCAATGGCTTCTTGACCTATGTAACATTCTCATTTTACCTCTGTAGAGTTTTCTTTTTCAGTCGCAAATTTTGTCTTGTAGCCCGAAAGTTGAAAAGAGTCTCTATATGCTACTATACATTCGGGGTAATAAAAGAAAACAAAGCAGATTTACCCCAGTTTCAAAATGCATAGGGAATCCTGCTATGACTTAAGAGATCACAATACCTAAACATGGCCAGAGTATGTGACAAACACCATCACGAAAACATGCCTATATAATTTGACCCCCTATCTATGTTTTGAGCAGAAATGTAAAAAAAAAATCAGTTTTATCTGAAAATTTTCAGGTTTTTTGGTGGTAAAATTTTCAGTATATTTAAATAGGCGTGTTTTCGTAACAAAAAATATCTCTAGATGAAAACTTGAACAGAAAGTCGAAATATTAATTAAGGACTTTCTAACTAATCATAACAGTCACAGCACTGAAACTTTCAGGATATTTGTTTCAAATATCAGTTCACGAGAATGTCTTAAAAAATTGAACATTTATGTATTTTTTCTCCAAAATTGCTGTAACTTAAATATGAACAAACCCAGGTCTTTCTCAATACTAAGTGGGAAAACGTGTAGGTCCTGATCATACGAGATAATGTCTGCTCTTGGTCTACAGTGTTTGCTCAGATCTAAAGGGGTTTAAGATATAAACAGAAGCCTATGTATCTTAGCTTTGCTAGCTGAGAGGAGTATCAAGAGAATAATTTTAGCTCACCTGAGCCTAAAGCTCAAGATGAGCTTTTCTGATCATTCACGGTCCGTCGTCGTCGTCCGTCTGTCCGTTCACAATTACTTTAAGCAACATCTCATCCTAGACCACTGAGCCAATTTTAAGCAAATTTCACAGGATTGATCCTTGGATGACACTGACTAAATTGTTTTCAAAGATTTGGAATCCATGCAGGATTCTGGTTGCCATGGCAACCGAAGGAAAACAGAAACTTTGAAAAAATCTTGTCGAAAACCACTGAATCGAAACCACTGGCAGAAACATTTCTTTGGTGCTCTTTAACCAAGATTGTTCAAATACAAAAGAGAAAAAGAAAAGTCCAGGGAGTGCCACAGTCACATACCTCAGCCCTTCCCAGACAACAAGAGGAAGAGGTAACAGACAAAACCAAGCAAGCGCAAATCAAACAAACGTACGAAAAGCACAAAGATTAGCTCTCTCTTCCCCAAGTGAGATAATCGTAATGCTAAAAGGACTGAAAAACAAAATAACACGGTAAGACATAAAAATTTGCCTCGTAGCAACAAAAAGTAAGACTGACACCGGGACCACCGCCTTAGAACAGTCCGTAGAATAAACCACCGGAGGGTTTAAAACACTTTTACAGCTAGCCAACTTCACACTGGGTCCCGATGCACTTCACCCCGGGTCCCGATGCAACTCTTAATACAGAAATACATAAAAATTCGGTTCGCATAAAGGCTCTCAACTTAGTCAATGCATCAAAACGAAAACATAAAAATCAAATTCATCACGATGATAAACATAAACGAGTACTCATGACAAATTCTATTGTGTGACAGAGTGATTGAATACCAATAGTTGAACCACGGCCGGCCAAGCCAAAGACATGTCATGACCTTCTTCAAAAACATCGCCACCACCAGGCGGGGCTTATTTTCCCTGTATATCTATTTAGAAAAAAAATAATAAAAAATAAATAAATAAATAAATTCTTGTCTGAAAACGCTGGACCGATTCCAATGTAACTTAGCAGAAATGTTCTTTGGTGACCTTAACCAAAATAATTCAAGCCGCCATGATTCGTCAAAAAGACTTAGCCGTTAGGAGGCGGTGCTTATTTTCCCTATATATCTATATAGGATTTTTTTTCCAAATCTTCTTCTCAGAAACCACTGGACCGATTTTAATATAATTTCTCAGAAATGTCCGTTTCTCTACCAAAATTGTTCAGGTCATGATTATACAGTCGAACCCCAATAGCTCGAACACCGATGGCTCGTTTACCATGACTATAGTTCGAACTCATTTTTGAGTCCCTACAAAATTCTTTCGCTAGCTCAAGAAAACAAATATTTAGGGAAAATTTTCTTATTTTATCATGACATTGTATGTTGTGTATACTCATTAGAATCGCCTCATCGAGGCGAGTCTAATGAGTAAACTCAACATTCAATTATTGTGAAGGAAATAAAAAAATCCTTAAATTATCGCTATTTGCTTCCTGACCTAGCACCATGATTAACCCTCAGTGGCTCGAACTACCCATGGCTCGAACAATTTTCTATGGTCCAAAGATCTTCGGGCCATTGAAGTTCGACTGTATGTTAAAAAAAATGGTGCCAGGGGTGGGGTCATTTTCCCTATATATCTGTGTAGAAAACTTTAACAATCTTCTAGTCAGACACCACTTCACCAAATTCAATATAATTTTGCAGAAATGTTTCTGTAGTAAACCTCTACTAAGATTGTTCAAGACATCATGATTAGTCAAAACACTTGGCAGCAGTGAACTTGGGTGAAATCTATTTGTGAGAATGCAAAACTGTTTCCTCAGGTGAGTGATATAGGAACATCATGGTCCTCTTGTTTCTTATTTCTCCATGTAAACATTGTAGATATTTATTGGAATAGCTTCACTGAGATAATTCCAGTAAATATCCATGAAGTGTATTTTCACAGGGATCAGAAAAACAAGAGGACCATAATGTCTTATATTGCTTACCTGAGCAAATATATTTGCATACTTATTATTGAAGTTTCAGCCAAGTTCACTGCTTAAAGATTTAAGATTAATAAATGTATTTTCAAGAGTGACATGATGGTTCTATAAAATAGAGTAGAAATTCCGTATACGGCAAGCAGTGCCACATTTTTTTTTTTAACCTGATCTTCAAAATTTCTATAAATATAGGGAACATAAGCCCCGCCCCTGGCAGCCATGTGCTTTTAATTAAACATGATGACTTCAACAATTCTAGTAGAGGATTAAAAGAGAAACATTGCTGTCATATTATACTGAAATTGGTACAGTAGTTTCTGACAAGAAAATTTTCTAAATTTTCTATGTAGATATATAGGGAAAAAAAGCCCTGTCCCCTGGCAGCCATGTTTTAAAACGAATAATCATGGCTTGAAAAATCTTGGAAGAGGGTTACCAAAGAAATATTTCTGCCAAATTATATTAGAGTCGGTGTAATGGTTTCTGACAAGAAGATTTTCAAAATTTTCTATATAGATATATAGGGGAATAAGTCCCGTCCCCTAGCGGCCATGTTTTTTTGACAAATCACGACAGCTTGAAAAATCTTGGTAGAGGGTCACCAATGAAACATTTTTGATAAAGTTATACTGAAATTGGTTGGATGATTTCTGATTTGTTTGTGTTGAGGATTTACGGCCCAGTCAACCCAATTGGGTCATGTCAAGCGCGGTCAGTTTACCTAACCACACGTTTACTGGGCAGGCTTAGTCCTCTAAGCGGTTAACCAGTATTGTGCACATTCTTTCGCCAGAAACTGACAACTGCCCTTCTTAAATCAGCGGAAGGGAGAGAATAACCGTAGAAAATATTTCATGATCAGTCTCCTCGAAAGAATGTTGCCGACTTCGGCGGGGGTTGAACCCCCGACCTCCTGGTCTCCAGTCGGACGGCACATCCAACTGAGCCACCGAGGCAGGCTTGTGGGTGATTTCTGATAAGCAGGTTTTTAAATTTTTCTATATAGGTATATAGACAATCCTCCTTGTCATCTGCAGTTACTTTGAGAGAGAGAGAGAGAGAGAGAGAGAGACCCACCCCCTCCACCCGGCGGCATTTTTTTTTTTTTTTTTTTTTTTTTTTTACGAATCATGGTCGCTTGAGCAATCTTGGTAGAGGGTCACCAAAGAATCGTTTCTGTCAAATGATATTGAATGATATTGGTTTCTGACAAGAAGATTTTTCAAGTTTTCTATAGATATATAGGGAAAATAAGCTCCGTCCCTTAGTGATTATGTTTTTGACGAATCATGACGGCTTGAACAATTTTGGCAGGGGGTTACCAAGGAAACGTTTCTTTTATATTGAATCAGTGCAGTGGTTTCAGGACACTTTCAAAAGAGAGGCAGACTATCTGGCCCACAAATGATAACCCGGAAAGAAAGCGACAGAAAAATGGTATCAGTGAAGAGGTAAACACCTTGGTGACTGAGTGCTGCAAAAATGATGCCAACACAGGAAGATCAGTATTTCGAGTCAACTTATTCAACAGAGAGCTTTAAAGTGTGCAGAACACTTGAGACTAAGTAATTTTAGGACCAGACCTTAGTGTTTCAGCAAAATGGACTCATCTCCCCTTCCAATGACTTATGGGAACAATAAGAATAGTTGGACGAACAGTAAACTGTTAGATGAATTGGTTAGGACTGTGGATATGCTGCTGGACAGGGTAGAAAAAAAATGTTTGTGGATAATGGAGAGATAAACAAAAGCTGTTATGCCTCAGGCTATGATTTTCATGCCTTAAAGCTATGATTCTAACGGTTTAAGGGTGCTAAAATAGTTTTCCAAGGAGCATTCCACTATTGTTTCTAGGTTTTAGCTAGATTTTATAGTGCTTTAACAAGGGATAAATTTCTTTTTCAATCGTGGAAATTCTATTCCATTGTATCTCGATTTTATACAGTGTCTTGAAATATTAGGATGATTATGAAATAAAGGTTCAGACTATAAATCTAATCTTTAAGAGAACTCTTGATCAGGTGTTTGTTTAGGTTTTAGAAAATATGGTCTAGATAACAGTGGGTATCAGGTGAATATTTTTCTTATTTCTCTACAAAAACATATGTTATTGGTGGTACTAATTGGAAGTACCTCACCGAATAATGAAGTGTCTCACCAGGGCGCTTTAAATGAGTACCTGCAACATTTGTTTTCATAGAAAAATAAGAAAAAATATCATTACTTTTGGATTACAAGAAGCATTTTATCAAGAGCTGTTGTATTGATATTTTCTGCTTTCTCCACAAAAACGTATGTTGTGGGTACCCATTAGAAGTGCCTTGGCAGGCACTTCCAATGAGTACCCACACCGCTTTGCAAAAAAAAAAAAAAAAAAAAAAAAAAAAAAAAAAACAATTGATTAGCCATTTTATCTACAGCTCTGGTCTGAGCTTTTGTTTAAAAAATGCCTGGTCTGTACATTAGAACTAATTTGTTTTTTTATTTTTATTATTTTTCCTGAAATGAATAAACTGGGAATCTAATCAAAATCATCTGGCAGTTGATTCCAATGTGACCCTGCATCATTTTTTTTAATGGAAAAAAGGAAAGAAAGAAAGAAAGAAAGATCACAAACAGGACATTATATCAGATTATGTAGGACAAAACGTACAACTTGAATTTTTATAGTATAAAATAAAGACTGTGACCAGTTCATACAGACAGAGACAATATACATCTATTCGTGCAGGGAGAACTTTTTTTTTTTTAATATGAATTAAAGATTAGTAGAGATTTTCGTAAGATTATTGTGTTGTGTATTCTTATGGGAATTTTTACGCTTCAGTACATGTATGTCGTATTTATAACTTTTTTCCTATCAACTAATAAAATTAAATTGGATTAATTAACCCTTGTCCTGCTGAGCCCGGATATATACCCTACCTTTGCAAACATTGTTGAATCTGCACTGTTTGCCATTTAAAATCTGAATTTATATCAGCATTCTGGATGAAGGACTCTGATTGGCCGAGAATTATAAGTGGGCGTGACATCTTAATTTATTCAGCAGGACAAGGGCTGAAAATAAAACAAAAACATGCACTTATTAAAAGAAATAAAAGTATTTCAAATTGTATCTTATTTTTCATTTTCAGAAAATTTATATAAAGTGCTATAGATAAGATTTTTGTACAGTGAGTATCCCCTATCTAAAGTTTAATACTTAAATGACCATTTGCAGTGCTTAACTCTTAAAGCACCAAGCATTAGGATAACATACATAATTCTTATTGTTTGAAAGAAAATAAAGCTTGGCAGTTCATATGAATTAAATAATTCACACGAAATACCAAGCTTTATTTTCTGCGGAAAACAACAACAACAACAACAAAAACAACAGCAGCAGCAAAACAACCTAATGCATAAATCTGTCAGTTAGCTAAGGGTTATTAAAACCCTTTCTGGGTAATGTACTGCAACTGCTCACAAAAGAATCAGTATGAACTTTCAAGGAAATTGCTTTATTTTAAAAGATATTTAAAGTTCACTGAAATGTTTAATCCCTTAATTTGAATTCAATGCTGAAATCCAAAATTTCATTGAGCACTTTTACCTCCTCAACTTCAAATTTGAAACTGAAGTTAAAATTCAGTGCTGAAATACCCTTTACTCCCTCTTACCTACAGTTCAGTATACAGTTAATGTAAGGCTTGCTTAAAATGTTTATGTCTGCATTATCAGAATAGTTGCTTAAGAGTGTAAAAACCTATTGGTGAAACCCTCAAAAGAACAGCCACTTCCCTTAAACAATCAATTTTGGCTGTTCCAGTTGCTTTATTAACTGTTGTAGAGAGGTTCCACTGCATCACGAAAACATGCCTATATAATATTGACCCCTTTAAACCCCACTTTTATATAGTAAAAATGGAGTTTACAGGGGTATACATTATTTTTATTTCTGCTAAAAAACATAGATTGTGGGTACTTGTTAGAACCACCTCGCCGAGGCGGTTCTAACGAGAACACACAATCTATGTTTTGAGCAGAAATTTGAAAACTATCAGAGTGTTTTACTTTTTGAAGGAGAAATTTTCTATATATTTGAATAGACGTGTTTTCGCAATGATATGCACATGCATGATAAATGTGGGCCCTTTCCAGGGCTTTTTAAATATAGGCTTTAAGTGTTGTTAGAGACATACATAAAATGTACATGTAGCACCCTGAACATGAAAAAAGTAAATGGGAAAATTGTATCCAGTTATCAAAGCTCTAAGACAAGAGTCGGTTTCAGGTAAATAGTTTTCGAATTTCTCATCAAAAACATATGTTGTGCTTCATTGAGGCACTTTTAATAAGTACCCACAGCATATGTTTCTTTTGAGAAATAAGAAAAACATAAATATTTTTTGGTTGGAAAAAGAGTCTTAACAAGAGCTATGCACTTCGTGTGTGATGACAGTATTGAGTCACCATACTGCAATAACTTTGTATTTACAAATACGGTACTACTTTCTTTCTTTCTTTTTCCGTATAATGCCTCACGCCCTCGCGGGCGTTCTAGGCAGGTGGGCGCTGTCGTGCTGAAATAAGAAGGAAAATATAGGCAAATGAATAAAGAGGGGATATTGAGAGGATAAAATGTTCAGAACAATCAGTTCCAGTCGGTCTTCACACCGAAGGAACCACTGACTCTATATTAACTGGTTTCCTGTGTCCTATATGCGAAGTATTGAGCTATAGGGTGAGGGAACCAGTCAATGACTCTATCTAGACTGTGCACCATGAAAGTCCAGGGCCCAGTTGTTCAAAGCGTCGTTAGTTTAACGAGCTCGTTAAGGGTCATTTCGTTAACTGTTTTAGCAGATTCAATACACAATATTCTGATATTTTTGCTGACAAAATGTGAGTAGCTTTTGCATTGCAAAAGCTACTCACATTTTTTCTGCAAAAAAATTCAGCATATTTGCATATCAGTCGATGTAAATTTTAACGAATCGTTAACTAACGACATCGTTAGCTTTGAACAACTGGGCCCAGGACTTGGTTGATGAGGGATTACTGAATCCTGAATCTGTACCTGCTGGATCTCTCAACCCCACCCCATCTATGGATGAATTCAATATCTCAGTGGGGGGGGGGGGGGGGGGGGCATCTTAAAACTCTTAAAGAAACTTAATCCAGGGAAAGCAGCTGGTCCAGATAAGCTAAAACCCTTTTAGCTAAGGGAACTTGCAGACGAGATAGCACCAATAATACCAATATTATTTGAGCGATCCCTTCAGACAGGCAAGCTCCCGGCAGATTGGTGTCACGATCTTTAAAAAGGGAAACATATCATCGGCTGCAAACTACAGACCGATTTCCCTCACATGCATACTGTGTAAGGTCCTCGAGCATATCATAGCATCACAGGTGGTTGAGCATATGAATTCACATGATCTACTGTATGACCTTCAACATGGCTTCAGAGAAAAACGGTCATGTGAAACCCAGCTCACCATGTTGGTCGAGGTACTTGCCCGGAGTGCAAGTGTGGATAAACAAACTGATCTTATATTGTTGGACTTTTCGAAGGCTTTTGACAAGGTAAATCACGCCAAACTCCTTTGGAAGCTCCACCAATATGGGATCAGAGGAAAAGCACTTGGCTGGTAAAGGGCCTTTCTGGGTAACCGGTCGCAGTCAGTTGTCCTAGATGGTGAGGAGTCAGACTCAGTTCCAGTCACATCAGGAGTGCCCCAGGGTTCTGTGCTGGGGCCGATTCTATTCCTCATCTACATAAATTACTTGCCAGACCTTATCACTTCCAAAGTCCGTCTGTTTGCTGACGACACGGCCGTTAACCTGACGGTTGAGAGCCCGAGCGATGGGCAAGTGCTTCAGAAGGATCTTGACACTCTGTCTGGGTGGGAGTCCAGATGGGACATGGAGTTCAACCCCTCAAAGTGCCAGGTGGTGAGGGTGACAGCCTCTAGGAGACCTATTAATACCTTGTATTACCTACATGGACAGGTCCTGGAGGCTGTGACCAAACTCCCCAAAGTGAGAGACACTGAACTATGGCTACTTTACTAATTGTCTGAGTAAAATTCATAATATCAGTATCAAGGTTACTGGACTTGGGTATGTCACTTTCTTTTCGAAGATAATTTGTAAGCAAACGGCTTCTCAGCTCACAAACTACAAACATTAGACTAAGTTGTCCCATATTTGATTTAAGGATAATGGTCAGACATTACTGCAAACATTCTGAAATGTGGAGAAGGCAGAAAACATTGCGAATATTCTAAAAGCATTTACGACTGTGAAGAAACATTAACTTTTCCCCTGAAAATCACCTATTTTATTTTGCGGATAACTCGAATTCTATGTGCGAAAATTGCAAAAGAGTTATATCATAGTAATGCATACAAGATGCTGCAGGAGAAAGGTAGGTCAAAACTTCAAGATTTCTAATAATAACCCCGATGGAGGTAAAAGTGTGAGAAAAAATCAAAATAATTCAAGAATTTGCCTCAGAAAACGCCTGTTTTATTTTGAAAATTACTCCATTTCTATTTATGCAATCCATAAGTTATTTTCATCAAAGTAAACTGTAACTCTTCTTGAGGTAAAAGGTTTCTTAAAACACATGAAATCGACGTCTTTCATTCCAAAAACACTTTGTAAAAGTTTATATGCCAATATTAATTTTCTACATGTACAAAACACCCGCTGGATACGATCGCATCACGAAAACACACCTATATAATTTTGACCCCCTTAAACCCCACTCTTATATAGTAAAACTGGGGTTTAGAGGGGTATACATTATTTTTCTTATTTTTGCTCAAAAACATAGATTGTGGGTACTCGTTAGAACCGCCTCTCCTTTTGCTCAAAAACAAATTGTGGGTAGTCGTTAGAACCGCCTCGGAGAGGCGGTTCTAACGAGTACCCACAATCTATGTTTTCAGCAGAAATATGAGAACCATCAGAATTTTTTATCTGAAAATTTTCATTTTTTGGTCGTAAAATTTTCAGTGTATTTGAATAGGCGTGTTTTCGTAATGTGAATAAGTGAAAAAGTGTTCCTCCTTGACATTTAGGTTCCATTTGATAATTGTGCTTGTTTGCCCATAACACATACAGCTGCTGATGTTGCATTATTCGCCAAAATGAGGAGACGTCTAGCAATATTTATGCATGTCTGTCTGTTAATTATTCACTTATTAAGAAAAATTCCAACGTGTGACATAGACTTTTTTATGTTTCCGCCTAATAACGAAAACATGCCTATTCAAATATACTGAAAATTTTACCACCAAAAAAATGAAAATTTTCAGATAAAAATTCTGATAGTTTTCTTATTTCTGCTCAAAAACACAGATTGTGGGTACTCGTTAGAACCGCCTCGCCGAGGCGGTTATAACGAGTACCCAAAATCTATGTTTTGAGCAGATATAAGAAAAATAATATATACCCCTGTAAACCCAACTTTTACTATATAAAAGTGGGGTTTAAGGGGGTCAACATTATATAGGCATGTTTTCGTGATGTGTTACACCAATTGAAAACGTGTCACCAAGTGCATTTAGAAAACAACAAGTTGGGGCGATCTATCAGGCACATTCGTTGAGTGCTGCCTGTTAATGAACAGGGTCATCCAGTTTCATGCAAGCTTTCCAAATCGCACGGAATACTGCTTTGGATCTCAAAGCTTTATTTACATTCAAAGAATGACAAATATTTTCGTTAACTTACGGAACAGCACATACTTCTGACACTAGAAAAATGACCATTGGCTTTTTTTCAGCTAGACCCGTGATTGTCAGTTTCGTACTGATAATCATAAACTAAGCAGTGAAAATGTGGTCAGATCCCCTTAATCATAAAACAAATTTATGATGTGAACAATGGTACGCCGTTTGCAGTACTTTTTATTACACTAGAAAAAATGCATTATTTTGCAATTAAAGCATTTTTCTTTTTTTTTCTTTTTTTCTTATGAATAATCAGTACAGATAGTTATACTGTAATGTGTCTGAAACAGAATTAGCATATAACTTTTCCTTAAACATGTCTTTCTCACATTGCCATACCCACCCATGTCTTTCATCAGTACATATCAAAATGAATGTCAGCAAGGCGTTAAGAGGAACTGGACTCAATGACACAAAAACATATAAAATTGCTTGTGATAAAGTATGGTGGGACGTTTACGGCCGCCTTACGGCGAGGCCAAAATTAAAAAAATTGCACACCTGGCTAACTATTCCTTTTTCTCACCGTCTCTTGCACAAGTATCTTCTGTCTGGTGCCGTCAGATGCTGTGTTTTGCGGATCATGTCGGTTGATGTGAGTTCGTAAAAATACCTGCAATTCCACAATTTGCTTTTAACTTTTGGCGAAGCCGGCCTCGGTGCCTCAGTTGGATGCGAGTTGGATGCGAGTCCGACTGGAGACGAGGAGATCGCGGGTTCGACCCCCGCCGAGGTCGGCCACATTCTTTCGTGGAGATTGATCATGAAATATTTTCTAAGGTAATTCTCTCTCTTCCGCTGATTCAAGAAGGGCAGTTGTCAGTTTCTACCACAATACTGGTTAACCGCTTAGAGGATTAAGCCTGCCCTGTAAAAGTGTGGTTAGGTAAACAACCGCGCTCGACATGACCCCATTAGGTTGACTGGGCCGTAAAACCTCAACACAAACAAACAAACTTTTGGTGAAAAAAGAAGGCACAGATGAAGATAACCTCCCCCCCCCCCCACACCCCAACACACACACACACACACACACACACATACACACACACACACACACACACACACACACACACACACACACACACATAAAAAATGCATCAATTGCTTGCTAAATTTTGCCTATTTACATGTATAATACAATCATTCTTCCGATGCCATTGCTTGTGGACTCGAGTTACCGAGGAATCATTTTTTCAGTAAGGAGCTGTTTAGTGCTGGGGATAAAACTTCGGTATTTATATGGTACTGAAATGAAATAAGCCTTATACTAGTTCCTGTGTGAAGTTTCAAGAATGTTCAGTTTCATTATTTGATTTCACTTGCGTGGTGAACGTCTACATGAAGTCCGCGACTGTCTTGTTTTGTTGGACATAGGGCTCAGTTGTTCAAAGCTAACGATGTCGTTAGTTAACGATTCGTTAAAATTTACATCGAGTGATACGCAAATATGCTGAAATTTTTTGCTGAAAAAATGTGAGTAGCTTTTGCAGTGCAAAAGCTACTCACATTTTTTCAGCAAAAAATATCAGAATATTGTATATTGAATTCGCTAAAACAGTTAACGAAATGACCCTTAACGTGCTCGTTAAGCTAACGACGCTTTGAACAACTGGGCCAGGCTTTTTTTTTCTCATCACTTGCGCACGCAATGAGCTCGGCATACCTTGAATAATAACAGCAAAAGAAATCATTTTAATATTTTGTCATCATGATCAAATTGCAATATCCATGTGTCGCAAATAGGTTATTTCTTACGTGAGGTACTGGCTAACTGTAAACTTGCACTCCTAAGTGTCTAAAATGGACTCTTCCATCCCTGGCTCCGAGGTTATAAAATCTTTTTCATGCTCAACTCAGCTGAGCATGAACTTTTCTCAACAATGGTTGGCATTTTCATATTTATTAGCAGAGAACTTTTCATGCTCAGCTAAGTTTAGCAAGAAAGAATTTGCAGTTGTTGGTAATTTGAGATTTATTAGCATGAAATTGAGATTTATTAGCATGAAAATTTTCATGCTTAGCTGAGTTGAGCATGAAAAAAGTTTTATAGCCTTGGCACCTGAATTCTGACGCATCTTTGTTGCAAAAAGGGGTTTAAGTCAAAATTCAATAGCAGAATGGCAAACAGGGCAGATCCGTCTCATCAGGATCTGCACTATTTGCAGAAGTATCTGTACTGGTCTGCAGGAATAAAAGTTGAAACGTTTCGTCAGTCTTAGTTTTGCATAATTTATTACATTTTCTCGCCTTTTATTTCAGAAAAGAAATCAAAAGAAACATTGTGCAGAAGGAAAGATTCTGAAAGGTAATTCATGCCAAGTTCTCATTGAAGATACCTCCAGCTTGGGATACCGTATTTCGCTAGGCGTGCGTGTCTTGGCAATAAACAACACAAATTTTCAAGTGAGGGTTGGAGATGTTGGAAATGCGCTCTATATCAGTGGACTGAAAGGATTCTTTGATAACTTTTATTTGCATCAACACATTGAGTGGATACAGCTGAATATAACCAGTTCTAAAGATTGTTCAGAAAGAATTTTGTTTAGAGAGGATATATATACTTTGGCATCTACCAAACAGTTCCGAGAGACATCGCTTGGAAACACAAGTATGGTAATTTCAAGTCAAAATGACATACCTGAATTAGAAGTTAATGCACTGCTGTTTGTGAACAGAGCAAGGAACAGAACGCATCTTGAGGAAACCCTTCAAAACTTACGAAAGTCTGTTATAAACGTTACACTGTCAGACACAATTATCAAGCTAGCATTCTTTCCTATTGACAAACAATCTGAATTTCCAAAACCAATACCAGAAAAAGACGTATGTAGGTTTCTTAATCTGAAGTTTAATAATAGCGCAGTTGCTCAGACGGGTATACAGTTTTTTAATGTAAATGAACTATTGCTGTGTGTACAAGCAGCAATAGAGAATTATACTAAAGATATTATTGATACGCTGTGCATCCACAATATTACATTTGAGATATCCGCAGATAACAAGACTATTCGATTTTGTGAAAAACATTGGGCAAAGCTAGGCCTGGATATTTCTGATGAAGATATAAGCTTATTTCACTTTGCTTACGGAATATTCAGTATGATTTGTACTTTACTATCACTAGTATGCTTGCTCATTACATTTCTCACCTACAGTATTTTCCGATCTCTGAGAAATATTCCCGGAGTAAACAATATGAATCTCGTATTCTCTTTGTTTTGGGCACAACTATTTCTTCAGTTTGGACTTTGGCAAACAGGTAATGAAACTGTATGCATTTTCCTCGGAGTCATGACGCATTATTTCTGGCTAGCATCATTTTGTGGCATGAACGTATGTTCGTATCATATGTTTAAAGTATTTCACAAACCATTGGTGTCATCTGGGAATCTGAATCAACGGAAACTTGTTTACTATTCATTATATATTTATGGTGCCCCGTTTATCCTTATATCCATTTTCCTCCTGGTTATTGTTACGACCAGCAGTTTCACTAGGTTTGGATATGGTAATGGTATTTGCTTTCTATCAAATTTCATTGCAATCTTAATAATGTTTATAATACCAGCCAATTTAATTATCGTGTTAAATATAGTGTTTTTTGGGATCGCGTATTGGTATATACGGTCATCTCCTCGTGTCCAAACCAACATTAATAGAAATTACTTCAAGGTTTATATAAAACTATTTACAATTACAGGAATAGCATGGGTACTTCTGTTTGTAGATACATTAAATTCACCATCACTCTTTTCATTTGTAGCAACATTTTCGGGTGCTTTACAAGGTGTTTATATATTTCTGGCATTTCTCTGCAACAAGAAAATTTGGACATTGTACAAAAACTTATTTTGTAAAAAGCATTGTTGGTTTGCTAGAAGTAGAAAACAGACTACGGCATTTAAAAATTTAAAATCAGCAACATCATCAAACGAATGGATACAAAGTCAATTAGAAAAATCTAAGGAAACGTTCGTTTAAATATTAAAGAATATTAACCCTGGGCCTGTTCGTTCAGTATGTAAATTTGTATCAGCAACCTGATTGGCTAAACATGTGAAGTAGGTGTGGCATCTCAATTTGATTTGTTCTGATTGTCTCATTTTCATTGTCTCATTTTCATCCGACCATTTCCTTGCCTTTGAAATCATTGCAAAATACGTTGCCTATTTAAATAAAGTGTCTAATAACAGACATACTCAAAGAGAAAAAGAATGTCAAGTTACTATTGCAAGGGCATGAAAATACTACTGAAAAAGAAACAACAACATGATACAGTCGAACCTCGTTATCTCGAACTCGCTTATTTCGAATAACCGCTTATCTCGAAGTGAAAATCTGTCCCTGTTTTAACATGAAACAATGACAAGAGGTAAAAAATAATATGGAAAAGAGGAGAAATTGCTCCTAAGGAGCAATTTCTCCTCTTTTCCACATTATTTTATATATAAAAATAACTTAATCCATTTATACCTAGCGTCCCATAAGAGGGACTTTTAGAAACAGTGTAGACCCAGATCAGACGCCGCATTATGCGGCGTCTGATCAGGGCCTAGACTGTTTGTATTAAATACAGGCATCTATATAAAACAGGGCAACCATAAAAAACTAACTAGACACCCCTTCTAGTGGAAATGGACCACTCCAAAGAGTTATAACAGAAGTCCTCTTGGCTTAAATGGGTTAACGACAAAGTCGCAATAATCGACATACAAACAGAATAACCCCAGTAAAGGAACCGTCTTGGAACGTTCAGCCGACAAACAACTATTTGGGTCGGGGGAAGGAGGGGGATGGCGGGGGTGGCGGGGGGGGGGGGGTGGGGGAGAGAGAGAGAGAGAGGAGCTTTAACTAGAATTTACTCGATCGAAACGACACCCTTATCTCCAGAAACAGTTCCAAACACTAACACAAGAATGTAAAACAAATGAAAGAACAAACTGAACGAAAACTAAACGAAATATTGATAGCCATCGCAGTAATGACAAACAGTTTTAGCAGGAAACTAAAAAAAACAAAAAACAACATAACACCTGAGACACTAAACAAAAAGCAGAGTGCACATCACAAAACCACGCTCATATAATTTTGACTCCCCCTTAAACCCCACTTTTATACAATAAAAAAATGGGGTTTACAGAGTATACATTAATTTTCTTATTTCTGCTCAAAAACATAGGTTGTAGTACTCGTTAGAACTGCCTCGCTGAGGCGGTTCTAACGAGTACCCACAATCTATATTTTGAGCAGAAATACGAACACTACCAGAATTTTTCATCTGAAAGTTTTCATTTTTTTTTGGTGGTAAAATTCTCAATATATTGGAATAGGCGTGTTTTCGTAATAAGCGGGATAGCGGTTGACCACAAAAATAGCACAAAAGAGGCGGTTCTAACGAGTACCCACAATCTATGTTTTGAACAGAAATACGAAAATTACCTGAATTTTTCATCAGAAAGTTTTCACTTTTTTGGTGGTAAAATTCTCAATATATTTCGTGTTCTTGTAATGAGCGGGATAGCGGTTGACCATAAAACTAGCACAGAAGATGTCCCGGAAGAGCCAAAATCACAAATATAGCCTAATTTGTGTCACACCAAGAGGGTGAGCATACAAATCACGACAGACAGGAAATATGCCACAAACATAAAACCAGAGGGCCATCATTACGACAACACGCCTATTCAAATATATAGAAAATTTTACCTCCAAAAACCGAAAATTTTCAGATACAAAAACTCTGATATTTTTCATATGTCTGCTCTAAACATAGATTGTAGGTACTCGTTAGAACCGCCTTGGCGAGGCGGTTCTAACGAATACCCACAATCTATGTTTTTAGCAGAAATAACAAAAATAATGTACACCCCTGCAAACCCCAGTTTTACTATATAAAAGTGGGGTTTAAGGGGGTCAAAATTATATAGGCATGTTTTCGTGATGGATGGCCCTGGACCGCTCACCTGATCCATATTGTACAAATGAAATGGTAGGTAATGCCAGGTGGAGTGGAGGGCTTCATCAATTTTGTTCAGTGGAGCAGAACCATTTTAGCAATTTTGGTAGAAGTTCACCCAAGGAATATTTCTGTGAAATTATTTTGAAATCGGACTATTGGCCTAGGAGAAGATGTCGTTGAAAGGTTTTTCGTTTCTTAGCTCTTGCAGCCGCTCTTGCAGCCATTTAGTTTAGTGGAGCGGAACGATTTGAGCAATTGTGTTAGAGGGTCACCCAAGAACATTTCTTTGAACTTATTCTAAATTCTGTCAAGCAGTTTTTGAGGAGAAGTCGTTTAAAGCAAACATTGATGACGGATGGATGGACGGACGATGGACAGAAACCTAACATAATAGCTCACCTTAATTTGTGCGCAGGTGAGCTAAAATAAGCGCAGCAAACAGCTCTCTTTTCACCAACAAGGTGCTCTTAGTGCCAGACAGGTTCCACAAAATACAACAATAAGAAAGCTAACGACCACACATGAAAATAAGTCCCGCAACAAGCAATTACAATGCCATTATAGGGATCAAACATGGTTTTTCATGCATTAACATTCGCCAGATCCCGTGGGAGATGTTGAAAACCGAGGCCGAAGGCCGCGGTTTTCAACACCTCCCAAGGGACCCAGCGAATGTTAATGCATTGAAAAGCCATGTTCGATCGCTATTATTGCATACAAACTGAAAACATTTGCTACATTTCGCGTTATTTCATGCACTATTTTTTTTTTTCGCCTTTTCACCGATGTCTCGCTAACGTAATTTCCATGGACTATGCTCGTTCTAGGACCGGGCAGTACACATCTCGTAACGGCAGCAAATCTGTGGCCCCGGTACGAACATATTGAAAGTTGCGTAGCCGTGCGTTAACAGCGCGTGAATTGCCTTGTTAATACATGGCTTTTCGCCGATTAATGCACGGCTGTTAATAATGTGCGATATTGCTTTTAATGCAATAAAAAAGAAGTTAAACAGTAGTTTTCACACGGAGCGTTCCAATGTGATTCTTCTGTTGCAGCATCTCTTTGATTGTCCACGGATTGTTTCGTGTGTCGTGCTTGTTATGCCCCCAACTTCAGAGAAGTTGGAGGGGCATATTGCTTCTAGGGCGTTCGCCCGTCCGTTCGTCACGCTTTTTGATGCATAGCATAACTGTAGAACCATGCATGCTACTGTTTTGAAATTTCTTACATGGATTCCTCATGAAAGAATAGCTGACACCTATTTTTTTCTCGACAGGAATATGTACCTTTCCTGAGTTATGGCTCTTTGAAAAATATAGATGAAATCCTGTCAGCGAAATATCTCAAAAACTATTGAAGCTAGAGACTTGAAACTTGAGGAATAGACAGGTAGTGATGAGTACACGACTGATTAACTTTTGAATAAATTTTAAAAAATACATCATAAGTTATAACCCTTTGTAACTTTGGGTATTATTACCTTGTCAGCAAATATATCTCAAAAACTATTGAAGCTAGAGCCTTGAAACTTAATGAATAGATTGATAATGATAAGTAGATGACCTGATTATCTTTTGAATAAATTCTGAAAAATAACTTTTGAATAAAGTATAAAAATACTTCATGAGTTATGGCCCTTTGTAATTTTTGGCATTTTTTATCTTGTCAGCAAAATATCTCAAAACTGTTGGAGCTAGAGCCTTGAAACTTGGTGAATTGATTGGTAATGACGAGTAGATGACCTGGTTAACTTTTGAATAAATTCTGAAAAATAATATTTCATGTGTAATGGCCCTTTGTAAATTTGGGCACTTTCCCTTGTCAGCAAAATATCTCAAATACTGTTGGAGCTTGCGCTTCATAACTTGATAAATAGATTGGTAGTGATGAGGGGTCTATTGCTTCTGGACATGAGAAATGGCCCTTTGTAAACTTGGGTATGTTTCACTTGTCAGCAAAATATCTCAAAAACTGTCGGATCTAGAGCCTCATAACTTGGTGAATAGATTGCATTACGAAAACACGCCTATTCAAGTATATTGAAAATTTCACCACCAAAAACTGAAAGTTTTCAGATAAAAGATTCTGATATTTTTTTTCAAATTTCTGCTCGAAACATAGATTGTGGGTACTCGTTATAACCGCCTCGCCGAGGCGGTTCTAATGAGTACCCACAATCTATGTTTTTGAGCAGAAATAAGGAAAATAATGTCTACCCCTGTAAACCCCAGTTTTACTGTATAAAAGTGGGGTTGTAGGGGGTCAAAATTATACGAGCGTATAGGTATGTTTTCGTGATGAGTATAAACCATTGGAAGAGGATAGGGCCTGAAATAGTTTTACTCGATCGTTTTTACTCAATAGAGTTAAGTTAGTAAAGTCGAACCTCAATGACTCGAACATCCTTGAAACCATGGAAATTTGTTCTAGATATGGGTAGTTCGAGTCAATGAGGGTTGATCATAGTGCCAGGTTATGAGACAAGTGGGAATTATATATGCATGTTTTTTTATCTATAAAATAATGGTATGTTGAGTGCACTCATTAGAATCGCCTCGATGAGGCGATTCTAATGAGTACATACAACATACATTTTTATGATACAATATGACCAATTCCTAACTATCCCTAAATATTTGTTTTTATTTGAGCTATCGGAAGAATTACTAGTTTTAAGTTTTCTAAGATTGGAGAGTGTCTTTTTACGGTAGGTTTGACTACCTGCAACTGAAAACAAACAAACACACACACAAAAAAAACAACAACAAAAAAAAACATGCATTGAAGAAAGACATAATAAGTACAACACATGGCCAATACATTCCACATCGGACCACGCAACATTGATTAGCAATCGTTTTTGAAGTTAAAGAGCTCGAATTGGTGGCGACCAAAAAGCACCCGAACGCGCTTTAATCGAAGCAGCGGTAGCTTATAAATGTGAAATACAAAAGTTGTATACGTTTCAAATTAAACATAGCAGCAAAACGTGGATTCTATAGTGACAACTCTTCTATGTCTTCTAATCATATACATATGTGAGTAATAAGAAAGGATCCAATCACCGTGAGAAACAGCCCTACAATGTAACAGAATTTCAGTATCGCCCTTTATTATGTAGAAATGATTTAAATAACGTTTACAGGAAAATGGCACCCCAAAAATCATCATCATCATCATCATTATCATCATCATCATCATCATCATGCCCATTTATTTTGCATGAACAGTGAGGCCAGTGATCGAACTGTTTGGAGAGTCCAGTGGGTCAATGACGTTTATACAACGTCGCATCAACGTTGGTACAACGTTACCTCGACATTGCAAGCCCGCTGGGAGGATGATTAATCAAGGTCATTGAACCCATTACGTGTCATGAAAATACATGTTTACCGTATTATCCTCCCCTTTTATAATTCCAATGAAAGATGATTTCATCAGACCAAGGCTATTAAATATATACCATATATGTCAGATCTACTCAAACCCGTTTCACAAACCTGTACACGCCAGCTAAGATCTTCTGAAAACGGCTCACTGGCTGTGCCCAGGTCGAGAACAGCGCTCTATGACAAATCATTCACATGTTCAGCGTCAAAACTATGGAACATTCTACCATGTGCCATTAAATCAGCCCGTCCCTAAGTTCTTTCAAAAAGTGTGTAAAAGAGTATCTTAACTAGTGTTAATAATAGTTTTTAAATGTCAAGACCGTCCCAATTTTAATTAACTTCCTTTGAATGTGTTGACCGTAGTTTTAAAGCGCAGACTATTATTTGCATAAACATGATTTTATCAACTTTTAATTCTCCTAGATGTCCGAATTTTAAGCAACCCCCCACCCCACTTCTAAATCATGTGCAATATTATGTTTGATAACAAGTGCGACAGTAATTGTGCATCTTAATCTTCACTCAAAATGATATTTATATGCTTTTAAAGTAGTTTTAAAATGTTCTCAATAATGTCCTAATGTTCTTACGATTCTTAATGCAGTTATACCATTTGCATGAGCTCTTAATTTTAGATAAAATTGCATTTTTTTAGAATGTATGTTTGACGTTTGTATATATATGTGTATATGTTATATTTTTGCTCTTTTCAAGTAACATTTGTTTTAGAGAATTTAGTATGTTAGTAGAGGACCACTTGGTAGAATGGCTATTTTTAGCTAAATGTGTCACCCTCTTAAAATATTGTGTAAATAAATAAATAAATAAATAAATAAATAAATAAATAAATAAATAAATAAAATTTCTATTTACTGTCTTTATATTTGCTGTGAAGAGTTATTTGGAATGTGTACACTTATTGATGCTTTCATAATGGACCCCCCCTACACACACACACCCCACCCCCTAACCCCAGACACCCACACGTCATTCAATATCGCCCTATCCATGTATATGATTTTTATGTATCGATATTATATTTATAAAGTAAAAAAAAAAAAAAAAGAAAGAAAGAAAGAAAAAATGATAATGGAATAACATTATCAACAGACTGTTTATGTATGTTGGTTCCATCTTCAGGGTATATGAATAAATGACCTTAAGCGTGTTAAAAGTACAGATGTGCATATTGGAATTTGGACAGTTTCACTCAGTCTAATTGTATGTTTCAAATATGTATGTCTCATGTGATAATTTTAATATTTGTCGTTCGTAAAATTGGTATATTGTGATAAAATAATTCAGATTGACAGTCTTACTCAAAAAGAAACAGTTAAGGGACTTTTACACCCCTCACCACTCCCAAACCCCCACTGTTTTGTCTTGTGCCCCCAAAATGAAAAGGATTCTCTGTATAATGCTTTGCATTTTGGTTCCAATTTACCATCTATTTATGGATTTTAAACCCCAAAATGTGTTATGTATTCCAAGAAAGGAAGAGTCTCTATTTAAAGATATACATTTGGGGTAGAAAAACAAGGAAAAACAGAACGTTTACTCCCAGTTTCAAAATTTGGTGGGAACTAACGCTGACTCTGCAGCGCAGACCATAATGAGACTGCGGATATACCGGCTGAGTAGCCGTAAGTCGGTCGCATATAGCTTAAGGTCTTTTTCTACTCGGAGGGCCTCCGTTTTCTAGATTGTGTCCGTGAATAACAATAAAACTATTGTCCTAATCCAATGTTATCGTATGTTTTTAACCTTAGCATTCTGACACCATATCTTGTATTTTATATTGAAAAAAATCCATTTAATTACCTGTTGATGTGTATTAAAACCTAAATGTGTTGAAAACAGTGCAGACCCTGATCAGACGCCGCGTTCCGCGGAGTCTGATCTGGGTCTACACTGTTTACTAAGGTATTTTTATCCGTCCACCTGTCTGTCCGATACTTGGGATAAATACGAGGGCAAGTCAATAAGTACAATGTAACCAGCCTATCCCATTTCCAGTTGACCGAGACACCCAAAATTTTCATGCCTTGTTTCAATACATGTTTTAGGCCTGAGGGCAAAATTGCACCTTTATCGTGTCATTCACTCATAAGATATTGAATGTCAAACATGGCTAGCGATGCAAAAGTAAGATTTTCGTCAAAAGTTGAATACCGTGCTGTAATTCGGTACTTGTATTTGAAAGGGAAAACAGGTCAGGAAATACATTGCGAGTTGACCAGTGTTTATGGGTCTTCTGCACCATCGTATGCACAAGTTAAATTCTGGGTTTGGGAATTCAAACGCAGTAGAACGTCTGTAGAAGATGAAACCAGGTCTGGACGCCCATCAGATGCTACCGATGAAGAAATGTGTAACAAAGTACAGGATCTGGTATACTCTGATAGGCGAATTAAGGTGGAGAAATAGCGAATGCAATACACATTTCACATGGTAGCGTTTCAACAACTTTACATGATCGCTTGGGTATGCACAAGCTAACAGCCCATTGGGTCCCAAAACCTCTTAGCGACGAGCAAATGGCAACCAGAGCATCAGTATACAGCGCATTGTTGAAACGGTTTAGGTCAAATGAAGATGGTTTTACTTTCACGCCTGGTGACTGTAGATGAGACCTGGGTCCATTATGATGAGCCAGAGAATAAAGCTCAAAGTCGACAGAGTGTAGGGCCGGGGTGTCCGAGGCCAAAGAAGTTGCTCTGCTGGCAAGGTAATGACAACTATATTTTGGGATGCACATGGCGTTATTATGTTGGACTTTCTAGCAAAGAAAAGTACAATAACAGGTGCGTATTATGCAAATTTGCTCGACTAACTGAGAATTGTGATCCGTGAAAAACGCCGAGGTAAACTCTCCAGCTGAGTTGAGCATGAAAAAAGTTTTATAACCTATGGGCCTGGCTTCAGATCGCCATCGAGCTGTTTCATCACAGTGTTCTTTGATCATATGTGATTCACTGTGATGTTTCACCGACGAGGAAGAGGTGGGTTTATCTGGTGTTCATTTGTTCCTAATGTCTCCTTCTTATTGTACCTTTGGAAGGCTATGCTACGTCATTACGCAATTTGTAATAACGCCTTAATTTGTAATAAACTTTTTAAACTTGAACTATCCCAGGAATTTCGAAATGTATGTACTTGTATCTACGTTACAACTAATCGGGGGACAGAACAGGACAGTATAGACATGAAAGATGAAATTTTGAAGTTTATTACAAATAGCGCTGACTTTGCTATATACAGACGTCTGTCAATGACGGTTATACTTTAAAATCGCTATTTCTGAACGTCTGCCAAATGTGAAAATATGTTAACATTATGAAAACACGCCTATTAAAATATACTGAAAATTTTACCACCAAAAAGAAGAAAATTTACAGAAAAAAAAATACTGATATAAATCATATTTCTGCTCAAAACATAGATTGTGGGTACTCGTTAGAACGGCCTCGACGAGGCGGTTCTAACGAGTACCGACAATCTGTGTTTTTGGCCAGAAATAAGAAAAATAATGTATACCCCTGTAAACCCCAGTTTTACTATATAAAAGTGGGACTTAAGGGGGTCAAAATTATATAGGCACGTTTTCGTGATGAATTTCTTTGCTCATATGATCTGATGGTAGTGAAGCTGACTCTGAAAAAAGACTATCTGACCGACAGAGCATCCTGAAAATATTAAATCATTTCATCATTATTTACCAGTGTCAGCCGGTTAGACAATTTTCAACTACTTTCACAAGCTCTGCATATAGTTGGTACAGTCGACTCTCGTTATCTCGACTTCCCTTATCTCGAATAACCGCCTATCTCGAAATGAAAATCTGGTCCCTGTTTAAACATGGAAATCTAACAACAGGTACCAAAATATTGTAGAAAAGAGGAGAGGAGCAATTTCTTCCCTTTTCCACAAAATTTTCAATGTATCTCAAAGTTCCGGAGTCAAATTACATATTCATTTGCGAAATGTGGTTGTTCGATTTATTTTTTCCTCAATTCTGCAAATCTGATTTATCGCAGTACGGATATCTCGAAGTATTTCAGAGAGTTCCGTGGACTTCGAGATAACGAGATTCTACTGCAATTTAAATAAAACGTTAGCAAACTTTACATCTGCTAGATATACTACATGTAGCATTGCTTAATTTCTTGCTTGATCTGGTAAATGTCGAAGAAATATTTCGAAGATTTTAACCATTCTCAGAGACTGGTAAATATGTATGATGTGGAAGATACGAAAAACTCATCACGAAAACATACCTATGTAATTTTGACCCCCTTAAACCCCACTTGTAAATAGTAAAACTGGGGTTTACAGGGGTATACATTATTTTTCTTATTTCTATTCAAAACATAGATTGTGGGTACTCGTTAGAACCGCCTCGGCGAGGCGGTTCTAATGAGTACCCACAATCTATGTTTTGAGCAGAAATATGAAAAATATTAGAGTTTTCTATCTGAAAAGTTTAGGTTTTTGGAGGTAAAATTTTCTATGTATATTTGAATAGGCATGTTTTCGTAATGATAACGACATTTTAATCGACATTTTGACAGAAATAATTCGAATAAAACTTGAATACAGTCGTATCTTATTATCTCGAAGTCCATGGAACTCTCTGAAACACTTCGACATATCCGTACTTCGACATATCAGATTTGCAGAATTGAGGAAATAATAAATCAAACAACCACATTTCGCTAAATGAATATATAATTTGACTCCTGAAGTTTGAGATATATTGAAAATTTTGTGGAAAAGGGGAGAAATTTTAGAAGCAAATTCTCCTCTTTTCTACAATATTTTGGTACCTGTTGTTATATTTTTATGTTTAAACAGGGACCAGAGTTTCATTTAGAGATAAGCGGTTGATCGAGATAGGCAAAATCGAGATAACGAGACTCGACTGTATACTGAATTATCTTAAATCGGAATGGCAGTGTTCCCAAATCACAACTACCGACGATCTAACAAATGAAACCAGTAAAAAATTAGAACCAATCCGTTTTCAATCAACCGATGAACTTCAGATATTCAAACTAGAGAACTCAGTCAAAGTAAAACCACATGAAAGAGTCGATATGGGTGTGGAAGAAGGACCAAAATGTTCAGCCTCAAATAATCAGATACCCGGAAAAAAGAGGCCAGTTTAAAATTAAGGACTGCCAAGGCAACAATATTTGATCTCATGAAAGGCATCAGCATTAAAAAATGTTGAGTCGTAAAGGGCGGTCTAAGGGTAGCAAAATGCGTTTGGGGACAATTTTCTGACATCACGAAAACATGCCTATATAATTTTGACCCCCTTAAACCCCACTTTTATATAGTTAAACTGGGGTTTACAGGGGTATACATTATTTTTCTTATTTCTGCATAAAACATAGATTGTGGTACTCGTTAGAACCGCCTCGCCGAGTACCACAATCTATGTTTTGAGCAGAAATATGAAAAATATCAGAATTTTTTATCTGAAACATTTTAGTTTTTTTGGAGGTGAAACTTTCCATATATTTGAATAGGCGTGTTTTCGTAATGGAGGGGGAAAAAAAAGGACAGTGTCGAGACAAAGAGAAAACACAATACTTCTGAAAGTCAACGAAAAAATTAAAAGATATACTGAGAATGATTGTGAGTTCTGGGTTAATGGGTCTAAATTTTCTTTGAGAGCCAAAGACATAAATGACATTAAAACCAACCAACTTCTAAACATCAAAATAATAGATGCTGTTAAAAACATAAACGAAAGCAGCTATTCGTAAATGTTGACGGATTTCAACCATGTACTTAAAACAGAATTTGAACCACATCAATAGACAGCAACATGATTCAAATTTTACCCGGGTTTACTATCTCTACGGTTGATTGCAAGGAAGATTTGAAAAGCTGTAACGACAGCTCCTTTGATGAGTTGAACCTCGATAGCATTTTTAAAAACGTTCCATACGCATTATACGACAGAAAGATTTAATGGTTTCTGTCTAGTTATTCTATAATGTTGAGATTGCCCCACACATATGATGACTTTTAGGCAGCCCGAAAGGTCTGAACAGAGTAATTTTACTGTATTAAATGTTGGTAACTTCAATTTACGTACATTACAAAAATACGTTTTTTCAAGTCTATTGAAAATTTCACCACCGAAAAAGGAAAATTTCAGGTGAAAATTCTGATAGTTTTCATATTTCTGCTCAAAACATAGATTGTGACAATAAGCTGCATGCATACTAAAAAATGTATGATAGTTTCTATTTGCAATTCTATGTATCCTTTGGGCTCCCAAAATCGTAAGAGAAAGAAATTAGAAATAATGCTCATTATTTATTAATTGAACATGGCCGCTACTTCAGACCAATCATTCTATGTGAGCAGCGAATATATGTGCAGTGCAAGGTGGAAGATAAGGAACATTTTGTTTCCTATTTTGTAGTAAATGCAGTCGAACTTCGATGGCTCGAACCCCTTCGAGCCACTGAAGTCCTACTGTATACGGAATACATTGTTTAATAAACTACATTTAAAGATACCAGTTCTGAAACATAATACTAATGAATGGTTTAAATTATCTTATGAATTGATGAACCCCTGTACATGTAGTGCTGTGGTTAAATGCTGGCCTCGGTGGCTCAGTTGGATGCGCCGTCCGACTGGTGACCAGGAGGTCGCGGGTTCAACCCCCGCCGAGGTCGGCAACATTCTTTCGTGGAGATTGATCATGAAATATTTTCTACGGTCATTCTCTCCCTTCCGCTGATTCAAGACGGGCAGTTGTCAGTTTCTGGCGAAAGAATGTGCACAATACTGGTTAACCGCTTAGAGGACTAAGCCTGCCCAGTAAACGTGTGGTTAGGCAAACCGACCGCGCTCGACATGAATCCATTGGGTTGACTGGGCCGTAAAACCTCAACATAGCACCACCAGTGGTTAAATAAAATAGAATTAAGGTAGTAGTTCTATTGTTTGTTTTCTCATGTGTATCCTGTTTAATGTTTATATTATTTATTTCATGTGAATAGAGAACACCTTCTGTACTTTTAGGGTTTCTAATTGATATTATTCTATTATATTCTTATTATGTTCTATTCTATAAATATGCCTGTCAATAGCGATTCTAACGTCAAATCGCTCTGTACAGACGTCTGTAACTAGCGACTTTCAATAAAAATATTATACAGTAGAACTTCAATGGCTTGGACCCCGATGGTTCGTTTACCATGGATGAGTCGAACACGTTCTTGAGTCCGCAGGGATTTCCTCCAAACACGATATACGGATAATTTAGGGAGACTTTCATATTTTATCTTGTAAATGTATGCTATGTGCACTCATTAGAATCGCCTCATAGAGGCGATTCTAATGAGTACACACAGCACACATTTAAAATAAGGAACACCGAAAGGAATCCCTCAATTGTCTCCATTATGCCTCCTGGTGTGGCACTTATAGTAACCTTCCGAACTTCCGCTTTCATGATCCCAAAGGGGTTGGAGCCATCGAAGTTCGACTGTAAATTGATTTTCATTGCCTCTGAATCGCCTTTCGCCAAGTCCACAGATTAAAATATACACTGGCCTGCGCGCACGCTTTCCAGTGAATATTAGTTTTTCAATTAGATATTATACAATTATTGACTATTGAGGTATTGGATATGACGTGATATCCACCAGAGAATACCAATTTTGACCGAGACGATAGCGAGGTCAATATTGGTATATTCAATGGTGGATATCAACGTCATATCCAATACCTCAATAATCAATAATTGTTTTCTTATATAGCTTTTCTCTGGATAATTGTACAATAACAGTCAACACTAGACCCCATTAATATAAGAAGCGCGCGTACGTAGACGTCGGAGCCACCACTGGCGACATCACTAAAAGTTGATATCTTATTTTAGAAACTAATATTCACTGGAAGGCGCGCGCAAGCTGGTGAACATCAGGTATATTCTCTGGGCTGAAAACAGCACTTAGCCAATGAAAGAGAATATTTTTACGTTATATAATGACTTTTAGTGATGTCGGCAGTAGTGACACCGACGTTTACGCTCGCTTTTTATATTAATGGGGTCAGGTTTTAACTATCATTGTCACAGTTATCAAGAGAAAAGACAAACTATATAATAAATCTTTTGTTGACTATTGAGATATTGGATATGAAGTTGATACCCACCACTGAATACCAATATTGACCTCGGCTATCGCCTCAATTAATATTGGTATTCATTGGTGGATATCTTGTTATAACCCATACCTCAATAGTATGGAAGCCGATGGGGGACGTTTTGACTTGCTACTAAAGACATGAGTTTTGAGTTATGACTTATGACTTTTGAGTTAGGACTTGTGACTCATGAGTTGTTAAATCTTTATGATAAGAAAAAGTGCTTAAGTGTCGCCACTTCCTGTATATATTCAGCACACGACGGATTGATATTTTTCGTTTTGTTTCCAGTGAAATAGGTTTTGACATTTCATGCAAATTGCATGAAATCTTAAAACCTACTTTTTTAGGAAGAATAAGAACAATACTTTACAATGTCACCTGCTGAAAATTTACCCAACACGCTAATTGTTTAAAGAGTTTGATAAAATAAATATTTTTACAAATGCATTGTGTTGCTTTTTCTTGTCTTTTGTTAGAGCTTTAACCAAACCTTAAAGCGCTAAGCAGATTTGTGGCAGACCACATTATAAAATTGATTTTGCTTTTTTTTTCAGAGTAAACAAGACTTTACATTTTCGCTAGGCAGATTTTGTTTAAAAAACAACAACAAAAAAAAAAAAAAAAAAAAAAAAAAAACGAAAAGTAAAAATATTTTAAAGTCTGGTCTAAAGGCTTGTGACTTATGAGTTTTGAATTATGACTTACAAGTACCTTCGGTGTAATATTTTGTACCAACGTTAGCCATTTTCTACGTGCGTTCTCTAAATGCGCGCCAATATTACACCGAAGGTACAAGTCATATCTCGAAAGTCACAAGTCATAACTCAAAAGTCACAAGTCGTAATTCAAACTCATAAGTCATAAGTCTTTAAACCACACTTTAAAATATTTTCATTATTATTATTATTATTATTATTATTATTATTATTGTTTCGGAGAAAATCGGCTTAGATGTCAAGTCTTGTTTACTCTGAAAATAACAAAATGAATTTTAGAATGTCGTCTGCTAAAATCTGCTTAGCGCTTTAATATGGAAGCCGATGGGGGTCATTTTGACTTGTGACTAAAGACTTATGACTTTTGAGATTTGAGTTAAGACTTGTGACTTTTGAATTATGACTTGTGACTTGAGTTATTTGTATAATCTTGATGATAAGAAAAAGTGCTTAAGTGACTCTACTTCCTTTACATACTCAGCAGACGACAGATTGATATTTATCGTTTTATTTCCAAGGAAATAGGTTTTGACATTTCATGCAAATTGCATGAAATCCCAAAACCTATTTTCCAGGAAGAATAAGAACAATATTTCAAAATGTCAACTGCTGAAAATTTACCCAGCATGCTATTTGTTTAAGAGTTTGATAAAATAATTAGTTTTACAAATGCATCATGTTGTTTTGTTGTTGTTTATTTTTGTTGTTGTTGTTTTTCATTAGGGCTTTAACCAAACCTTAAAGGGCTAAGCACAGTTGTTGTAGACGACATTCTAAAATTGATTTTATTATTTCCAGAGTAAACAAGACTTGACATTTTTGCAAGGCAGATTATCTACGAAAAAAAAAAAAAATAAATAAAAAAAAAAAAATAAATAAAATAAAAATATTTTAAAGTGTGGTCTAAAGTCTTATGATTTATAAGTTTTAGTTATGACTTGTGACTTTTGAGTTATGACTTGTGACTTTTGAGTAATGACTTGTGACTTTTGAGTTATGGCTTGTACCTTCTGTGTAATATTAGTGCGCATTTGGAGAATGCATATAGAAGATGGCTGACGTTGGTAAAAAAATATAACACCGAAGGTACTTGTGTCATAATTCAAAAGTCACAAGTCATAACTCAAAAGTCACAAGTCATAACTATTTTATTTTTATTTAATTTATTTTTTATTATTATTTTATTTTATTTTTATTTCGGAAAAAAAGCTGCTAAGAAAAACAACACGATGCGTTTGTAAAAATATTTATTTTCTGAAACTCTTTAAACAATTAGCACACTGGGTAAATTTTCAGCAGGTGACATTTTAAAATATTGTTCTTATTCTTCCTGCAAAATAGGTTTTGGGTTTTCATGCAATTTGCAAAAAATGTCAAAACCTATTTCCTAGGAAATGAAACGATCAATATCATTATGTCGTCTGCTGAATATTATAAAGGAAGTGGTGACACTTAAGCACTTTTTCTTATCATCAAATTTATACAAGTCATAACTCAAAAGTCACAAGTCATAACTTAAAAGTCACAGGTCATAACACAAAACTCACAATTCACAAGTCTTTAGTCACAAGTCAAAATGTCCCCCATCGGCTTCCATACTTTAAGGTTTGATTAAAGCGCTAATGAAAGACAAGAAAAACAACACAATGCATTTGTAAAAATATTTATTTTATCAAACTCTTTAAACAAATAGCATGCTGGGTAAATTTTCAGCAGGTGACATTTTTAAATATTATTCTTTTTTTCCTGGAAAATAGGTTTTGGGATTTCATGCAATTTGCATGACCGTTATGTCAAAACCGTTATCCTTGGAAATAAAACGATAAATATCAATCTGTCGTCTGCTGAATATATAAAGGAAAATGTGACACTTAAGCACTTTTTCTTATCATCAAGATTATACAAGACATATTAAAAATCACAAGTCATTACTCAAAAGTCAGAAGTTTGGCCTCGGTGGCTCAGTTGGATGCGCCGTCCGACTGGAGACCAGGAGGTCGCGGGTTCAACCCCCGCCGAGGTCGGCAACATTCTTTCGTGGAGATTGATCATGAAATATTTTCTACGGTCATTCTCTCCCTTCCGCTGATTCAAGAAGGGCAGTTGTCAGTTTCTGGCGAAAGAATGTGCACAGTACTGGTTAACCGCTTAGAGGACTAAGCCTGCCCAGTAAATGTGTGGTTAGGTAAACTGACCGCGCTCGACATGACCCCATTTGGTTGACTGCGCCGTAAAACCTCAACACAAACAAAAGTCAGAAGTCATAATTCAAAACTCATAAGTCATGTCTTTAGTCGCAAGTCAAAATGTCCTCCATCGGCTTCCATGCAACAGTCAATAATTGTATGATATCTTAAGTATCGTCTGCTGTAGTTATGATAAGGGTTTAACCTTTACCACTCTCTGGGCTAATTCTGCAGACGAAAAATTCATATTTTTTCTCATTTTTCCGGAAAACAGGATTTGGCATTTAATGCAAATTGTCTCGAATTGAAGACAGTTTTCATGAAATGTCAGAACTTGTGTTCTGGGAAAAATGAGAATAAAGATTCCAATATTTTACCCAGAGTGCTAAGCGTTAAGGATTAAGTTTTTAAAGGATACTTACAGCTAAATATATGTAAACCAAATAATCTCTTTATTGAACTTTTACCAATATATCAGGTGATATAATCCCACAAGTAATGGCAAAATTGGAAACAGTGTAGGCCCGGATCAAATTGCTCCTTTGAAATAATTTCATCAGGACCTACACTCTCTGTTTAGGCAATTCAGTCCGAATGCTTACACTACGTTAACAAGTCAGTATTATGCAGACCTTCATGTTCTCGCAAATATATAGTGAAACTACGGGTACATGTATGCAGGGGTATACATTATTGAATGAATTTTCAGAATTTTTTCAGTTTTTAATCGGATTTCAAATTATGTTGTCATTTTTATTGATCTTTTATACCGCAATAACACTTAATATTGGGGCAGATGGGTCTGAGCAAACAGTGTAGACCCAGATCAGTCGCCACAGAACTGATCAGGGTCTACACTGTTTGCCACTCATCTATCACTATTTTAGATACATCAGCAGGTCATTACGAAAACACGCATATATATTCAAATATATAGAAAATTTCGACTCCAAAAAACTGAACATTTTCAGATAAAAAACTATGATATTTTTTTCATATTCCTGCTCAAAACACAGATTGTGGGTACTCGTTAGAACCGCCTCGGCTCGGCTCGGCGGTTCTAACGAGTACCCACAATCTATGTTTTCGCGAAAAAATATGAAAAAATAAATTGTATACCCCTGTAAACCCCAGTTTTTTTTTCTATACAAAAGTGGGGTTTAACGGGGTCAAAATTATAAAGGCATGTTAAATACGGTACCGGATAAATATGTCTTATCTCTGTCTGTCCGAATACTTATGGTAAAAAGAACTATATGGGCCAAGCAAAGCGAAAATGTGTCTTCAAGCATGCGCAGAATGCATAGATTCAGATTCATTCAACGCATGCGCAAAGTCTTATCTGGGCATTTTCTCTCCATTAAAACATTCCACAATATCCAATGAGTCTGCTGACATCGAAGGCCCTGATCAGACTGCGCGGATGCGCAGGCTGATCTGGGCCTTCGCTGTCCGCATATGCCCGAAGACACGTTTTCGCATGGCGAGGTCAATATACCGTATATACCGTCTTATAGTTTCAACCTTGATTAAAGCTGAATGACTTCCGCCCAGTTTTGAAAATATAACCTTGTCCGCTAAATTGAGGCTTATTTCTAGGTGTATTGCATGAAATAGAGAATTAACATCACGTCACAGGTCATCGGATAATGTTAATATATTTATATTAATAGTATGACTCTATATACAAAAACCAACAGACGATAATTTGGTGACAAAAAAAAAAAAAAATAAAAAAAAATCAGAATATGAATCTAGACATATCATGCGAACTACGTATTCCATCTCATGTGCTATTCAGCTTTTGCACACAAGGCAGGGTTTTCCCTCAGGGTTTGAAACCAAGGGTCCCATTAAAACAAATTAATTGTTTCCCAAATAGTTATATTTCTTGTCCTTAAGGTATAAAACAAATCAAAATTCAAAGCCAAAAATAAATAAAATCAAGTTTACACAGATGATAAATGCATCAATCAGGAGTCCAGAAGTCCAGAACATAATTTTGGGAGTAAAAAACTGGCAAAAGCGAGTCAGGGAAAACCCTGACAAGGTCAAAGTTTAAGTTTTGAACTTCGAAACCCCGCTGATGTGCTTGTGCAAAGCTGGTGTCCGCTCCGCAAAGCTGGTGTCCGCTCTTTTCAGTACTTTTTTTTTTTTTTTTTTTTTTAAAGATTTTTATAAATTATTTCTAAAGTTTATAATACAAGCATTAAAAGAAATGCTTTATCATTTCAGAACTCAGGCATCGCCCAGTTCACCACTCTATATAGCAAAAAAAAAAAAAAAATGGAATTGGGGGGTGGGGGGGGGGGGGTGGGGGTTCAGAAATTATGAGGAAGTTCAGTGGTGCGGAATCGCACCCTTAGGAAATAATTTGCATGAAATGTCAACCTCTAGTTCTTCGGGAAAATATTTATCATGCAGTTATTTATCTGACGGGTTAAAGATTACGGTATTAACCCTAAATATTCAGAAACAATAACACTTTACCGTATTTGCAATTTTTCCGAAACATCAAAACCTAAAGGCTGCCTTGGTAACAAACAACACACACACACACACACACACAAAAAACACACACAAAAAAAAAACGAAAATCGAAGTCGGTTTTATTAAGAATCTTCATACACAGCAGTGTAGTTTAGGAGGCTGTATACGCCCCCGTCGCCCCCACCTCCACCCCAACACCCCCCAAGGAACTAAAATATAATCTGCATTATGTTGAAGTACGGGGAGACGTTTTACAAATGAACTGCCTAGTTACACATTATCCGGCGTCTGAGCTGAGTCTACACAGTTTGTTCAGGCATGTCTGTCTGAGAGTAAATACGGTAGTAATCGAGCCACAATGTGGGATAGCGTATCTTTTGTCGCAGTCTGATCAGAGTCTTCGTTGTCTGCATGAAGAAACTTTGCATCCTCGGCTATCTGCATCACGAAAACATGCCTATATGATTTTGACCCCCTTAAACCCCACTTTTATATAGTAAAACTGGGTTTACAGGAGTTAGACTAGCTCCTAGACCTTGCTGATTCAAATTTATGTATGACATCTTGTACAGCCAGTCTCTGATAGTTGGTCTCTAACATCGATATCTCCAAGATTAGTTGCTGCTATCAAAGAGGTGAGGCAAGCAGTAAGTAGTAGATGGCCCTTAGTTCTTTAATAATTATAACTGATTGATGAAAATAATATTGATATCCGACTAGTAGCTTGTCTATACAGGGGTATGCATTCTTTTTTTCTTATTTCTGCTCGAAAACATTGATTGTGAGTACTCGTTAGAACCGCCTCGGCGAGGCGGTTCTAACAAGTACCCACAATCTTTGTTTTGAGCAGAAATATGAAAAAAATATCAGAATTTTTATCTGAAAACTTTCAGTTTTTGGTGGTGAAATTTTCAATATATTTGAATAGGCGTTTCCTCGTCATTACGAAAACACGCCTATTCAAATATACTGAAAATTTTATCACCAAAAAATGAAAATTTTCAGATAAAAATTCTGATATTTTTCGACCTTCTGCTCAAAATATAGATTATGGGTACTCGTTAGAACCGCCTCTTGGTACTCGTTAGAACCGCCTCGAAGAGGCGGTTCTAACGAGTACCCACACTTTATGTTTATGTACAAGGTGATCGTGAGGCTCGAATAAGGTGCAGGTTAAAAGAAGGATAAAAACAGTCTGCATATAGTTAATCCTGGCTGGTTTAAATCTTTTTTAAAAATATTAGCATTTCTGCTTTCAAATAATGGTATTCTTAAACAATTGTTTGATCCCGTAAATGTTAAATATAGTTTTATTCGAGCTGTGGTCGTTTGTGTTTACATGTAGCTAATATGAGAGCTATTTATAGGAATGCTCGTTCTTTCCTTGTAACAATTTTTCTGATCATTATTGCATTTTTCTTATATTCATATTTTACTAAATCTATTTCGTACCTTGGAAGGAAACGATATCATAAAATGGGAACATACAAGCTTTTATGGACGGGATTGCTGCAAAAGCCACTCGATAAATGCGCAAAAGAAAAGATGAAATTTTGGACAAGAGCAGTAAATGATCAAATAGACCGGCCACATTTTACGTGTCTCGAAACAGACAAAAATAAATCTGGAGTAGTTTCGTACATGACGTCAAAGAATTTCGTAGGCGTGAAATGCGCAAGAAAGGCGATTGAGTTTTCAAGAACGAATATGACACAGGTAATATACCGGAACTACTTAACGCCTTGTCTACTGGGAGAAAAATAGCAGACGACATTTTCAAATAGCATTCTTATTTTTTCCTTATAAAACAGGGTTTGACATTTCATGCAAAAAGTTGTATGAAATATTAAACCCTATTTTGTGGAGTGGGTGCAGGTGAATGAAAGAAAAATATCAATTTGTCGTCTGCTGTATTACATGTAGCCAAGTGTGTATGGTATAGGTAACAGTCACCTCCCAGTGGGCACACAACGTTAAAATGACGTCGTATCAACGTCGATACGACGTGATCACGTCGCATCGACGTTGATACGACGTCATTTTGATGTTGTGTGTAGGCTGGGCTGACCTCAGTTTTGCCAAACAGCGTAGATCCAGATGAGACGGATAAACCATCTCTTCAGATTCTAGTCTGTTTGCAATTCTGCTTTTGGTTTTGATTGGCATCCCCATTTGTAACAATGGACAAGTCCAAATTCAAAGCTGGAAGAGGCCACTTCAGACATGTAGGTGTGAAAGGGATAAACTCTTGTTGGTTCGACGTTCCCACACATTACAGAGTTTTGACCACTTTCCCTTGTCTTTACATGTATACTTTAATTATCTGTACTCTAAAATATTCTCACTATCCCCATCTTAACCTATCTCTTGCCAAACTCTCTCCCATATCTTCCTCATGCACCACCCCACCCCCTTTCTTTCCAATACATTTAAGTAAGCTGGATATACCCAAAGGTGCCATAGACATTATTTTTTTTTTATCCAAGAAACATTTAGTAAATTGATATAATTTATGGTATTCATACGATCATAAATTTGGCATTTGACAGCCTGTAAAATTTCTTTTAGTCTCTCGGTGTTTAACTGGATAAAAAATGAAATGATTTTTTATTGTATCTCTGAATATTAATGTTGGCAACATTAATACAGAGATACGATTAATTTATTTCATTTTTGATACAGTTCAAGAACGAGAGACTAACTGAAATTTTACAGGCTGTCATGTGCCACATTTTATGATGGTATTAATACCATCGTATCTATTTATTATACCTTTTTTTGGATAATAAAATGTCTATTTTTGAGGAATATGGAGCCTTTAATAAGTTTTCCGTAAATTGTTAGGGAGGCAACTTTTGTGAAAGCATTACGAAAACACGCCTATTCAAATATACTGAAAATTCTACTACCAAAAAATGAAAATTTTCAGCTAAAAATTTCTGATATTTTTCATATTTCTGCTATACCCCTGTAAACCCCAGTTTTACTATATAAAAGTGGGGTTTAAGGGGGTCAAAATTATATAGGTATGTTTTCGTGATGGTTTGTTCCTCTGCACACCAACCAACTTCATTCTGAAAAGCGATATACTCTACTAGAGGCAAATTCTTTCTTTTAGAGTAGAACCCTTTTTCAGAATGGAGGATAAAAGTTTCAAGAGAGTTGTCATTTCTTTAAGTGTTTCCATTATGAATTCCCTTTAAAACAAATATGACTATAATCACTGTGAAATTAAGTATCGACTGTTTTCCTCCATATTCTTTGTGTTGCATTTGAGGCAACAGATACACATGCAGGGGTCATAGAAACTTTAAATGTATTTGTTTGGAGGGTAAATCGGCCTTACGCGAACACGTCCCTTTGTCGAACAAAATTGGTTCTAAACATATATTTGCACTGTACATTTTTTCGAGTCGGTTTAGTTTTTCACAATGCGGTTTTGCTACCGTACTGAGGTGCAAATTGAAACCAGTCCTACATCGGTCTCATGTTTTACCCGCTTTAGCAGTCCCGCGACTTTTTGAAGCCCCTGCAGGAGTTTTCTCGGCGCCAGGTTTCAAACGAATGAAAGACCTATGCACTGATTACAGTTCGTTTACTGTTGTCCTGTTGCTAGTCTTGCGGCATGAACACAGGAGCAAAATTTTTAAATGATGTTATCAAAGAAATAAATACATGCAACCCTTCTATTTCCAGTGGACTCTTCTGCCATAAATGCCCCATGTTCCTCAAAAATAGAGATTTTTATTATCTAAAAAGGATTAATAAATTGTTATATGATATTAATACGTTCATAAAATGTGGCATCTGACAACCTGTAATATTCCAGTTAGTCTCTCGGTTTTGAAGTGGATAAAAAATGAAATGATTTTTTATCGTGCCTCTGAAGTAATGTTGGCAACATTAGTTCAGAGATACGATAAAAATCATTTCATTTCAAGAACGAGAGAATAATTAAACTTTTACGGGCTGTCACGTGCCACATTTCATGATTGTATTAATACCATTTATCAATTTATTAAATCCTCTTGGATAATAGAATGTCTGTTCTTGAGGGATATGGAGCCTTTAATACTTCAGACAGGTCCATTTCTAATAGATCCCTAGCTAGTTTTTATTAACACCATGTCTATAGAAATTTCTATGTTAAATGCAAAAAGTGTAGACCCTGATCAGACGCCGCAGGGTTTACAATGTTTGCCAACGTCCCTTTTATTGGACGCTAGGCATTTATTAATTGGACTGAACACTTGTAGAATTTTTCGCTATTTTTCTACAAGAGAGACAATATATATATATATATATATATATATATATATATATATATATATATATATATATATATATATATATATATATATATATATATATATATATATATATATAAGGGAGTCAACTCATGTTAAATCTTGTTTAAACTTTGTTTTACGCAATCGCTTCCACGCCTTTGATTATGCAGATGCAGCTTAAAATTACAATTCTAATGCACTTGCGTATGTAACTCGACGTCTGAAATTTGCGATGGTATATTCTGCGATATACAGTCGGAAATCCGACGTCATCAGGTAACATCGCTTCTCATTGGCTGGCATTTTGTTTTACGCAGCTCAAAGCACTTGTCGCTTTGTGCAAATACAGTAGAAACTCGATAATTCAAACTCAAATGATTCATAATTCTCAATAATTCAAAATCATTTTGAAGTCCCAACTGAAATATATGTATGCTTTTAACCCTCAATTATTCAAAGTCTCAATAATTCAAACAAAACTGTTTGGTCTCTTGGACTTTGAATTGTCGAGGTTCCACTGCACATGTAGTACATTTTTTCAACAGAGAAAATGAATAAATGCATTAGAATGAGGATAACTGCATTCATATTTGTCATTTGGGGAGGTAAATCGGCGGTTGTACGGTCGCAAATTACGTTTACATCATCGCTGACGCGTCGCCGTAAAACGGAATTTCCGACCGTAAAATCCTCCCCAAATGACAATTTTGAATGCATTTATCCTCTAATTATGTGTTCTGTCCTCTTAGGGTCCTCTGCCTCAGCGTAACACAAACAATCGCATAACTGCAATGGATTAAAGTAGAGGGTTCAAAGGCCATCTGTAACCCGAGCAAAATACAGTTGAACCTCAATGGCTCGAACATCTTCGGGACCATGGAAATTTGTTCGAGACATGGGTAGTTCGAGCCACTGAGGGTAATCATGGCACCAGTTCAGGAAGCAAATAGCGATAATTTGGGGAAATATTTTCGATTTTCTACACAATGATTGTATTGTGTGTACTCATTAGAATCGCGCGATTCTAATGAGTACACACAACATACAATTCCATGATTAAATAAGAAAAAAAAAATCATTAAATATATTTTTTCTTGAGCTATTGGAAGAATTTTGTAGGGACTGATAAAACAATTCGAATCATCCACGGTAAACGAGCCATCCGTGTTCGAGCCATTGAGGTTATACTGTAAAACCACAAGGTGGCAATAGCCTGAAACGTATTGACGAAGTCGTCAATCAGGCTGGGATCAGACCCCCGTCGAGCAATTAAAGATGGAAGCAGACTTGTCAACCATTACAGTGTTAATAACCATACATGCAGCGTGTCGCATAACATTGATAACCTATCATTTGTGACCCGATTGGCAATGTCTTTTTATTTTTTTTTTCCAAAAATCAGCATTACCAACAGTCCTTCTGATGTTATAGACTAAGGAGTTAAAAAATTCCGGTTCCAATAGATCTTCCTGCAGAAGCGTTTTCAAGCCGACGTTATATTTGGAAATCAATTAGGGGATAACTGCATTCAAATTTGTCATTTGGGGAGGTAAATCGGCGATTTTACGGTCGAAAATTTCGTTTTACGGCGACGCGTCAGCGGAGCCGTAAAACGTAATTTCCGACCATAAAACCGCCGATTTACCTCCCCATTCTAATGCATTTATTCATTTTCATTCTAAATTCTAATGCACTTGCGTATGTAACGCGGCGTCTAATTGGATAACGGCAAAAATTTGCGACGGTATATTCTGCGATATACTGTCGGAAATCCGACGTCATTACCTAACGTCGCTTCTCATTGGCTGGCAATTGGTTTTACGCAGCTCATAGCACTTGTCGCTTTGTGCAAAAAGTACATTTTACAACAGAATAAAAATGAATAAATGCATTAGAATGGGGATAATAGCATTCAAATGTGTCATTTGGGGAGGTTTTATGGTCGGAAATTACGTTTTACGGCTCCGCTGACGCGTCGCCGTAAAACGAAATTTCCGACCGTAAAATCGCCGATTTACCTCCCCAAATGACAAATTTGAATGCAGTTATCCCCTAAATGAATGCACTTAAAACTGACAAAAAAAGCTACAGTGTCAAATTTTCTATGCCATACTAGCTAGTTTTGGCTAATTAGACTTCATCAGAGACCGTTTCATCATCATTCTTCCATCGTCTCAGTATGACTTTAAAATGTTGAAAGGGACGTAAAACATGAAAATCATCAGTATTGACACAATGGAGAAATCTTTGCACTGTTCTTAATATGGGGTATGTGTTATCACAACAGTATACTATGTTTCAGGTTGCACTTGCCAGTTATCCAGGCTCGGGAAACACGTGGTATCGTCATTTAATAGAAGAAATCTCAGGTATTTAGAGTTTCTTTATGGTCACATTTAACCCTTGTCATGCTGAATAAATTAAGATGCCACGCCCATTTCTAATTTTCAGTCAATCAGATTACTTGATCCAGATTGTTGATATAAATTCACATAATTTACGGCAAACATTGCAGAATCAGATCAGTTGGCTTCTGAAGAAGCCAACTGATCTGGATCTACACTGTTTGCAAAAGCAGGATATATCCGGGCTCAGCAGGACAAGGGTAAATATGGGCCCTGTCAAGCGAAAACAGTGTCATCGAACATGCGCCAGATGCGCAGATTCAGATCACCCTGCTACGCTGAAATAGAAGTCCTTTGCAGTACACGATAGCTCATTTTCGGTCATTTTCGGTGGAAAACGTGTTTCCGATGTTTAGAAGGACCGCGGCTCGGATTACGTACATGTATTTCACCCAACGTTGTAGATTTGACGCGTTTTACAAAGGATTCATATTCGTCCGCCGATATTTTACTCAATATGATTAAAATCTTATTTCTTTAACAGTTTAAAGTTTTCTTTGGTTTTACATTGTAGTTATATAAGTGTCAGAGTTTTTAAGCCTAGTGTATTTAAATGTAGAATATAGCGTTATCAAGCAGGAAACTATGTGTTAGATAGTTACTAGTTTATAATCATCACGAAAACACACCTACGTATATAATTTTGACCCCTTAAACCCCACTTTTATATAGTAAAACTGGGGTTTACAGGGATATATATTACTTTTCTTATTTCTGCTCAAAACATAAATTGTGGTACGTGTACTCGTTAGAACCGCCTCGGCGAGGCAGTTCTAACGAGTACCGACAATTTATGTTTTGAGCAGAAATATGAAAAATATCAGTTTTTTTATTTGAAAATTTTCATTTTTTGGTGGTAAATTTTTCAGTATATTTGAATAGACGTGTTTTCGTAATGAAACACACACAAAAAAAAAAAAAAAAAAACAAAAAAAAACTGATTGTCTAGATGTGGTATGTTAAATTTGATGGTGGTCTGGCAACCGCCTCCAAAACATGGAGAACTTCTTTAACTTCAAATATTTGACCATTGCAATTCAGCAGAACACCATTTTCATATATTCAACATTCACAATCTCTTATCAATGACTTAAAAGTAAAATAAACACATTCATATCAAACATGTTAGCTGAATAGTATTTGGGAGTCCGTATTAAGAAGATGTTCACGTAATAGTCCATTTTTACAGTCGAACTTCAATGGCTCGAACATCTTTTAGGATCATGGAAATTCGTTCTTGCCATGGGTAGTTCGATCTACTGAGGGTTAATCATAACGCCAGGACAAGGGGCAAACAGTGTTTAATTTACGGTCTATAAAATAAATGTATAACGATTCTAATAAATGCGCACAACTTTCATTTTTATGACAAATAAGAAAAAAGTAAATAGATAAATAAATAAATAAATAAATAAATAAATAAATAAATAAATAAATAAATAAATTAATTAATTAATTAATTAATCAATCAATTAATCAATCAATCAATAAGTAAATAAATAAATAAATATATATATATATTAATTAATTAATTAATCAATCAATCAATCAATCAATCAATCAATCAATCAATAAAATTAACATCTAAAAAGTACCTATCTGTTTTCTGTATGGAAATGCCCTAAGGACTCAAAGCCCAGTTCGAATCAGCCGTGGTTAACAAGCTATTACTTCGAGTCATCGGAGATTTATTTAGTCTGGCCCCAGACCCTTTCTTTATTTTTCTTTTCTGTCTTTTTGTTCTTTTTTTTTTGAGGGGACACAACACTTGTATAGCTTATAGAATTTTTGTTTACTTCAGTCCCTTGGCTAGAAAGAAATTTTTCGGTCAAATGGAACCCGCTCAGAAATCATTTCCGACCCACCCCTGTTTTATCTCAAACTCAGAGGAGCCGGCCTCGGTGGTTAGGTAACTTGAAGTTGGATTAAAGAGGATCATGATAAAAAAAAATAATGTAGAGAAAGAGAGAAATAGATATAAAACAAAAACGACTGGGGCCAGTCTAGAGATTTATTGTACAGTCCAACCTTTGTTAACCTATTTATGCCGAATGGACTCTTCTACCTTAACACTTTGGACAAGTCCACTTCCTATATTAGGGTGTCTGGTTCGATTTTATGTTTTGTAGAAATTTCTGAAATTAATGCAAATAGTCTAGACCCTGATCAGACGCCGCATTCTGCGGCGTCTGATCAGGGTCTACACTGCTTACCAATGTCCGTTTGATAGGACGCTTGGTTTAAATGGGTTAAATAAGCATCTAAGGTATAGCCAAAAAGTGGTTACTTAAGACAAGTACTTGCTTAATGCAAGGAATTTTGCATTTATTTTTCTTTTATTTGACCTGAAAAAAAAAAAAAGGTCTTTAACCCATTTTAGTCTGCAGACCCCCAAAAGGGTAAACAGTACAGACCCCTTAGCCTGAAGAATCCCAAAAATTTAATTGGTAAACAGTACTGACCCAGATCAGACGCACCAGAATGCAGTGTCTGATCAGGGTCTCCACTGCTTGCAAATAGTTAGGCATTTTGTTTCTCTAGGTGTATCTAAATCACATAGCCTGATATACCTAAAATTGAAATTCGACCCTTCCAATATATATTGTGGGGGAGTCTATTCAGTTTAAAATGTGTTACGTACAGGTGATATTGATCAATACCAATTGAGGTCCTTAAACAGGTTGACTATAGAGCTGACTCTCTTTATCCAGGGACGGATTCAGAGGGTGTGGGTGTGGGAGTGTGTATGTGTGTGTGTGTGTGTGTGGGGGGGGGGGGGGGGGGGTCGGGGGTTCATTTGTGCCCCCTTTGACTCAAAATTCATTCTTATGGGATTGCTCACTATGGGATACCGTATTTACCCTAAATATTTACACCCTGGCTCTTTACCTTTTGCTTATACTTCTCTTCAACAAGTCAATTTTACTACTTATAAATGTGTGTAAAATTGCTGGATGAGTGGCAAATAGTGTAGACCCTGATCAGACGCCGCGTTCTGCGGCGTCTGATCTGGGTCTACACTGTTTGCACTGGCCTACCTGTTCAAATACGTAGAATAAGTATGATTTTTCGGTCAAATGGAACCCGCTCAGAAGTCATTTCCGACCCGCCCCTGTTTTATCTCAAACTCAGAGGAGCCGGCCTCGGTGGTTCAGTTGGATGCGCCGTCCGACTAGAGAACAGGAGGTCGCGGGTTCGACCCCCGCCGAGCTCGGCAACATTCTTTCGTGGAGACTTGATCATGAAATATTTTCTACGGTCATTCTCTCCCTTCCGCTGATTCAAGAAGGGCAGTTGTCAGTTTCTGGCGAAAGAATGTGCACAATACTGGTTAACCGCTTAGAGGACTAAGCCTGCCCATTAAAAGTGTGGTTAGGTAAACTGACCGCGCTCGACATGACCCCAGTGGGTTGACTGGGCCGTAAAACCTCCACACAAATGAACAAACAAACTCAAAGGGACCAGAAATTTTGGCTTCAGATAGCAGTAATTTAAGGTGTGGAAACGTAAGGAACACATAGCAAACTGAGCAAATATTGTCCTTGAGGTTGACTTAAGCTGTAGTTTGAGTTATCAGTGTTTGAGATAATGAGAGTCGATTGTATTTTGGATTCTTATTACAGGGATACCGACAGGAAGCAGGTACTGCTCTCGGCGACTAGCCAGAACTTTTGTAGGCGAGTGCAAGAAAAACACATTTAGAACAATCGCGGTCAAAACGCATCAATATGCTGGTAACAACAAACATACCTCGAGGTTTCAGAAAGCTCTGCTTATCATTAGAAATCCTTTTGACGCCATTCTTGCCGAATTCAACAGAAAAGAAGCCGGTAAAACTGCTACTGTAGATAGAGCGGTGTTCGATGGAGACGGTGAGTGATTTAGATAATTGCCAGGTTAACTTTAACCGCGCTCTTGGCTTATTCAGCAGACGACATATTGTAATATATTTCTTGTTTTTCCCAGAAAACAGAATTAGATATATTATGCAAATGGTTTCCATTTTTTTTCCCTAGAAAATAGGATTTTACATTTCATGCAGATTATCTGCTGTGGAGACAACTTGTATGAACTGTCAAATCCTGTTTACTGGGCAAAACATAAGAAAAAAAACTATATAATGGAGACACTTTGCATGAAATTTTACCTAGAGTACTAAGCGTTGAGCAACATCTGAACCTAGTGGGGAGATTTGTTACCTGTTAAATCAATTAAACCCAAAGAGCCCAGATTCACAATCATTCCTCAGAGTTAAGGTCTGACGTTCTGCGGCGCCCTTGGTCAATACTGTTTGCTCAAAAATTTCTGTAGCAGATATTAATACAGTCGAACCTCGTTATCTCGAACTCGCTTATTTCGAATTACCGCTTATCTCGAAGTGAAAATCTGGTCCCTGTTTTAACATGAAACTATGACAACAGGTAACAAAATAATGTGGAAAAGAGGAGAAATTGCTCCTCAGGAGCAATTTCTCCTCTTTTCCACATTATTTTGTACATATATATTTCTAACTTCAGGAGTCAAATTACATATTCATTTGTTAAATATGGTTGTTCAATTTATTGTTTTCCTCACTCTCTCAACTCTGATATGTCGAAGTACGGATATCTCGAAGTGTGTCAGTGAGTCCCTTGGAATTCGAGATAACGGGAGTCGACTGTATATATACGGTGTATATGATAACTATACAAATTTATAGTTTTTTCCTATGGTAAATGCCTTGTTTATCTTAAATTTTGGGATACCAAAACTCCTTATCATTCTTGTCCTAAAGTTTAAATTTTGTAGAAGTTGAGTGGTTTATGTTCAATTTCTATGGTAAATGCCATGTTTATATTAAATTTTGTGAGTGTGTGTGTGTGGTGTGTGTTGGTGTGTGTATGTGTGTGATTCGTGGGGTTGGGGGGGGGGGAGGTTAGGGTGTGTGTGTGTGTGTGTGTGTGTGTGTGTGTGTGTGTGTGTGTGTGTGTGTGTGTGTGTGTGTGTGTGTGTGTGTGTGTGTGTGTGTGTGTGTGTTGAGTTCTTAGACGTTTTAAAAATCAGTTTTGTCGAAAAAATAAATGAATATCAAATAATTTGGCGAAGAATTGAAAATAGATAATACCAACAAAAGAATAACATACTTTCTTTATTTAACCTTTACCACTCTCTGGGCATTTTCAGCAGACGACAGATTGATGATATTTTTTCTTATTTTTCCCAGAAAACAGGATTTGACATTTCATGCAAATTGTCTCCTTAGGAGACAATTTGCATGAAATGTCACATCCTGTTTTCTGAGAAAAATAAGAAAAATATTTCAAAATGTCGTCTGCTGAAAATTTTACCCAGAGTGCTAAGCGTTAAATACGCACAAATATTCCTTAACGAAAATTGACACACGGTGTCAATTGAAACTGCCGAAGTAGAACTGTTTAGAGAATTTATCGTAACCGTTTTTCATGGATTATCATTTAATCATGTATATTTGCGCACATACCGCGCGTTACTGCATGCCCCTTAGGTAAAGAGCCCAAATGATTCACTCCCCAAAACACAGTGGGTATCTCCTTGCCATTCTGTGACCCCTGATCTGGGTCTGCACTTTTTCCCATTTACCCTCTTGCGGGTCTCCAGACTAAAATGGGTTTAAAAAAATGATTTGAATAAATATAGGGGGGATTACTTTGGTAGGCTGTTTTTCATAGATATTTACAGGCGTTTTGAATAATAGATTTTGAATAATAGATTGAATAAAGAGAACAAAGGACATTTTACTAGATTTACAGTTTGGCTTTCGAAAGGGTCTTTCAAAAACTGATGCGATTTTCGTTTTAAATGCCACAGGTCAGCACGTGATGAATGAAAATGGGATGTTATTCTGTTCGTTTATTGATTTGTCTCTTTCACTGCCACAGGCGATAATAATAGGCCTTTTGCAAACAGTGTAGATCCAGATGAGACGGCTCATCATGAGCCGTCTCATCAGGATCTACACTGTTTGCCATTCAGTCTTTCAACTTTACATACATGTATCAACTTCTTTCAGATCGACAATTTGTTAAAAAGCATATCATCACGTAAACATGCCTATATAATTTTGACCCCCTTAAACCCCACTTTTATATAGTAAAACTGGGTTTTTCAGGGGTATACATTATTTTTGTTATTTCTGCTCAAAACATGGATTGTGGGTACTCGTTAGAACCGCCTCGCCGAGGCGGTTCTAACGAGTACCCACAATCTATGTTCTGAGCAGAAATATGAAAAATATCGGAGATTTTTATCTGAAAATTTTCAGTTTTTTGGAGATAAAATTTTCAATATATTTGAATAGGCGTGTTTTCGTAATGTAATAATCACTAGAGTGAGTGACCCGCCTTTATAATTATGATATTTTTGGGGGTTTTATCTTAGTGGCTTATCAAACAGGATTATGAAAAAAATATTTAGTCACTGGAGATTGGAGCCAGTCTAAAAGAATTGTAAAAGTTAATCGGAAGGTAACCCTGGCTTTTTGCTCTACTTCCATATGATGGACTTATTATTTCTTCTTCGTCACTTAGCATCTCTGTTCGTGCATCTATTTTCAAACGCACAGTATATGTGTTGCACGGAACACCGGACTAATTAACAGACAAAACTACGTGTTTCATTGAGCTGTGCAAAGTAGTTTGGATTATGTTATATTATATTATATTATATTATATTATATTATATTATATTATATTATATTATATTATATTATATTATATTATGTTATGTTATGTTATGTTATGTTATGTTATGTTATGTTATGTTATGTTATGTTATGTTATGTTATATATTATTATATTATATTATATTATATTATATTATATTATATTATATTATATTATTTCAGAATGGAAAACGTTTGTTTATAATACATCTGCTGACTGGCGAAAACACACGCTTAGTTGGCTGGAGAACTGGAAACAACCACTTCATATAACCTTATATGAGAAAATGAAGTCAGATTTCTACGACGAACTATATCGCGTTGCCACCTTTCTTGGCGTCAAAGTGACGTTTAAGGACCTTTGGTGCGCCGGACTCAAACAGAAGGGCGTATACCTTCGAGAAAAACCGGATTGGCTTAAGACGTCAGTTGTCTACACGAAAGACCTTCGCAGGATAGTCGAAAAGGAGACTGATCATGCGTTGGGACTGGCACGTCAAAAATACCAAGACTTGAACATATGACTTTAACCACTCTTTTGGCTAATACAGCAGACGACAAATTAATGACATCTTTCTTATCTTCTTTTATCGGAAAACAGGATTTGACATTTCATACAAACTGTCTCCATTTAAAGACAATTTGCATGAAATGTCAAATACTGTTTTCTCAGAAAAACATCCCAAAGGAAATAAAAAAATATAATCTGCACTATGATGACGTACGGGGTGACGTTTTACGGCCGCCACACGACACTTAACACCAGCTGCATTGAAGTAAAATAAAAATCTAAAAGATTGCCAAAAAGGTAATTATTACGAGCGTATGAATAGAAACCAAAAAAAAAAAAAAAAAAAAAAAAAAACTCACTGGGTTGTTCAACAGCAGTCGTCAAAGCCGCTGGGGGATTTACGGGGACTGGACAAACTTCATTACGAAAACATGCCTATTCAAATATATAGAAAATTTCACCACCAAAAACTGAAAGTTTTCAGATAAAAATTCTGATATTTTTCATATTTCTGCCCAAAACATAGATTGTGAGTACTCGTTAGAACCGCCTCAGCGAGGCGGTTCTAACGAGTACCCACAATCTATGTTTTGAGCAGAAATAAGAAAAATAATGTATACCCCTGTAAACCGCAGTTTTACTACAAAAAAGTGGGGTTTGAGGGGGGCAAAATTATACAGGCATGTTTTCCTGATGTCAGATTTTTCCCGCCGTTTCCACCAAAGCAGACACATTTTGTGACTGAATTTACTGTACATGTACGTAGCATTTGCTAAAATTCCGAAGTGTAACAGTGCACGTCAGCTTCCTTGAACAGTAAAACACTGATTTAGGAATTTGCACATAGTGAAATCTACTTTGGGACTAGCGTATGCCCAGGTCAGCCTGTCCAGCTTAGTCTTTGCATAGGACTGAGCCGTCATTGGGTCCGTGACTTAATAAACCACCATGCAATTGATGAAGTCAGCAAAGTTATGTACATGTACCATGATTGGGTTTATCACTCAGGATGCCGCCTGTCCTTTTGAAATATCTGCATTACACTCTCTGATTATTGTCTACACTGTTCGCTCATGTATTTTCGAAAGAGCCAGCGAACTACAAAACCTACAATGAGACCTGCGTGACCAGCAAAAGCGCAGATCAGCCTGTACGTCCACCCAGGTTCTCGTTCATCACTCTTTAGATAGCCTGGAGGCTGTAGAAGGCACATGCGATCAGCGAAGACTCTGATCAGACCGCGGATGCGCAGTCTGGTCTAAGACTTCGCTTGTAGCACAAGTCTTATTGTAGGTTTTGTCATGCGCTAACTCGTATTATCTTTAAAACAGTTTCTGTATTCATCCTAAGTTTACGGACAGAAAACTTTGAACAGATGGTGTAGACAGGGTACACGAAAATTTTTCAAAGTTTGTCTGATACCAGCCAGATAAATGATTAAAATGTATTTGAAAGTTTTTAGAAACATTTTGACATGCCCGGCGGTCTTACCATTACGAAAACACGCCTATTCAAATATATAGAAAATTACACTTCCAAAAAATGAAAAATTTCAGATAAAAAAACTCTGATATTTTTATTATTTCTGCTCAAAATATAGATTGTGGGTACTCGTTGGAACCGCCTCGGCGAGGCGGTTCTAACGAGTACCCACAATCTATGTTTTCGAGCAAAAATAAGAAAAATAATGCATACCCTGTAAACCCAAGTTTTACTATATAAAAGTGGGGTTCGAAGGGGTCAAAATTATATAGTCATGTTTTCGTGATGCGAATTTCGCATAGATTGTGTAGACACAGAAACGGCGTCTGATCAGGGGATCTATACGTCTGCATTACAACCAGCAACTTTAGATATATGTACAGTTAGTAAAATGGTATGTCATTCATATTTTAGGACAAGTATGGTAAGGCCTTAGGGTGACTGAGGATTTTATCCCAATTCGAAACCCATATTAAGCTACCGAAAAAATACATGTAAGAAACAACAACAACAACAAAAAAATAAAAAACAAAAAAAACAAAAAAACAAAAAAAAAAAAAAAACATATAAATAAAAGAAACAAATAAAAAAACAAAAAACAAAACAAAAAAACAAAACAAAAAAAAACAAAAAAAAAACAACAAAACAATCAACCCTCTTTATACCGACACTCGATACCACGATAAAATTCATTATACTACATGTCTGAAGCTATTTTAGTAATTTCCGCGGGAAATAAAATTCTTAATTTACACATGAGGAAATATTTCCTATAGAACGCTATCAGGCGTAGAGTGTAGACGGCGTAACGTCGCAAAACATTGACGTCATTTGAAAGAGCGTAAAACAGAATCCGAAGGGGGGAAAATCGTTATGATATGCAATATATAAGTTAATGCATACTGACTTTAGAATACAGGAAATATTTCCCTTGAGACTTACAAATCTTATAAAGAAACTCATTCTATGCACTCGTTTGTTCATCGGATTTGCAAATCTCTTTAAATATTTCCCGAATTTTAAATTCAGGGTGCATTATACGCTACATAATGATAATTTGACGGGCCCGAAACCTTCGCTCAAGAGGTGACTGTTAATCAGAAATTATTGCATGAACATTGTATTTCATACATCAAGAGACATATGTTTTGGATATATTGTTAGAATCGCCTCACTGAGGCGATTCTAACAATTATCCAAATCATGTTCAATGAGAAAAAAAGAATAAAAGAAGGCCTTTCTTGCATATCATTCTGCTCATTTAGGTTTTTTTTTACAACAGAAAATTCATTTTAATGGCAACATTAAGGAATCAAATGATGTCGTTGTAACGAGAGTTCACTGTACGATCATTATTTTCGCTCTGATAGCTATGATGGCTGGTTAGTGCCATCTTTTCACAGCGAAAAGACAAAACCACGAAACGGCACAAACCAGCCACCATAGATCAGTTTGTTTGTGTTGAGGTTTTACGGCCCAGTCAACCCAATGGGGTCATGTCGAGCGCGGTCAGTTTACCTAACCACACGTTTACTGGGCTGGCTTAGTCCTCTAAGCGGTTAACCAGTATTGTGCACATTTTTTCGCCAGAAACTGACAACTGCCCTTCTTGAATCAGCGGAAGGGAGAGAATGACCGTAGAAAATATTTCATGATCAATCTCCACGAAAGAATGTTGCCGACCTCGGCGGGGGTTGAACCCGCGACCTCCTGATCTCCAGTCGGACGGCGCATCCAACTGAGCCACCGAGGCCGGTACCATAGATCAGTGGCATACTCGCAGTGCACCGGTTATTTCGCTTCTTGGTATAACCAGACGGTGCCTGTGGGTTACGTAGCAACCAGTAAAGGTCAAGGATGTGAAAGTACTTTCAAAGAATTTTTCTTGAAGAAATGGTCCGATTGCAGGAAATAAATCTGAAAATATTTTTATGTACGTACGTATTGTTTAGCTATGCTGTGAGCCTACCCCTTGCTGCATCCAGACCTGAAATACAATAATAATTGGGGGGAGTTGGGGGTGGGGTTGGGAGGGGGGGGGGGAAAGCTGAGTCATCAATGTTCAATCAATCAATTAATCAGTCAATCAATCAATCAATCAGTCAGTCAGTCAGTCAGTCAGACCGCCCGCCCGCCCACCCGCCCGCCCATCCATCTGACCATCTGTCTAGACCAGTCAGTCAGTCAAAGTAATTATTTATTCACTCAGTTTACTAACAATGAAAATTTTTGAGGCTCAAAATAACAAATCAAACAATATGACCACAATAGATAGAGATTAAAAAATGAAGATAGAGAGAAGAAATATATAGAACTACTGCTAATGGCAGTAAAGAAAATAAAAATATTCTTGAGATAGCTCGCGATCAAAGGGAGGCAAATTTTACATTTTTCTTAATGGGATAGTCGTATAGGTTATTTCCCTTCAGTCATATCTTTTGGAATGTCGTTCTCTTTGATTTAGCTTTCTGACTGGTAATGGAGATGATATGTGTAGAAAAGAAGTCGTGGAGGAGTATTTTACATTTGTTAGATTAGGACCATAAAACAAAGCGTGGTGCCAGGCTATGAGCTTTGTGAATTGATATTTATGACGGTTCCCAGTCAACTCGTACTCAAGTCAACTCGTTCTCATTTTGGTCAATTAGTACTCATCGATTTGGTCAATTCGTACTCATTTGGTCAATTCGTACTCACTGTTCGGTCAATTCGTACTCATTTTGGTCAATTCGTCCTCATTGTGGTCAGCTCGTACTCATTTTTGGTCAATTCGTTTTCTTCTTGGGACCTCTATTTTGGGATGTGAAAGTACTTTGCATCGGTGAGTGTTTGATGTAACTAGAAGTGACAAATGGCAATAGTTTACATCTTCAGGCATTTCCGCACAACATTTACCTCTCTCCGCATACAAAATTAGGGGGAGTGGGGCAATGAATGATCCCACCTATTCTTGTGTCTCCGTATACAAAACCATGGGGGGGGGGGGTAGGGGGGGGGGAGGGGCGGGGGGAGGAGGATGGCGAGGCAATGAATGATCCCACCCATCCGTGCGTCCGTCCGTGAAGCCCACTTACCTCGCTTTCCCTCGCCTTCGGCATTCATATAGCCGTTCCACTTTTTCAAAGCCGGCGACGGCCCTGAAAATAAAAGTCAGTTGTTCACAGATAGGGTAGAAAACGATGTTGGATAAGGAGGCATTGTATGTTATTAACGGTTTCTTATTTTCATGCAATGTTTTACACAGAATTCTGCCGCAGACACATTAAAGCTTTGGTATTGTTTGATAAGAGATTAAGTGTTTATTGAGACTTATTCAGCAGGCAATTCATAAAACAAAAACATAAGTATTGTAGAAATTGTTTATAATAAGCGATTTTCCAATTTGTGAAATTTGTTTGCTATGTAGTACACAAAAGACACAAAATGATATTCAGATATGTATTATCGATAGTTCACACTTTTTGGTTGGAATCATGAAAGTTTGCATGAGAGGTAATTCTAAGCGTTTTTCATGTGGAAGCAGTATTTTACCTGCAAAGGAAGTTATTGTACCGGTGGTGAAACCGAAAAAAAAAAAAAAAAAAAAAAAACATACTGTACTTACCGGTAGAGAAATTCAGGCCCTCATGTGGTTCTTGTATTTTCTTATTTTCTTCGGAACAAATCGATTTCAATGTGAGATCAAATGATAACAATTTTAATTGGCAATTAACCCAGTGGGCACATGTCGTTTATACAACGTCGTCTAAACGTCGATGCAACGTCATGACGTTGCATTGACGTTGAGGCGACGTTGTATAGACGTCATGTGTCTGTTGGAATGAAAATAACTACTGAATGTACTTGTTTGTTAACTTATGTTGTTTTGTTGTGTTATAGTTTGAAGTTTATTCTTTCTTTCAAAGATTAAAATCTAGAAAAGTGAATTGATTCGAATTTCTCATGTAATATTTCTTTTGTGTATATTTGGATGGTTTCTTTTTATTTTTCTTTCTACGTTTCCTTCGTAATTATTTGATTTTAGTGTGAGAACGAATTGACCAAAATGAGAACGAATTGACCAAAATGAGTACGAAGTGAACAAATGAGGACGAATTGACCGAAGAAAAATTCTACGCGTACGAATTGACCCAAAAATGAGTACGTTGACCAAAATGAGAGCGAATTGACTGAAGTACGAATTGACTTGAGAACGAATTGACTTCGTACCTTTATGACAAACTATGTCTCGCTTTCCTGAAGCTTATAATGATTAAGAAAGACTACAAGACATAAATGATTGATGTTATCATTTTTTGAAAATGGCGTGACATACTAGATCATACTATGTCTCGCTTTCAGACTCCTTTAGTTTGCTGAAGTTTGTTTTTGCTTAAGATAAATACAAATATCAAAGGACAGTATATGAATAGGTCAACATTTCAGACGATCAAGTATAAGAACGGGTCTGTTTTGTTTTTTTTTAATTGTTTTTGTTTGTTTTTTTTGTTTGTTTGTTTTTTCAAAGGCCAGGTATATGAATGGGGTAGGTTTCGAGATACTGGCTCGCACACCCGGACCAAGTGACCCCCAATGACCAGTCCTCGTCTGTGGGTTTGAATGTTATTTAAAGAGATACGTTTCATCACACCATGCTTTGGCCATTGTTGTCTGCTTGTTTTTAAATATAAGTTCGTGTCGTACATTGAGGTCTGTGAGGGGATCAATAGGGGTATGTTTTATTTATTTTGATGCATACCCTCTATGAGGGTTTCAAATATATCATTATCACCTTAATCATCATCATATAGGTTAGCACTCGCTTCGGATCACGAGGTAACGTTTATATTGTCACAATGTATTTATATATAAATAGAAAACTAAAAATATTCGCGTTTTAGAAGATACACATTAATTGTTTCCAAAATAAGCTTACAACTTGAAAACAAACGCATAACGATAAACCTACACAAATATTGATTTACATATTTCCAACTTTTACTAAATTATCTCATATTTATTTTACGGAATTGAAATATTTTGAACAATACAGTATACACACACCCTTGCGAATTTACATGTATGACAAGAAAAATGGTTGATGCAAGCGTCGAGTTTTGGAAAATTTCAGCGGACGACATATTGATTTTTTTTCTTATTTTTCCCAGTAAGCAGGATTTGACAGTTCAGGCAAATTTTCTCCATTGGAGAAAAATTGCATGAAATGTTTAATCCTGTGTTCGGGGAAATAAGAATACCAAGAAAGTGTTAAAAGTTAAATTGCGCCAGTGTGCAGACATTGATTATGTACAATACCTTTTTAACTCATTATGAAAACACGCCTATACAAATATACTGAAAATTTACCACCAAAAAAATGAAAATTTTTAGATAAAAAAAATCTGACATTTTTCATATTTCTGCTCAAAACATAGATTGTGGGTACTCGTTAGAACCGCCTCGACAAGGGCGGTTCTAACGGATACGCACAATCTATGTTTTGGGCAGAAATACGAAAAATAATGTATACCCCTGTAAACCCCAGTTTTACTATAGCAAAATGGGGTTTAAGGGGGTAAAAATCATATAGGTATGTTTTCGTGATGTTGGCCCAATTTCACCCCTCTATGGGCAAATTCAGCAGACGAAAAATTTATGATATTTTTCTTATGTTTCCCAGAAAACAGGCTTTAACAGTTTATACAAAAATGTAAGAGAAATGTCAATTTTCTGAAAAAAAATAAGAAGAAAAAAAAAAATTTCAAAATGTCGCCTGCTAAAATATTAACTCATCATGAAGATCGTTAATATTTAAGTTGCAGTTCTCGAGTTCAAGTTAGTATGCGTGATATAAAGAAATACAAAAGGTTTCCCACATACAACTCCATCTGTGGGTTGTGTGGATTGTAGTGGGGAGGGGGAGATAGTTAGGCCTACCCCAAAAGAGCGCGTGCATTAAGAGTCAGTTTTGGTCCACTTCCGAACAGATGTATATCTACATATTTTGTACCTTTATCCAAGCCTTTCATCGAATATAAATGAAAATAGGTGTCAGGGCCCCATGAATAAAAATATATGTCAAAGTTCGGTCTCAATTTTATAACCTGTACAAAAAAATATATCATTTATTTATTTATTTATTTATTTATTTTTTTTTTTTTTTTTTTTGATCTGGGTTTTACGGCCCTTTCAAGAATATTTCACTTATATCGAGCCGATCGTTCATCGAAGGTGGGCGAAAACCGGAGAACCCGGAGAAAAACCACCTGACCATCCGTAAGCAGAACTTGGCTTTCCCACATATGACCCTATCATTTATTTTACATTGCGTTCTGCGGCGTCTGATCTAGGTCTACACTGTTTATTCAGGCCTGTCTGTCCGATTACGTAGAGTAAGTACGGTTATATGATTAAATCGAATCCCCCTCAGAAATCTTTCTGATTCCGCTCCTGCAGAGGCCTCAGAAACGCCACTTTTTGTTTTCCCGCTAGTGGCGACTTTTGTTGTCTGCTGATAACCTTTGCAAACAGTTTGGACCAAGATCAGGCCCGACAAACGTCGGGCCTGATCTGGATCCAAACTGTTTGACACTCTGAAGGTATTACTGAAAGATTTATTTTTTTTTTATTTATTTATTTATTCTTTTTATTTATTAATTTTTGTTTTTGAAAAAGTTAATTTAAAAGAAAAGAAAAAAAATCCACAGACGACAAAAAGGCATGCAAAATTACCCAGCATGCAAAGAGCTAATCATTGTTTAATACATTGTGTGTTTATCACTCATTCAGCAGATAATGGCTACAACAAAATGTGATACAATAACCGCTGTTCAAACTTTAGGACAAGTATGTTAAAGAGTTATGGTAAATAGATACACTTTTATGGGAGGCAACTCCGTCAAAATGGGGTTTTCCTCCCTTCTGTAAAGGGGTATACTCTAAAAGGAAATAATTCGCTCCATTGGGACCCCTTATCAGAAGGGCTTCGCATGCAGAAAAGCAAACAATACGTCACCAAAGTTGTCTCCCTTTGCGATATTGGCGAAATATCTATCAAGTGTGCACTCTCTTTTAGATGCCCATATATATATGGAAATTACGGTATACACCACATCATCTTTATAACACTATTGTTGGGGTCCACAGCATAAACCGTGTTAGTTAAACAACCATGTTATACCCTAACAAAAATGTATAGATTATATTGAAAAATGACCATGCATGGTCATTTTTCAATATAATCTATACCTTTTTGGGATCCATCTTTGAACCGTGTTATATCCATAACCGTGTTATAACGAACCGTGTTATAAATAGGTTGAAGTGTATCTCGAAAGATTAAGAAACTGTTCAAGGTAAAATATTGAAACTGAGACCATTTGACATCTCATGCAAATTGTATCCTCCTCATGCAAATTGTCTCCCGAGGATACATTTTGCATAAGATGTCAAAGCTTGTTTTCAATGCATGAAATGTCTAAACCTATTTTCTGGAAAAGAAATCAAAATGTCGTCGGCTGAAATTTTTTACCCATCATGCCAAGCGTTAACTAAGCAAACATAAGCCATAACAAGATTGTTTCGGTGGCTCAGTTGGATGCGCATCTGATTGGTGATCAGGAGGTTGCGGGTTCGATCCCCGAATGGCCGGCAACATCGTTTCGTGGAGATTGATCATGAAATGTTTTCTGCGGTAAATCTCTCCCTTCCACTGATTCAAGAAGGGCAAGTATCAGTTTCTGGCAAAAGAATGTGCCTTAATTATTCCGTAATTACTGTCACGCACACTCAGATAAAATCTTCTAAAAGTTCTCCGTAGTATCACGTCAAAAATAGGAGCTTCTCTTAAAGGTAAGAATTTGCATCCGCGCAGTCTGATCAGAATCTTCGCTGATCGCATGCGCCTTCTACAGCCTCTGGGCTATCCAAAGAGTGATAAACGAGAACCTTTCCATACTGCGTGGACTTACAGGCTGATCTGAGTCTTTACTGGTCACAGAGGTCTTATTGTCGTGTTACTGACCGGCGCGCGAATCGCTTTTGATTTTTATATATTGTAGACTATTCGATTAGCTCACTTAGGACTTTTTATATTTGCCGGGATTGTCGGTTTGTGACGATCCCGGCAAATATAAAAAATCTTATAACAAAATGTGTTTAAACCGATTAATGTCTGTTTTATTCTCATTTCAATCAAGAAAAAGTGTAACATTGAAAATTTATTAGACTTTAGTATGCCCTTTTCCTATATCTCTATGTAAACATGAACAGAATTTGCGGCGGTACTTGGACGTTTACGTCTAAATATTTTGTGTTGTTTCATTATTTGAGGTAGCCTTTTCAATTATGCAGATGACAGCAAGCTTTTGTTTCACACCCCGACTATGATTTAAGAAATAATTTTCTCTACTGCGAATTATCGTCGAATATGCATGGTGTTGGAAGGCAGATTCACGAGGGCGAAGCCGGAGTGAATTACTATTTGCATCTGCCCGACAATACCATGCGTCATTTGACGATAATTCACAGTAGAGAAAAATATTTCGATTCTAACATGTTACATAAAGGAAAATCGACATTGTTGAAATGTTTCCAAAAAATGTCGACAGAAGTAACTGTTTGCATGCGACGTCATCAAACGCGCTCTTTCGAACGCACTACGTTGACGACGTGATTCTTTGTAGTATGATTCACGGTAAGTTTCCATAAGGCACTATTGGTAAACGTTAATGTCATGTTGGAATTAAGAAATAATTTCTTCTCTACTGTGAATTATCGTCGAATAACGCATGTTGTTAGAGGGCAGATTACGAAATATTAATTCACGACGGCGAAGCCGGAGTGAATTAATATTCGCATCTGTCCGATAACAACATGCGTTATTCGACGATAATTCACAGTAGAGAAGAAACTATTTCGATTCTATCATGATACTTAAAGGAAATTCGACATCTTTGCGATGTTTTTAAGAATTAAATGTCTCGGACGTCAACAGCAGTAAATGTTTACATACGACGTCATCAAACGTGCTCTTTTGCACGCACTACGTTGACGACGTGATTTATCACATATTCTAACACTCCTCGCCTATATAGCCAATGGTTAAACTCAGTGATATATTATGCAATAAATCACTGGGCGGAAACGCGCGACGCTATCTGGCGCCTTTCCGACGTCATTTCGACACGCTGCTGACGTCAGTCTTAGTTTCTACGACGCTAGACTGTGTAACGTCGTCTTTCTCACTTCAGCAACATAAGAAATGCATGTAAACGTCAGCGTTACAGTCAAAACTTTTGGCGGGATTTCTTTATTCGATGGCGGAAAGTTTGAAAAATCTAAAGGTTACAATTACCTTTTCGTCGTTTTCTATGTGTTAGAATCGAAATAGATCAGCTCTTGTGCGTGATTTGTTGAGTAATAAATCACAGTTTGTCGGTCAGTTGTAAGAAGATAAATCACTCGCGCTCCGCGCTCGTGATTTGATCTACCTTACAACTGACCTCCAAACAGTGATTTATTACTCAACAAATCACTGCTAGAGCTGATCTATTTCTTAATTTTCACACGGCGACGTTTCTATTAATAGTTCTATGGGGAAAACGTTAACGTCATATTAGAATACCTCATCAATGTCCTGCTAGTCTTGATCATCCAGACGCTATACAATGTTCGTCGTGATCATGATATTGATCTGAATCACCAGAACGCCTTGGTGAACAAGACTAATGTCCTGCAGACTGAGAGTGAACTTTAAATTGACTGGTTCTCTTCAAATATGATTAGAGCGAACCCTGGTAGATTTCAGGCAATTGCAGTCGGAACTAAAACACATTATAAGTCACCTGTTATTAAAGTTGGAAATGTTGATATTGAAACTGAGGAGGCAGTGAAAATCCTGGATGTGGGCATTCTAACCCATTAGAGACTGAATAACTCTCCCACGCTATATATTGGAAGAGTCCATTTTCGATTTTAGGTATGTCAAGCTATATGATATAGATATTCCTAAAGAAAAATGGTTGAACTATTTGCAAACAATGGAGACCCAGATCAGACGCCGCGTTCTGTGGCGTCTGATCTGGGTCTGCACTGTTTGCCAGTTACCCGTTTAGGGGTCTCCAGTCTTCAATATGTTAATTTAAAATTTGGTTGTTACATACAACGTATTTGTAAACAGAGGCTAGGCAGCGACTAAATGTATTGAAGAGAATTGGTAAAATCGTATGCAAGCTAAGCGTAATGACCAGCTTTCATACTTTAATTTTGCCAGATTTAATTTTTGTCCCATGTCATGGCATTTCTGCTCTAAACCCAATACGTCCAAAATTGAGAAAATACAAGAAATCGCCTTCAAATTTATCTATAATGACTACACTAGTTCATACATGGGGCTACTGATATTCATCCATGGAGCTGCTGACTAAAGCAAACTTGCCAACCCTGGAGCCATGCAGAATTAGAACTATGGCTATTGACACTTTTAAAATTTTAAATGAATATGCACCTCCGGTCTTTTCAAATTTTTTAATTGAAAGAGAAAATAAGTATAATTTTAGATATCCAAATACAATGTATATTGCAGATACCACAAGTAAGTACCTCCATGCAGGGTTAGAAATCCTTTCACTACATTACGCAAACACGCCTATTCAAATATACTGAAAATTTTACCACCATAAATTGAAAATTTTCAGATAAAAAAATTCTAATATTTTTCATATTTCTGCTCAAAACATAGATTGTGGGTACTCGTTAGAACCGCCTCGACGAGGCGGTTCTAACGAGTACCCACAATCTATGTTTTAAGCAGAATTAAGAGAAATAATGTATACCCCTGTAAACCCAGTTTTACAATATAAAAGTGGGGTTTAAGGGGGTCAAAATTATATAGGCATGTTTTCGTGATGAGACGGCTCCTGTGGTGTGGAATTATTTGCCGAACGAATTAAGAGAAAAAAAAAAAAAAAAAAAAAAGAAAAACTACAGATTTTAGTAAAATATTTTATTTCTCACTGGAATGGTGAAAATTGTAACATTACGAAAACACCCCTATTCAAATTTATTGAAAATTTTATCACAAACAACAACAACAACAACAAAAAACTGAAAGTTTTCAGATACAAATTCTGATATTTTTCATGTTTCTGCTCAAAACATAGGTGATGGGTACTCGTTAGAACCGCCCCATCGAGGCTGTTCTAACGAGTACTAACAATCTACGTTTTTGAGCAGAAATAAAAAAAAACTAATGTATGCCCATGTAAACCCCAGTTTTACTATATGAAAGTGAGGTTTAAGGCTATCAGAACTATATAGGTATGTTTTCGTGATGATTTTCTGCTTGTATTGCAAGTTTTAAGCTAAATATCCTGGCCTATGCAGTCACATACGAAAGTTTTCTGAGGGTACCAATACCATCATTGCTTTTTATGTTGACTTGTCTTTCCACGATTTTTTTCTTTCTATTATTCATTTATGTTCCTTTCCTTCTATGCTCTGTTATTAACGTTTTATTTACTTTCAAATTGTACTGTTTATATTCATGCTTTAGTTGTTCTCTCCAATCATCACGAAAACACGCTATATAATTTTGACCCCCTTAAACCCCACTTTTATACAGTAAAACTGGGGTTTACAGGGGTATACATTATTTTTCTTATTTCTGCTCAAAACATAGATTGTGGGTAGTCGTTAGAACCGCCTCTGCGAGGCGGTTCTAACGACTACCAACAATCTATGTTTTGAGCAGAAATATGAAAAATATTTGAATTTTTTGTCTGAAAATTTTCAATTTTTCGGTGATTAACTTTTCAGTAAATTTGAATAGGCAGGTTTTCGTAATGGTACTATATGAGTTTTTTTATGCAATTACTGTGCTGTTTCATTGCAATGCTGTAGTATTAGGTTATTTGCGCAACTAGTAAGGACACTTCCCCGCCAGGTGCAGACTTGGTCCATCTTTGCCTTCGCTTTTTTATCCAGGACCCTTATGCATGAGTCACCTCACGCAAGGGTTTCTTGACCCCTCAACCTATAACCATTCGAATTTCGACACTCACTCTGATTCCCAGGTAGACTGCGAAGAGACATAATCAACTCATTTAATTTCTAAAAATACTTTTTTTCCCACATAATGCAGTATACTCTAAAGTCACAACATTTTGTGCTGAACCCATTTATGCCTAGCGTCCCATAAAAGAGACTGGCAAACAGTGTAGACCCAGATCAGACGCCACAGAACGCGGCGTCTGATCAGGGTGTACATTGCTTGCATTAAGTTCAGAAAGTCCTACAAAAAAATTGTAATGGTAAAAAATAATTAGACACCCCTTATATAGGAAATGGACTTGTCCAAAGAGTTGAGGTAGAAGAGTCCACTCGAAAAAAATGGCCTTTTTTAAGTATGGCAATATTATACATTTGTTATTATATAGTCAGTTCAAAAGCTCATGGAGATTGTTTGTGTTGAGGTTTTACGGCCCAGTCAACCCAATGGGGTCATGTCGAGCGCGGTCAGTTTACCTAACCACACGTTTACTGGGCTGGCTTAGTCCTCTAAGCGGTTAACCAGTATTGTGCACATTCTTTCGCCAGAAACTGACAACTGTCCTTCTTGAATCAGCGGAAGGGAGAGAATGACCGTAGAAAATATTTCATGATCAATCTCCACGAAAGAATGTTGCCGACCTCGGCGGGGGTGGAACCCGCGACCTCCTGGTCTCCAGTCGGACGGCGCATCCAACTGAGCCACCGAGGCTCATGGAGAGTGTTGCATTGTTATCTAAATTGCCGACTACAAATAAAGCTTATCTTATCTTAATCTTAAAAAAAATGTAATAGATATGACTTCTATGAGAACAAATTTGTAATGGATATAATCCCTTCGAGAACAAATTTGTAATAAATATGGCTTCTTCGAGAACAAATTTGTAATATATAGGACTTCTTCGAGAAAAAAAAAATATAATTATTGTGACTACTCGAGAACAAATTTAACAGATATGACTTCTTCGAGAACTAATTTGTAATAAGTATGACTTCTTCGAGTGTAAATTTAATAGGTATGACTTCTTTGAGAACAAATTTCTGTTATAAATATGACTTCTTCGAGAACAATTTTAATAGCTACGACTGCTTCAAGAACAAATTTGTGCTAAATATGACTTCTTCGAGAACAAATTTGTATTAGATATGGCTGTATATAGCCATTTTAATGTTTTTGGCCAATTACAGTTCGCTGTAAATAGCCAATTTAACGTGTATTTTTGTGGTTATTTACAGTTGACTGTAAAAAGCCACACCGTAAAAGAATAGATTGATGTCTGCCGCAATTTTGATGAGCGCTTTAAGGATTAAAGCACAGTAAACTATAATCAAGATAAAAAAAAAAAAAAAAAAAGAAAAAAAGAAAGATAAACACAGTCATGGAATAGTGTGTGCTGTATTTCGCAAGTTTTATCTTCCACTGAAAGAAAGACTTGAAAACTCCGATAATTTATGTTTAACAGTTTTATTTTTAGTTACTTCTACGTCAATGGCGGCTCGTGACTCTGAGAAATACCTTTTACCTGTATAGCGTAATATGATCCGCCGTATTCATGCCATTGATTATAAATAGCGACACTGGACGAGGTGGCTTTATTGGAAACAGTGGAAATTGAGGCCATTTATTGAACCGTTCATTCTATAACACGAATAACAAGGTATTGTTTAGATTTTACAAAGGATATATTGTAGGTTCTGCAATAAAAGTACGTATTATATAATATTTTAGTTAAATTGTTAATAGTTTGGTAAACTCATTCAAAAAGTTTAATGCGAAAATCTATTTACTTGTGCATTCCTAAATGATGCGTAACGACTACATTGCGTTGATAAATTTATGTGAAATATATACTTCTCAGTAGGGCGCATTCTTAATCATGATGTATTGATATTGTTTCTTATTTCTCTATGAAAACCTATGTTGTGGGTACATTGAGAAGGCGTTTATAATGAGTACCCACAGCATGGGCTTACGTGGACAAAAAAGAAAACAAATGCTGGATGAGTGGAAAACAGTGTAGACCCAGATCAGACGCCGCCTTCTTCTGGGTCTACACTGTTTGCTCAGGCCTGTCTGTTGCAATAATTAGGGTAACAGCGCTAGTAGAAATGTATTTTTATTGACGTGTTTACATTTCGAAATATAAGTATTGATATATAAATACATATTTCAGTCATTTCATGTGAAAATGGTTATGATATATGCAGGTTGAAAGATTAAGACCAGCCTGCGCATCTGCGCAGTTTAATCAGGTTCAACATTCACTGCATGTAGAATCATAGAATGATACAGAATAGACCTTTCTTATCCAGCGCTATGTAAGCCCTTTGCATTTTTACTATACAATATAGGAAATCAAGAAAGTTTAAGTTATTAAGCTTGAGGGTGCAGGGAAATAATTCACAGCTTTTTCGCTTTGCATTCCATTCCCCTATTTATGTTTGGATAGAAAATCCAAAAGAGCTCGTGTGGATCCAGATCGATGCCGTACCTCTAATAAGTTTTCGATATTTCCTTAGATGATCAAATGGGCGTGTCCGAACTTTAGGATAAGTACGATCAAGGGTTATAAAATATGTCCAGCACGAAAGGTAGCTGCGTTTCACTATAAAATTCAGTATTCATATTAACCATCAGCCATGCCCATTCGAATAATGATTAATTTCTCTTAGACAAACATTAGACTGATTAATTGCGTTGGGGTTTAACGACACGTCAACCCTTGTGTGTCATTTTGTGTCATCTCCGAGAGAAAGGGAGAAAAAAGATAGTATAGGAGATGAAAGAGAGGGACAGGGAAGAAAGCGGAACAGGAATGAAAGTGAAGAATCAGAAGAAATAAAAGCATTCCCCTTCTACCCTTACCAGCTACAAGGATAGCAAGCCTTGCCCAACTGAAAGCTAATATCAGTTGGACGCCCCGGTGACGTAAGACGACACCTGTATCAGTGTAATCAGTATGCAATATTTGTCTAGCCGTTTCCGTTTGATTTTCACCTATTTCTTCACTTTCTTTGCTTGTCAGCCACTTCTGCAGAGGGGTCAGTTATTGGGACAGAATGGCCCGAACACAGTAGACCTAGATCAGATGCCGCACAACGCGGCGTCTGATCAGGGCATACACTTTTTGCCACTTACCCAGCAACTAGAACTCGTCAATAGGCAAAAAAAGAAAAAAAAATGGGCTTGTTCAATACAAAATCACGTGTGGTGAAAAGTTAACCTTTTTACGCCCAGCGTCCCACAAAAGGGGCGTTGCAAACAGTATAGACCCAAATCAGACGCCGCAGAACGCGGCGTCTGAACAGGGTCTACACTGTATGCATTAAGTTAAGAAATTCCAACAAAACATGGAAATAATAAAGATAAAACTGACCAGACACCCCATTATGTACATGTAATAAACCTGTCCAAAGAGTTAAAGTAGAAGAGTCCACTCGGCTGTCATTGGTTAAGGCGCCCGTATCCGGCATATCGTCAGATTATATAAGCTTTTTTTTTTTTTCTTTTTTTTCAAAAACCGAATGATTCATTCGTCTTATTTCGCACGTACTTCTCACCATTATAACGAAACTCCAAAATGAAATTTCACAAACTCGTGTAAGTCGATTTTATCTTTATTATTAAAATTTTGGCCATTACTTTTTCTGTGTCTAGGTTAAATAGACGTCAGTAGACGAGTTCCAAATTTGCTCTGTTGCCTTTCATTTTTCTGGCCATCATTCCACTTTTCTCCAATAAGATAAACCAATTTTAGGAACAAAAAAAAAAAAAAAAAAAAAAAAAAAACAACAAAAAAAAAAAAAAAAAAAAAAAAAACAACAACAACAACAACAAAACAACCAAACAAAAAACAAAACAACCAAACAAAAAAAGCTGAAATATTTACTATTGTTTACGTTTTAACCTATTCGGCAGTCTTTCCATGTTTGCCAAGTGGACTTTTCTACTTCATTCTAGGGAGTCAACTTTATTTTATTTTTGTTCTTTGATTCTTATGTCTAATGCAAAGAGTGTAGCCCCTGATCAGACGCCACATCCTGTCGCATATGATCTGGGTCTACACTCTTTGCTTAGGTCCTTTTATGGGTTAGGGGTAGGGGCAAAATAGTTGTCTGTTAATGTTGGCTCTGTTTCACCTCTATTTCAGTCACATTCGAACATAAAAACCAAAGAGTGACTGTAATCAACGGATCACTGGATTTAGTCTCTTTTTTGTAGTCTCTAATTATTTGTATGGTGAATTTGTCAAAACGTTTTAAAATCAGATCACACGCATACATTAACCTTCTCTTGCTGAACACAACATGCCCTGTCTCAGTAAACAGTGTAGATCCAGATGAGTTGGCTTTTGAAGAAGCCAACTGATCTGGATCTGCACTGTTTGTCATTACATATGTTAATTTCTATCAAAACCGGGATCAAGTAATCTGATTGGGGGGAAATTGGAAATGGGCGTGGCATCTCAATTTATTCAGCATGAGAAAAGTTAAAATAATATTTTGAGCTGGAACACATCATTTCTTACAAGATTTCATGTGCAGCCAGCGAAGACACAGATCAGCCTTCGTATACGCGTTCTCTGAACAGAGTCATCACAGGATGAGTGGCAAACGGTGTAGACCCAGATCAGACGCCGCGGTTCGCGGCATCTGATTCGGGTCTACACAGTTTGCTCAGGCCAGTCTGTCGCAATACCTAGGGTAACAACGCCAGTGGAAATGTATTTTTTGACGTGTTTACTTATTTACCTTGTACATTTTGAAATGTAAGTATTGATATATAAATACTTATTTCAGTCATTTCATGAGAAATTGGTTCTTTTGGTATAAACAGGTGTGAAAGAATAAGAGCAGCCTGCGCAAATCCCAGTCTAATCAGGTTCAACACTCTCTGCCTGTAGAATCATACAATGATACAGAATAGACCTACAAAAAGCCAAAGCCTTGATCAGACTACGGGTACGCACTGACTGATCTGGGTCTTGGCTCACAATGTCCCTTTTTACTCATTGCATGATTCCAATGTATATTGATAGGCAAGCTGAGGTTTTAAATTATTGATGTATTCTATTCTTTGAATATGAATTATTAAGAGCACTCATCCTTATCCACATATCCTATATAAAAATAAAAATCTGTATAAATTCTGTATTCGCATGTAAATTTCAAACAGTTCGCTTTTTTTTCTGGGAAATTATCTTATCTTGTCAGGTTTGTGCATGTGCCATTTTTTAAATGCATCTGTGTGTTATCTCTGATATTTCATTTACAGTAGATTTTTTTTTTATCCATGGAATATTTTCATACATTTTTATTGATTAAACTTGCTAATTTTCCACCGCCAAAGGAACGCAAATGAATGCGGTATTTGCCCTGAAGATATGCACTGATAGGCCCGAACAAAAAAGGTAGACATTGATCAGACGCAGTGTCTTTTTTGTTTGCCACTCATCCAACAGGATCAGATTAAACTTTTTCCATCGCCACAGTAACGCAGCTGAACGCAGTTCATCACGAAAACATGCCTATATAATTTTGACCCCCATAAACCCCACTTTTATATAGTAAAACTGGGGTTTATAGGGGTATACATTATTTTTCATATTTCTGATCAAAAACATAGATTGTGGGTACGTTTTAGAACCGCCTCGGCGAGGCGGTTCTAACGAGTACCGGAGAACCCACAGTCTATGTTTTGAGCAGAAACATGAAAAATATCAGAGTTTTTTTATCTGAAAATTTCCAGTTTTAAGTGGTGAAATTTTCTGTATATTTGCATAGGCCTGTTTTCGTAATGGAAAGTCAGTCCTGGGCAAAAGTATAGACCCTGATCAGATGCCGCATTTTGCGGCGTCTGATCAGGTTCTACACTGTTTGCCACTCATTCAGATGATTTTAGACATATCAACAGTGTGGTAAAATGGACTTCTTCAAATTTTAGGACAAGTATGGTCAGAACTTCAGTTGTCCAATTTTAGCGTAAACACCTGGGCCCAGTTGTTCAAAGCTAACGACGTCGTTAGTTAACGATTCGTTAAAATTTTAATTGAGTGATACGCAAATATGCTGAAATTTTTTGCTGAAAAAATGTGAGTAGCTTTTGCAGTGCAAAAGCTACTCACATTTTTTCAGCAAAAAATATCAGAATATTGTATATTGAATCGGCTAAAACAGTTAACGAAATGACCCTTAACGAGCTAACGACGCTTTGAACAACTGGGCCCTGACTGATATGTGCAACGAGTTAAGGGCAGTTAGTGGCACCCATCGACGTCTGGTTTGCACGTTCTTGGAAACTTCGGCGACTGAATGCACGATTTAATTTAACAAATTACGTTGTCAGGATGCAGTATTGCCCTGGGAAATTTGGTTGGCGATGTTATTACCGAACAGCGCCCAAAAAAGCGTGTTGTCTTGCCGATAACTTACTCGCAATGTCTGTGGTTCGATACACAATTGGCGCGAAATCATATCGAAAAAAAGTTAATTGTCGAAGCTCGATGTGTCTTTTCGGACACCGCTCCTTCCTTTACTGCCACAAATCTGTGCAAAATAAAAAACCAACAAACAAACAAACAACAACAACAGCAACAAATAATGGGCCCCAGTCTCCCTCCCTTCATGTTTGAGGGTTTCGCAGTTCTGGTGTGGAGTATTGATTGCCCTTGCATGTCCTCATCAGGCTTATCAGCTATGTTCATTACGAAAACATGCCTATTCAAATATACTGAAAATTTTACCACCAAAAAATGAACATTTTCAGATAAAAATTTCTGATATTTTTCACATTTCTGCTCAAAAGCATAGATTGTGGGTACTTGTTAGAACCGCCTCGACGAGGCGGTTCTAACAAGTACCACAACCTATGCTTTTGAGCAGAAATAATAAAAATAATGTATACCCCTGTAAACCCCAGTTTTACTATATAAAAGTGGGGTATGAGGGGGTCAAAAGTATATAGGTATGTTTTCGTGATGTATACAATGATATGCGCTGTAACAAACAAGAAAGGAACATTATCGCATACTGGAAATGCACGTAGGTCGAACTTAGTGTTTGCCTACCGTATACCCAGAATATTTAGACAGACTGGCTTTGTAAACAGTGTAGACCAAGATTAGACGCCACAGAACGCAATCTCTAATCAGGTTCTACACTATTTGCCATCCATCCAGCATTTTTTTTGGGTCACTTCATTGTCTTATTTGTCTTAGGGGGTGATGCAGTATCAGTAGATAGATAGAATGTTTACAATCGAGCCAAAGCATACATACACCAAAATTTCCTTAATGTTGTTGTCCACGTGATTATCATTAACCAATGAAATCAAACCGCGCGTTTGTACGAAATCCAGGTAACGATTATTAATAGTCGCGCTATTTTTGTTGCTGTGACGTCGGAGAGACGTGTAAAAAGGATTATCTGTAAAACCTGGTCTGGGGCATTGACAAACAGTGCAAGGCCAGATCAGACGCCACAGAACGCGGCGTCTGTTCAAGATATGCACTGTTTGCTTAAGTTAAGGAAGTTAAGGTTAAATGAAACAGTCTTAAGTCCCCGTTTAGGACCATTTTCCCAGCCTACACTCGGAGAAAATCGACCACCAGTGCGGTCAGTGCTTTGATTACACTCGTCAGGCGGAAGTATAAGTCGCTTTTTTGAAAAGAAGGACAATAATGGAAATAATTTGTTGTGTCCGAATATTTGGGGTAAAATTAGGTGTACGCTTTTCGTAAATAGAAAGTTTGCAGCGTGTAAATTCTGAATGTCACTGAAACACGCCTATATACATGTAATTTTGACCCCACCCCCTTAAACCCCACTTTAATATAGTAAAACTGGGGTTTACAGGGATATACATTATTTTTCTTATTTTGCTAGAAATATAGATTGTGGGTACTCGTTAGAACCGTCTCGCTGAGACGGTTCTAACGAGTACACACAATCTATGTTTTGAGCATGAATATGAAAAATATCAGATTTTTTTTTAATCTGAATTTTTTTCCTTTTTTCAATATATTTGAATAGGCGTGTTTTCATAATGAAAGAACAAGAACAAAAATAAAAATAAATAAATAAAAAATAGACAAGTAATTAAGTAAAGAAAATAAACAACACCATTAATCTGTGCAGGTCGATTTGGGTCTACGTTTGCATTGTGATTAAGCACCTTTTTCTTCGGTGAATTAACATGATATTGACTCTCGTGTTAAAACGACCATTGTTGTTTATTATAGATGGGGAGAATCGATTTGTTTACATGTGTTTACCATTGATCAGTGCTTCACTGATTACTTATTGATTAGTATTGCGAAAGGTCACGGGAAATACTTCAGGGCAATTTAGATCATGATAGGTGTGTAATTTTCATTCTCAAAATACATAAAATAGACAAGATGAATGACCTTCAAAGCCTTATTTTACCCTAAGTACTGTGACAAACAGGCCTGAGCGAACAGTGTAGACCCAGATCAGGCGCCACAGAACGCGGCGTCTGGTACAGAGCATCACGAAAACATATCTATATAATTTTGACTCCCTTTAACCCCACTTTTATACAGTAAAACTGGGGTTTACACGGTCATACATTATTTTTCTTATTTCTGCCCAAAAACATAGATTGTGTGTACTCGTTAGAACCGCCTCGGGGAGACGGTTCTAACGAGTACCCCCATTCTATGTTTTAAGCAGAAATATGAAAAATGTCAGATTTTTTTACATATGATTTTGTAGATTTTGAGGTGAAATTTTCTAGATATTTGAATAGGCGTGTTTTCGTAATGGTCTACGCTGTTTGCTACTCATCTAGTAGTGTTAGACGTATCAATAGATAGTAAAGTAGATTTGTTCAAATTTTAGGAACAGTACGGTAAGGAGCTAAGATGTCTCAGTTCTTAGAGTAAATACAATAATAATCAAAGCACTGACAACACTGGTGGGTCGATTGTCTCTGAATGTAGGCTTGAAATATGGTCCCGAACAGTGACTTAAATCTGTTTCTTTTAGCCCTTTAATTCCTGTGATTTAAGCAAACAGTGCAGATCCTGATCAGACGCCGCATTCTGCGGCGTCTTATCTGGTCTGCACTATTTGCCAGTCATCACGAAAACATACCTATATAATTTCGACCCCCTTAAACCCCACTTTTATATAGTAAAACTGGGGTTTACAGGGGTATACATTATTTTTCTTATTTCTGCTCAAAACATAGATTGTGGGTACTCGTTAGAACCGCACTGACGAGGCGGTTCTGACGAGTACCCACAATCTATGTTTTGAGCAGAAATAAGAAAAATATCGGAGATTTTTATCTGAAAAATTTCAGTTTTAAGAGATGAAATTTTCTATGTATTTGAATAGGCGTGTTTTCGTAATGGTACCAGTCCAGGTTTTACAGATGGCCGTCTTTACAGGGCACCCTGATGTCACACCGACAAGAATAGCGCGGCTATAAATAACCGTACGGATGCGCGGTTTGATATCATTTGTAAATAATAATCATATATAAGTATGCTTTGGCTCGATCGCAAACAATCGACCCAAAAACGACAAGATGGACATAGACATACACATACGAACGACTTATGAAAATCCAAATATTTGGATCGCACTTTCCTTCGTTTTATACAGAAACGGTCCTTTGGTTAAGAGCTAGGAAGTGCCGTGGTTAATGCACTGGCCTCTGGTGCTAGAAGTTCCGGTTGGATACCCACTCGGATTAAGAAACTCTCTGACTCCGAATATGCTACATTAGCATCATTGTCATGGATGACATCAATACAGTGCACTGTAGGATAGGGATGTTAACAGTCCTTGTGCGGAGTGAGACCCCCGCCCCCACCACCACGTACGAGTTAAAAACATTTACAAACCTTACAATAGCATTTACCCTGGTTCTACCTATTTTTTCGGGCAAAATAATAAAAACTTCCCGCACCCCATCCCAAATCCTACCCCATAAAAATTAAATACGGAAATTTTGGCGTTTGTATACTATGGCCCGATCTTGAACAGTAAACAGTCGATCTAATTATACTTGTTATTGCTTGAGATAGGTCAGTGTTTGTAACCCTCCCAAAAATGAAATGTTTCTCAAGTCTTTATAAAACTATATTTTTCATTAGAAGTACATGGCAGAGAGTACTCACAACACAATTATGTTTTTGTGCAGAAATAAGAAAAATGAGACAGCCCACGACAAAACCTACTATTAGATTTGTGCGACCAGCGAAGACTCAGATCGGCCTGCGCATCCACACAGTCTGATCTGAGTCTTCGCTGATCACATGTGCCTTCTGCAGCCTCCGGGTTATCCAAAGAGGGATAAACGAGATCCTTTGCCATACTGTGAGGATACGCAGGCTAATCTGAGTCTTTGATGGTCACACAGGTCTTATTGTAGAGTTTGTCGTGCGCTGGCTCATTAATATTCATCTTCTTGATCCTTCTTATCTTTAGCTATGAAAGCTTTTGCATTCAGCATAACATCACGAAAACATACCTATATTATTTTGACCCCCTTGAACCCCACTTTTATACGGCAAAACTGGGGTTTACAAGGGTATACATTATTTTCCTCATTTCTGCTCAAAACATAGATTGTAGGTACTCGTTAGAACCGCCTCGGCGAGGCGGTTCTAACGAGTACCCACAATCTATGTTTTGAGCAGAAATGTGAAAAAATATCAGAGTTTTTTATCCGAAAATTTCCAGTTTTTGGAAGTGAAATTTTCTATACATTTGGATAGGCGTGTTTTCGTAATGAATGTGGTAAATGCTCGTTGGGGGAGGTGGGGGTGGGGGGGGGGGGGGGTGGGGGGGAGTGTGTGTGTGTGTGGGGGGGGGGGGGATGGGCTTTCCTATATATGGCTTAGTATGGATGTACGTCCCGAATGACCCGCTTTTCCAGCGCTGCAAGGTATATGATTAGCCTCCTTTTTTTCAACAAAAAGTGTGTGACTGACCCGATTTTTCTTGATTCGTACGTAAAAGGCCCTACACTGACATCCTGGTATATGTGTATATTTTTCGCTTAGAAATTTTTCGAGGCTGCTTGTTCTCTTGGTATTCAATAAATTGACTGCGATATTTGTCTTACTACCTGCAATTAGTGAGTATAAATAATCAAAGGGCAGTATATAAACAGGTCAACATTTTGGACGATCACTTGAAGTATATGAATGGGTCCGTTTTTTCAAAAGCCAGGTATATGAATGGTGTAGGTTTCACACCCATACCAGAATTACCCCCAAGTTACCCACTGCCCCCACTCCCAACCCCGAGGGAAATGAGGAAGATATTGGTTATTAAACACATGAAATAGAGTTTATAATTCAGCATTTTTCATATCATACGTATGACGCCTTAAGAAAGCAAATGCAATATGCAGTTGCCCAGCCTGTATACGCAACTGTTATGGGTATGCACTGTTCCTATTATAAGCACTGCATGCTACAAATAGTGATTGGTGGTTTGTGGATGCTTGACCATACTGCGCATGCGCAGTCTTATCTTGGCATAAACATTTCTTATCTAACGGGTACATTCTAACGGGTACCCACAATTTATGTTTTTGAGCAGAAATAAGAAAAATAATGTATACCCCTGTAAACCCCAGTTTACTATATAAAAATGGGGTTTAAGGAAGTCAAAATTATATGGGCATGTTTCGTGGTGGCTGTAGATTTGGCGCGTATTGCTGGGATATTCATATTCATCCGCCGAAATTGTACTCACTGTTATCAAAATCGTATTTCTTCAAAAGTTTGAAGTTTTCTTTGGTTTTATATTATTCTTTCGCTATACTTATAAGCATCAGAATGTATACCGTAGAAATTAGCGTTATCAGCGTTAGCAGGGAACTATTTTATTAGGCAGGTTGGTTGTACCAAGTAAAAGGATTGTCAAAAAGTGGAATATTAATTCTAGTGCCGTTTCGCAACTGCCCCATCCCTCCCCCTTCCCCCACCCCCTCCCCACCACATGCACACAAAATATATTGCTTTTCTTTGCAGTTCAGCAAAGACGTATAAAATTATTTACGTCCTTGAGTTCAGAAATGTTGCGTATTTTTTTTTTTTTTTTTTTCGGGTGAGTGTATAAATTGCTATGGAGAATATTCGAAGGCTTAATTTGCACCGAAGCCCACGATAATTGAGTGTTTGCACTTTATCAGGTGATGTCTTTAATTTTCTGAAAGTAGCAGATGGTTGATAAATGTTTAAACTGTAGCTATGGCAACCGTACATATACAGACGCTTATCGATTCTTCCAGGAAGATCAAATTACAAGCTTTAACGATAAGCACTCTGGGTATAAAGTTACAGCAGACGACATATTGATATATATTTTCCCAGTTTCCTGGGAAAGCAGGATTTGACATTTCTTGCAAATTGTCTCCATTAGAGACAATTTGCATGAAATGTCAAATCCTGCTTTCTGAAAAAAAAAAAAAAAAAAAAAAAAAATCAAAATGTCGTCTGCTGATAATTTTATCCAAAGTGCTACATGTAAGCGTTCTGGCTGACCGACTGATCAGATTTTTAACGCTACCAGGCAACTGAGTCACATAGAGGCAACGCCGTTAACATTGCGAAAACATGCCTATTCAGATATACTGAAAATTCTACCACCAAATAATGAAATTTTTCAGATAAAAAATTCTGATATTCTTCATATTTCTGCTCAAAACAGAGATTGTGGGTACTCGTTAGAACCGCCTCGCCGAGGCGGTTCTAACGAGTACCCACAATCTATGTTTTTGAGCGGAAATAAAAAAAATAATGTATACCACTGTAAACCCCAGTTTTACTATATAAAAGTGGGGTTTAAGGGGGTCAAAATTATATAGGTATGTTTTCCTGATGAGCGTTCAGGTGTTGCTATATATTGTACGAGGGTGAGTCAATAAGTAACCAGCCTAACTTATTTCCGGTTGAGATCCACCTCTTCTTTTTCGATGTAATTGCCCTCTAGTGTGATGCACTTAGACCAACGATGTTCAAGTGCCATCAGCCCAGAACCGAAAAAGTCAGGGTCCTTTCCATTGACCCACTCCTCAACTGCCGTCACGACTTCTTCATCAGCCCGGAAATGAAGTCCACGGATATCCTTTTTCAAGTTTGGTAATAGGAAGAAGTCGCTAGGAGCTAGGTCAGGCGAATAGACAGGATGTGGTATTAATTCATACCCGTTTCGCTCTACAGTATCCATTGCAACTTTGCAAGTGTGGACTCTCGCGTTGTCCTGTTGCAGCAAAACACCTTTAGAGGGTTTACGTCGGCGTTTTTCACGCATGGCGGTTCTCAGCTGGTCTAACAAGTTTGCATAGTACACTCCAGTTATTGCACTTCTCTTGGGTAAAAGGTCCAACATAATAACGCATTTTGCGTCCCAAGATACTGTGGCCATCACCTTGCCAGCAGATGGTTGCGTCTTGAACTTCTTTGGCCTCGGGGACCCAGGCCCTACCCACTGACGACTCTGAGCTTTATTCTCTGGCTCATAATAATGAACCCAAGTCTCATCTACAGTCACCAGACGCAAAAGAAAATCATCTTTTGACCTAAAACGCTTCAACAAGGCGCTGCATACTGATGCTCTGGTTGCCATTTGCTCATCGCTAAGGGATTTGGGGACCCAACGGGCTGTTAGCTTGCGCATACCTAAACGATCATGTAAGATTGTTGAAACGCAACCATGTGTAATGCCTAGTGCCTGCGCTATTTCTTCCACCTGATTTCGCTTATCAGAGTATACCAGATCTCGAACTTTCTTACACATTTCTTCGTCGGTGGCATCCAGTGGGTGTCCAGATATGGCTTCATCTTCTAAAGACGTTCAACCGCGTTTGAATTCCCCTACCCAGAATTTAACCTGAGCATAAGATGGTGCAGAAGACCCATAAACATTGGCTAACTTGCCGTGTATTTCCTTGCCTGTTTTACCTTTTAAATACAAGTACCGAATTACCGCACGGTACTCTTTAGATGAAAAGCATGCCTTTGCATCACCAGCCATGTTGACATTCAATATCTTATTAAAGAATGACTAGATACGTGTGCAATTTTGTACCTGTGTATAAAACATATATTGAAACAAAGCATGAGAATCGTGACCGTCTCGGTCACTCGGAAATGGGATAGGCTGGTTACTTATTGACTCACCCTCGTATATTCAAGACATTTCAAAATAATAGGAGTAAACTTACATTGTAATAGTCAATAACGCTCAGCATGCTGAGTAAAATTTTTCAGCAGACGACATTTTGAATTTCATTTTGGAATCATATTCCAGAAAATGCGGTTTGAATTTCAAACACATCGTACCATTAAGGGACTGAAATTTCAAACTATTCGACTCTTTAGGACAAGCTGACACTTGCATGAAATATCGAACACTGTTTTCTGAAAATATAAGACAATTTTATCAATTTGTCGTCTGCTGTATTTGCCAAAAGTGTACTTAAGGTTGCTGTTTGTGCTCTGACCACTGGCGTAGTACAGGAATATTTTAAAGGAAACAGTATGATTTTTTCAATTTAATTTCTTTAATTTGCTATTTCTATTGAGTACCTTTTATAATTAATGTAAAACTTGTCTTATAAAGTATTCACGAATGCAATTGTTTAGAGCTATTTTACGTAATTCTATTTTACTCCCTGTATTTAACATATATTTACTATAAATTTTGTCAATTGTTAACAATCTAGCCAAAGTATACAAACGCCAAAATGTCCACGTGATTATCATTGACTAAAGTAATCGAACCGCGCGTTGGACGAAATCCGAGTAACACTGGCAAACAGTGCAGATCCAGATCAGACGCCGCAGAATGCGGCGTCTGATCAGGGTCTGCACTGTTTGTGTACATGTAAATGACAGGAAGTTAAGGGTTAAATGAAACAGATTTAAGTCCTTGCTCAAGACCATTTTCCCAGCCTACACTCAGTGACAATCTACCCACCAGTGTTGCGGGCGCTTTGATCGAATATGCGATACGATCATGACATCCGTGCGTGTATCATGTTAGCTGAGACGTTAGCACGTGATGCAAACACGTATACCCCATATCACACCCAAACTCCATGTCACATACCCTTTACCGCATCCTAAAATCTCTATCATACGTCATAATCTTCGGAACACTCGGTTGTCTTCCTGTTCGCGTAAGCTGAGGCGTTGGCATGTGATGCCATATCGCATACCACGCCCCAAAATCCTTATCGCACACACTCTAATGCACCCTTAAAGCCATATTAATGCACTCTTAAAGCCATATTAGACCTCTTACCTACAGCTTTACTTTGTTTTTGAGCAGAGGTTTAAAAATTAAACCATAACCCAGTGAATTTTTAAGAGGAAAATGTTGGGAAATACATGTATTTGATAAATAGATTATTACATGGCATTTTTCATATCATACTCCTTATCAACCCGAGACTTCCATATCAGCCCGAGGGCTGATATGGGAGTCTCGGGCTGATATGGCGTATAATGTGAAAAATATCATATGACACTCTCTGTGTACAGTCGAACTTCAATAACTCGAACATCTTTGGGACCATGGAAATATGTTCGAGATATGAATAGTACGAGCCACTGATGGTTAATCATGACGCCAGGTCATGAAGCAAATTGCGATAATTTAGGATTTTTTTTTCGATCTTCTAGACAATAATGGTATGTTAAGTGTAATCATTAGAATTGCCTCGATGAGGCGATTCTAATGAGTATACACACATACAGCTTCATGATAAAATATGAACATTTCCTCAAATATTTGATTTCTTGAGAGATAGGAAGAATTTTGTAGGGACTAAAAACGAGTTCGAATGTGCAAAATCGTCTATATTTGTTAACTTACACTGCTGACGACTAATCATTATTTATTTCCAATAGTCGAACAGTCCAGACATAGATTGTGGGTATTCGTTAGAACCGCCTCGCCGAGGCGGTTCTAACGAGTACCCACAATCTATGTTTTGTGCAGAAATGTGAAAAATATCAGTTTTTTTGACTGAAAATATTCAGTTTTTGGAGGTGAAATTTTCTATATATTTAAATAGGCGTGTTTTCGTAATGTGCTTTAACATTGCATCAAAAGGGGAGACAGAACATGTAACAACTCATCTTTCTAAACTGTCTGATATATAATTATGTATTACGACAACGTGTGTCAAGGGTTTCAAATTGGCAAATTTATAACGGATTTGCCGAATATAAGCTTACATGGGTAATCCTTTTAACTGGGCAAACAGACATATTTGTATAGATGTACAACCTGGTCAATTAACCCTATTAAAATCACCGGTGCACTTCCAAATTGAGGACCCAATATCTAGTAAAATTCATTACGAAAACACGCCTATTCCAATATATAGAAAATTTCATCTCCAAAAAATGAAAATTTTCAGAGAAAAATGCTGATATTTTTCATATTTCTGCTCAAAACATAGATTGTGGATACTCGTTAGAACCGCCTCGGCTTTTCTGCTCAAAACATAGATTGTGGGTACTCGTTAGAACCGCCTCGCCGAGGCGGTTCTAACGAGTATCCACAATCTATGTTTTGAGCAGAAATAAGAAAAATAATGTATACCCCTGTAAACCCCAGTTTTACTATATAAAAGTGGGGTTTAAGGGGGTCAAAATTATATAGGCATGTTTTCGTGATGTGGTTTTATTTTGAAACTGGGTTAAAGACAATAAATACAATTTCAGAAGGGAGGGCGATTCTGTCAAATCTGGTTTAGCCTCCCTTCCGTAAAGGGGTCTACCAGAGGCTTATATTTTATTCAACGAGAATTATAACTTCTTGGTTTACTTAAAAAGAAAGTAAATTGCTCTGGGAGCAAATTCTTACATTTAGAGTGAACCCCTTTTCAAGATGGTAGGGTGACAATGAGTGAAACTGTCCACTCTTTCTAGGGGTAACCCAGACCCCCCCCGTACAACAAGATGTGTCATATATCAAAATGTTCCCTATTGTCTGTAGTTTCTGAAATTGCCGGCATAAATTGGCATAAATGATGGCGAGCCGAGAAATCCAATATGGCCGCCAACATGGCCGCCAAATACTAAAAGTCTGCCTTTGAAGCCTAAATCGTCTTCTGGTTGTTCTAGTATGCATACAAAATGTATATTTAGATTGACCTTAACTCATTACAAGCAAGACTATTTATTTAGATACAAAAAGAAGCATAATTTAAAAACTAAAGGCAATTTTAGGGGTCAAAAGGTCAATATTAGGTCTAAAAATGGTGTACTGAGAGGTAAAAGAAGTTCCTGAAAACTAATATAGTGATATTTCTTACTTAAGTTTAATTTAACCAACACATCAGGTATCATGGCCTGCTCAAAACTCATGTTTCTATATGAAATATTAATCTAGTATTAAACAGTAAGCAGTTTTTTACCCCTACCCCCATCATTTGATTTCATCGCTTCTGAACTGACTCTGGTAAAGACTGATAAACGACAGTAGAAAAAATGATAATGTCAGGCAGAATGGCAAGCTATTTCATTTATCAACCTCTGTTTTCCAGGAATGATTCGGTTTGCTACAGAATTTAAATTTTAATTTACAGACTGAACAATAAATGAGAAATTATGACCCGGATAAAATTGACTTGACAATATTTACTGTGACACCGACAAAACTTGTGGCGGGAAAATTTGAAACTATGTAAACATTGTCAATAAATTAATTGAAACAAAATACAGAAATAAAAAGCACTTGTAATCATACAATATGCACCTATAAATATTTTCCTCTGAACAGGGTGGCAGGATTACCTCCGGGTATTAGATAAGGGCCAGTAGCTCTATTGCAGCAATATTGCCACTAGTGTCAGTCGCTACCAGCTATGTCAGCCACTAGTGGCTATATAGCCACTAGCGGCTTCTAATAGCCAGAAGCTATCCACAATTCAAACATTATAATTATGAAACAGAAACAGAGCCGCTAGGGGCTTTAATAGCTAGAAGATATCCACAATTTTTAGAAAGTCATATGTGAAGATACCCAGACAATGCCAAAATACACGAAGCACAGCCTTCCTCCCTAGACTTCAAAAGAAGGGAAGATGGAGAAAAACAATGACAAAGCAAATGTTACCTATGAAACCATCGATGCATAAACATAGAACTGCAACAGAAGAGCAACCTTGGAACTATCAGTTGAAAAACTACTGTGGGCTTTAACTATTTTTATGAAAAACCTCATCACAATTGATTCTGATATAGCCCTAAATTATAAACAATGTTCGGTTCGCATAGGGGTCCTGTACCGCATCAGTGAAACATCACAGTGAAGTACATATAATCTTAAACACTGTGAAGAAACAAAGCAAAACGCTCAATGGCAATCTGAAGAAAAGAATACCACAGACAGGACCACAACTGGCCCAACCACATACAGACATTCATAGTCAGGTGTCAGCCGTCTGAAACAGATTGAGGAGGGGGCTGTCATTGAGTCGGAGGACCGACTCACCTTCGTGTAGCTAAATAGGGAAGCAAAGTTACCTAACATATTTGGTTAATAGCTATGTGTGCAGTTTGCTGCATAATATCCCTATATTGTAACTTAAATTCAAAGGGATATTTTGTTGCTTATGAAGCAATGAGTCATCAAGAAAAAAAGTTCTCTTGCCACTTATACTGTTGAAAGAAAGAATAATGAATTTAAAACCCTGTCTGAGCAAAGCAAGTTAGAGAAAGCTGAAGCCAGTTTAAAGAATACTGAAAGGAAAAATTGGAACTGAAAACATATCTATTTGGATTATCATTTTTGAGGTCACGCTTAATAGAAATTTGAAAGAGTAAATGATGTATCCATTGGTAAACATAAGTTTAAAACAATGAACATAAAAAGCATAAAATAGATTTGTCCAGGACTGATGTTTATTCTAGGGGTTGGATCTTCTGTTAAATGTTATGAGAGCTGAAGTCCCATGTCAAAGTATGTAAGCTGGAAAAATCCTGGATCAGAAGACTACAACACAGACCTCTCTGACAAGTTCAAAGATTTGGAATCAAGCGATGATTGATTTTGCACCAAGCCACAGTTATTCTACACAATAGAATTACAAAAACTGAAGGGCTGCAGCAGGAGTTCTTTTCACCCAGTGAATCCCATATGATAAAAGAAAAGGAGGCTGCCTATAGGCTGCCCGTTGGCAGACTATGGATGGCCTACTGTTTTACATTTAATTTGTAGGCAGCTGCAGTAGGCAAGAACTGCCTATTTGTTGCCCTTCTTGCTTCCTATGGGCAGCTTATGGGCAGAACAGGCAACCAATAGGCAGCTCAAAGTAAGTTTGTTTTGTACAACTGGCAGAGTAGGCAACTCCAACTTATTTAATTTTCAGCAGGAGGCAGAGTAGGTAGCTCTAACTTTATTTTACTTATTGCAGTACACAAAGAAGGCAGCTTAAACTTAATTTACTTTTTCCTGTAGGCAGAGTAGGCAACCGAAGCTTATTTTATTTTCTGCAGTAGGCAGAGTAGGTAACTCCAGCTGGGTTTACTTTATGTAATTATTAGGCACATTGGGCAGCTCTATCCTTTGTAAGGTGAAATTGGCGGGAAAATATAGCAGCCATTTTGATTGCAAATGTGTATTTAGGATGTTTTAGATTAAACAGAAATTTATTTCAGTGAATGTAAGTAGACTACTTGTTTGTTTATTAGTGAACATAACTACTATGCTTGTTATAAGTAGAAAAACGTTTAATTTACTTAATTTAATTCAATGCTTTTTTCCAGTTACATATCAAAGCAAGTTGATGCCATAAATATGTAAATCTGGTGTAATACTGACTATACATTAAGATGCATAGATCTGCTTGCCTAATACATGTACATGAAGATTTTCACATGATGGGGTTATGATTGTTGCTTGAATTATCAACCTGAGACCCCATTATAAGCCCGTGATCAATTAAGCTTAAGCTGAAGGACCAATAACGCAGAGTGTTGATATTGATACCTCTGCTATCAATGCATAACCATAAGGTATCATAGAGGTATAAACCCAGCATCGATTGCTCAGTCGATGGTCAAGTGAGTTCTGTTGGAAACATGACTTCGCTTCCCTGGTTTTCAGTCTCTTTCCTAACGGAAGCAACTCTTCTAGGAAGGAATTTGCTCCCTCCGTGAACAAATTCTTTTCTGTAAAAAAAGAAAAACGCCTAAAGGCATTATTGATGGGTTTTGAAATAAAGAAGAAAGTGAGAGTTGCCTCTCTTGCATAGGAAACACTTACTGGTCCTTCTCTTTATCCCTACCAAATATGAAAGCAATCCACTGAAGAATAAAGGTAACATAAATTTGAAAAAAGGTTAACCTGGGATGACGCCCGCCCGCTCACCCGACGCCCACCTACCTGGACATCGTTATTTTAAAGGACAGATTTTTTGAAAAACCCATCCAAGTAGCCCATGTAGAGCATGATTAGCTAAGTGGTTAGTGCACTTGCCTCTACTGCTAGAGGTACCGAGTTAAATGCCAGCCAATGAACATGTAGTAGGCAGAATATGCAGCTCACGAGCAGTTCCCAATGAATAAGCAGAGTAGGCAACTCAGTAGCCAATAAACAAGCACTAGGCAGAATAGGCAGCTCCATTCCAACTGAATAGGCAGAGTAGGCAGCTCAGTAGCCAATGAACATCTAATAGGCAGAATAGGCAGCTCAGTTCCCACTGAATAGGCAGGGTAGGCAGCTCAGTTGCCAGTGAACATGTAGTAGGCAGCTCAATAGGCAGGGAAAGCATTTAAGAGGCAGTAGTAGGCAGCTCAGTGGCCAATGACAGACGAGGAAGCAGAATATGCACAGTAGGCAGCTCCAGATCCCTTTTAAGTCATTGTCTATGAGCTGCCTACTCCATATAAGGAGTAGGCCACCCAAACTTTGCATGGAAAATTTCCCGTAGACAGCCTATAGGCAGCCTATAGCACTTCCTACGGGCTACCTAAAGGCAGCTGCAATAGGCAGCTCCCAGTATATTTTGTATGGGAGCTGTCTTGAGGCACAATGTAAATTTCTCGTCACTCATGGCCAATTGTTTTGCAAAAAAATAAGTGACGTGAATAGCCGGACATGTGTAGCGCGAGCTAAAAAGGTGGCTGTTTCAGGTGGGTTGTCGACAGTCAGGGGCTTTCGTCGTCTAGGAGGGCGTTATTTTAAAAATTGGAGAATGCTATACTGCGCAGAATTAATTCCATACAACCCAACACCAAAATTTACGCCAAAAATATGTTTCATTCTGACGACAATTGCTCCAAATTGTGTGCAATTTTGGATTATTTACCCACTGAATAATGTTTTCAGCCATATCTGCATCTTGCATCATTGTTTACATTTGAAGACTGTCATGTTTTCTCAATTTAATTGCCTTCTTAGATTGGGTTAATGATAAAATCAACTGGCGCTAAGATGCATGGCCCATGCCTTAGCCTTAGTATGTAATGAAAAGTGGCATTAGAAAGGGAATTCAATAGCTCGAGTATGTCAAATATATCAAAATAGCTTTTTGTATTTTTCGCTGACTGTCCACTGACAGCCTCACGAAGTGTCAACGATGGATGGATAAGTCCATTATAGGACACTCTTCTAAAGTCGACCTTACAGTGTGTCGACTTTTCTGCAAAATATCTGCATGTGTTTGATAGTTTATAAATACACTTGCCATTTCCTTCTAGATTTGGTTTCAATTAATTTATTTACAATGTTTACATACATGTATTTTTAAAGTTTCCCTCCATAATACTTTCTGTCGGTGTTATAGTAAACATTATCAAGCCAATTTTATCCAGGTCAGTGTTTCTTATTTGTTATTTTGTCTGTGATTTAAAACTTGAACTATGAAGAAAATCAAACAATTCCTAATTAAAAGATGTTGATAAATGAAATAGTTTACCATTTTGTCCATCTTTTTCATTTCTTCTATTATCTCTTGTCAAGCTTCACGAGCATCAGTTCAGAAAATTTGAAATCAAGTGGTGGGGGTAGGGGTAACAAACTGCTTACTGTTCAATACTGGTTTAATATTTTCAACAGAAATACGATGTTTAAATTGGCCATGATAACTGGTGTGTTGTTTAAATTAAAATGAAGCAAGTGATATCGCTTAAGTAATTTTAGGGAACTTCTGTTTCTTCTAAGTGCTCTATTTTTAGACCAAAAATTGGCCATTTATCCTCTAATTTTGCCTTTAATGTTTAAATCATGCTTCTTTATGTATTTAAATAAATAGTATCGTCTGTAACGAGTACATATCAATCAAAATATACATTTTGCATGCATACTAGAACAACCAGAAGACAATTTAGGCTTCAAAAGCAGACTTTTAGTATTTGGCGGCCATGTTGGCGGCCATATTGGATTTCTCCGTTCGCCATCATTTATGCCAATTTATGCCGGCAGTTTCAGAAACTACAGAGAATGTCAAACATTTTGGTATATGACACATCTTGTTGTACGGGGGAGTCCGGGTTCACAATTTTTCAGTCTTGAAAGTCACCCTACCAAGATGGGGGTTGATGTGCAGGAAAGCAAATACAATCGAACTACAATGGCTCGAACATCGTTGGGACCATGGAAATTTGTTCGAGATATGGGTAGTTCGAGCCACTGAGGGATAATCATGATGCTCGGTCAGGAAGCTAATGGCGATAAGGGAAGTCTTTTCGATATTCTATACAATAATGGTATGTTGAGTGTACTCATTAGAATCGCCTCGATGAGGCGATTCTAATGAGTACACACAACATACAATAACATGATAAAAAAGATAATTCCCTTTAATATTTGTTTTATGGTGCTATCGGAAGGATTTCGTAGGGACTCAAAAACGAGTTCGAATTAGCCCTGGTAAACGAGCCATCGGTGTTTGAGCTTTCGAGGTTCGGCTGTATTAGGAAGTCACAAAAGTTGAGGTTGTCTCCCCTGTAAATCTACCAAGTATAAATCTATCTAGCCTCTTAATTGTTTCCGTCATTATATAGTGCAACATTGTATGCAAGCACGAGGCCATGATGGCACCTATAGAAATGTTTTAGATATATGACCCTTAACAGGAGAAAACGTACCGTCTAACATGTACGCCCTACGGAGGCTCGAATCGGCCTACGCATCCGTATCAGTCGCATTGGTCATCGTTGTCCGCATGAAGCAAATTTGTATCATTGGCTACCCAAACTGCGTCCAGTAAAGTTCCTGATCAGACTGCGCGAATGCACAGGCTGATCTGAATCTTCACACAGGAGAAGAACTAAATAAGCTTATGCTTTCGTTCTAATCCTATCTTTTGTGTATATGTCATGTTTGTTTATATAATCATTGTAATTTTGAAATAAAATATGTTTAAACCAATCTTCACACGGGCGCACATATCTGAATGTACATTGTCTGTAAGTTGTCACTGGATATGGACATTTTTTTTTTTAATTTAGCGCAAGTATGATAAGATTTTAAGGTGTCCGAATTACTAAGGGTAAATACAGTAACGCTTTATCGACAAGTTTGGAGGTGACTTGCGGATGCAATTGGGGCACGTTCACGCACGACGGCCCAGATGCAGACTGAGGGAAGGGGAATGGCCTTTACTGCCTAGTTCTTCCGGCCTAATGAGTATACACAACATACAATTTCACGATAAAATAAGAAAATTTCCTTAAATTTTGTTTTCTTGAGCTATCAGATGAATTTCGTAGGGACTCAAAAACGAGTTCGAATTAGCCATGGTAAACGAGCCATCGGTGTTCGAGCCATCGAGGTTCGACTGTAATTGTAAAGAAAGCACCAAGCCAAACTGTAGCAGATAACGTTCTTTTTTTAATGAATTATTTTTCAGAGAAAATAAAACTTAACATTTCATCTGAATAACGATTCAGATGAAAGTTCAAACCTTATTTTCTATGAAAATAGTATTAAAAAGTGCTTCATTCAAAATGTCTCCTGATGTAGTTTATAAGTGATTAACTCTTTCGGCGCCAACTTTCTGACTACATTTGTCGTCTGCTTTGTTTTTTAAACAAACTATCGATTGGAAAGAAGCTTATATTAAAGTTGAAAGACTGAATGTCAAAGAGCGTAGATCCAGATGAGACGGCCCATTGTGAGCCGTCTCATCTGGATCTACGCTGTTTGCAAATACCTATTATATATCGCCTTTGGTTGTGAAGGAGTTAAAGGGTTACATGTAACTTGAAGGCATTATGTCAATCCCCTCCAACCCACTAATCATAGTGAAATGTCAGAGTGGGAAGTACCACAGGGATCAACCTGTTACTATGCAAGATGGGCGTATCGGTATCACAAAATCCCCGTTCATGGTCAAGACATTTCTGAGTAGCACTTAATACCATTTAATTTACAACATCTATTTGATCTTTTAGCGTTAAATAAATATTCTATGCTTTGTTTTTCAGAGTTATCTGTGTAGTTGATAAAAAAAGACATTCTTGAAGATTAGAAGTGTTCGACCAAGTCATACTGCAACAATACTTGAATAATATATTTGGCAGAAAACAGGGTCTCTTAAGACAAAAATGGCGCTCGGGTGCTCAGGAAAATGCGGGATGGTCTTTTTAATAATACTGAATGTATTATTTTTCGTAAGTATATATAGTTACTAGTAGTGGTGGGACATCGGTTGGAAATCATAATCGATCATCGGTTGGCATCGGTTGCTGCTGCCGATGCGATTTTCCGATTATAATCGGTTCCTGAATAAATTGCTTTGGCGTGCATGTTCCACTGTTAATCCTTGTTCATGGTCATGTGTTTACAAGTTCATTCAACTGTACTGCACAACAACTGAACTCTACATTTACAAAGCGTTTGTTAGTACTATTTTTCAGAGATTTGGTGGCCTATGTTAAGCATGTTATTAATAATTTAAACTTTTTGTGTGTGTGTGTGTTTTTTTTTTTTTTTTTTTTTTTGCAGATTCAAATAATAATAATAAACTTAACATAGAAAGAAAACATATCTATGATGCTTTAAAATGCTGTTTAAGACATTGTATAAGTTTCAACCCACCTGTATGGTTCAGGAAGAATTAAAATTAAAATGTCCGACTATTAGTCCAGTGTCAGGTACTAGTGTGCAACTGGTAAATTTCGACGTTGCTTTATTGATTTTAAATGAAAAACTGGGTGAAAAAAAAACAACAACAACAACAAAAAAAAAACAGATATACTAGTCTGAAGCTGTTTTACTAGTGCTATGACACTTTTAATTAATAAAATTTGAAGAATTTTTTCCATTCAGAAATTTGCGGCAAAAAATACATCAAAACGGACATTTGTGCGAGTCATAGAACCAGGAAGCTTAATTTTAGGGAACATGAACTATCAATACATTTGACTTTAACAGTTTACACATTATTTGAAATGCGGGGTAAGTTTCTTACACAGCAGGTTTTATTGTTTTAAGGGAGCTAAATGCAACTGACTTAAAAGGGATATTTCTGCGATTGCTTTACGAGTCGGGTCAATGTGAAATGGAATGGGGAACAGCATTTTTTTTTTATTTAATCGCACCAATAAAAAAGAGGGGGCATGTTTTTACAGTAAGCTGTAAAACAGTACATTGCATTGAACACCCTTCCGCAAGAAACTTGTAACTGCCAATCTTGAAGCAGTGGAAGGTGCGAATGACCGTAGCAAATACATGTGTTTCATGATAAATCGCTATCATCTGTGAGGATCGAATGCGCGATCAGGACCATCGGAGACTAATGTGTACGCCTCCAAGGCTTTATTCGTGTTTTTTTTGTTGTGTTTTTTTTTCGGGACGACCTTCGTTGATCGCCAAATAAAATTAAGGCTCATAACATGAAACATGCTTAATTAAAGTCGGCACTGTCAAAGTGTACTTACCGCTTTAATAAGCCGAACCGATTAATGACAATAATTATTTCTCGTGTAATCAATTTGTTTTCCATGTTTGTGTTTGACAAAGGGTTCCATGTGATTACATTCTGGGTAAATTTCCGTGACGTAGGCGATGCGACTCTGACATTAATTCCTGATTGGTAGTTTCGGCAGAGCGTCATGAATATTGAGGACGAAAGGCGTGGAAAGTGGGCGGTGCTACTGTCAAACTGAGCATCACGGCACGTGACCTTATATCGCTTTCATCAAGTTTTCTGATCGAAAATTGAGTTGTTAATTGGCGAATTATACAATCAAGGAAGGTGCGATAGACACGCACGACTATTATATGGCTCAGTACCAGGTAATTCAGGCGATATTTCGCCACTTGTTTTCGTCAATCTATGATTTTTTGTGCCAAATTTTATTTTTCTGCGCAAATGGCGACAATGGCGATCGGTAACGCGAACACTGATTTCCACCTATCTGTTGTACAGAATGATTCAGTTGCATCAAATCAACCGTGAACCAGTTGGCAGGCTTGGTGAATCAGAATGACACGTCATAACTACACACTAGCCAATAAAAGAAACTTGCTCTGCCCCGCCTTCTACTGCGTAGTTTTGTAAATCAAAAGCGGCGGCTTATTGTCACAAATCTTTATGGTCAATGAACTGTGTAATCAGTGGCAGATGTCCTCATACACTGTGAAAACACGTCCGTGAATACTCAAGTATAGTCTCTGAGTACATCAACAGGTAACTGTTTGTTTTACCCCAAGTGGTTAATTGAAAACATGCAGCGTCAATCAGTTTGCCGATGATCGATTGTGAGAAAGTTCAATCGATTATCGGAATCGGGAGCTTCCAGCACGCCGCTAATCGATACCACCTGATCATCGGTACACCACTAGTTACTAGTAGTTTATATATTCATTTTGTTTGAGTTTGTTTTGTTTGAGTTGAGGTTTTACGGCCCAGTCAACCTACTAAGGTCATGTCGAGCGCGGTCAGTTATCCTTCTCACGCTTTTCTTTGACAGGCTTAGTCCTCCAAGCGGTTAACCGGCATTTGCTCAGTAAGTAACGGCCCGCTGTAGATTTATGCATAATACTAGTTGGGTGTGCACATACGATTTCCAATAGCTGCGAACTGCCCTTCTTGAATCAGGCAAAGGGGATGTACCATTATAACGCTACGTATTGGAACAAGCATGCCTAAGCAAACAGTATAGATCCAGATCGGACGCCGTTCTGCGGCGTCTGATCAGGGTCTACACTGTTTGTCACTCGTCAAGCAATATTTTAAACGCATCAACATGTAGTGGAACAGACTTCTACAAATCATAGGATAAGTATGGTAAGGAGTTAAGGTTTCCCATTATTTAGAGTAAATACGGTATTCGTTTTACCGTAATTATCTAAAATATTAGGTCACTGCAACTCCTTACCATACTTTTCATAAAATTCTGAAAAGTTTGACTACTTCGAGATGTGTCTACAGGTAATTACGGAATGGTAGAAAGTATAGATCCAGGTGAAATTACTCTTAAGAAGTAGTCTGTTTGGGTCATCATCTTAAGTTCGACTTGTCGGGGCTATTCTGAGTCATCACGAAAACAGGCCTTTATAATTTTGACCCCCTTATGCCCCTATTTTTATATAATAAAACTGGGGTTTTCAGGGGTATACATTATTTATCTTATTTCTGCTCAAAAGCATAGATTGTGGGTACTCGTTAGAACCGCCTCGCTGAGGCTGAGGCGGTTCTAACGAGTACTCACAATCTATGATTTGAGCAGAAATATGAATATATCAGATTTTTATCTGAAAACTTTCAGTTTTTGGTTGTAAAATTTTCAATATATTTGAATAGGCGTGTTTTCGTAATGTCCCACAACAAATGTATTGGTAAATAAGTGGATAAAAGCACAGGGATGGTATCCCTGTGCTTTTATTTAGTTCTTTAAAAATGAATTTGTTGGTATACCTGTGCTTTTATCCAGCTCTTTATAAATGAATTTGTTGGTATACCTGTGTTTTGATCAAATGCTTTATAAATGACTTTGTTAGGTATCCCGGTGCTTTTATCCGATTCTTTATAGATGAATTCGTTGGTATATCTGTGATTTTATCCAGTTTTTTATAAATGAATTATTTGGTATACCTGGGGTTTTATCCAGTTTTTTTTTTATAAATGAATTGGTTGGTATATCTGTGCTTTCATCCAGTTCTTTATAAATAAATTGGTTGGTATACCTGTGCTTTTCTCCAGTTCTTTATAAAAAAATTGGTTGGTATACCTGCGCTTTATCTAGATCTTTATAAATGAATTTGTTGGTATACCTGTGCTTTTTTATCTAGATCTTTATAAATGAATTTGTTGGTATATCTGTGTTTTTATACCATTCTTTATAAATGAATTGGTTGGTATATCTGTGCTTTTATCCAGTTCTTTATAAATGAATTCATTGGTATACCGGTGCTTTTATTCAGATCTTTATAAATGAATTTGTTGCTTTTAGTAATAAATTTGGACTAGCAACCGTTTTCAGAGTCTGCGACCTGCCTTAATTATAAACTATTCAAATGTAGTGAATTACAATTCACAAAGACTGATATTCCTTAGATCAGAAGGTGCTGAGTTTGGTTTTCACCATAAAACATTTGATACTGGCACGTCAGCACGTCCTTTCACAACCAAAACAACAACAACAACAACAACAACAATGTTTATTGTTAATTGAATAAGTATAAAATCGCACAAGTACTGTCGTATACAGTAAGTGATAAATCATTTTCAATGAGGTCCAGCGCATTGCTTGTGATACTTGAATGAAATAATAACTTAATTTTAGACACTTACAGATGAAATATGGTAAAGGAACAGCCATATTGACATGGCATCACGAAAATATGCCTATTTAATGTTGACCCCCTTAAACCCCACTTTTGTACAGTAAAACTGGGGTTACAGGGATATACATTATTTTTCTTATTTCTGCTCAAAAACATAGATTGTGGGTTCTCGTTAGAACCGCCTCGCCAATTCTAACGAGTACCCACAGTCTATGTTTTGAACAGAAATGTGAAAAATATCAGATTTTTTTTATCTAAAAATTTTAATTTTTTGGTGGTAAAATTTTCAATATATTTGAATAGGCTTGTTTTCGTAATGGGTTACTGTAACATTACCTGCACCAGCTCATAACTATTTTAAGCTCGATTAATCCGTAGCGTTACGAAAACACGCCTATTCACATATAGAAAAAATCACCTCCAAAAACTGAAAATTTTCAGATAAAAAGAACTGATATTTTTCATATTTCTGCTCAAAACATAGATTATGGTACTCGTTAGAACCACCTCGCCGAGGCGGTTCTAACGAGTACACACAATCTATGTTTTTGAGCAGAAATAAGAAAAATAATGTATACCCCTGTAAACCCCAGTTTTACTATATAAAAGTGGGGTTTAAGGGGGTCAAAATTATATAGACATGTTTTCGTGATGATTTATAAAAGAGATGAAAATTAGTGAAGTTTTTCTAATTTTTCACATAAAATGAAAATATGATTTAATATTTCATTAAATTGCCTCTAGGATACATTTGAATGAATGCAAGTCTGATTTTATGTGAAAAATGATTAAAAACATCAAATGCTCTCTGCTTTTATTTATAAGCAGCAGGCTAAAAAGTAAGCTTTCAACTTTCAGCTACTGGGCCTGGGTATTTTAATTGTTGGAATTATTATGAAAGTGGACCAGAACATATTTGATAAGACTGAGGTTATCACACTGTTGAACGAAGTCAGCTTGAATGGTTCCCTCTCTCTCGGTGATGTCGCCAAAGGCCTCTCGACGTTCCTTATCTGTCTCGGTGTCTTTATTTTCATCATTTCCGGTCTGGGTCTTTTCGGCGCTTGCTGCAAGAACAAATGTATGCTTATTACGGTAGGTAGTAACAGAAACCTTTCTTTAAAAACGTACAGATAAGATTGTACTTTTGTGTGTTTATTTATTCTGATGTTTTATTATACCAAAAGTTTTACATGAACAGTCGACTCTTGTTATCTCGACTTCGCTTATCTCGAATAACGGCTTATCTCGAAGTGAAAATCTGGTCCATGTTTTTACATGCCAATCTAACAACATGTAACAAAATATTGTGAAAAAGAGGAGAATCCTAAGGAGCAATTTCTCCTCTTTTTTTCCACAATATTTTCAATGTAGTTCTAACTTCAGGAGTCAAATTACATACTCATTTGTGAAATTATGGTAGTTAGATTATTTTTTCCTAAATTCTGCAAATCGGATATGTCGAGGTACAGATATATCGATGTACTTTAGATGGTCTCTTGGACTTCGAGAAAACGAGTCGACTGTATTGTGGATATGCATTTAAGGGCACTGGATACTTTGTTATAGCTTCCGCCATTTTGTATAAGGGGGTGGGCAACTTTTGTTACAGCCTTGATGCTTTCCTTACAACAAAACCATTCTAAAAAAGGGGTCTACCCTAAAAAGGGATCAACCTTAAAAAGAAAGACTCTGCTCCAAAGGGAGACACATAAACCTTATAAGGGACAATGGCATCACGGATAAGGAACTATGGTATCACGGATTTAGAGACGACGGTTAGGGTTAGGGGCGATGGTCTGGTTGATTGGTTTCAGGATCCTGATTGTAAATTCAAATAATGGCAGAAAAATACCAAAAATCCAGGAAAAGATCGCCTTTTGTCACATCATGGAAACATGCCTATATAATTTTGACCCCCTTAAACCCCACTTATATGTAGTAAAACTGGGGTTTACAGGGGTGTACAATATTTTTCTTATTTTTGCTCAAAAGCATAGATTGTGGGTACTCGTTAGAACCGCCTAGTCGATGCAGTTCTAACGATTACCCACAATCTATGTTTTAAGCAGAAATAAGAAATATATCAGATTGTTTTATCGGAAAATTTTCAGTTTTTGGTGGTAAAATTTACAGTATATTTGAATAGGCGTGTTTTCGTAATGAAGAAGAGGTAACAGTTTTGTAGTCGAACGGCAAACGATTTGCGGCCTACAATGAAAACAACACGTGTAATAAAAAACAAAAAAAAAAAAAAACAAAAAAAAAATAAAAAAATCAGCCAATGGTATTAAGAGGAAATGACACACAAGGGAGCGAGATAAATGTTTTGCTCCCCTCTGAAAAGGGGTCTTCTCTAGCAGGAAAGAATTTGCTGTCTTTGCATCACGAAAACATACCAATATAATTTTGGCCCCCTTAAACCCCACTTGTGTATAGTAAAACTGGGGTTTACTGGGGTATACATTATTTTTCTTATTTCTGCTCAAAACATAGATTGTGGGTACTCGTTAGAGCCGCCTCGGCGAGGCGGTTCTAACGAATACCCATAATATATGTTTGAGCAGAAATATGAAAAAAGAAATATCAGAATTTTTATCTAAAATTTTTCAGTTTTTGGTGATGAAATTTTCAATATATTTGAATAGGCGTGTTTTCCTAATGGGGAGCAAATGATTTCCTTTTACTGTATACCCGTTTCCAGAATGTGATTGGTGTATAGGAAAGCAGACAGGAAGTCCAAAAAAATGTCTCCATTGTGAAAAATTGCGGAAAATCTTTAAATGTATGCATTAATTTTAGTTTTGTAGGAAAGTGGTATCAGCAATAGTAATTTCTCAACACCCTTTGAATATTCTTTGAAAAGTCCTATAATGTTCTAATAAAACGCTGAAGAAGGTCGAAAGCGGCCTAAAGCGCACAGCTTCCATTGATCTGAGCACTGTTAATGATTATATCTCAGTACTAACAATATAACAATTGATTTCAATATCATTCTTCAATCCAGTGCTACCGAAATGATTATTGTCAGATGTATCGTTCCGTATCTTCTCTAATATAGGTATTATTGTATAAGGCTGGCACAGTTAATCGTATAATCGATTAACTGAACGATTAATTCCACAAAAACGAGTATTGTTACAGATTTGCTAATAATCGATTGTTTGATTTCTGTGTCTGCTACATTACCGTATTTACCTTAGTATTCAGACACCTCAAATTCTTACCATACTTTATATAAAATTTGAACATTTACAATTAAATACCTCATGTTGTGTCTTAAAATAACTGGATGCGTGCCAAACAGTGTATAGACCCTGATGAGACGCCACGTTTTGTGGCGTGTCATCTGGGTCTACACTGTTTGCTCAGGCCTGTCTGACCAAACACATACAGTAAAGTATAACATATGGTACGAGTCATGCTCAGACAGACAAGTAAATTTTTGACCAGATCTTCAGTGATTACTAATCGATTATCGATCACAATGGCAGGACTGATAATCGATTACCTTTTCGGCTTTAATTAGCCAGCCTTATTATTGTATTGTTTATTTTTTTCTGTCCACATACATTATTCTTTATGTTTTTTTTGTTTTTTTTTTTTTTGTTTTTTTTTTCAGTATGCAGTGCTGGTGATTCTGATAGTTATTGTACAGTGTGTGTGCATTGGTCTTTGGGTCGCCATGAAAGATAAGGTAATATTTACTAACAGAAAATCTTTCCCCCGCCATACCTCGTTCATCACAACTACAGTTAATCCTGTCCTCAAGGTCACCTGTATTAAGCAATCACCTCCATTAAGAAGCCATATTTTCAGATTCTTTAAAAGCCAAATATCTGTATTAAGCAAGCCCCCGTCTCAAGCAGCCACTTTATGGCTTTCACTTAAGCGCTTGTTGAACACAGGAATGAATGTACTTGGACATATATGACTAAGCAAACAAAACAGTGTAGAACCAGATCAGACGCCGCAAAATGCGGCGTCTGATCTAGTTCTACACTATTTGCCGTTCAACCACAACTTTTTTCAAGACGTACCGGGTCGTCGAAAGGACTACCTCTAGTTATTGTAGAAGTGTGTAAGGAGATGCAGTATCCAAATATTTAGGGTAAACGTGGTTGTAACTTATTTTGCTTTCTTCAAACGTCCTTGAAAATATGTACGAAAAGCATTATCTTTATTACGCTACTTCTTAGTTTGTAATGTTGTTTGTTTAAAAAAAATGCGAATATTGTTACACCTAACGAACAACAATAAGCAAACAAGTTGTTGCTGTTATGCAGATTTTTAACGCGACCAAGCATCTGAGGCACATGGAGGCAGCGACAAATGTGTCATGAGCGTACGTTTGTACACTTGGTGCCGTTATCGGCCATCAAGCATCTCACTATATCCACTTTACACTCAACCGAGGACAGGTCTGTATGAGCTAGGTGTACTAATGGTCTAAAACCTTTCTCGATCAGAACGAGACACCCCCGCACCCACGACCTTCCGCTTGCAAGTCGATAACACAAACCTTCCCAGCAGGCATACAACATCAAAATGACGTCGTATCAACGTCGTTGCATCGACGTTGATACGACGTCATTTTAACGTTGTGTGCCCACTGGGTTTAGACCGCACGGTCCACAACAAAAGGTTTCACGCCAGTGTTGCTATATATACAGTAAACTCCCGTTGTCTCAAACTCCAAGGAACCAGAATGTTTGGTTTGAGATTAGAGTAGTTTGAGATAAAAAAAGTTGAAAAGTATATATAGTTTTGACCCCCTTAAACCCCACTTTTATATAGTAAAACTGGGGCTTACAGGGGTATATACTATTTTTCTTATTTCTGCTAAAAAACATAGATTGTGGGTACTCGTTAGAACCGCCTCGCCGAGGCGGTTCTAACGGGTACCCACAATTTATGTTTTGAGCAGAAATGTGAAAAATATCAGAATTTTTCTGATTTTTTTTCCTTTTTTGGTTGTAAAATTTTCAATATATTTGAATAGGCATGTTTTCGTAATGATCAATATTGCCCTTAATTAACTTTAGTAGTTTAAGTTATAAGTGTTTGAGATAATGAGAGTCGACCTTTGACTTCTTTTTCAGGTGGACAGTGAGTTGAAGTCAAAGTTAAACGACGTATTGAATAAATACCAGGGTTACAGCACCACACATGAGCTCTCAGTTGGATGGAACCTGTTTTTCATTGGGGTAATATAAATGTAGAAATCACTCTCAACCCTTTACTTGCGTGTTTCGTCTCATATACAGTTTAACCCTTTAATATTTAAATGCAGAAAGTTAAAAATTATAATCATATGTAACTTCTTGGGAAAACCCGTCTACGTGGTCCAGTCAGAGTCTGCTTGTTGCTGTTTCACTTGAAGCACGTTTTGACAAACGCAACAGGCTGCACATAAGTGATGTTTTTTTCTAAATAGTACCATCTAAAAAGGTTTAATATTTTGTTCATTAAAATGTCAAACCCTATTTTCTGTAAAAAATGAGACAACATATTTTTAATGGCCTTGGTACATTTGGTAGTTTTAACCCTTAAAGCGCCAATCACAACTGCAGCAGCAGACATGTTTTGTATTTTTTTTTATTTTTATTATTTGTTTATTAATTTATTTAGAGAAAACAAGTCTTGTCATTCCATGTAAATCGTCTTCATGTTTCCCTCCCTGCACATCTAATTTCTTCCAAAACAGGTCTACCCAACAAGGAGACAATTTGTTCCAACCTTCTTTCCTTTAAAGACAGACCCTTTTCTGTCTCCTTTAACCTATTTAAACCTAGCGTCCCATAAAAGGGACATTGGCAAACAGTGTAGACCCATATCAGTTCTGCGGCGTCTGATCAGTATCTACACTAATTGCATTAAATACAGGAATTTCTATAAAACATCGTAATAATAAAAAAATAACCACACACCCTTCTGTTGATAATGGACTTATCCAAAGACTTGAGGTAGAATTCACTCGGCATAAATGGGTTAAAGTGAATCCATTTTCCTTACTACGATGTCTGCTGATTGGTTTACCCAACATTCTGAGGGATATAAGGTTTTTTTTTATATAATTCATGTTAGACTAGCTATTAGTTTGATAATAAAGAATCTGTTGTTGTTTTTTTTTTAATTATTTTTATTAAAAAGTTATCAAATCCTTAATGATGGCACGTCTATATGGTAGGGTCTCAAATACATATCTTGGCAACGTATTATCGAAATTTAGACAGGAGTCTAGACTAGCTAACTGTGCTAGTCTGTTCTCCTTTCTAAATTTTGATAATACTTAGCCAAGATAATATATTATGTTTGTTCTTATGCATGTAGACAGCTTTGTTTCCATAGTATTCAGTTTAAATCTTTGCATGCCGGGTAATTTTGCATGATTTTTTTTTTTTTTTTTTTTTTTTTTTTTTTTGTCGTCTGTGGATTTTTTTTAAAATTAACTTTTTCAAAAAAAAAAAAAAAAAAAAAAAACACAAAAAAACAAAAAACAAAAAAACTTTATGATTACTGTCAGAGTGTCAAACAGTTTAGACCCAGATCAGGCCCGACAAAACGTCGGGCCTGACCTGGGTCCAAACTGTTTGCAAAGATTATCACCAGACGATTAAAGTCGCCACTAGCGAGGAAAGAGTTAACGCCTAGTTGTTGGGCTAAGTTCATATGTATTCTGTTCTATTACAGTTCGATTGTTGCGGAGTGGATGCTGTGTCATCCGGTAGTAATCCGAATGAGTTTTCTGGCACCACCTGGTGGGCTTCTAGAGGTTCGAAATTGATCCCGCCCAGTTGCTGCAGCGCCGCCACTGACTCTAACTACGCCACCTACACGGAAACAGCCTGCACTGACAGCATCACTTCCGGATATAGAACGAAGGTGGGTATCCTGTAAACACGCGTTACGACAATGTCATTTTGACGTTGTGTATTTTATGGGGACAAGACACACAGCCATGTAGGCTAATTCTGCGCATCGGCTAATCCTGCTCATTCAAGTAGTTTTGAACAAACATCAAAACCATTTCATTTTGGTACATCATTTTAATACACTGATGGAATGGAAGTATAAAAAGCATTTTTAAATGGCAAATTCAAAATATTTTTAAAATGAACACGAAAACACGTGTTTATGTGAAAAATAACACAGGACTGTGTGAAAATCGCAATTTTTAACAAGACTGTCGCAAGAAAATATTAACTTTATTATTCACATTTCATCAACTGTCCTGGCCTACTCAAATGTGTATTTGAAGAACCAGATCATAGTAGTATTATAAAATAAGGAAGGGGTTTACTCCAGGTGCGTAGAATTAGTAGAATTATTAGAAAGTTTTAATGTCTCAACCACACAACGGTAGCGACGTTTGATGCCCTACACTGACATCAAATTAAAACTATGGATGAAAAAATGACGTCCAATTGGCTCTACATTTGCAAGGCTCTGAAGTGTCGCTAAAATGCATTTTATTTTTTTCTCTGTATTGAAATTATGACCTGCACAGTAGCTTAAGTGCGCAGGATTGGCCGACAGCACTGTACTTGATAGTTTACCTCCATTTTATAAAAGGGGGACAACATTTGTGACATCCTGTTTGCATTACTGTTTAGCGAATCCCTTCTAACAAGGATCGTGTCTAAAACGAAATCATTTGCTTCGAAGGGGAGCTCTCATGGATATCAAATTCTTTCTTTTTAGAGTAAATCCTTTAAGAAGGAAACTTGTGTCTAGAAAAGCAAAATAGGAAGTCACAAATGTTGTATTCCCTATTAAAAATAACGGAAAATCAAACCAAGGCACGAGGTTTAAAAAAATACTTCTTTTTTATGCTCAGCTCAGCTGAGCATGAAACGTTTCATGCTAAATAATCTCAAATTACTAACAATTGTCAAATCTTTCTTGCTGGATCTAGCTGAGCATGAAAATTGCTCTGATGATAGATATGAAAGTGCCAATTATTGTTGGCATTTTCATATTTATTGGCAGAAGAAGTTTCATAATCAGCTGAGTTGAGCAAGAAAAAAATTATACCCTCGGACCCAGGAATATCCAGCCGCCATAACGTAGCCAGTAACGCGGGTAACATGTTTGTCGGTTCGACGTTGTGTATTTGACGTGTAGAACTTCATGAAGCAAAATGGGTCTCAACACAGAGATGTTTGTGATCAGAATACAGGTTTGTGTAGTCGTATTAAGATGCAGCTGAGTGAATAGAAGCCTTCAAGTTGGTTTACCAGTTTGAAGGTAAAGGGTTCGAACCAGAGCAGTGAAAACTGAGTACATTATTATTAATTTTAAATGTTTACAAATGTATAAATAAATGTTTAATCCTTAAAACCCTATAAATGTCCTAAAATCTACCTGCTACTCAACATGGGCGCAGATGGATGATATATACAATAAGTAACTCTTAAACCGCTAATTACAACTACTGCAGACGACATTTTGAAATATATTTGTTTCACTTTTCAGGGAAATTAAGGTTTGACATTACTTGTGCATCGTCTGCATTGCAGACGATTTACATGCAATGTCTAGTCTTATTTTCTTTGGTAAATTACAAATTCAAATATATAATAGAATATCGTCTGCTACACATTCCCCTAGCTCTTTGAGGAATAAGATCAATAAATGCACAATATTATTAACAATAGAGTAATTTAACAAATACATGTAGTTAGAAACTAATTAAGAGCAAAGTTACACCAGGTCCTATAAATTGATACCGTAATAACCCTAAGTATTGAGACAGATAGGCCTTTGCAAACAGTGTAGATCCAGATCAGACGCCACAGAACGTGGCGTCTGATCAGGGTCTACACTGTTTGCCATACATACAGCAATATTTAGACACATCAAGCGGGAGGAGAATGGACTATTTCAAATTTTAGGACAAATATGGTAAGAAGATAAGGTGCCCCAATATTTAGGGCAAATTCTTAGAGTAAATATGGTATTTTTCCTTTCAAAAAGTAATTTACGGCAGAAATTTTACTTGAATTGTTGAACCGAGACAATTTTCAAACATTCAGCATTGTTTACGTTTTCTTCTATGATTACGTCGTCCTTTAAACTGACACTCCAGAACACGTGTAATAATCTGGCCTTAGAAAATCTCTTCCTGTTCTTCGTACATACATATAAGTGTTTGTTTTTGTTATCAGTTTGTTTATTTGTTTTATACGGGCTTTGCATCGCTTTCAACAATCTTTCAGTCATATCGCGATGGTGTCTGGATGTGGCAGAGAGTTCAATGCTCACTTTCAGAGAAATGTCTCACTGAATATCACGCCCCAGACGCATGACGTGATATGCCACCCAGTCACATTATATTGACATTGAGCTGACCAGTTCTGATTCCTAGATCAACTTTCTTAATGCTGAGCGCCAAGTAGTACCATTTTAAAAGTCTTGGTTATGACACGACCGGAGATAGAACCCGCAACCTCCCGGTCACAAAACCACTTTGTCGGTCCCTTTTTTCTTTTTGTAATCAGTTAATATTTTATTTACTCTTTCTCTGCCATAGGCGATAATAATAGGTTTTTGCAAATAGCGTAGATCCAGATGAGACGGCTCATAATGAGCCATCTCATCTGGATCTACGCTGTTTGACAGTCAGTCTTTCAACTTTACATATAAACTCTATCCAATCGATAGTTTGTTAAAAAAAATCGGCCTGCAAATTTAGTCCGAAAATTGGCGCAAAAACAGTTAACATGATAAGCAAAAACATATGAAATCACACGAAAAGAACAGATTCGGCTTTAGTCTGTTCAAGAACAGTAAGGTAATGTGCAGCTAAACTCTCTACCCAAGGTTGACCGATATTCAGTTGTCAGATACATCAAAAACAAGTCTTCTATTACTGAACACTTATACGAGCATACGAGTTTGTTTTTGTTTATTTTTCTTGTATTTTCAGAGAAAATAAGGCTGACATTTCATGTTAATCGTCTAATTGACAACAATTCACTTTAAATGCCAAGTCTTTCTTTCTCGGAATATTAATTTAAAAAAAAGGCGTTTGCTACAATTTTGCTTGGTGCTTTAAATGTTGATACCGAATCTACTTTAGATGTAACGTAAGTCACAGGAGCTTCACTTTTGTTTTAAACTGATTTTCTCAGACAGTTGTTCTGATAATTATATTTTCCGTAAAATTAATTAGAATATGTGTTCTGATACTCTCACGAAAATAATGTGTGCTCCTACTGAGGATGTTTGTTTTCAGAGGACAAAAAGTAAGGGTATATCAAAGTAAACACCGGTATCAACCTTAACATTAAAAGGACTGGATTCACTTGGTAGATTTCCGCCATTTTGTACGAGTGAAACAATTTTTGTGACCTCCTGTTTGCTTTCCTACTCACTAAGTCCTTTCTACAAAAAGGGATCTACTCTAAAAGTAAAGAATTTGCTCCCAAAGGGAGCAAATTCTTTTCTTTTAGAGGAGATCCCTTTCCAGGAGATAGAAAAACCCATTTGAAAAAGTTACTTCCCATGAAAAAGTATCCATTTCCCTTTAGGGTTATCTTCCCTTTTCAGGGCTGTTATGACAAATTCAACGAGTTCATAGACAAGTACCAATATTGGGCTATCGGTGTGTCTGCGGCGCTAATCGCAATAGAGGTAAGACTTTTTGTACTTTACTTAAAGGCCCAAATATCGACAGAAAGGGTCCATTACACTTGATCAGCTTTAAGGGACCAGGTACACTTGGTAGATTGTCAGCCATTTTGTACAAGGGAGATAACTGATGACTTCCTGTGTGTTTCCTGAAAATCAAGTCCATTTTGAAGAGGGGTCTACTCAAAAAGGAAGGAATTTAGGGAAAATTCTTTCCTTTAAGAGTAGACCCTTTTCGGAAGGGGGAATAATTTTGATAGAGTTGTCTCCCCTTAAAGTGATTTCATATAGAAAGAATGAAATAATTTGTGAATAAAAATAAGACATGAAATGAAGATTGAATCAAATGCGACTGAAGCGGATGTTATTTATTTTCCAGCAACTGCCCTTACAAGCTTCTGTCTGGCTGAATCATTGCATTACGAAAACATGCCTATTCAAATATACTGAAAATTTTACCACCAAAACCAGAAAGTTTTCAGATAAAAATTCTGATATTTTTCGTATTTCTGCTCAAAACATAGATTGTGGGTACTCTTTAGAACCGCCTCGATGAATCGGTTCTAACGAGTGCCCATAATCTATGTTTTGAGCAGAAAAGAGAAAAATAATGTATACCCTTGTAAACCCCAGTTTTACTATATAATAGTGGGGTTTAAGGGGTCAAAATTATATTAGGTATGTTTTCGTGATGGGCACTGCCGACTTTGCATCGCGAAGTCTTGGCTTCGATCAAATTTCATTGGTGGCAAATTTCTGTTAATATTCATAATTACTTTAGGATTATTTTTATTTTTATATATTTTTTTTTCAGGTGATAGCGGTCATTGCAGCGTTTTGTATCTGTTATCAAGTGGGAAAGAAAGAAAATACCGTAGTGTAGTTTAACAAAACAAATGAGGGCACTCTGTGACTAAACTGTGACAAAAGAATAGCTTTCTCATTACGAAAACACGCCTATTCAAATATATAGAAAATTTTATCTCCAAAAACTGAAAATTTTCAGATAAAAAACTCTGATATTTTTTATATTTCTGCTCAAAACATGGATTGTGGGTACTCGTTAGAACCGCCTCGGTGAGGCGGTTCTAACGAGTACCCACAGTCTATGTTTTTGAGCAGAAATAAGAAAAATAATGTATACCCCTGTAAACCCCAGTTTTACTATATAAAAGTGGGGTTTAAGGGGGTCAAAATTATATAGGTGTGTTTTCGTGATGGAAAATCATATAACGTAGCATCAGACTCTGCTAGCAATCTGTTTAAATCTATATCAAGCTGTTATCGGCCCGACAGGAATCCTGTCGGGCCAATAAAGGTCCAATGTAGAGTAAAGCCGGGGAATCAGAAGCTGATAAGTGAGGTGGTTCAATGCAATTTGAGGACATTTAGTTAATTTTGCACTCAAACGTATTCTGTGGTATATCACTGAAATGGCTTCACCATACGATCTGATAAAAATAGCCTGTGACCCTGTCCACCACACATTACAAAAACACGCCTGTTCAAATATATTAAAAAATTCACCTCCAAAAACTGAACATTTTTCAGATAAAAATTCTGATATTTTTCATATTTCTGCTCCAAACATAGATTGTGAGCCATCTTTAGAACGGCCTCGCCGAGGCGGTTCTAACGAATACCCACAATCTTTGTTTTTGAACAGAATTAAAAAGATAAATAATTTATAACTATGTAAACCCCAGTTTCACTATATAAAAGTGGGGTTTAAGGTGGTCAAAATTGTGTAGGTTTGTTTTCGTGATGAAAATCTACAAAAAGACGTGTGACCAGCGAAAATTCAGATCCGCCTGCGCATCCGTCTGATCAGAGTCTTCGCTGATCGCATGAGCCTTCTACGGCCGCCGGGCTATCCAAAGAGGAATAAACGAGGACCCTTGCCATACTGGGTTGCTATACAGGCTGATGTGAGTATCTCTTGGTCACATAGGTCTTATTGTAGATTGTGTCGTGCACTGGCTCATATCGTATATATCCTAAATATTCCTTCTGTGTGGAGCTACACGTAAATATCCTATTATTCATTAAATAGAAATAGTAAACAGAGATTCTTCATACACAAAATGCTCTCAGCGCATAGGAAACAGCAAATCCGAACAATCTGATCAGAGCTTTTTGTCTACTGTGTCCAGAATTCCTGCAGGCAAACAGGCGAGTTAGTCTTCGAATGCGCAGATTCGGATTGTATGGCAAATCCGCATCATGCACCATGGTCTTCTGTAGGGCTGGCTAATCACAGCTGAAAACAGGATCGATTATCAGTCCAGCCATTGTGATCGATAATCGATTAGTAAATTGATCAAATGATCGATTATCAGCAAATCTGTAACGATAATCATTTTTGTGGAATTTATCGATCAGTTAACCGATTTTCCGATTTATTGTGCTAGCCTTAGTCTTCTCCCACATTCATTCATTCTACAGTATCCAATTCTTCAAGCGGACATTGAGGGCTTTCGCTGTCCGAATATGCCACAAAGCAACACAATTTCGCCTGAACGGCCTGTTAGGTTTTGCTTGTCGGGCATTCTTTTGGGGTTATGAGAATCCGATTCTGCCAGTAAAGGGGCGTTAACAATTTTGTCAAACGGGCCTGGCTAACCATATCGTTGTAAAATTTGTGATTTCTCTTACCTTACCTGCTTCTGTTTATTTCTTGCCCTCTGACTTTTCAAGGCAGGTTCGAAAGATGCGCAATGCCGTAAAACGTGATCGGGTTGCGCAGCTATGCAGACCGGTCAGAGTCTGTGGCTATATTACCGTATTTGATCCAATTACCGCGCATTATCCTATAAGCACACAGTGAAGAAGTTCCGTAGTCTTCAAATTACAGTCCATCTATTTACTTCTTTATAAGAGCATATATTGTGGGTACACATTTGAATTACATCGACTTGCCGATGCAATTCAAAAGAGTACACATTACATATACTTTTTTATAAAGAACATCAGAAAAGACACACACGCAAACAAAAACATTGCACATGTTTCATTTGATATGTCCTTCACTGATCTTTTTCTTTTTTATTTTCTTACATTTTTTTTATTTTTAAGTGTACTCTTGGTATAGGTTGATACATGTACATATTTTACCATAAGTATCCCAGTATTTCTGCAAAAAAAAAAAAAAAAAAAAAAAAAAAGAAAAAAAAAAGAAAAAAAAAAAGAAAAACGCACAGTGCGGTAATTAGGTCGAATACGTTATATGGAAGCATTTGCTTTTCCGATGGAATTATTGGACTGGTATCCACAATGGTATATTAATTCGGACAGAGGAAGTGTAAATGAATAATGAATATTTTTGTTTCAATTTTTGACATTTTTATGGTACGCATGCGTCTCAATGCAAGATTATTTATTGTTTATATACGCAACTGTTTTGTGTCGTTTGCTGTATGATATATGGCATATGTACCCAGTCAGCATTCTACGTAAATCTATATCGGGCCGTTATCGGCCCGTCAGGGTAGCTGACGGGCCGATGACGGCCCGATGTAGATTTACGTAGAATGCTAGCTGGGTAATTACATGTAATAATGTTTTACCATTTACAAACTAACAAACGAACTGAAACATCTTTGTGCATGTATAATTAGCCATGTAAAACAAGAAAATGAGCTTAACGCTTAGCATGCTGGGTAAAATTTTCAGCAGACGACATTTTGATTTTTTTCTTCTATTTTCCTCAAGAAAATAAGTTTTGACATTTCATGCAAATTGTCTCCTCAGGAGATAATTTGAATATAATGTTAAAGCTTATTTCCAGGAAAAATAAATATATAATCAACCGGTCTTCTACTGAATTTGTCCGGCAAATGTTTAAGGTTAATACAAACGAGCACTGCAAAAGGAAAGATCAGATCTCGCGCATGCGCAGTTTGAGCGCAGCTGTTCACCACTGTCAGTCATACAATATACGAAGATTCTGTATTCAAACGTGTTCGTTTGAACCACATCGTTCGCATATATGCTTGAAGAACAATGGGGAAATACATGTATGAACATGCATGTAGGTGTTTCAGGATTAAGCTGAACAGAGTTGCTTTCAGAAGGACAAGACACTCGCTCACGTTTTGCACTGGATCCTTGTACCACATGACGAGCGCCAACATAGCAGGGAGCCAGAGCAAAACGTTCGCGATCACTTTAAACTGTAAAACGCACTCCTGTATTGTTTGAGCCACCACGAAAACAGCCTTTTCAAACATATACAAAATTTCACCTCCAAAAACTGAAAATTTTCAGATAAAAAACTCTGATATTTTTTCATACTTCTGTTCAAAACATAGATTGTGGGTACTCGTTAGAACCGCCTCACCGAGGCGGTTCTAACGAGTACTCACAATCTATGTCTTTATAGCAGAATAAGAAAAATAATGTATACCCCTGTAAACCGCAGTTTTACTATACAAAAGATGGGTTAAAGGGGGCCAAAATGATATAGGCATGTTTTCGTGATGCAATTCTTCGAACATACTGTATTTACCTTGAGGATTCGGGCAGGCAGGCCTTAATAAACAGTCAAGATCCGGGTCAGATGCTGTAAAAATGCAACGTTTGCCACTCGGCCAGCAGTTTTAGACATACCAGTGAGTAGTAAAATGGACTACTGACTGTTTTAAAGCGTGTTTGGTTTTGGTAGGGCCTTGTGCCTGCTCACTGCGTTTTTTTTTTTGTTTTTTTTTTGTTTTTGTTTTTTTGTCTTTCAATTATTTTCCTGTCATGTTGTGTTTGGTTTTGTTGCTCTGACACTGTGCTCATCTCTTTGGGGAAGCAGGGACTAATTGTTTTGCTTAACCATCACGAAAACATGCCAGTATAATTTTGACCCCCCCCCCCCTTAAACCCCACTTTAATATATAGTAAAACTGGGGTTTACAGGGATATACATTATTTTTCTTATTTCTGCTCAAAAACATAGATTGTGGGTACTCGTTAGAACCGCCTCGCTGAGGCGGTTCTAACGAGTACCCATAATCTAGGTTTTGAGCAGAAATTTGAAAAATATCAGGGTCTTTTGCGTCTGACAATTTTCAGTTTTTGGAGGTGAAAGTTTCTATATATTTGAAGAGGCGTGTTTTCGTAATGTTTGTGCAGTCGTACAGTCGAATTTCAATGGCTCGAACATCTTTCCCAGTAACCATCCTACATAAATCTATAGCGGGCCGTTATCGGCTCGTCAGGGTAGCTGACGGGCCGATAACGGCCCGCTGTAGATTGATAAAGGATGCTAGCTGGGCCAAGGAACCATGGAAATTTGTTCGAGATATGGGTAGTTCGAGCCACTGAGAGTTAATCATGGCGCCAGGTCAGGAAGCATTTAGCGATAATTTAGGGAAATATTTTCGATTTTCTACACAATGATTATATGTTGAATGTACTCATTAGAATCGCTTCTGTGAGGCTAATGAGTACACACAACAAACAATTTCATGATAAAACAAGAAAGCTTCCCTAATTTGTTTTCTTGAGCTATCAGAAGAATTTCGTAAGGGACAAAAAAGAGTTCGAATTAGCCATAGTAAACGAGCCGTCGGTGTTCGAGCCATTAACGTTAAACTATAGCTTGTTTACTCTTTCTCTTGGCTTCATTGGATGGCTAATTTCTGTAACTGTGACTTCTTCTTTACTATTTCATTGAATTTTAAGACAAGTATAGCAAGGAATTAAGATGTCCGAATAGTCAGGTTGTATACGTTATGCATCACGAAAACATACCTATATAATTTCGACCCCCTTAAACCCCACTTTTATATAGTAAAACTGGGGTTTACAGGGGTATACATTATTTTTGTTATTTCTGCTCAAAAACATAGATTGTGGGTACTCGTTAGAACCGCCTCGACGAGGCGGTCCTAACGAGTACCCACAATCTATGTTTTGAGCAGAAATATGAAAAATATTAGAATTTTTTATCTGAAAAATTGCCTTTTTTTGGTGGTAAAATTTTCAGTGTACTTGAATAGGCGTGTTTTCGTAATGGTGAAATGTGCCGTTTCAAGTCATTACTGTGAATCTGAAGTCTCGTCCATCTAACAGGCACTGCTGAAAGCAAATGATGACCAATTGCAAATTAAAGAAATTGAGACTCTTGCTAGACTGATCTTCAATTTTTAAAAGGGAGATAGCACTCGTGATTTCCTGTTTGCTTTCCTGCATATTTAATTCTTTCTCAAAGGGATCTAGTATAAAAGGAGAGAATTTGCTCCCACGGGGAGCAAACTCATTCTCAAGGGTTCTACTATAAAAGGAAAGAATTTGCTCCAACGGGGAGCAAATTCCTTCTCAAAGGGGTCTACTAAAAAAGGAAAGAATTTGCTCCCACTGGGAGCAAATTCTTTCCTTTTAGAGTAGACACATTGTCAGAAAAATGCAAAAGTATTAACGGAGTTATCTCCCATGATTGTGGCATCATTCCCACTTAAATCGTGTGTTCTCTGGGATGTGCGAATAGTGAAGATTTCTTATCAGCCTACACATCTGATCCGACCGATCTTGCCATCAAATGTTTCTGTAAGATAACAATGAATGCGCGCATGCGCAGACTGAACCGGGCTTTCTCCGATTATGCCCCGAAGGCACAGTGTCACGTGGCACGGCTCAAATGTTCTATTAGAAACCGAATTACTCTTTAGGCGACATCACCGCTGTTGAAAACGGTGTTAGGTGACTGTTACGTTTTTGTATATATTTATGTGTATTCGTTACGTGATTGTGATATTTTTATATACTGTATCTTCGTTTAACGTCGTTTTCAAGAACCAATCAATCATATCTTGATATTACAGGATATTCAGTGCTCACGATTTGATACATGCACACTCGACTCGCGTATCTCAAAAAACCGCTTATCTCGAGGTGAAAATCTGGTCCCTGTTTTTACATGGAAATCTAACAATAGATAAAAAATATTAGGAGCAATTTCTCCTCTTTTCCACAAAAAATTTCAATATACAGTCGACTCTCGTTATCTCGAATTCCAAGGGACTCTCTGAAATACTTCGAGATATCCGTACCTCGACATATCAGGGTTGCAGAATTGAGGAAAAAATTATTCGAACAACCACATTTAACAAATATATAAGTAATTGGACTCTTGAAGTTAGAGATATATTGAAAATATTGTGGAAAAGAGGAGAAATTGCTCCTTAGGAGCAATTTCTCCTCTTTTCCACAATATTTTTTACCTGTTGTTAGATATTCCTGTTTAGGCAGGGACCATATTTTCACTTCGAGATAAGCGTTTATTCGAGATAAGCGAGGTCGAGATAACGAGAGTCAGCTGTATCTCTAATTCCAGGAATCAAATTACATAGTCTTTTGTAAAATGTCTATGTTGGATTTATTTTTTCCTCAGTTCTTCATATCTGATATATCGAGGTACGGATGTCTAGAAGTATTTCATAGAGTCCTTTTAACTTCGAGATAACAAGAGTCGAGTGTAATTTAATACCACCATGTAGCACTTTATCCTGATTGGACACCCGTCAGTATACTCCACCCACTCACTTAATCCCGATTGGACACCTGTCATGAGCCGGCCTCGGTGGCTCAGTTGGATGCGCCGTCCGACTGGAGACCAGGAGGTCGCGGGTTCCACCCCCGCCGAGGTCGGCAACATTCTTTCGTGGAGATGAAATATTTTCTACGGTCAATCCCCGACCTTCCGCTGATTCAAGAAGGGCAGTTGTCAGTTTCTGGCGAAAGAATGTGCACAATACTGGTTAACCGCTTAGAGGACTAATCCTGCCCAGTAAACGTGTGGTTAGGTAAACTGACCGCGCTCGACATGACCCCATTGGGTTGACTGGGCCGTTAAACCTCAACACAAACAAACAAACACCTGTCATGATACCCCACACAGTCACTTTATTCTGATTGGACGAACATCATGATAATCCGCCCCTAGTTACTTTATCTTGACCAATCATATCTTTATTCATTAACACTTAGCATACTGGGTAAAAGCCAAACAAATCAACAGGCGACATTTTGGAACATCTTTTTCGCAGTTTCCCCAGGAAAAAAGGTTTGACGTTTCCTGCAAACTGTATCGTCTATAGATTTTGTCCAGAAAGTGCTACATACAAACGTTAATCTGCTTCAAGCGCTAAGCGGAATTGCAACAGACAACATATCATATCTATCTTTCTTTTTTTTTTCTGATAAAATAAGACGACTTTTCATATGAGTCGTCTGCCTAGCAGACGATTCATATGAAATGCCAAGTTTTATTTTGCCTAGCAGACGATTCATATGAAATGCCAAATTTTATTTTCTGAGAACAATACCAAGAAAAAAAAATAAATAAAAATGTGGTCTGTTGCATTGGCTAAGCGCATCAAGCGGAAGTGTGTCCGGTATTTGAACACGTAACATTCCATAGGTTCTGTAATGTTATGTTTATATTTGTTTTGTTTGTTTTTTTTTACAGCCTTTTGTATGCGAATACGTGATTTGTACTTGTTAAAAATTTAAATGCTCTTTGTAAATAAAATCTTTAATTTGTATATTTGCGTCTGTGTTTTACGCATTGCCATACTTGAGATCATGTGACAGTTGACTGAAAAATCATGTGTTTACTAGTTTTTGCACCCGAAGCAACAACAACAACAACAACAACAACACACACACACACACACACCACAACGTTTACTTGTATCTTGCATGTTAATATTTTCACAGAAAGGTCAAAACCATCACGAAAACACGCCTATATAAATTTGACCCCCTTAAACCCCACTTTTATATAGTAAAACTGGGGTTTACAGGGGTATACATTATATTTCTTATTTCTGCTTAAAAACATAGATTGTGGGTACTCGTTAGAACCGCCTCGTCGAGGCGGTTCTAACGAGTACCCACAATCTATGTTTTGAGCAGAAATATGAAAAATATTAGAATTTTTTATCTGGAAAATTCTCAATATTTGGGTGATAAAATTCTTAGTATATTTGAATAGGCGTGTTTTCGTAATGGAACAATGTAAAGCTCAACTGAATAAATACGTATGACAAGATTTTGATCAGGAACTGCATTGTTTGCCAATTAGCCAGATTTTTTTTTTTTTTTTTTTTTTTTTTGTCGTATTGCCTTAACCCTTAAAACGCCAAGAAAACCTGCATCTGAAAATGTCTGTTTATGTCGTCTGCTGAATATTCTTTCAAAATTTTCAAACCTATTTTTGCATACAGGCAAACGGTGTGGACCCAGATCAGACTGCTTCTAAAGGAGCAGTCTGATCTGGGTTCACACTGTTTGCAGAAATGACTTTCAAAATCATAAGCATATGAATAAGCAGACGACAGTTGTTGTGATTGGCGCTTTAAGGGTTAAATGAACTCATAGTGTTTTAGGACAGGTACAACTAAGTACATTGCCTAAATATTTTGAGTATGCTGGATTAAGCACGTAATAAGAATTGACCGACCTCATTAGAAAGAGAAACAGTTATTAACCATAATTTGGTAAAACATACGTACAGTTTGCTGCAGAATATCTAGTATATTTTTATAGCGAGTGGCAATCTTTAACTCTTTCGGTGCCAAATTTCAGACTTTTGTCGTCTGCTTTTTTTTATTTAAAAAAAAAAACAAAACAAACAAACTATCGTTTGGAAAGACGTTCATATGTTAAGTTGAAAGACTGAATGTCAAATAGCGTAGATCCAGATGAGACGGCTCACTGAGCCGTCTCATCTGGATCTATGTTGTTTGCAAAAGCCTAATATTACCGCCTGTGGCAATGAAAGAGTTAAATTGCACCGCAAAATCAGTTTTGTTAACAATGTTTCTGAATCTATATTAGTCGCCATAAAATTCGAATTCTTGCAGAACTCTTTTCAAACCAACGTTATACTTGGAAATTAATTCAGAATACCTTAGAAAATGGCTTACGTACTTCATAATAACGGGTATCCTTGTTTAAGAAGTTAAGCAATTTATTAATTTCGATTATTTCAGTCACTAACTTGACTAGATGCTCTAGCAAAACCAATTCACCGAGAAATATGTAGCACGAGGGATATCACCATTCTCAGAAATGGAAATTTACAATATCAAATTCAAAATCGTCCCGTTTGTCATAATTTGTCGTAGAGATTATGTCATGTGAAAATGCAATCCCTGAGGATGATATGATAACAGCGCATTACGAAAACATGCCTATTCAAATATATAGTAAGGTTCATCTCCAAAAACTGAAAATTTTCAGATAAAATACTCTGATTTTTTTTTTTCATATTTCTGCTAAAAAAACATAGATTGTAGGTACTCGTTAGAACCGCCTCGGCGAGGCGGTTCTAACGAGTACCCACAATCTATGTTTTTGAGCGGAAATATGAAAAATAATGTATACCCCTGTAAACCCCAGTTTTACTATATAAAAGTGGGGTTTAAGGGGGGTCAAAATTATATAGCCATGTTTTCGTGATGGTGAAAGCATTAAATGAATGTACGGGGAGACGTTTTACGGCCAATACGCAGCACACCACAACAGCTGTGTCATGAAGATACCCTGGAAATGGTACAATTACGAAGCACAGCCATCCTGAGGCACCAAAAGAAGGAGAGATGACATTACGAAAACATGCCTATTCAAAAATATAAGAAACTTTACCTCCAAAAACTGAAAATTTTTAGACAAAAATAAACTCTGATATTTTTCATAGTTTTGCTCAATACATAGATTGTGGGTACTCGTAAGAACCGCCTCGGTTCTTACAATACAGTACAGTACCTACAATCTATGTTACAATACAAAACAGTACCTACAATCTATGTTTTTGAGCAGAAATAAGAAAACATAATGTGTACCCCTGTAAATCCCAGTTTTATTAATAAAAGTGGGGTTTAAGGGGTCAATATTATATAGGCATGTTTACATGATGAGGAATACATAAGGAATCGCCTTGGAACGGTAAATAGGAAAAGTATATGGGGTTGGTTGGGGACGGGCTTGTCAGTTTTACTCGTGCCAAACCTCACCCTAAATCACCCTTAATTCTGATGCAGCTCCAAATAAATAACACACACACGCACGCACGCACACACACACACAAAATTTTAATAAAACAACTACTTTTAGCTTATGAGATAACACCGCTTTTAGCACAAGTATGTTTGGACTATCCCAAATAAATAGCGTCTTCAAACAAATGCAGATAGCGCATGCTCAGATCAGAGTGCGCATTCTCTCAGTCTATAAATGGCCTGTGCTAGAAGCATATGCTTGATGAAAGCTTTTTTTCTTGACTTCACTGTCCTTTTACGGAGTCAATTGATATACTATAGAGTAAACCAACGGACGGTAACTGTGTAGATGCGCAAGATGGCATGTCTTTTGGATTTTGGGTCGATTGTTTACAATCTATCCATAGTATGCGAACGCCAAAATTTGTTTAAGGTAGTTGTCCATGTTGTTATTATTGACCAACGTAATCAAACCGCGCGCAAGACGAAATACAGGTAACGGTTATTTTTAGCCGCGCTGTTCTTGTCGTTTTGACGTCAGAGTGCAGAACAAAGAGGATTATCTGAAAACCCTGAACTGGGACATTGCAAACAGTGCAGACCTAGATCAGACGCCGCATTCTGCGGCGTCTGATCAGGGTCTGCACTGTTTGCTTAAATACAGGAAGTAACGGATTTAATGAAACAGTCTTACGTCCATATTCAGAACCATTTTCCCAGCCTACACTCAGATAAATAGATCCTTCAGTGCTATCAGCGCTTTGATTTACATACGCTGGTAGACACCTTGACCATAACATTGTTTGTTAATCATAGTCCCAGATCAGGAGGCAAAGGAGGCGATTCTGATAAGTACACCCAACATACCATTATGTTATAGTAGATCGAAAAGACGTCCCTAAGTTATCCCTCAATATAAGATTTCTTTAGAATTTCCTTGGAACTAAAAAACGAGCTCGAATCAGCCACGGTAAACGAGTCATCTGTGTTCGAGTCATTGAAGTTTTACGTAACTACGTATTTTTGTCCATATGCCCGTTACTACTGTTTCTAAATGTAAACTTCAATTCGCATTTTCCCTCATTCTCTTCTGTTTCTCCCTTTCATCTACGAGCTCACCGGTTCAATTTTCTCTCTGTCTCTGAGAGAAAACACAAAACGACCCACATGGGATGGCTTGTCGTTCAACAAGAACTCAAAACAAAGCTAACATGCAGAACCGTTTTGTCTTGAATTTTTTCATAGCTGTTTCTTCTTTTGGTACCATGGGAAAGCTCTGCTTCGTCATTGTGGACTTTCCTGGAAAAGTTCTTTGTATTTTTGCATGGGTTGATATATATTATGACATTTAAACGTGAGATACAGCAATTATCAGAATGATTGAAATCGTCGATAGAGCATTAAATATGAAGAACTTACCGTATTTATTCTAAGTACACAGACAGACATGCATGAGCAAACAGTGTAGACCCTGACCAGACGCCGCAAATGCGGCGTCTGGTCAGGGTCTACACTGTTTGCTACTCATTCCGCTGTCGTGAAACACACAAACACACACAATTAATGTAATTGTTCAAAATTTTGAACAAGTATGATTAGCAGATAAGGTGTCCGGATACTTAGGTTATATACGGTAATACCATGTAGGCGACAACAGAAGTTTGATGATTGTAATTAAATGGTAATCCCTTGAGTGACACCACTAAAGGTCGATTAAATTGTTTCTGTATTAAAAGTACAAATTGTCATGGTAATCAAATAAAATGGAAAAGTTTTAAACAAATGCCTGCAATTCTATTGTCTGGTTGCAATCGCCTACGTCCAGACAAACCTGAGTTTCCGATATTCGATGTATATGCCGTATATGTTATATTCCTTAAAGCGCGGTATATTAAAGACAAGGTTTTCATTGAAACTTTGCGTATGTCATTTTATTTCATGGGTGTCAGTCAACGCCCTTCCAAACAAATTTTTTAAAGCGACCATTCTTCTGTTTGGACCTGTCGTCAGTCGCGTCTTACTCAGCAGTCAGTCCAGTGAAACAATGCCTTAAATGGTGTCGGACTGGTGTAACGACTTGAAAAAATAATAAAGCTCCGGATGCCCTGGTAAAGCCAACCTCTTTACACCGAAACTGGATACAACGACACAATTCATTATAATGCTAATTTGACTGTCACGAAACCGCTCAAATGGACACAATTCATTATAATGCTAATTTGACTGTCACGAAACCGCTCAAATGGGGAATGTAAACCAGCAGTTGTGCAAGAACTGTACAGAAAACTTTCTTTATACCAATACTCGATACAACGACAAAATTCGTTAAAGTAGCAATTTTCCTGTCACGAAACCTTCGCTTAAGAGTAAACAATTAGTCACAAATTATGCAAGAATATTGTCTTTAATACTTACAAGAAACATATGTTTTGGATATTTGTTAGAATCGCCTCACTGAGACGATTCTAACAAATATCCAATACATATGTCCTATGAGGAAATAAGAATTAAACAATACCTTTCTTACACACCATTTTGCTCATTAAGGATTCTCTACAACATGTTCGTTGTAATAACATCTTTGGGAACAAATACAGTAAAGATCTCGTTACAACGACAGGAGTTGTTCCCAAAGATGTTGCCATTTAAATGAATTTGCTGCTGTAAAGAATCCTTAATAGACAGAATGATATTAAGAAATACCTTGTTTGATTCTTATTTTCTTATAGAACACATGTTTTGGATATTTGTTAGAATCGCCTCAGAGAGGCGATTCTAAAAATATCCAAAACATTTGTTTGAAGTTTTAATGCAATATTCTTGCATAATTTCTCATTAAATATCACCTCTTAAGCGAAGGTTTCTTGACATTCAAATTGTCATTATAATGAATTTTGTCTGGTGACGAGTGTCGGCATTAAGAGGATTGTCTGTAATGTCGTTGTAACGATGGTATATTGTGCGTCATTATTTTCTGCACCACCCAACCATATAAGCGAACAACGATGGCCTTGGCTGGGCTGCGCATCTGATCAAGACTTTCACTGTCCATGCATACCCAAAGAAACTTTTTCGCGTGGCACGGTTTTAATACTTCCAATAATAATTTGTTTAAATTCAGTAAAACTTCAATGACTCGAACACCGATGGGTCGTTTATCGTGACTGATTCGAACTCATTTTTGAGTCGCTAGGAAATTCTTCTGATAGCTTAAGAAAGCAAATAATTAGGGATATTTTCACTCAATTTTCTTAATCATGAAAAATAAACACACTCACGTACCATTACTTTATAAAAGATCGAGAAGAAATCCTTAAGTTATCCCCCATGTCGCTATGATAAATCTCAGTTGCACGAACTACCCATGTCTAAAACAAATTTCCATGGACCCAAAGATGTTCTAGCCATTGAATTTCGCTTGTAGTTTTCATTACGAAAACGTGCCTATTCAAATATACTGAAAATTTTACCACCAAAAAATGAAAATTTTCAGATAAAAAATCCTGATATTTTTTTATACTTCTGCTCAAAGCATAGATTGTGGGTACTCGTTAGAACCGCCTCGTCGAGGCGGTTCTAACGAGTACCCACAATCTATGCTTTGAGCAGAAATAAGAAAAATAATCCATACCCCTGTAAACCCCAGTTTTACTATATAAAAGTGGGGTTTAACGGGGTCAAAATTTTATAGGCATGTTTTCGTGGCGGGTCAGATAGAAAGGACAGAAGGATAACGCACCGGATACACCCACAAGGGACATCACTCTGAGACGAAAATGTCTCTGAGAAATTAAGATGGAGTATTAGGTGATAATTCTGGGATAATTTTTCTTACTTCTCCATAACACATGTTGTGGATACTCATTAGAAGCGCATCGACGAGGCGATTCAAATGAGTACCCACAACATATGCCGATGTGCTTCTAATTAGTACATGTACCCACAACATATGTTTTTTATGGAGAACTTTAGAAAAAATATTTCAAAATTATCGCAAATTACTCCTCCTTAACTTTTCCTCTGATATATGCCTTATTCCTGCGACTAAGAGGTTACTCTTAAAAGGAAAATTTTTCCACTAAGAACAGACCCCTTTGAAATGGGGAAATTCTGGGAATCAAATTACTTTCTGTACGAGTTGTCTCTCTTTGGAACAGTTCCAGGACTGAACCAATACCTTTCCAGCTTCGTACATACGTAAACACATCTATAAAGCCGACTGCTTTAATTAAGATTACTCTCTTTTTTTTCCATTTTAACACAAATATATGTTGTGGGCGCTTATTAGGAGTGATTCGCAGAGGCTATTCTAATGGGTACCCATTACATTTTTTTTAGATATACATATTCTCTTTATGTACCTCTTAACTAAAGTTAAGTTAGCTATGTCATTTTCACCATATAAGGTGGGAAATACTAAACTATTAAGCACATTATGTCAACGAATAAGATTGCTAGACGTAGCAAGCAAATTAAAAGCTGGTTCAAAACTTGTAAAAAAAAAACAAAAAAAAAAACTATGAAACAACATCCCCTAAAATATAGACCCATACGTAGGTTTCATCATATGCAATGGAGGAACTCGAGTTACACATTACATAGAATTGTTAGCGTAATAATAGTTCACACACACACACACGCGCGCGCGCGCGCGCGTATAAAACAGAAACGTTGGCAAACAAGCATTCAACAACAATGACATTTTTTTTAATTTTATAAGAAATCTTCTTTTTTTAAAAGATGTATATCTTTTCCAGGTATCCTTTATTCTGATTGCATATCATTTTAATTGCTTTGACTAAATTAGATTTGTTTCATGGTACATTTACGTCAGGTCAGTGCGACATATCACTTGGAAACCAATAAATATTTACATATTTCGTGTCTTAATCAAATATCAGATGACAGCGACACGCATTTATATTTAAAGTGCGATTACTGAGATAAAGTGTTTTTAAAAACACTGGTATGATGTACCTTAAACAAAAATATAACTTAATCTCATTCTAGTCATGCTTACTATGACCTGAGTTTAAAGCAGATTTTATAGAGGTGTAGAACTATTTGAACATGCAAGATGGCACATAAATTATAATAAAATTGTTAACGTCGCGTTATTTAAGTCCCCTGAGGACTGAAAAAAGCACAAGAGGTTTATAATTTTGATATTAACACTTACCGTGCTAGGTAAATATTTCAGCAGATGACATTTTGAAATAGTTTGTCTTATTTTTCCTAGACAACAGGATCTGACACTTCATGCAAATTGTCTCTTAGGAGACAATTTGCATGAAGTGTCAGATCCTATTTTCTAGGAAAAAAGGAGACATTTTTCATGAAGTGTCAGATCTTATTTTCTAGGAAAACTAAAAAAAAATCCTATTTTCTAGAGAGAAAAAAATATCAATTTGTCGTCTGCTAAATTTGCCCATAGCATGATAAGTGTTCATTATTTCGATATATCTTCTGAAAGTATATCAAACTGTGCGCGATATATATATATATATATATATATATATATATATATATATATATATATATATATATATATATATATATATATATATATATATATATATATATATATATATATATTTTATACAACAGTTTAGAAAAGTGGGTTTTCTTTTTCTGTTTTGGTTTTAAAACACCCATTACAGCGGGGTATTACAGAATAACCCTTAAAACGCAAATCACAACAGTAGCTGCCACAAACGATATTTAGAAATGCTTTTTTATTTAGTTTTTAAAGTAAATAAGCTTTGACATTTCATATGAATCATATTCCAAAGTCACTGCACAGACGGCATTTTGAAATACATTTTGGTTTTCAAAGAAGGTAAGCTTTGACATTTCATATGAATCGTCTGCTTAGTTTCTTTGAAAATTAAAACGTACAATGTCGTCTGCTACGAATTCTGCTTAGCGCTTTAATGATCACTAAAATGGATCAAAATTTGAGTTAGAATTTGAATGGATGCTTAAAGTATATGTCACATTGGTATCACGTGTAAGTTGTTTGATGATTAATGGTAACCATTATAAGAGATACGAGGGCGAGTCAATAAAAAAACAGCCTAACTTATTTCTGGGTGAGATCGATCTCTTCTTTTTCGATGTAATTGCCCTCTAGAATGAAGCACTTGGACCAATGGTGTTCCAGTGCCATCAGCCCAGAACGAAAAACGAATCTGGAACAATCAACAGTTTTGATACCGTTCAGTAAATGAAATATGCGTAATTTTTGAAAATCATGAAAGGTTTGTTACTGTTAAAATGCGTGGTTTTATATATTCAAAGACTTTAAAATTTTTACGGTTTAAGTTTTTTTTTTTTTTTTTTTTTTTTTTTTTTCCATTTCAAATAAATAAACCTTCAGGGTCCTTGTCTCCGACCCACTCATCAATTGCCGCCACGACTTCTTCGTTGGACCGGAAATGACGTCCACGGATATCCTTTTTCAAGTTTGGGAATAGGAAATAGTCACTAGGAGCTAAGTCCAGAGAATAGGTGGGTTGCGGTTTTAGCTCGCACCCATTCCGCTAAACAGCATCCATTGCAATTTTGCAAGTGTGGACTCTCGCATTGTCCTGTTGGAGCAGAATCCCTTTGGAGAGTTTACCTCGGCGTTTTTCACGGATCGCAGTTCTCAGTTGGTCGAGCAAATTTGCATAATACGCACCTGTTTTTGCACTTTTCTTTGCTAGAAAGTCCAACATAAAAACGCCTTGTGCGTCCCAAAATACAGTTGCCATCACCTTGCCAGCAGAGGGTTGCGTTTAGAACTTCTTTGGTCTTGGAGACCCCGGCCCTACCCTAGCGACTTTGAGCTTTATTCTCTGGCTCATAATAATGGACCCAGGTCTCATCTACAGTCACCAGACGTGAAAAGAAATCATCTTCCTTTGACTTAAACCCTTCAACAATGCGCTGCATACTGATGCTCTGGTTGCCATTTGCTCGTCGCTAAGGGATTTTGGGACCCAACGGGCTGTTAGCTTGCGCATACCCAAGCGCTCATGTAAAATTGTTGAAACCCTACCATGGGAAATGTCTAATGCATTCGCTATTTCTTCCACCTTAACTCGCCTATCAGAGTACACCAGATCCCGTTCTTTTGTTAAACATTTCTTCATCGGTGACATCTGATGGGCGTCCAGACCTGGTTTCGTCTTCTAAAGACGTTCTACCGCGTTTGAATTCCCCAACCCAGAATTTAACTTGTGCATACGATGGTGCAGAAGACCCATAAACATTGGTCAACTCGCAATGTATTTCCTGACCTGTTTTCCCTTTCAAATAAGAGTACCGAATTACAGCATGGTACTCAACTTTTGACGAAAAGCTTGCTTTGACATCGCTAGCCATGTTTGACATTCAATATCTTATGAGTGAATGACACGATAAGGATGCAATTTTGCTCACAGGCCTAAAACATGTATTGAAACAAGGCATGAAAATCGTTGGTGTCTCGGTCAATCGGAAATGGGATAGGCTGGTTACTTATTGACTTGCCCTCGTACCATATAAAATCTACTAGGCCACCATCTAGGCCTGAACTAGCTCAAAGCTAGCAAATTATGACATCACCAGATAGGCAATGATACAGTATACACTTCCTCTTTATAACACGGTTCGTTATAACACGGTTTTGGATATAACACGGTTCAAAGATGGATCCCAAAAATGTATAGATTATATTGAAAAATGACCATAAATGGTCATTTTTCAATATAATCTATACATTTTTGTTTGGATATAACACGGTTGTTTAACTAACACGGTTTATGCTATGGACCCCAACAACAGTGTTCTACAGAGGTCGTGGTGTCTTACTAACGGTGCAATATTTATAACTTCTACAAAACATAAAATTATTCAAGTACTCTTTTAATACTAAATTTCAGGCCAATCTCTTTCACAAAGATTTACATGTTTTTAGAAAGCGTTTTGTTCATAGGATCGCAGGAGATTACTTACTGATTTACGTTTTAACCTGACAGCGACTGATTCATTCGATTTTTTGTTTGCGCGCATTCTCTCGACGCATTACGAAAACACGACTATTCAAATATACAGAAAATTTCACCTCCCAAAACAGAAAGTTTCATATTAAAAAAAAACTCTGATATTTTTCATATTTCTGCCCAAAAACATTATACGGTTCTAACGAGTACCCACAATCTATGTTTTTGAGCAGAAATAAGAAAAATAATGTATACCCCTGCAAACCCCAGTTTTACTATATAAAAGTGGGGTTTAAGGGAATCAAAATTATATAGGCATGTTTTCGTGATGGGATGTTAATTTGTTCTGAACATCCTCTCATAAAATAGCGCTTTCGTCACGCGGTTTATTATGCCATCACGAGTTAGTCAAGGCCGTTAATGCTAAATCAAACATTACGATCTTATTACGGGTTGCGTTTGAAACCCCATAATGATTTGTTTAAAGCTTCTGTTCAACTTTAGTATTCTCGATGTATTCCATCTTATTTCTTGCCATTTCTATGGTATCGTTCTGTATTATCACAGCTACATTCACGTGTATCAATCTACTCGAACGTATGAGCTGTAACAACTACAGAAACGCCATCACGAAAACATGCCTATATAATTTTGACCCCCTTAAACCCCACTTTTATATAGTAAAACTGGAGTTTACAGGGGTATACATTATTTTTCTTATTTCTTCTCAAAAACATAGATTGTGGGTACTCGTTAGGACCGCCTCGCCGAGGCGGTTCTAACGAGTACCCACAATCTATGTTTTGAGCAGAAATATGAAAAAATATCAGAGTTTTTTACCTGAAAATTTTCGGTTTTTGGAGGTGAACTTTTCTATATATTTGAATAGGCGTGTTTTCGTAATGCAAAGCCTTATATGTTAAGGGCACAATTCCCGTTTGCAAATTCGTTCATTGACTGGGGTCGCTTCCTTTTAAGTCATACATTTCTTAAATACAAAGAAAATCCATTCTAGAGTAGTTTGTTGAAGGCGAATAAGAATCGTACGGTTCTCTTAGAACTTTTAACAAAGAAAATACATTCTAGAGTAGTTTGTTGAAGGCGAATAAGAATCGTACGGTTCTCAAGGAATTTTATATGCATTTTATCTAATAATCATTTTCATCTGTTCTGATACACTGTTACATCCACAGAGCTTTTTTCTCAAGCAAGATAACCAGGTGATTTGTTTTCACTCCATACTGAAAAAAAGGCAAACGTTGTTTCAAAGTAGCAGCAAAAATATAGTTTTCTTCTGCTTTATAACCATAAACATTGCAGCAATGGAAACTCGATTTCTGCATGTATCGCTGAAATTTAAGAACTCATATCTGTAATCATTTAATAACTCCATGTTGTGGGAAAATACAGATTGCATTGTCACAATATGGCCTTAAATGCACGTCTAACGTAATTTTCAATCAATAATCTGTCAGTGATTGTTTATACATACAGATGTTTCTGAAATCAAGCTGCATTGAGATAAAAAATGGTAATAAAACTACTAGGTTCGACGGTTGATATTCGTTTTAAATTATTCCGAAAAAATCTTTACAAGTCGCCACAAAAGACACCAATGCATTATAAACATGGCTTGTAAAATCTCCAGAAAAGTCGATATAAACCCTACGGTAGTTTTACCTCTGGCCGCTCTAAGGTGGTGGTTCCAGTGTTGTTAAGCCGTGTGGATATTCACTATGGTTTTGTTTAATGTTGTGTCCTTTTGGTTGCTGTCATATCCAGGCTAGCATTCTATATAAATCTATAGCGGGGCGTTATCGGCCCGTCAGCGTAGCTGACGGGCCGATAACGGCCCGCTTTAGATTTATATAGAATGCTTACTGGGATCGTTGTGATTGTATGTACTTAGAAGCATAAATGCTTAGCCCGAAGTCTGTCACCAGTAACTTAGAGGTAAGTTATTTTCATCGAATACACAAAAGGAAAACACAGGGAAGCCCTGTCACTAACAAGCAATAAGCAATAGGCAACCGATGGAGACTATCGAATATGTTATGTATGCGCATTGTGTTTGCTGGAAACACAACGCTTGGTAAACACAACGTTACAAAATATGATTTTACAAGACTGAAGGCTAATTCAGTTACATCTTAGCATTGTGATTTTCTTCTTTTTCTTCTTCTTCTTCTTATTATTATTATTGTTTTTAGTAGTAGTAGTAGCAGTAATTAAAACCGTTCCTGTTAATCAAGCAGAAAATTTCAAAATGTCAAAGAAAGCTGTTCTTTGTGGTACTAGCATGAACAATGGCATAAATGTTGTTTGAAGCATTAAATTTGATTTCAGATAGAGAAGCACTCTGATTTTTTTTTTGGTTTCTGCTTAAAATCCAATATGGCCGCCATGACTGAAATTATTATTAAATCTTATTAATATGCTGAGATTCCTTACCATTAAGTGAATTCTAAGACAGCATTTTCATTAGTTTCTCTAGTCACTATTATTAGTATAATTGTGAATGTACCTCAAGCCTCGGTAAATGATTGTTGTTGTTTTTCTGTATCAAGCTACTGCCAAGTGAAAAACTTAAGCAACGCGAGTCCGCAACAAGAAATGTAGACATTAGAGTGAGAACATGCGCCAGGATATTACAAGCCACAGATTTGCTAGCAAAATTGAGTGCCGACGGTTTAATTGCGCTAGAAGCGAAGTATCATGCAAAATACCTTGTTGGATTATACAACAAAGTAGAACGTGGAGAATGTGTTAACCCTTCTCTTGCTGAACACGGCATGCCCTGTCTTAGCAAACAGTGTAGATCCAGATCAGTTGGCTTCTGAAGAAGCCAACTGATCTGGATCAGCACTGTTTGTCAAAATATGTGAATTTCTAAAAAAAAACCCGGATCAAGTAATCTGATTGGCTGGAAATTAGAAGTAGGCGTGACATCTTAATTTATTCAGCAAGGGAAGGGCTAAAAGAGTCTCTGATTCATCTAGACTTGAAAATGTGTGTCATGGCATAGCCTTAGCTGACATAATCATTTACGTAGAGGGCACATCTGTACGCAACAGAACGACCATAATCCCTGCGCAAAAACAGCAAATGACTCTTTTCGCAGTACAGGCATTTCTCTTTCAATTCAGAAACAGCCATGCTACTGGAGCCAAGAAGTGTCCGCCGTGAAGCGCAATCTATAACTACATGTACAAGCCGTCAAACCATTGCCAGAGTCATATACAAGTACCTCTACTGTTCTTATAGCAAACTAACCATCAGAGAATCTCAGTGTAACCTGCTACAGAATCTCACAATGGAAGTAGATGTTACATTGGAATTATGCTGGCTTAGACTTTTTCAAGAAATTGTAGCTTAAATATTACTTTGTCAGCCTTCCATGCTGATCGTGAGTCAGAGAATGACATGTTTAACCTTCATTACTAGCACTTCTTCCACTCTTTGAGGAATAATCTAAATCAGTGGCAATGATCCGCAATGATCTAAATCAGTGGCAATGATCCGCAATGATCTAAATCAGTGGCAATGATCCGCAAAGATCTAAATCAGTGGCAATGATCCGCAATGATCTAAATCAGTGGCAATGATCCGCAATGATCTAAATCAGTGGCAATGATCCGCAATGATCTAAATCAGTGGCAATGATCCGCAAAGATCTAAATCAGTAGCAATGATCCGCAATGATCTAAATCAGTGGCAATGATCCGCAAAGATCTAAATCAGTGGCAATGATCCGCAATGATCTTAATCAGTGGCAATAATCCGTATCTCCATGAATATAATAAAGGCATCTGTTGAATCCAGGACAGATTCTAGTAGTTGCTTTTGACTAATCGTTGCCAAACAAATCCAATAGAATTGGTCAGGCTTGTACGGTGATCATGTTTGGTGGGATTCACATTGAAATGGTAGCATTTAAAGTACTCGGTGAATGCTAAGAAATCCAAGGTTGGACGCATGCACATCAGGTGCAACAGATGCCTTTCTGAAGTCATCACATGTAACCAAGACACGTCGTCCTCACCTCATAACTGCCTATACACCCTTCTTCAAACTGCATATAAGGATTACACATTTGAGTGTCCCGAAGGTACTTTAACTCTTTCACTGCCACGGGTGATAATAATAGGCGCTTACAAACAGCGTAGATCCAGATGAGACGGCTCATATTGAGCCGTCTCATCTGGATCAACGCTGTTTGACATTCAGTCTTTCAGTCTTTCAAATGTATACATATAAACTTCTTTCAAGGCGATAGTTTGTGAAAAAAAAAAGCAAAAAAAAAAAAAAAAAAAAAAAAACAACAACATAAAAACAAACCCCCCCCCCAAAAAAAAAAAAACAGACGACAATTTGGCACCGAAAGACTTATTTTTTTTTGAGAGTTGATGCGATAGCATGTCGACAAACAAACCTCATTTTCACTTCTTGTACGTGGTGCTTTTGTTGAAGTTGGACAAACTCACATTCATCAGGCCAATAAGGGAAGTGAAATTTTGTCTGTACTTAGGTTCCCTTGCAAAGCTTACCACGTGGTTTTTGGTAGGAAATTATACTAATTATGCAAGATGGCTTTCTGTGCACATGAAAGATACTGAAACTCGAAGGAGAAGTTTTGAGTTTCTACACAACTTAATCAAGTCCTTAAGGTAAGATTTTAAGATTAACAGGTGGATAAGGAAAACTGCAACTTTAATGGAATTAAAAACACTCTCTAATCAAACCGGAGGTAGAATATTTTCCGGGCGAACTGAACTGATATATCTATAAATTTATTCTTACACATACATGGCATTAATTTGTTTTATATAGCTGATTTTAGATCAAAGTTCATAGGATATGTCGGAAACCGTCAATAAAACAGTGGCCATTTTATATCATATCCGCCATCTTGAAATAATTTGCATTACGAAAACTTGCCTATTCAAATATATATGAAAATTTCACCTCCAAAAACTGAAAAATTTCAGATAAAAAAAAACTCTGATTTTTTTCATATTTCAGCTCAAAGATAGATTGTGGGTACTCGTTAGAACCGCCTCAGTGAGGCGGTTCTAACGAGTACCCGCAATCTATGTTTTTGAGCAGAAATAAGAAAAATAATGTATACCCCTGTAAACCCTAGATTTTACTATATAAAAGTGGGGTTTAAGGGGGGCCAAAATTATAAAGGTTTGTTTTCGTGATGGACGCGGACTTTTCTGAAATCACTTTCATACATTTCCTACACATTTATGGTAATTTTCATGGTTGTACCACAAAGTGCAGCTTTTTCTGACTATCGGCTTGACTATACTTTTTTTTTCTTTTTTTTTTTAATCACAGTGTAGAAAATAAAATAATTAAAACTAATAAACGCCGATTTTCCGCATTCCTTAACGGTATAATTACGACGAAACGGTTGCACTTGCTTGCCCTCACACATACAATGTATGACCGTTTTTTTAACCAAGTAACAAGGCCATATTGGGAAATGTAAAATCATTAGATCATATTACTATTACAGATATTCACTTGTAATAAAGTCGCATCAACAATGCAGGTTAATCAAATTTGTACAATCCCAGTGATGAGTTTATTAAGGTAAATTGATCCACTTTCAGGGAAGACAACTCCGTCAGAATTACTTTGCCTCCCTTCTGAAAAAGTTGTCTACTCTAAAGGGAAATAATCTGCTTCCCTTCTTTCCGTTTAGGGTAGACCCCTTTTCAGAAGGTGTTTAGCGTGCAGGAAGAAAACAGCATCACGAAAACATGCCTATATAATTTTGACCCCCGTAAACCCCACTTTTATATAGTAAAACTGGGGTTTACAGGGGTATACATTTTTTTCTTATTTTTGCTCAAAAACTTAGATTGTGGGTATTCGTTAGAACCGCCTGTGTTTTGAGCAGACATGTGAAAAATATCAGAACTGTTTTATCTGAAAATTGTCAGTTTTTGGAGATGAAATTTTCTATATATTTTAAAAGGCGTGTTTTCGTAATGGGGAGTCATAAAACTTGTCTCCCTTGTAAGAACTGTGAAAATCTATTATGTGTACCCAGTACTCTTAAACTATTATCACCTACATGAGAAAAACCACAAGATAATGTACAGACTGCCAACTGTAAACCGCGAAAAATCAGATCTCCATGTGCATCTACGCAATCAAGCTTCGTTTCCAATTGCCTGATATTTGAAAACCGTTGAATTAGATTCGAACAACAAACGCAGTGACCAGACTGCGCAACGCATGCGCAGTCTGGTCAGGGCGTTCGTTGTTCGCAAAAGCCTTAACATAGATTGTCCCATGCGCCGTAGCGTATTGATTCCCAGTGTACAGAAAGATGTATCGATTTTCAATGTAAAATTCTTTTTTTCAGATTCTGTTTTTCCCAGAAACGGTTGACTAAGGCTGCGTAACAGAAACCGGGTATTAAGAGTGCAATTGTCGACATCAACAATGACATTAGCATCGAATAATAATCCGCGAAAAGAAAAGCTTCTTTGTCACAAACGATGAACTCGAAAAAATTAGCAGAATGGCAGAATGAAACTCTGAAGTCAGCAGAATTGCAGAATGAAAATGTGAAGTTCGCAGAATAGCAGACTGAAGGGATGAAACGTTTGAACTAGCAGAAAGGAAGAATAAAAAAATGTCAGTCAGTGAATTCAGAATTCTCCCATCGACAGCCACAATAGGTACAGATGAGCACTCAATGGCTGTCGGTGTCTACCAAGTTCGCGAATAACGAATCTGGAACAATCAACAGTTTCGATACCGTTCAGTAAATGAAATACGCGTAATTTTTGAAAATCATGAAAGGTTTGTTACTGTTAAAATGCGTGGTTTTATATAGTCAAAGACTTTAAAATTTTTACGGGTTTAAGTTTTTTTGTTTTTTTTTTTTGTTTTTTTTTTGTTTTTTTTTTTTCCATTTGAAAGGCTTTCTGTAGTAATGACCAAATAAATCTATCAAAAGAATTCGTTTTCTTATATCATATGCCATTTTTGAGTAATGCCATCATAACATCACGAAAACATGCCTATAAACTTTTGACCCCCTTAAACCCCACTTTTATATAGTAAAACTGGGGTTTACAGGGGTATGAATTATTTTTCTTATTTCTGCTCAAAGCATACATTGTGGGTACTCGTTAGAACCGCCTCGACGAGGCGGTTCTAACGAGTACCCACAATTTATGTTTTGAGCAGAAGTATAAAAAATATCAGGACTTTTTTAGTGAAAATTTTCATTTTTTGGTGGTAAAATTTTCAGTATATTTGAATAGTCATGTTTTCGTAATGAGCCTACCGAAGCTGCCCGACCTGTGGAGTGCCAGTAGACGACATTCCTCCAAAATGCCCTCGAAGGCTACCTATTTGCTACCAAAGGCTGCCTTTGGCCATCAAAGACACCATGTGCAGCCGAAGAAAGAATTTTGAACACAGTAGATATCTCAAGCATGCATTACTTTAGGATCATTGAGTCCATCCTGGTTATTTTGAAAATCGAACACCGCTTAGGCTGGCGCTGGGGGGGTGGGGGGTGGGGGGGGGGGAGGAGAGCGTATGCAGCCTCGCAAACTACGATGTTGCATATGAAGCGACTCAATCAAACCGAGTCTCCGATTTTCTTGATTTTGTGTGTTCTTTGTTTCCAAAGGCAATCCTTTTTTACTCTTATTTTGCTACATGTATTTCCGAGGATCGATAGCGTGATGTGCTGCCAATATTCTCAGGTACTGTTCTCATTTCTATTGCTGGTCTGATTAAGCAAATCGTGTCATCAATAAGTGACTTCATACAATGAGGGCAACAGTACATGTCAATAAACAATTGTATCACTTGGATATTTGCTGTACATGTATTCATAAGCAATGCTTCTTTCTCAGAACGTAAGTAATGACATTGATTTTGTTATATAAAATAACTCCAGGTATAGCATTTTCTAAACAACAACAACAACAAAAAATAATAATAATAAAATAAAATGATAAATTGTACTTATTCCGTAATGAGAACATACATGTATGTTGTGGGTACTCATTAGAAGCGCCTCGTCGAGGCGCTTCTTACGAGTACCCACAACATATGTTTTCAACGAGAAATTAGAGGTGGGCGCTTTTGATGGGTACCACAACATATAGTTTCATGGAGAAATAAAAATAACCTAGTCATCACATCTGGATCTATGGTGTACCCTGCAAGCTTGACAGGTACTGTACAAGTGAAAATGACTCGTCCAAGAAAATGTTCATTGATGGAACTTCACTACAAGGTTTTCGTAAATATCGAGGCATCAGTTATATTTCGCCATTTTACAAAAGAAAAATAAACGTCTGCAGTATCCTTTGTTGCTTTTCTGAATAACAAGCTGCGTTTAAAAAAACGGTTCTACCTAAAAAATGAAAATGAAAGGATTTGCTTTCCATTTTCGGAAGGGAGGAACTAATAATCTTGACACTTACCTTAGAAAGAGTTTCCATTCCCCTTAAATCAGACCATGCGTGCCTTAACAGTAGTTGATACACCTGAATTATATTGCCGCCATTTTGCTGTGCAGACGACTTGGATAAAATTTTATTTTCTATGAAACAAAAAAAAAAAAAAAAAAAAAAAAAGTTAAAACTGCCGTCTTTTGCAGTTGTGACTGGCGCTTTAAGGGTTATTATTTATTGTTTGTGAAAGGCAATATCGATGAAATTGTACCGATGTACCCACCTTCGGATCTGGCTGTTGGAAAATGATGAAATACTCAGAGGAAAATTTTTATCATTTTCTATATACTGGAAACGTACAATGAGTCCTTCCAAATTAAAAATGAGCTTATGACATGAACGACCAGCGTAGTCTCAGACAAGCTTTCATGTCTAAGTATAAAATCTAATCAGGATACTTATTTTTTTCTCATCGTATTAACCCTAAATATAAGGACTTATTAATTCCTTACCATATATGCCCTAAAATTTTAAGAAGTTCATCTAATTATCTATTAACCTGTGGTATGTCTAAAATACTGCTTTGTCAGTGACAGATAGTGAAGATCATGATCAGACACCATGTTCTGATCTGGCTCTACATTGTCTGCTTCAGACTTATCGTCCTAAATACATGTACATTGTACTTTTTTACGATATAATTCCAACAGAATAAGCATATAATTATTTCGCGTAATTTGACTGGCCGAGAGCAATTTCAAACGGGATTTATACTGCAATAAATCCAATGAACAGGAATCCTGGAACTATTGTCTTCGCGACAATTTCTAAAATCAGCCATTTTACCCTTATTTTCGAAGTAAATATGACGTAGTTGGAATTATACATCACGAAAACATGCCCATATAATTTTGACCCCCTTAAACCCCACTTTTATATAGTAAAACTGGGGTTTACAGGGGTATACATTATTTTTCTTATTTCTGCTCAGAAACATAGATTGTGGTACTCGTTAGAACCGCCTCGCTGAGGCGGTTCTAACGAGTACCCACAATCTATGTTTTGAGCAGAAATATGAAAAATATCAAGAGTATATTTATCTGAAATTTTTAGCTTTTGGAGGTGAAATTTCCGAATTACGGACTCGTCAAAAAGAAAAACTCGCCCCAAGACAACTCGCCCCACATAAAACTCGGCCGAGACAACTCGCCCCACACTCATAAGATAACGCCCCACAAGCAAATGTCACCCCACCTCCCCTATCATTTACCTAGTGCTTTAAGTCTGTAGTCTGGCCCCAGACCCTTTATTTATTTTTCTTTTCTTTTTCTTCTTTTTTTTTTTTTTTTTTTTTTTTTTTTTTTTTTTTTGAGGGGAAACAACACTTGTATAGCTTGTAGAATTTTTGTTTACTTCAGTCCCTTGGCTAGAAAGAAACCGCCGACGAGGCGGTTCTAACGAGTACCCACAATCCATGTTTTTTTAGCACAATAAGAAAAATAATGTATACCCCTGTAAACCCCAGTTTTACTATATAAAAGTGGGGTTGAAGGGGGTCAAAATTACAAAGGCGTGTTTTCGTGATGGGCAGGGCATGTGCATAAAGGTCACATAACTCTGATAAAATGTTGATTGCTAGAGCTCCATACCCTTGAATTAATTACAAACTTTGCCATAAAAAGCCAAACTGGCACTACATTGTAGCAGGCATCCATCCCCTTTAGGGATCATCTAGTTTGTGAGTAATTCGTTGCGGTTTATACATCGATAAAGTGTACAAGAAATGATTTACGTTCCTATAATAATAGAATCTTTAAAGTCCCGGGCCTAGTTGTACAAAGAATCGTTAGCTTAACGCGTTGTACAAAGAATCGTTAGCTTAACGCGTTGTACAAAGAATCGTTAGCTTAACGCGCTTGTTAGTGGTCAAAATGTTAACTGTTCTAGTAAGTACAGTATCAAATCCACAAGTATTTTTGCTGAAAAATGCAAAAGCTACTCACACTTTTTCAGCAAAAATATTAGCATAAAAATCCATATTTAATGATCAAAGTTTTAACGATACGTTAATTATCGAAATTGCTTGTTTTCAACAACTGGGCCCAGATCACGTTAGCGACCAGTGCAGACTCTAATCAGGCTGCATTTATGCGCAAGTCGATCTGAGTCTACGCTGGTCGTATATGGTATAAGGGGGAAGATTATTAAATTATTAAATTTCATCACTCATGATTCCTCTTTGAATCTACCTCATTGAGGTTCTTCATCCATGGAATTCCATATATTAGATTTCATCACTCATGATACCTCTTTGAAATTACGTAATGGAATTTCTTCATCCCTCGAATTTCAACATGTTAATTCGACCCGCAACATAAAGAAGAAGAAAAAAAAACTGACAAAAAAGCGAAAAAATAACAGACCTTCTGACATGTGCGCTCAACGAAACCTCAAATCAGCCTGCGCATCCGCGCAGTCTGATCAGAGTCTTCGTTGTCAGCGTGAAGAAACTTTGCATCCTTGGCTATCCAAAAAGCGCCTAGTGAAGATTCTGATCAGACTGCGCGCATGCGCAGGCTGATCTGAATCTTCGCTGGGTGCACACATCCTAAGGTACTGTTTCTGACGTTGCAGTTCGTTTGTACCTGGGTGAATAGCACATATGGATTGAAAGTTCTGTATTATTAATCTATATTTAAATATTACGGTAAATTTCCTCTAACACTTCATTGCATATATATTTGGCATTAATTTTGCAATAAGTAGTTGTTTTCACATTCATCTTGTGTGCTGCAACCTGACAGGTAGCCGACGGGGCGAGGTAATTTTTCTCCGTCTCTCTGGTCTCCATGTCTGTCTGTCTCTATCTGTCTATGTTTCCCTCTGTCTGTCTGTCTGTCTGTCTTTCTGTATCTCTCTCTCTCAATATACAGTAAAAACAGGGGTTGCATTATTAAACGGATCTATTACAAAACCAGCTTCCAATGTGTTTTCTATAACAAATCTTTTACTGAATTTTGGCTAAACCCATTTATGCCTAGCAGTCTATAAAAGTGACATTTGCAAAATCAGCGTAGACCCAGATCAGACGCCGCAGAACGCGGCGTCTTATCAGGGTATACACTGTTTGCAGTTACACTGGAAAGTTTAAATAATAAAAGCAACTATGACAATTTCTATATAACACCCCTTTGACTATATAACTGACCCATCCAGAGTTCATGATGGGAGAGTTCACTGACAATATTCAGGCATAAATGGGTTCATTTGCTTAATAACCAAAATTTGCCACATTTCCCATAATACATTGTACATGTATATGGTGAAATACGCTGGCTTACAATAAAATTGTACAACTTCAATGACTTGAATACCGATGACTCGTTCACTTCGGCTGATTCGAACTTGTTTTGAATTTCCTAGGCAATTATTCTGATAGCTCAAGAAAACAAATACTTATGGACATTTAAACTTTTCTTATGTTAAATTCAAATTGTATGTTGAGTGTTTTCATTAGAATCGCCCTATCGAGGCGATTCTAATGAAAACACTCAACATACCATTAGCTGAAGACATTTCGAAATTATCCCGACTGTCCTGTTGACCTTGCGGTGTGCATTACGAAAACACGACTATTCAAATATACTGAAAATTTTACCACCAAAAAAATGAACATTTTCAGATAAAAAAAATCTGATATTTTTCATATTTCTGCTCAAAATATAGATTGTGGGTACTCGTTAGAACCGCCTCGCCGAGGCGGTTCTAACAAATACCCACAATCTATGTTTTTGAGCAGAAATAAGAAAAATAATGTAGACCCCTGTAAACCCCAGTTTTACAATATAAAAGTGGGGTTTAAGGGGGTCAAAATTATATAGGTATGTTTTACATCTAAATATTTTGTCTTGTTTTGCTTTACTTCTTCACAAAACCATATGTTGTGGGTATTTATTAGAAGTGCTCTGCAGATTTTTTTTTAGTCAGTACCCACAACAAATGATTTTTATAGAGAAATTAGAAATATATCGACATTTTTTGGTTGAAAATGTCTTATCATCACGAAAATATGCCAATATAATTTTGACCCCCTTAAACCCCACTTTTATATAGTAAAAGTGGGGTTTACAGGGGTATACATTATTTTTCTTATTTTTACTCAAAACATTGACTGTGGGTACTCGTTAGAACCGCCTCGGCGAGGCGGTTCTAACGAGTACCCACAATCTATGTATATCATAGTTTTTTATCTGAAAATTTTCAGTTTTTGGAGGTGAAATTTTCAATACACTTGAATAGGCTTGTTTTCGTAATGAATCAGTAACCATCACAAATGATTTTTATAGAGACATTACAAATATATCGACATTTTTTGGTTGAAAATGTCTTATCAAGAGCTATGGACGAAAAACGTATATTTTCCCAATGTGTGATGACGTAATGAGACTAGACGAGGAATCCATGTGTCATTAACTCTTTGTCTTGGGAAGTGGTTGAAAAGAGTAAAATCGTACCGAAAAGTACACTGTATTATTGTATTGTATCTGGGTCACTGCTGTTCGCGTGTTATAAGGTCACTCCGCCTCACCCCCACCCCTCTCATCACATGCATAGCACCAGGTAAGAGGGGTATATAGAGATTTTGATTTATTTTATATGCTGTGATAATCATTAGAAGCGCCTCACATAGGCGCGCGCCTCACATAGGCGCTTCTAATGTTTACCCACAACATATACATGTATTGTCGTTGAGGAATAAGAAAAATAAAACATCAATGTTATTATTATTTATTTTTTATTTATTTATTTTTATATATTTATTTTTTTATTTATTTTTATTTATTTATATATTTATTTCTTTTGGTTCGTCCTTTATCCGTTGCTACGACATGGAACGAGTGAATTCAGTATATATATGTGAATCGAATAAGTATAATCAGACTCATTTAAAATTGATAAAACTGGATCTAATTCTTAAAACATTTACTAAAGAATTACAATAATCAATGAATGTTTGAAAAAAATCAGTGACTGCGTACAAATGTACATGTATGTGCGTGCTGATGTTAATTCAGTAATACATTACAAAAATACGCCTATTCAAATTTATAGAAAATTTCACCGCCAAAAACTGAAAATTTTCTGATAAAATCTCTGATATTTTTCATATTTTTGCTCAAAACATAAATTGTGGTTACTCGTTAAAACCGCCTCGCCGAGGCGGTTCTAACGAGTACCCACAATCTATGTTTTTGAACTGAAATAAGAAAAATAATGTATACCCCTGTAAACCCCAGTTTTACTATATAAAATTGGGGTTTAAGGGAGTAAAAATTATATAGGTATGTTTTCGTGATATATTTCACAGAAAATTGAGCTTTCATTTACATTGTGGGCGAAATGTCAGGCATTATATTCCATTACGTAATCTGTCTTGTATACCTTCAAAGTTTTAGCACTCTGTAGGATAAATCGCCATATCTATATAAGTGATATTGACTTATTTTTACACAGAAGATAGAATTTGTCAATTTATCTAATGTTAAGTCTAATTTTCTGTAAAAAATAAGACAAAATAGTTAAATGTTGTTTGGTTTTATTTATTCTTCATCAGCTTTAAATTTATTTTTTTTAACTTCGCAAACTCTCTAATGTGCTTGCACAGAGTTAAATGGAATACGATGATGTCAACAACACAGCGCACCAAATTTTTTTATTGGGTTTCGATCAAAAATGCGATCCGCTCAGTCTGCGGAATGTAGCTTATGGTGTCTACACTAATTGCTCAGACCTTCCTGGCTCGGGCCATCACTTGACTTGTAAGTAATTGTCTACATTTTCTACGCACAGTAGACAATCTTTGAATTTGCCATTGCTACGGAAGCACTTTCATAAAGGTCACGTACTGATCCAATGCTATTTTCCAGTGACTGCCCAGTGACTCCCGTTATCTCGACCTCGCTTATCTCGAATAACCGCTTATCTCGAAGTAAAAATCTGGTCGCTGCCTAAACATGAAAATCTAACAATAGGTAAAAAAAATATTGTGGAAAAGAGGAGCAATTTCTTCTCTTTTCCACAATATTTTCAATATATCTCTAACTTCAAGAGTCCAGTTACATATATATTTGTTAAATGTGGTTGTTCGAACTATTTTTTTCCTCAATTCTGAAAATCTGATATGTCGAGGTACGGATATCTCGAAGTATTTCAGAGAGTCCCTTGGAATTCGAGATAACGAGAGTCAACTGTACTTGATTACTTGATAACGTAACAAAACTCGTTATCCTGAATTTTCTTCCAGGTAGTGTTCCTGCTTTAAGGGTAACATGAATATCTTATTCAACATTGCTATTGATGGTTTGAAAAGACGCAAAGTACGCTTTACTATCCTGAATAATCGTGTCTAAATTGGTTTAAAATAGGTATTTTAAAGGTAAGGACTCATTCGCTGTGTACTTGCTATATGCCTATAATAGGACCAGCTATTGTCGGATGTAAAATGATTCCGGATGTGGATAAAATTAATTCTTTGTTCGGTATGATTTGATATTATTGTAAAATTCGCCACAGGTGTATTAGAATTTTGTAAAATATATGTTCATATATAAGTCTTAAAATTTTGTAGAATATGTATAAATCTTCAAATTTTATATGGAAATATATATAAACCTTGATATTTTGTATAAAATAAGAAATGAGTGGCTATAATCTATAAATTTCATATAAAAAAATGTTCATATACCATGAAATTTTGTATAAGATAAATACATAAATGCTTATTATTTATTTATTTATTTATTTGATATCTGTGCAATATGTGCATCAAGACTTCAAATTCCAGGAAATAGTAGTAATTATTAAACACTTAGCATAATTTGGTTAAAATTTTCAGCAGATGATATCTTGAAATACGTTCTTTTTTTATTTTTTCCAGACAATAGAAAATAGGATTTGATATTTCATGCAATTTAGGAGAAAATTTTCTCCTAAATTGCATGAAATATCAAATGCTATTTTCTGTGAAAATCAGAAAAAATATCATCAAATTGTCGTTTGCGGAAGTTGTCCAGAGTATGCTACGTGTTAAAGTGATGTTTCTATCAATTTTAACGGGAACTGTCAAACTGTGTTTGCATCCTTTCTGAAAATGGTTCAGGCCCCGAGGTTATAAAACTTTTTTCATGCTCAACTCAGCTATTGTTGGCATTTTCGTATTTATTAGCAGAGAAAAGTTCATGCTCAGCTATGTTTAGCAAGAAGGAATTTGCAATTATTAGTAGTCTGATGTTAATTAGCAGGGTAAATTTCATGCTCAGCTGAGTTGAGCATGAAAAAAAGTTTTATAACCGCCGGGCCTGCTCTAAAGGAAAAGAATTTGCTCCCCGTTGGAAGTCACATAAGTTGTCTACCTTGTCCAGAAATGGCGGAAAATCCACCAAATCTATCAAGTCCACTTAAACTGATCTAGACTTGACTGTATGTATGTATATATGTATGTGTATGTGTGTGTTAGTTTTTGTGTGCGTGCGTGCGTGCGTGCGTGCGTGCGTGCGTGCGTGTATGTATGTATGTATGTATGTATGTATGTTGTTTTCATTTTCAAACTTCTTACACATTGTCCGAATATTTATGCAATTATGATTATGATATACACGCATGTTTGAAATACCACCAAAAGGGTTATTGCGACATAGCGACCAATTAAGGCTAATTTACCGACACAGCTAGGCTTGGCTTTCCTTTAAAGACGAGTCTATGCATCAGAGAACAACATTCCTCATTTAGTGACTTTTTTTTTCTGTAAAATTAATAAGAGTCTTATAAGAGAATACTTTGTACATAAATTATTTTATGATCATTCAAAATAGGACCAAAATCATTCAGGTTCTAATTATGAGAAATTAAATAAAATAGTGATTCCGATCACAAAATAAATGAATAGTAACATCTACAGGAAGTATGGTTTTACCTACAGATGAGGGTCTCGCTATTCCGGGTTTTACCATTTAATGTAACCGTAACGCGGGTTCATTTTTTAAGGAGAAATTCCAGTAATACGATCGGATTTCGCGAATGCACAGACTTGTGTGGTCCCTGACCGATCACATACTGCGACTGATAATATAGTTAAACATCCGCCAAGTTGCTTGAAAGAAAATCACTTCTTTTTTCAGAGAAAATAGCCACTGAGGCGGCGTCTGATCAGGGTCTACACTGTTTGCCAATCATCCGTCAGTTTTGGACACATCAACAAGTGTTCAAATTACAGTACGTGTATAGTAAGAAGTTATAATTTGGTCCGCCCCATGAGAAAATATGTCCTCGCGCACATGCGGACAGCGATGGCCCAGATCAGCCTACGCATTCGCAAAATCTGATCAGGGCCTTCGCTGTCAGCTAACAGAATCCTTTGGCACTGTAGAATGTCTCAATGCAGAGCAAATGCCCGAATGACGTTGTGCGCATGCATGGAATGAATCCCATGCTCGAAGATACATTTTCGCTTGACGCGGCCCATTTGTCTAAATACTTTGGGTAAATACGGTGTGAAGAAAGACTTTATTCCTTTGAAACACATTGCGAAATATTTTGTACTTTTTCAATCGTTGGTTAATGAATTAAACGATAAACTGTGAAATACATTTCCATAGTTATATATTAAGAAGATTAATTTTTTATGTTCAGTTTTCTACACATTTGTAGAATGAATGGTATTTAACCTTTGGTCAAATAAAGCAGACGACAAATTGATAATAGTTTTTTTTTTTCCTTCTTCAGAAAACAAGATTTGACATTTTTTTACTAATTGTTTCCTGTCAGAAACCAGGGTTTTGCATTTCGTGCAAATTATCTCCATAGAAGGCAAGCTACCCAAAATTTCAAACCCTAATTTCTTTTTCTCTCCAGAAAACAGGTATTGGCATTTCAAGCAAATTGTCTCCTACCAGAAAATAGGGTTTAACAACATGCAAACTGTCTCAATGGTCTCGTATCAGAAAACGGGATTTATCATTTTTGTAGAAAAAAAAAATACTTCAAAATGTCACCTGCTGAAATTTTCATTAATTCATTTAAGTCGTTCATTCGTTAATCCATTTAAGCCGAGTGGACTCTTCTACCTTAACTCTTTTCCTGCTTAAGGGGTGTCTGGTTAGTTTTTTTATTTAGAAATTTCTCAATTTAATGCAAACAGTGTAGACCCTGATCAGACGCCGCATTAAGCGGCGTCTGATCTGGGTCTACACTGCCAATGTTCCTTTTATGGGACGCTAGGCTTAAATGGATTAAGATCAATCGGTTATGTTCAATTTTCTATTTGAATGACAAAGAAAAAAGGACGAAAAAAGGGGGCATAACGCATGTTAGTGACAAAGGCCTAGACAAGCCTTCCAGATTCCGAATCTGATCAGAAAATTTATTTGTCGTCTGAATCACTTACAATATCTAGTTTTCTGCCGGGGAAATCCGAAAACCGTAATTCGTCACAGTCTACGTTTAGTCTTATAGGATACGTTTAAATTGGCTTTAGCACTCTGTTGGCGAAATTATCAGATCAAAATTAATGATGATTGTGATGAAAATAGGACTTGACATTTCACTAAAATTAAAATGAAATATCGTGTTATTTTCTATGAAGAAATAAGACAAATATTTTCAAATGTTGTCTGCATTTATTTATGGTCAGCAGATTAAAGTTTAAGCTTTCGACTTCACATTTCTCTCTAATGTGCTTGCACAAAGTTGGGCTCGGTTCCTTTGCATTTCAATGGCGGCTTAATAAGCAAAACATATTCATACGTTTTTAGGCTCTATGGAAAAGAAATGATTTATTTATTCAAAATTCAGTTAAAGTAATCCAGTTCACCACATTACCATTTTATACTAGTAAAAAGTGAAAAAAGGAGGGGTTAAAAATTGCGAGACTAAATTGAACCTTTTGCTTTATGCATTGCGCTAAGGCAAGAATTCATCACATGTGATGTGTTACTTGGCTAAGGTCAAACTTTGCGTAGGGCAGTCCCACATAGGCCTAGATAACGACACAAGAAACAAGAAACAGTATAATCAACCAATTAACCAATTAGACACAATTTTCTTTTTCCGTTATAGAATCTTCAATTCAAAATTCAACACGGTTAAAGCTTTTTTGAATGGAGTGTATCGAACGAATAATATTTGACGGGGTGCAATGCTTTCAACGTTTTGTAGTAAGTAATTTTCGATTTTAGATATAATACTCTTTTTATGACTTGCCTTCCTGTTTGTAGTTGAGAAATGAAGGCTTTGTAAGCATTTTGATTTCATTGTAAGCCTTCAACTTTGTTCTTAGTGTATAAAGTAAGCATCACGAAAACATGCCTATATAATTTTGACCCCCTTAAACCCCACTTTTATATAGTAAAACTGGGGTTTACAGGGGTATACATTATTTGAGGCGGTTCTAACGAGTATCCACAATCTATGTTTTGAGCAGAATTAAGAAAACATATCAGATTTTTTTACCTGAAAATTTTCATTTTTTGGTGGTAAAATTTTCAGTTTATTTGAAAAGGCATGTTTTCGTAATGGAAAGCCAGAATCAATGTTTAAACCATTTTTTTTCGCCATTGTTGTAAAAACAAGTGTACACGTATTTATTTGCATAATGTATACAGAATATTATATTACTACAGCCCAGCTCAAAATGCGTCAGCTATATCTCGTGGGGTGGGGGGGGGGGGGGGTGGGGTTGTGTAACCATATACTTGATCATCCAAAATGTTGACCTATTCATATACTGCCCTTTGATTTTTTGAACCCATTTATTGCTGGTTGTTAGACAACTATCACAGTCAATTCATTGAATACCAAGAGAACAAGCAGCCTCGAAAAATCACTGAGCGAAAAATATATGCCTATACTAAGATATCAGAAAAAATGGGGCCTTTCACATAGGAATCCAGAAAAAATCGGGTCATTCATAAACTTTTTGTTGAAAAAAAGGGGGCCAATCATATACCTGACAGCGCTGAAAAAGGGGGCTATTTGGCACGCACAACCGTACTATGCCATATATAGGAAGTACCCACCCCGAGAACTATATATTTTTCCATGGCCACACCCGGAAACACTGGGCAAGAAAACAATAGACAAACTTTTTAGAAGTTTGAATTTTCTCTGTTTTGTGTCAACACGGAGAACGTGGGACATAATTTGTCATATTACATCAATATAAATGTACTGACCTTGAACGCTAGTCTGGTGAAAAGGGCATTTCCAGCTATCAGCCATAACAAAAAACTGAAGCGCATCTTCCAGACATTACGAAAACTCGACGCGCCAAGTCTAGGCCCTGAGAGATTGTGCTATAGCATTAGAGTCAGTTTCGGGGCAATAGATGTTGTTCTGTAGCTATAGATACAGTTCTAGGACCACATATAGCGGTTGTACATAGCTATAGAGACAGTTCTAGGACCACATGCAGCGGTTGTACATAGCTATAGAGACAGTTCCAGGACCACATATAGCGGTTGTACATAGCTATAGAGACAGTCCCAGGACCACATATAGCGGTTGTACATAGCTATAGAGACAGTTCCAGGACCACATATAGCGGTTGTACATAGCTATAGAGACAGTTCCAGGACCACATATAGCGGTTGTACATAGCTATAGAGACAGTCCCAGGACCACATATAGCGGTTGTACATAGCTATAGAGACAGTTCCAGGACCACATATAGCGGTTGTACATAGCTATAGAGACAGTTCCAGGACCACATATAGCGATTGTACATAGCTATAGAGACAGTTCTAGGACCATATATAGCGGTTGTACATAGCTATAGAGACAGTTCTAGGACCATATATAGCGGTTGTACATAGCTATAGAGACAGTTCCAGGGCTGTACAGTTTGTAGAGGTTATTCTATAGCTATCGAGATAGTTCCAGCTTCATCCCAGTCAGCATTCTACGTAAATCTATATCGGGCCGTCATCGGCCCGTCAGGGTAGCTGACGGGCCGTTGACGGCCCGATGTAGATTTACGTAGAATGCTAGCTGGGATAAAGGTTGTTGCATCGCTATAGAGACAGTACCAGGGCCATAGAAGTTATTTCATAGCTATCGAGACAGTTTCAGGGCTTAGAGGCTGTTCCATACCTATAGAGACAATTCCAGGACCATAGCGGAATTACATAGCTATAGAGACAGTTCCAGGGCTACAGAGGTTGTTCTATAGCTATAGAGACAATTCTAACTTCATAAAGTTTGTTCCATAGCTAAAGAGACAATTCCAGGGCTATAGAATTTATTCCATAATTATAGAGACAGTTTCAGGGCCATAGATGCTGTTCCATAGCTATAGAGACAGTTCAGAGGGCATAGAGGTTGTTCCATAGATATAGAGACAGTTCAGGGGCCATAGAGGTTGTTCCATAGCTATAAAAACAGTTTCAGGACCACAGAGGATGTTCCATACCTATAGAGACAGTTCAGAGATAATAGAGGTTGTTCCATAGCTATAAAGACAGTTACAGAGCCATAGAGGTTGTTCCATAACTATAGAGACAGTTTAAGGGTTAAAGAGGCTGATCCATATCTATAGAGACAGTTCAGGGGCCACAGAGGCTGTTCCCAAGCTATAGAGACAGTTCAGGGGCCACAGATGCTTTTCCATAGCTATAGAGAAAGTTCCAGGGTCATAGAGGTTGTTCCATAGCTATAGAGACAGTTTCAGGGCCACAGAGGCTATTCCATAGCTATAGAGACAGTTCAGAGGCATTAGAGGTGATTCCATAGCTACAGATAAAGTTACAGGGCCATAGAGGTTGTTTCAGACAAATGTAGCTATACAGTTCAGGGGCCATAGAGGTTCCATAGCTATAGAGACAGTTCCAGGGCTATAAAGGTTGTTTCATAGCTACAGACAGTTTCAGAGCCATAGAGACCTTTCAGTAGCTACAGAGACAGTTCAGCGGGCATAGAAGCTGTTCCATAGTATCGAGATAGTTCAGGGGCCATAGAGATTGTTTGATATCTACAGAGACACTTCTAGGGCCACAGAAGTTGTTCCATAGCTACAGAGACATTTTCAGTGCCACAGAGGTTGCCCCATACAGTTCCAGAGATATATTCACCGATGTTTGTGGTACTTCTATCCCGTATAGTTCTAAACCCAGAGCAGTTGCCCCTATCCCACAAACGGTTTCTGTTCTTATCCCAGAAAATATTTACATGAAAGCAGCAATATACTCAATATTTGTTAAGCACGAGTACATGTAAAAATTCCATCAACAAATATTTTGATATGTAAAACCTATGCACGTAGTCGATACCAGGTCTGACGGATACATGTAACATCACGAAAACACGCCTGTATAATTTTGATAATAATTCGCCAGGGCCATAAGCAATTTTGTAGGAACTGCTCCGGCTCAACCATTTCGAAGCATGTTATACCTAATCCCCAGATGAGAAAATTCTTTCTTTTTAGGATAGACCGCTCCTCAGAATGGGGTTTGTTTGCAGGAAAGCTAGCTGGCCTCAGTGGATCAGTTGGATGCGCCGTCCGACTGGTGATCAGGAGGTTGCGGGTTCGACCCCGCCGGATCGGCAACGTTCTTTCATGGAGATTCGACCATGAAATATTTTTTACGGTCATTCTCTCCCTTCCGCTGATTAAAGAAGGGCAGTTAGTTTCTGGCGAAAGAATGTGCACAATAAACAATTAACCGTTTAGAGGACTAGGCCTGCACAGTTAAAGTGTGGTAAGGTAAATTATCCGGGCTCGACATGACCCTACTGGGTTGACTGGGTTATAAAACCTCAACACAAACAAACAAATGCAGGAAAGCAAACAGGAAGTCACAAAAAAGTCCTTCATTGTAAAAACGGCAACAAATCTAGCAAATAAGTCCAATCTTCTTAAACGTTTATATTCTCGATTATTTATGTTTGACTTCTTTGACTTTGACTTTAAAACTAATATTTTGTAACCTAACCTGTTTGTTGGTGAATTCTCGATTAGATAGTTCAAATGCTTATCTCGATACACGACATAAATACACAACAATAAATATTCAATATCAAATACACTATTTAACTCTTCAATTCAGCTCAGTTGGATGGGCCGTCCGACTGGTGATCAGGAGGTTGCGGGTTCGACCCCCACCCCCACCGGCTCGGCAACATTCTTTCATGGAGATTCGATCATGAAATATTTTTTACGGTCATTCTCTCCCTTCCGCTGATTAAAGAAAGGCAGTTAGTTTCTGGCGAAAGAATGTGCACAATACTGGTTAACCGTTTAGGGGACTAGGCATGCACAGTTAAAGTGTGGTAAGGTAAATTATCCGGGCTCGACATGACCCTACTGGGTTGACTGGGCCATAAAACCTCAACACAAACAAACAAATGCAGGAAAGCAAACAGGAAGTCACAAAAAATTCCTTCATTGTAAAAACGGCAAAAAATCTAGCAAATGAGTCCAATCTTCTTAAACGTTTCTTTGATCTTTGACTTTAAACTAATATTTTGTAACCTAACCTGTTTGTTGGTGAATACTCGATTAGATCGTTCAAATGCTTATCTCGATACCTAACAATAAATACACAACAATAAATATTCAATATCAAATAGACTATTTAACTCTTTTTACCCCTGGCTTCCGGAATAAAGGCACTTCCATCTTTGAGTTTGGACATGCCCATTGTTGCAAATAAGGATATCAGTCAAGCATCACAAAACAAAAGGACAACCAGTGTAGATCCTGATGAGACGTTTGCAGAGCTACTTACATTCGAATTTCAATGGCTCGAACATCTTTGTGCCCATTGAAAGTTGTTCGAGACATGGGTAGTTCGAGCCACTGAGGGTTAATCATGATGCCAGGCCAGGAAGCAAATAGCAATAATTTAGGGATGTCTTTTTTTTTTCTTTTTTTTTTTCGATTTTCTACACAATAATTGTATGCTAAGTGTACTCACTAGAATCGCTTCGGTGCGATTCTAATGAGAACACAATATACTATTCCATGATAAAATAAAAAAAGTCCCTTAAATTTGTTTTCTTGAACTATCATAAGAATTTCGTAGGGACTCAAAAGCGAGTTCGAATTAGCCATGATAAAGGAGCTATCGGTGTTCGAGCTATTGAAGTTCGACTGTATTTTGGTCTGCAGGGATGAAAGAGTTAAGGGGATGGGCTACAGTAACATTTTTCTTCATTTTATAAAAGGACGACACCTTTTGCGGCTTTTTGTATGCTTTCCAGCACATCAACCTCTTCTGAAAAGGGGTATACTTAAAACAAAAAACAAAAAAAAAAAAAACAAAGGGAGCTTATTCTTTCATCACGATTACATGCCTGTATAATTTTGACTCCCTTAAATCCCACTTTTATATCTTAAAACCGGGGTTTATAGGGGTATACATTAATTTTCTTATTTCTGTTGAAATGTTTTGAGCAGAAATTTGAAGAGTATCAGAATTTTTGTCTGAAAGTTTTCATTTTTTGGCGGTCAAATTTTCAGTATAACTAAATAGGCATGTTTCCATAATGCATTTCAGAAAAGACCCCTTGTCAGAAGTGAGAAAAAATAAGAGCTACCCCCACCCCCACCCCCAACCTTATCCCTCAGAAAATGCATCAGTTCCACTTAATATTGATCTCCAACCGAACCTTTGTTTTAAATCACTGACCGTGAGTAATGTATCATAATATAGGAATGAATGGTCCATAATAACTTGTGTACTCTATTTTGCATTGTTGCGCGGTCACAGAATAACTCGACACTGTAACATATATTGAATGATATAACAGAGAAACCCCTGATCGAATGCGCAGGCTGATCGGGGCTTAACCATTCGCATATGGTATAAGGGTCATTTTCGCGCTGGACATCACGCTTAAATATGGATTCGTTGTGGACATTGGTTCGAAAAACACTGGCCATTGATTTACCGTATATACCCTCAATTTTCGGACAGACAGGCCAGATCAAACAGTATAGATCCAGATCAGACGCCGCGTTCTGCGGCGTCTGATCTGGGTCTACACTGTTGACACTCATCTAACAGTTTTCAGACACATTAACAGTTAGTAAAAATATTTTTTTTTAATATTAGGAAAACTATGGTAAGGAGTTAAGGTATCCGAATATTTAGGGACAATACGGTACTGGTTTCCCGGTATGTAAAGGGTTCAATGGTCTATAAACATGACAGACATGCTAAACATATTTATTTAGTGACTTTGAGGGTTTGAAATCCAAACCATGTTGTATTTCAGCCATGTCATGGGAAATGGCGCCCTCTGGGCGTACGTGGACATCGAAGGTCCTGATCAGACTGCGCATCCGCGCAGTCTGATCAGGACTTTCGATGTCCGCTTACAGAATATAGTAGAATGTACAGATGTATACCATAAATGCAGCATCTCTGGCAGATCAGGAGCCTTTCTGTACACCCGAAGACATTTTTTCTCGTGGTGCGCTATCGCACTTGACTTCGGACCACACCAAAACTAAGTAGATTTAGCGAACATCAAAGACCGGCGGGGGAATCCGTTCAGTCTGGTTACAAACTTGGCTGTTCGCATACTATAAATATATATATCTCAGTACACAGACAAGGAGAAAGCGGTAAAACGAACGGCAAAGACTGGTCAGGGTTAGACTGCGCAGAAACCAGGTCTGGCCAGTTTCAGCTGTTCGAACACGCCGATTGTTGATATAATTGTGGCGCGTGATGGTTGGTCTTTATAATAATATTGACTTTTTGTCTTTGGAGGTCTCAGGGTTTGTTATTCATACTGACGTACGTTTAATGTACTTATAGCCATATCGCATTTATATTATAAATCACGTATCAAATATCATCTAATATTTTGCAATGGACAACTGGATTTGGGAACAAATAAGTACTCCTTTATTTACCTGTTTCTTTTTCCGTTTAGCGATTAAACCATTCACGCAGTTTTCAGACGTTTAAAATATTTCTGAAGTGATTTAATCAATAATGGTAAAACACGTATGTACATTTGTAATGTTATAAATTCTCGGAAGTTGTGACGTCAAACGAGATTATGAAACATAACAGTAATAATAATAATAATGATAAAAACAAATAATAATAATGATGATAATGATAAAAAACAGCAGAGGAGTTAAGCATAACTGTTTTGGCCATAATTTTGGAAAAATACACATATGCTGTGGGTACACATTAGAAGCGCCTCGCCGAGGCGCTTCTAATGAGTACGCGACAGCATATGTTTTTATGGAGAATTGTTGAAAAATTATCCCGTCAAATACTCCTCCTTAACAAATCCCATATACCATAAAATTATTTAGCGTCACTGTTTGTCTCTTATGTTATACCCGTATTAACCGGGCTCATACATATGCGGAAATCATTTCTACGGTTTGTCTGCATCTTCGGACAGTTGTCAGTTATCAGCGTAAGAATGTAACACGCACTTGTTCACCGCCTAGAAAGCCCAGGAAAAGTGTGACTACGTTAACGAACCGGCTCGACACCTACTTAACAGTTGACAGGCTGTACAATTTCAACATTACATGTATTATGGGTCATGGAAACGCGTAACATAATATATATATATATATATATATATATATATATATATATATATATATATATATATATATATATATATATATATATATATATATATTTAAGCGTATATCTCATAGGCGTAGCGCTCATTACGCATATTACGCATGTGCGTAACATGCGTAAGAAACTATTTATAATAAAGTGGCATTAGACTGGCTCCAGTCGTTTCTGCATTTTTTTTGTCATTCTTTATCACCTCCTGTAGCTGTATTTGTCCCTTTAATCCCATTTCACTTTTTTTACTACAGAAATTCTATCTTTTCCACTATGGGACATAACTTATCAAATCATCATAAATCATCATAAGCTGTACTAGATTGTATACATTTGAAAATAAAAGAGAAAATGACAGAAAAGATACAGTCTGGAGACAGACTAAAGGGGCATTAACATAAAATATTTTGCTTCTTAACCATAAAGGCTGCTCTTACATTTAAAGGAAAGAATTCGCTCATCTGGGAGCAAATTCTTTCCTTTACTGATAGCCCCAGTTTTGAAAGCAATTCTAGGCATAGTTTTCAAGATTTTTTCCTAGGTGTGCATAAAAATAGTTCTGTTTTGGCTACGCCACTGTATCTGGTGTCGAATGATATAATTCGTGCACATGCTAATCAATTCTTTTTTTTCTGAATCATTATAAAAACACGCCTATTCAAATATATTGAAAATTTCATCACCAAAAAAAAAAAAACTGAAAGTTTTCAGATAAAAATGCTGATTTTTTTCATATTTCTGCTCAAAACATAGATTGTGGATACTCGTTAGAACCGCCTCGCCGAGGCGGTTCTAACGAGTACCACAATCTATGTTTTTGAGCAGAAATAAGAAAAATAATGCATACCCCTGTAAACCCCAGTTTTACTGTATAAAAGTGGGGTTTAAGGGGGTTAAAATTATATAGGTATGTTTTCGTGATGTATTGCAAAAGAGAGAGGGAAATGAATGCGTTGATATGACTGTTAAACTGCCTTGATATTATTTTAAAAGGGCAAAACTGATTGTCTATACAAATAAACTGTGATTTGAATTGATTTACCCTTGGCTGATATGATATAAACAGATCCAAGCTAGCATTCTACATAAATCCACAGCGGGCCGTTATCGGCCCGTCAGCTACCCTGACGAGCCGATAACGGCCCGCTATAGATTTATGTAGAATGCTTACTGGGTATGGATTTTAACAGTAATGACCCGTGAGAGCAATGACTACTCTCTCAAAACTAAAACCAGCTACCCAGCTAACACAAAACGTCGCAATAACGCCGTAACAACGTCGCTGCAACGTCGTCACAATGTCGCTACAACGTCGTGACGTTGCAGCGACCTTGTAACGACGTTGTAATCACGTTGTGTGTTTGCTGGGTAGAGTGTCAAGTTTTCTGGGCCATACTAGCTAGTTTTTTTTTTTTCACGCTTGGCATAGGTAAAAATTTCCGCAGACGACATTTTGGAATATTATTTTATTTATTTTTTTCTAAAATATAGGATTTGACATTCTATACAAAGTGTCTCCTTAGGCGACAATTTGCATGAAGCGTCAAATCCTATCTTCTAGAAAAAAAATAAAATAAAATAATAACAATAAGAAGAAAACAATTATTGGTTTGTCGTCTGCTGATTTGCCCATAAAAGGAAGACAAAACATTTTTGACACTTACCTGTGTATAAATTCGTTTTGGAAGGTATTGTATAAACGAGTTTTTTTTTGTAAACACGTCAACGAAGGTCAAACGAGTAAACTCATCTGACTGTGAAACTACGCCTTTGAGCATGTACAGAGAGCGGAAACACTGGTCAGCCTGCACATCTGCACAGTCTGTTCAGGGCCTTCTTTGTCTGTGCATGCTGTAAAATTTATCGATATATAGCATAAGCCTCTATCATAATGCGTCAACGCACGACAAAACCTACTATAAGTCCTGTGTGACCAGCAAAGACTCAGATCAACCTGTACATCCACCCAGTATTGCAAGGGTTCTCGTCTATCCCTCTTTGACTAGCCAGGCGCTCTAGTCTTATTGTAAGTTCTAGTTCATCCCTTTTTGAACAGCCTAGAGCCGGTAGAAGGCACATGCGATCAGCGAAGACTCTGATCAGACTGCGCGTATGCGCAGTCTGATCTGAGTCTTCGCTGGTCGCTCTAGTCTTATTGTAAGTTCTAGTTCATCCCTTTTTGAACAGCCTAGAGCCGGTAGAAGGCACATGCGATCAGCGAAGACTCTGATCAGACTGCGCGTAGGCGCAGTCTGATCTGAGTCTTCGCTGGTCGCACTAGTCTTATTGTAGGTTTTGTCGTGCGCTGGCTCAAATTTATTATGTTTGCTGCGCCATTGTGCTAAAATATTTGGAGGATTGGCCTTTCCATAACTGGCTTTGGGCAAGAAGGGCTTTACGCATTTCAAGCAACATCAGGGGTTGGGACCTTTATCTCGTCCATCCCATTTTTCATTCCTCACTCCCGGTCTCCGCGAGACTGCTCGACATGGCTGAAATATTGTTGACAGGGCCGTTAGATCTCAACTGAAACAGAATAATATTGCATGACTTCATTGACTGATCTGGAATTCTACTGTTCACATACGCTCGTAACACTTTCAATCCTGTAGTCCGGTACAATGTACATAAACCCATGCAAACAGTGTAGATCCAGATGAAATGACTCTCAATGAGTCATCTTATCCGGAGCTACACTGCTTGTCATCTTGTAATGATCATCGTCAAAGACCCCTATTAACAAAGAATAGACGTGTCCAATTTCAAAGATGGAAGAGTCCATTTCAGAAACTTAGGGATGAAAGGGTTTGGACGCCTTTTCTAAAGTCGATAGACTAGGTACTAGTCTGATAAGAAGAGACTGACTTTTTTTTTTTTTTTTTAATTAAAATATACTCGTAGTTAACTTCTTAGTGATGACAAGTCTGTTTGGTAGAGTCTCCAATACACATACTGGCAAAGTATTATCAAATTGAGAAAGGAGACAAGACACGCTAAAATATAACACTGTTTATTCTAATGTTACGCTCATAATAGATGGCTTTGTTACCATATTATTCATTTTTAACGCCTGGTGGTTAGGCTATCAAGTCGTAGATAATTTTCTTCGCTTGTTTTGGAATCCACAAAGTTCAAATATGTTTTCAGAATTTTATCCATTACCTGCAAACTGTGAGTTCAATTCACAGAAATGGTAGATAGAAGGGTTGATATTTACCAAATATTGACAAAACCATATAATTTCGAATTCCCACAGCAAGTTTACGTCTTATGTTAATATTTACCCAAATACTATTGCCCTGAAATTCGAATGTCAAATTCGCGACGTCAAGAGACGTACCTTTGGACATATGCGCCCAGCGAAGATTCAGATCAGACTGCGCATTCGCGCAGTCTGATCAGAATCTTCACTGGGCGCGTTTTGGATAGCCAAGGATGCAAAGTGTCTTCATGCGGACAACGAAGACTCTGATCCGACTGCGCGGATGCGCAGGCTGGTCAGAGTCTTTGTTGGCCGCACATGTAAAAAGGTACACTTTCTGAGGTTGCTGTTCAAATATTGTGGATGGCTATATGTTCGTGTAAAGATAGATATGCCGTGGAACCATATAGTTGATCATGAATGTCTGTAGATTTGGAATATTTCTACGCGCGTTTCGCTTTCTTTGAAATGTGCATAATATCAAGTAATTTTCTTTCATTTTCCAGCCGTAAGTATGTCTTTAAATTTTAATAAGACTGATCGGTCACTCGCAGTTTTTCTCTTAAGGGGAATGGACTGCATTTTCGTCGTGGAGAAACAACTTTTGTAGCCTCCGGTTTGAGTTCATGCACACCAGTTCTGAAAAGGGGCCGACTTTAAAAGGAAAGAAGTTGCTTCCCTTAGGAGCAAGTTCTTTCCTTTTAGAGCAAACCCCTTTTCAGAAGGGAGTCGAAATTATTTTGACATCCTTTGACAGTTTATCTGTTCCCACTGAATCATTGATAATTGTGGCTTTAAGAAAACTGTCAAAAATATTTTTTAAGGATAATACATCGATTACTTGTAAAATACGTTACTTTCTTTTGTAAACTGTGTGTACATGGAAATTATTGACGTGATAAAAGAACCGCGTAACATTTATCAATACGTAACATTTGACATCGTCGCATTGGCACTGACGGCAACGTAATTACGTTTGAACACATACATTACGAAAACATGCCTGTACATGTATATTGAAAATTTCACCATCAAAAACTGAAAGCTTTCAGATTAAAAATTCTGATATTTTCCACATTTCTGCTCAAAACATAGATTGTAGGTACTCGTTAGAACCGCCTCGCCGAGGCGGTTCTAACGAGTACCCACAATCTATGTTTTTGAGCAGAAATAAGAAAAATAATGTATACCCCTGTAAACCTCAGTTTTACTATATAAGAGTGGGGTTTAAAGGGGTCAAAATTATGTGTACTTCTTAGATATATAAGCTCTAGATAAAGCGCTTTTTCAATCAAGAAATATTTACTGAAAATACGGGCAAAGAGGGCGAGCAAACCTTTGTTCAAGCACATTAGAGAGGTTCCGGTTGAAAGCTTAAATTTTATCCTCTGGCTTCAAATAAAAACAGAAAATATTTTTAGTATTTTTCTTAGTTTCCATAGAAAATAAGACGACGTTTCACTCAGACCTCTAAAATTGTCTCCGATGAGACAGTTTTACTGGTATATCAGGTCTTTTTTTCTGTAAAAAAAAGAAGAAATAAAAATATCAGTATTTTTATATCTGACTACTTGACCCACAGAGCGCTAATACTGAAATATATATGAGGCGAAGTAGGTAATAGTGTCCAGTTTCATACATTTAAAAAAAAAAGTGTCATATTTACTTTTCAGATAGTCAGCTATAGGAAGAAAAAGATAAAGAAAAACACATTGTATTGACTGAGGGCCGCTGTATCGCAAAAAGGAAGTTAAAAAAGAAAAGGTGCTGATTTCAAGATTCGTTTGGTGATTCAGTTGGTTGTTGTGTTATTGTTGGATAAATCGTATATATTATTTCGGGGGATTGCTTCAATTAGTGTAACAGACATCTCGAAGACTCTTCAGAGACAAAGATTTCAAAATGAGTGGTTTGACAATATGTTGTCGTGTTATCATTGTGATAATTAATGTGCTATTTCTGGTAAGAATATTACATATATATTATTGTATGTCATTATTATGCGCATTTAAGATGGATGGAGATTTGGCCACAATTTTTCAAGAGTGGCAACTTTTGTGGCTTCCTGGTTGTTTTTCTGCACACCAACCCTCTTTTGAAAAAAGGATCTACTCTGGGAGCAAATTCTTCCCTTATAGAGCAGAGCCCTGCTAAAAAGGGGAGAAAAACTATCTTAGAAGAGTTACCTCTCCTGAAAGAGTATCTACCTCGTTTGAAGGAAATGGATACATTTTTAGGGACGACAATTGTTTTGTATCCATTCTGAAAAGGGCTCTGCTTTAAAAGGGTAAAATCGGAAGCGTTTTTTTTTAACTGTAGAGTAAACCCCTTACAGAAATGATAGCGTGGGAAGTCACAGATGTTGTCTACCTTGCATTACGAAAACAGGCCTATTCAAATATATAGTAAATTTCACCTCCAAAAACTGAAAATTTTCAGATAAAAAAACTCTGATATTTTTCATATTTCTGCTCAAAACATAGATTGTGGGTACTCGTTAGAACCACGGTTCTAACGAATACCCACAATTGATGTTTCTGAGCAGAAATAAGAAAAATAATATGTACCCCTGTAAACCCCAGTTTTACAAAATAAAAAGTGGGGTTTAAGGGGTTCAATATTATATAGACGTGTATTCGTGATGGTAAGAAATGGTGGAAACTCTACCAAACATACCCAATGCCTTTAAGGCGAATCCGAATGTCCGGTTCAGGTTGTGTCTTCATGCTGTCTATTAAGGACATTCTCTGTTCATTGAAACAGTCAACACAATTCAATATTTCATATCAGAAGCTAATTTTAGTAATTTCTGCGGAAAATATAATTTATCAGATTTCATTTAAAAAGCTATTATGCCGCGCAAATAGTATATATGACGCAATGTCGCAAAACTTATTGCTTTCATTTGAAAGAGCGTAAAACAGAATCCGAAGAAACAAAAAAAAAAACATTTGTATGATCTGTAATTATAAGTTAATATTTTGTTTGTTTTGTTCGGGCTTTAGGTCGTTTTCATAAATCTTTCAGTCATATCGCGACGGTGTATAAGTTAACAGACACTGAGTTTAAAATACAGCAAGTATTTCCCTCGAGATCTGCAAATCTTATAAACAAACTCGTGCTAATGCACTCGTTTGCCAGTTTAACGGTATTGCAAATCTGTCAGTAAATAGTTCTTGGGTGCATAGACCCCTACAATGTATATATTCCTGTAAGCGAAATCGAAGGCCCTGATCGGACTGTTCGGATGCACACGCAATTTCAATGTCACGAAACCTTCGCTCAGAAAGTTACAGTTAATGAGATAAAATGCAAGAATATTGTATTAAAATTTCAAGCAACATATGTTTTGGATATTTGTTAGAATCGTCCCACTGAAGCGATTCTAACAAATATCCAAAATCATATGTTCACTGAGGCGATTCTAACAAATGTCAAAAACATATTGTTCTATGAGGGAATATGAATAAAACAAAATCTTTTTTACCTATCATTCTGTCCATTAAGGATTCTTTACAACAGCAAATTTATTTTAATGGCAACATCTTTGGGAACAAATGCTGTCATTATAACGAAGGTTCACTGTAAATTCTATCTATATATACTTGCTAATAAATACTGCTGGATGAATTGTAAACAATGTAGACCCTGATCAGACGCCGCGTTAACGCTGTTTGTTCAGGCGTCTCCGCCCGAATGCTAACGGTAAATACAAATGTATGACATTGATTGCCGGTTCGCATGTCTGACGTGTCTAATTTCTCATGACGTGTAGTTTTCCTTTGTACAAACATACTTTTTATGAACCTCAAAGTCGAAAACGGTCGTTATTTTTTTCTTTTCCTATTGTTTTACTTTTTTTTTTTGATTTTGTGAGGACGAGGAGAGAAAGGCATTCGATCAAAGCCTGATTTCTATGTATAAGCTTGCAAATAAATTCCGCCCGTCACATCTCAAGTGTTGAAGGTATTGCGAAAATCATTACGAAAACACGCCTACATGTTTTCAAATATATAGAAAATTTTAACTTCAAAAAAACTGAAAGTTTTCAGATAAATAACTGATATTTTTCATATTTCTGCTCAAAACATAGATTATGGGTACGCGTTAGAACCGCCTCGGCGAGGCGGTTCTAACGAGTACCCACAATCGATGTTTTTGAGCAGAAATAAAAATAAAGTACACCCCTGTAAACCCCAGTTTTACTATACTGAAGAGCATTAAAAACGCATCACATATTTTTTAAAAAATATTCCCCAGAAAAGATTTATGAATACAAAAACAACGTTAGAAATATTGATTTGCTTCACCGACTTTCATTAGTCGCACCGAACCACCCCATAATGTCACCCGTTATGTCCCACGAGCTACCCGTGCACGAAATCAATTTGACCACTTTGTGCACGGACTATTGATTTTCATTGAATGGTCAATACATGAAGTGGACATCTGATATCGGGGCTTAAAAGTTTTGTGTGATTTTTTGTTCTTACGAATACCGTTTATCATGCCGAGGCTGAATCCCGATTCCAGGGGACAGATTATCGGACTCTTGCAAGCTAACGTCAGTCAGCGTCGGCTTGCTAGGCAGTTCAACGTTAGCCAGTCGACGATTTCTCGTTTAAGTCGAAAGTTTGCAGTTACCGGGAGCACAAAGGACCGTCCTAGACCCGGGGCTCCGCGTGTAACTACTCGACGTCAGGATAATTTCATTAGGCAACGTCATTTACGTGATCGCTTCACAACCGCCGTTTCAACCGCTGCCGGTATGCGAGGACGTAGAGGGAGGAATATCAGTCGGTTCACAGTAAGCAGAAGACTAAAAGACTATGGAATTCGATGTCGCCGACCAGTAAAAGGACAGATTCTGACTCGACGTCATCGTCAGCTGCGTGTTAGATGGGCCACGGACATGCTACGCGTTCGACGTCAAAACTGGAACAGGGTTGTCTTTTCCGATGAATCGCGGTTTACACTCAGCTTTGCTGATGGAAGACTCCGTGTTTATCGCCGAAGGCATGAACGCTTTGCAGACAGCTGTGTTCTTCAACGTGACAGATTTGGCGGTGGCAGCGTCATGGTGTGGGGAGCCATTAGTTCCGGTTTCCGTTCGGATCTGATTATCGTGAATGGAACACTCACGGCCCGTCGATACATTGACGAAATTCTTGCCCCTGTCCTTGTTCCTCTTCTTCGACGTCAGGTTGGGAATCAGCAGTTGACGTTCCAGCAAGATAACGCGAGAGCGCACTCGGCTAGGCTTACGCAAGACTTCCTGAGGGCCCAAGGGGTGGATGTTATGGACTGGCCAGCGGTTTCACCAGACATGAACTGCATTGAACACATGTGGGATGAACTTGGTAGGAGACTACGTAAACGTCTGAACCAGCCAAATAACGTCGCCGAACTCGGCAGGGCTCTTCAGGAGGAGTGGCGTAATATCCCCATGGCAACTGTACGACGTCTAGTCGGATCAATGAGACGACGATTGCAAACTGTCATCCAAAATAACGGTGGTCACTGTCGTTACTGAAAAGTGTGACATTTCACGTCGATACCCTTGTTTCATCATGTGACGTTACCTTCTCAATCGGCTCCTTGTTTTTTCATTATTTTTTGTTGTGAGACATTGTCCGGATGCTAATCACTGTTTCAGAAAATATTCAATGAAATATATACCTCGATTGAGATGAAGATTGTTTTGATAAATTTAGTGATGCGTTATTTATGCTCTTCAGTATACATAAAAGTGGGGGTTAAGGGAGTCAACATTATATAGGCATGTTTTCCTGATGGACTAGAAATTTGCATTTTAGACTCACCCACAATGCCAGGAAACATACTTTCGTACAGTGAACACATGTACCACCAGCGAGAATTCAGATCAGCCTGCGCATTCGCACAGGCATATCAGAATCTTCACTGGGATAGCTTAGGATCCTAGATTTCTTCATGCGGACAGCAAATACGTTGATCGGACTGCGCGGATGTGCAGGCTGATTTAAGTATACATATCTAGCACGTCCGATGGTTCGTTTTCTTACGCCGTGGTTCATATGTTTAAATTTTGATTGATATTCTAATGTTCGGATTTATTTTTAGTGCCCAGTTGTTCAAAGCATCGTTAGCTTTACGAGCTCGTTAGTGGTCAAAATGTTAACTGTTCTACTGAGTATAACATCTAATTCACGGGTATTTTCGCTGAAAAAAAAAATGTGAGTAGCTTTTGCAGTGCAAAAGCTACTCACATTTTTTTTTTCAGCAAAAATATTTGCGTATATGCCATATTTAATGACCAAAGTTTTAATGATACGTTAATTAACGACATCGTTAGTTTTGAACAATTGGACCCAGATTTATTCCTATTGAAGCTGTAGAGGGTACTGGGAACATTATTTTTTTTTCCATATACCTCCATAGTGATTCCACCCTTTTTGTAGGTTAGAGTTCATTTAAGGGTACTGCTGGGATTCCAGATTTTATTTTAATTCAAAGACCAGGCTTAGCACAGCAAAATAAATAAGAAAAAACACCACTGATAACAGCACTTTCTAGGACGTTTTGGAGGCTGAATTTAGCAACCCCTCAATTAGCAGATATCAAAAATTGAAACTTTGAAATTTCACCAATTCTTCAAATAAGAATAATAAGTTTAAATTCATCTTTATTATTAACCAATAACAGGGCGCCTTACATAAAATAACTATCACGGGCACGTTTTTGCACCAATAAGCAGTCCTAGCACATTTGGTTCCATGTGCTCTAGAAATTCCCCGGAAGGAGAATAGATATATTTTCAAGGTAAACAACTCTATAAAATATTACACCACAACCTCTTTATAACACTATTGTTGGGGTCCATAGCATAAACCATGTTAGTTAAACAACTGTGTTATATCCAAACAAAAATGTATAGATCATATATTGAAAAGTGGCCATTTATGGCCATTTTTCAATATAATCTATACATTTTGGGATCCGTCTTTGAACCGTGTTATATCCAAAAACCGTGTTATAACGAACCGTGTAATAAAGAGGTTGTATTGTCCTCGTCTGCTAAGCGATGCAAACTCTTTCCTTTATGAGTATACCCATTTTCAGAAGAGGGACAGACTTGTCTCCTAAGGGCAGTTGTCAGTTTCTGGCGAAAGAATGTGCAC